>JADWPU010000003.1:2554863-3236888 GCA_016109575.1 Phialophora chinensis | reverse complement strand
GGGTTGTTGCTGTTGCTGCTGCTCTGCGCTTCCCGCCGTACCGTCCTGATCCTGCTGCTGCTGCTCTTCACGTCGTAGATCCGCTGACGGAGGGAGCGATAATAGGCTGTGCTGCGTGAATTGCATCTGGTCGAGAATTACAGATGTTTGACTCTGCTTCGAGCCTCCCGAGGCGTAGTCTTCCAGGATGGTCGTCATGTCCGCAAGGTACGCCCACACCACGGCCGGCGGGGGAGAAGACCACCCGGGGGGCACGGCGGGGAAGGAGATGTCGTCGAACCCTGTGCCGCGGCTCGGACTCGTCGGGGGGGAGATGGAGATGGTGTCAAAGGCATCCCGTGAGCGCAGTAGTCGGGACGCGTGGACCAGCTGTTCAACGGGATGGAGGCTGGCGAATGGGAAGAGAGGCGCCTTGAGATGGCGGCCGGAGAAGTGGATGCCTTGGCTGCCAGACGTCAGCTTGTTGCATACGCAGGTGGTCTTCTCGAGCGGGCAACAACAACAACAACAAACTCACAAGCATACCGATCGGCGGATCTGAGCGCTCTGGATGTTCTGGACGCCGCCGAGCATCTTGACCACCGCGGCCAGGCCGAGCATGTGCTCCTCCGCCACGTTGAGGCCCGTCGCCAGATGCAGCAGGTTCCACGTCTTGAAATTCGATTGTCTCGGCCGTGGTATGCTCCTGTCAACGTGGGGCAGATACGGCGGGAATGAAAGATGGAGGATCGTCGAGATGGTGCTCTCGTGCGTCGCGAGCGTAGGATCACTCAAGGCCTGTCGCAGCGATTCCAGCGACTTGGTGTAGAAGAACAGCTCCTGCGGAGTATGCTGCATAGATTGCCCGGCGAGCCAGCGCCGACTGGTGCAGGAAAACCATGCCGCTCCCCAGTATGCGTGTTCGTGGTGGAGTGCATATTTGGTGTACGGGAGGACGCTTGTGTCTTGGACTTCGCCCACGAAGAAATTGGAGTAGACCTGGTGGTGAGCTGTCGTGGTTTGACACCAGCACCCAAACATCAGCACATCCGCGTCGTCTCAAAGGCTCTCCCGCCAGTGCCGCCGCCGCTGGAGCGATACCGCCTGGTCTTCTTACTCACCGTAGAGCACGAGCTTGGCGACAAAGTCAGCACCGTCCGCGCCAGACGGCAGCGTGTTGAAACAGTCAAATCTCCCGCCCGGCTCTCTCAGAACGTTATGCTGCAAGGCTCGATTTGTGCTCCGATGTGCCGCGCGCTCCGACGCTGCCAAGCCAGGCACTTTTCTAGCAGGAACGAGGCTTTGCTGTCCATGATATCGAGCGTCTCTACCGTGAGGGGGTCTGCGGCGCTGTTCAAGGTGCTGCCGCCGGGCGGCATTCAGCTCATCGTCGTCTTGCGAGGTTGTCTCTGGGTCGTGGCTTTCATCGACTGGATCCGCAGGATTTGGGGCATCACAGTTGGCCATGAGCGTGCGAGGACGGGGTGTGCGGTCTGATCTGAGCTGTCGCAAAACGCTCTCAAAGGGCTGCATTAGAGAACGGATAGTAGATTACAGGTCCCCATGGCTAAGACCTTGCGACCCGCCTGGATCGATTGCCGTCCACCCCGACCATGAGGGTGGTCGCGGCCGTCCAATCGTAGTCAACGAATGTACTGTCAGAAAGGGGCATAGCTTGCCAATCCTGCAACTTACCCTAGGAGATCCCCTGTGCATGTGCATGAGACCCACCTTTGGTGGCAGGGGGTCCACAAGACTCATGCTAAGGCCGTGAACAAGTTCGTCTGCCAGTTGGGGCTTCGGCTTCTCAACTTGATGGTGATCATGAGCGAGTCGGGCATGCACTTCAAGCTGTTCAGTAGGCTCGACAGGCTTCGTTTTCCTGCGTTCACCAGCAGCTTTTATGCCGAAAGCTAATGCGGGCTGCGTGTTGTGTTGGTGGCTACCTGTCGACCCTGTACGCGATGCCAATTCATTAGGCCTTGGCGTTGTAGTTCCTATGTAATGACAAGCCTGTATCCATCACCCGCAGTCCAGACCTATGGAGTTTACCCAGTGTGGAGGTGGTCCCGGTCGAGGACGATTCTCTCGGGACCACCAGAATTCCACACCGATGACCGACTGAGCGGCTCGGGGTGCCCGTACCGCTGGGGCGGACTTATGTAGAGCGTAGGCAGAGACAGTGATTTCTGATCTCTTCTGAAAGAGAAAACGGGCTAGAAGCGATGGGCTCCAAAGGTACTGTGTCCAGACAGCGTAGTCGGGCGGACATGTCGAAGCACAGAAGCCAGAATATCCATCGAAGATTCGATGGAAGCCCTCTCTTTCCATAGCTCGCCCCAAGGACGCCCCAGCGAACCACTTGCCAAAGCATCAAAAGGTTTGCCCTGGCGGATCTCGAAACCAGCAGGGTAGAACTGCTTCAAATGGGCGAGGCGTGAAGGCCTAAACGATCCTTAGCCACGTCAACTACCGGAAAGGGATATTCCAGGGAGCTTACCGGCAAAGCAGGCCGCCCAACGGGGCAGAGCCCTGTGATACCTGCGGCCACTTGGTCCTCTACTGTAGTCCGCATGCCTGGATCGTTGGAGAGGGGAGGACGCTGGTGGAGTCCTTGATGGGCCAGTGGAGTGCCAACTCGTAAAACAGTAGATCAGGCAATTTCATACTCAAACATCTCGTCAGTTCCATCGCCTTGCTCAAACATATGCTGCTGGACCTCTAAAAATAGGTACATGCCGTCGAAATCGCTAATATCTCCAGACCATAAATAGTCTTTAAGGATGGCTTGCATCGACTCCCAAGAATCGATACGCAAATTCCGGCAGAGACGAGCGGCAAGTGCAACAAGAGACGCTCGCTTGGGCGTCCCGATGGCAGCCAACGCGGCCATTGACGATATCCATAGAAGTAACCTGGTCGATGTCGCTCCGGGGCCGTGCTGCAGGGCTTCGGAAATGGCAGGCTCGAGCCTATTAGCGAGTTCCGGGAAAGGCACTGAGCATAGAGGCAAAGGGAGGATCGCGATGAGGCTGTACACTATCAGAGCATGACGCACCGCATCGAACACCACGGCTTGCGGGGTGTGTAGAGTCAGCGTCGCTGTTTCGGCGCTGGATGGAAGCGACATGATTTGATGCTGTGTCCAGTTTCGGGCGTCGCACACGTACTGCACGCCGAACCATGTGAGCCGGTTGGAGAGGAATGCCTCTTGAATACTATCGTAGAGGATGGCTTCGGAGATTACAGACATGAACGGTCCAGACACGGTGAGGGAGAGTGTGGTTGCGTACTTCATGAAGCCAGGTGAGTGCCGCGGCTCCATTTCGACCATGATCCTGTTGTACTGGTCGGCGAAGTCGGCACTGAGGAACCAGCAGGGCGATCGTGGCTTCGTCAATGTCCGACACGACGAAATAATGTCATTTCTAGCGAAGGCTTGCGCTTAGGGCTTGGATCCTTGCGGCTCGTTCATTGGTCTAGAAGTCACTTACTGTGTTTGACAGATTCTTAGGCCGGCCCAGAAAGGATCCAGACAGGTCTCGTTAGCGTGCAAGATTCGCCGTGCCGCTTCTTCGTGGTAGTTCAACCAGCGAGGCGCGACGCCCCAGAGGTGGAGATTTTGGAGCTTCGTCAGCGTGCTTTGTCTCGGCCCTGTTCGAGCGGCACGCACAGGAATGTCGTCTGTGGTCCCTAGCGCAAGCGACTGCATGGCTGAGCAGAGCATGCCTAATTCATTGGCCGCAATCGGGCGGCTGTGGTCACCGAGATCAGAAATCATCTGAATGACGGATTTCACGGCGATACTGTGGCATAAATCTAGAAACCGTCTATGCTTGGTGGCTGCTTGGTTCGTCGAGCCCTTGTCCACCAGGCCCTTCGCACAGACCCAGACTGCAGCATGAAACGAGGCTGGATGTGAGCACATTTGCTGGACGTAGCGTGCCGCCACGACCGACATGGGTGGCGCCTGGTCACCGACGAACGTCCTGTTGGTAATTACGTAGACTGCATATCGTTAGTCCTCCACAGCCGTTCACGCATTCGGGGCGCACAATAGCAAAGGTTGAGTACCTACCAAGGTGGAGCAGGGGAGCCACCGCTTTCGACGGGAGCTCCGTGGGATACCCTCCTGGCTGTAGCGAGGCACCCCCATTGGGAGGAGGTACTCTGACCAACTGTGTCTCCGTGCGTGGTATCGCTCTCGAATCGTTATCGGTCTGCACCGACGGTGCATCATCTCCCACGTTTCGCTTTCCCCGGGTTCCAGAAGCCTGCTGGGTCGATGACACGGGAGGTTTCGGTATCCTTGATTTCCTTCCCCTCGGACGCACCTCCTTGGAGCGCTTCCATTGGTACCGAACAGCATTCGACCGGATGGCATGGACGCTTTCCGGCGCAGTCTTTGCGGGATCGTACTGGATCAGCTGCAAAGGGTTTTCTGACGGTACTGGGGGGGACTCCATGTTGATTTGCGAAACATTCCGTCGTCGGTCGGAGGCATGGCCGGATTGGAGCGAGCGCGAGTGCTGCTCATTTGTTGTCTGCGTGGCGGTTCTATCAGCCCTCGAGCCAGCATTTTCGGACACGGTTCTTGGAGCGCTGTGCGCGGCTATGGGCTGTGAACACGGCGGGCTTGTATTCCTTCGAAAGCCGAAGGGCAGATGCCAGCGATCCCAGACTAGCTTCTTGTAGCGCTCGTGCTTTCGGCCAAGCTGCACATGGCGATTAATTTCCTGTTTCTCTTGCTTACTGCTGCAGGACAGAGATCCCAGCGATGAGTTCTGATGGACAAAGAGAAGACCTGGCGGATCCATCTGCGCTTGTAAAGATGGGGAGCGCGGTAGAGTCGCCCAACACCAGGACAGCAGAGATGCAATACGCTTCAATTCGAGAGTTGACGGACTGCACGATTTTGATCGGGACCACTCAATGCGTGATGGGCGGTCGCTGGAAAAGCCCTGATATTGGCTTCCCCCATCTGCGATCGATGGCGTGCCTAGATGACATGTCCAGTGGCGTCTCGTGTAATGTCCTGCAGGTGCACCGGTTTATCAACTTGACGGGAGGAATCCCCGGGCGACGATTCGGTCAACCACAAGCGAGGATACCGCCTAGCATCGCTGATTAGAAAGCGAATTTACAAGCGAGCTCGAGACAAAGTTAGCGGCACGCATTCTGGGGGTCTTGGACTCTTGACCAACGTAGGAAAGCCTTGTCCAGGACCAGCGGCACCTGCCACCACCAGCCAGCCGCTGTAAAGTTCGGGGGCACCTTACCCAAAGATGCATGGTCGGAATGCAGCCCGGCCTCTCTTTGGCACTAATCGCTGCTCTACGAGATACCCCTGCGAGGCGGCCGCCGACCCCTCCAGCCTAGGCGGCAAGCACGGCAGGCGGAAATCGCTTGGCACCCCTTAGAAGAACCCCTCGCGCACATGTATCGTACCTTGAGCTGGGCTGGTCTTCAGCATATATATTTATCGATCGTGACTCTCTGACGTGCCTAATCCATCCACCAGCCAAAGCGTACGACAGCATGGACGCAGAACACTAATCTGCGGTCGAGGGCGAGCCGGCCGCCTGGTACACAACCTGCACCGACGTCTATTGCTGCTAGAAGCTGGCATCTGCCTTGCTTTCGACTCGACCCTATGCCACAAGGTGCGATTTGTATGTATCCTCGGCCCTCTTAACGCAAAAGTTTCACATATCCTGATGGCCGACCCCCTTCGCCGTTCCTAGCGAGAATCATGACCATTGTGCTGTCTCTGGCAACCTTCCCAACGACGCGATTGCGGTCGTCTTGTGCCGGCGGTGAAGATGTTGAGCACTCACAAACGAATTTTGAGACTGCGGACCTTGAGTCGGGAGCCGCTGGCTTTTCGACCGATAGCAAAGATGCAGAGACACGTTGGCCGTCGACATATATCTCCACGGTCGGGTTGAACTTGTCTTGGGAGTCTGGTGCCGCAGACACCGTACCTTGAATTGAGACGTGAATGCCACTATATTCAGCGGGAGTCGCACAACACTTCGTGATTAACAATTCTGGCCGAGGTTCCGAAAATAAATTGTGAGGCTCCGCAATGTCGTCCGACGCCAACGGCGGCGTTAATGACGGCGGAACTCTTCTCTTGCTGTTTTGCTCGAATGCATAACCCGCTTGCAGCAGGCTGAGATCATCATATGCTCGGCTCAAGAATGTCAACCCCATCGGCATCTTGGAATCATCTAACATCCCCATTGGCACCGTCACACTCGGTATGCCCAAGTGCCGCAGAGCTCGATTGCCGTGGCTATACTTTACGCCATCAGTCCAGGCATGTTGTGCACTCCGTTCATCGATGTCGGCATTGGCACGGGCAACGTCGCCTACAGCGGGAAAGGCAACGAAGTCGTAGTGGTGAGCTGACATCCACTCGTCGAAGAACCGGATTCGGATTTGCTCAAGAGCTCTTACAGCATCCTCCAGGCCAGGAACATCGTAGATGGAACTCTTGCCCGGTCTCGTCGAGGGCGCACGATGAGCAATATAGCTGGCCAACTTCGCCCAATGTACCGCATTGGCTGGTTCAGTGAACTTGACTTGAGGATCATCACGAGGCAAGTGAGGAAAGATATCTGTGGGATTCACTTGAGTCAGAGACCGGATATGAGGATCGCGATTATCCTGTAGGAATGCTTCCCAGGCGTGAGCAATGAGCGGGCCCCGTTCGGTGGCGTTCCAGTCGTCTGGGAGATAGGGGAGAGACGAAGAAGCATTTCCGGTGTTGGGCTTGCGCAGCATTTGCTCGTAAATGTGCAAGACCGGGAGGTCCGGAATGATCTCGACGCTCGCGCCGGCCGCTTGGAGGTCGGCTTGCGCCTGACGCCATAACGGCTCGATCCCTTCAGAGATATATGGTCCACCGTCCTGCTGCTTCAGGTATATTTGAGGGACTGCGACTCTCTTTCCTTGGAGGTGACCTGCATCTCTCGTGGTCGAAACCCTCGAAGTGTCAGACCACGGGGACTGTGGGAGCTGGATAAACGGTTGATCCCTCCAGAAGTCACCAGTTGTCTCCGGATCCTGTGTGGTAAGTACGCCCAACAGAACGAACAAGTCACTCAAGGTGCGTGTGTGAGGAACAACCACATCGCAGGTTGGATATAGCGGCCAGTTGCCGCGGATTGATACGATTCCACGGGAAGGAGTGTAAGCCACTAACGCGTTGTTCGAGGCAGGAGAGCGGCCGGAAGAGACAGTCTCTTCGCCCATGCCGAAGGCGGCGAAAGAAGCTGCCACAGAAACACCACTGCCATTGGAGGAACCAGATCCGAAGGCGGCAGGGAGATAGTCTTTGTTGTATGGGCTCTCTGCTCGACCATAGACACCGCGAAGCATTCCCCCATATGCCATGGGGCACATGTTCGTGCGGCCCAACAAGACGGCTCCAGCTTCTCGCAGAGCTTTCACCGTGAATGCATCTTCGTTGGCGATGAGGCTCTCGAAGGCTTTCGAGCCGCTAGCCACAGTCATTCCACGAACCTTGTAGCTGTCCTTGACCGTGAAAGGGATGCCTTCGAGGGAGCCACGGGCGTTCCCAGCGGCTCGGCGATCATCGGTGGCGGCTGCTTCCTCAAACACACTCTCGTTGATCAAGGGTATCGAGTTAAGGACGGTGCTTCTGCAATCATAGGCACTGATGCGGAGCAGGTATTTGGCGACCAGGTCAACTGATGTCAATTTCCCATCGGCCAGTGCTGTTGACAAGCCGGTGATTGTCGCGTCGACGATGCTGTTCCCTAACGACATACTCGTTGAGTTAAGGTATTCCCTAGAAACCGACTCTTGAGTATATCGGGCCTGAAGATGCTGGAAGACCCAGTTCCTCAAAATTGTGATCGCCACAAGCCAGCTGCGTTGCCAGTCCTGGACACGCGCAAAGCTTTACAAGAAGGAACGATAGACTCGCACAGAAGATGACTGATCAAGGCAACAGGACCGAACAAACAAAAGAAACCTCACAACGCCGGTTGAGACAGAATGCTGTTGTCACCTCTCTGCGCTCATTTCCGACCGCTTGTCGACATATGACTGCTCCATTACTCGATGGAACCGCCCGCTGTGTGTCGATATGGAGCGTGGAAGAGGACGACTTCCTGAATTGCGGGCTTGGAACATGCCCCTCAGGCACGATCTAACCGTATATAGAAGGTCCTGCCGACCGCCCTTGTGCCTCAACTTCGAATGATTCGACACCCAAATTTCGGAAGCATTGAGAGACACATTGACAAACTTCGAACAATGAAACTGCTCTGGGGGATCCCCAATACTCACAGAAAGGTAGCCTGAAACCCCGTGCCATGAGCCACATACACCCCACACCGCCATGGCGGCTTGTTCGAAGTATATCCTCTCTACTCTCCCGGACGAACAAAGCCCAAACCACATCACCCAACCAAACAACACCTAGAATTCGTGGAACAAAGGCAACCGTCTCGTCAAAAATGCCAGGTCTACGGTTGGTCTCAGAGGTTGCCGACCTGAAATCGTCAACAGCCACTCAAAATGGTCGCTTTTGCCTGCCAGCGGAAAGTGTTCGCCATTCGCACACATTGATGGCATTCCCCAGCAGGGAATCGGCAGAAAGCACGCAGCACCTAGAAGAACTACAATCCGAGGTAACGACGATCGCCAATACAATCTCCCAGTTCGAACCTGTCCATCTCTACGCCAAAGAGGATCTCATCCACCAAGCAGAGTCCATGGTTAATGCAGGTGTCTCCGTCAAGCCGGCCACTGTCAGCGAGCTCTGGATCCGTGACAGCGGCCCGGTCTTCGTGCAAGACTTGTCCACCGGCAAACGGACAGCTATCAAGTTCAATTTTAACTACTGGGGCGGCAAACTTCCCTCCGTAGGCGACGAGAACGTCGCTCTGCAGATCGCATCGCACGCAAATGAGCCCTTGGTGACCTCGAAACTCACAATGGAAGGAGGTGGCATCGAGCACGATGGCGAAGGCACGTTTCTCGGCACGGAAAGCTGCATCGTCAACGACAACCGCAACCCCGGGTTCTCCAAATCCGATGTCGAAGCTGAGCTCAAGGACCTGTTTGCAGTTACGCATTTCATCTGGATCCCTGGCGTCAAAGCCTACGACATCACAGATTACCACATCGACGCGCTTGCACGCTTCACATCACCTGGCGTCGTTCTTCTTAGCAAGCCCGGTCCCAATGCCCATCCCACCGCCGTCGATGTCTACAACTCTGCCCACTCTATTCTCAGGGCCGCAAAAGATGCAAAGGGCCGTGCACTGACGGTACATGACTGCGAGGAACCGGATGTCACGCAGCTCGGACCACCGGACAAGCACAACGAAGTCATTGGATCATATGCGAACTATCTCCTCGTCAATGGAGGCGTCATCATGCCCAAATTCGGGCAAGAGAGACAAGATACTGCGGCCCTCGAGTTATTCAGAAGCTTGTTTCCTCAGAGGAAAGTCGTGCAGGTGCCGATTAACATTTTACCGAGAACGGGCGGTGGAATTCACTGTGCAACCCAGCAAGTTCCAGAGATATGAGAAAGTGTGTACAAGACCCTACGTTTTCCCTACCTAGTGCCGGTGGATGTCATTCCATACAAAAGTCGATCCGCCATATATGTACTTGCTCGGAAAACCAGAGCTCCCGCGAACGAGCCTTGTGTGGTGATTTCGGTTTCACTCCATTCTACCCAGTCAATTGACGATGAGATTTCTGTGAATAGGCATGGGTTGCCCGAGTGAGTAATCCGTGGTGCGCCCTCTGCTCTGAAGATGCAATGGTACCAAAAAGCTATATGCAGAGACTGCCTGACGGCGATTCTATGAAAGACATTCGTACTTCTGAGGCCTCTTTTCCCCTAAAATGCAACCCTCCCTGGAGGCCAGAAGTCGGGAGAGGTTGGGCTGCTGAGGTTGGTGAAGCTTCTCGAGAAGCAGAAGCAGAAGAACTGGCCTTCATACACTCAAGGAAACGGCAATAGGGATCGTCGGAGCGAATGAAATGAGGAACAACAGCTTCACCACAAACATACTTTAGCCACAGTCTCTTTTCGCCTCTCAGCCCGAAACCCATCACTGGATATGCATGATCGGCTGGATACTGTATCATTGATACGTACCTCCGGGCGCACCAAGGAAGTATCTCATCACACCAGTCAGCCAGTCTACGACGGCAGTAATTAAAGTAGGCGACTAGCATTACTCGGATGAGCAGAAAGCGGGGTGCGAAAATGGTTTGGCGACTCATTCTGTAACGGTTTCTTTCGGTCTCTGATTCAGTCGTACGTGTTGATTGTCCTATTGAACTAAGCTCGAAGTGAACGAAGGAGCTGAGTACGCAGCTACAGCCCCCCCGCCCTCCCGCCTTCCTCACCGGTTAGGAAAACGGCCAATGATTGTTGGGCAATCGACGATAACCCACTGTTAAGGCGAATGTGATGTGGACTCAATTGCTCGATGTATTTATTGTTATGCGAGCTTGAGAACCTCAGTCGCCTATGTTTTCTTCGTCCCATCTGTCCACATCATGGAAATTCAATATCGTCCGTTGGATCGTTCGCACCACGAAATCAGACTTTTGAAACTTCTACCGCAGGCATACAACAATAAGCTCAAATTTATACCCGCCTGCCACTTTTTCCATGCTGGCCTCCATGAAAAGCCGCAATACGTAGCCCTTTCCTACGTATGGGGCAGTCGAGACAGGAAGTATGCAATTTCAAAGGTTCACCTGTGTACGTAACGGCAAACCTTTACGATGCTATGATGGAACTCAGACCCATTAACAATGTTTTGATTATATGGATCGACTTTATTTACATCTATTCCAATCGAACCGCCATGAAACACCTCAGAATTTGGAGGCTTGCGCCTCTGTTTTGCGAGGGGGCAAATTTACCATCGAGCATCAGAGGCACAAGGGGGCCATTTTCGGCCCCTAAGCCTTCGGCTAAACCTGCCTCCCAGCAGATACTTGTTCCAGATGAACCTCCGTGAAATTTATAAGTCCCTGCTCTTACGCTTCCTGCAATTTTTGGAAGGGGTTCGTGGATGGTAGGGCTGCGGGCTTCGATGGTGTACTCGTACATCTTTAACGGCCGATCGAATGGACCGAAGAAGCTTTTAGTGGGCCTTCGGGGCGTTGCCTTCTTACGTTAGTGTCACTTGCGGCACCTGAAGGTGGCCGATTGGTCGAGGCTACTAGCGCGTGACGTCATTATACTGGGTCACGTGCCTCGTGAAGCATGTCGGCTCTCCATCAAAGTCACAAAATCATTTAGAATATATTACATAGATCCAAAATATTGGTCAACAAACGCGGCTATGGCTCAGTTGGGAGAGTGAGTGTTGTCCATACCTTGGAATATTTGACAAGAATTTATTGGCGAGTTTGGAACGGATTCTAACAATTCTTATAGGCGTGAGACTGAAGCATCACTACGGTCACTTAATCTCAAGGTCCTGTGTTCGATCCACAGTGGCCGCAGAATGAATTTTTGGGTCTTTTTTGTTTTTTTGAAATTCACTATAGAACCCGCTGCCCAACACAGGCAGTGAATTTTCATTTCGCTAGTTCCAATAGCTATTGTGAGTGAATACAGAGTAGGTGCAAATTGGGGACAGGTATTTGACTGAAAAGCGCGTCGTGTACAAAATGTTTCATAAATCTACCGTGCCATGTTGACCTCAAAAAGGATCATTAACCCAGTTCTAGGGAATATGGCGCCTAGGATCAGCATTCCCTGCGGCTGGCCCGAATGCCACCAGAGACTGTCAACTATGAACATCCTTCTCAAACATCTGAAAAACATGCATGGGGTCGTGGACGGTTTTGGCTGCCACCATTGCGGTTTCAGAGATCCTGCGGAAGAGATTGTCCGCTCTCACATCCTACAGCATCACCAAAGGCAAGAAAATCCGTATGAGGCTGCTACCGCCCTAGCGCACTATTTTCGAAAGAAATACCAAGACAACGATCCTTCTGTCCGCGACCTTAATCCTCAAGACTTCTGGAGTAGAGGCCAAAAGTCACAACCTCTGGGATCAATCCTCTGCCATCTGTGCGACGCTGTTATCCAACCCCAAACCACGAAAGCCACAATCCAACACCTTTGTTCAGTCCACCACATTGTCATCGAACTGGATTTTGAACGGATCTGCAACTATGAAACCTGCCACAGACCTGACAACTACACGGACGATGTCCACCCATTCACGCCGAGTGACGAAGATTCCAAGATCCTTGATATTGACCAACATCTATTTGGATATAATCAAGACTGTGACGACCAAGATACTGAGGACGAGGTAGACGTTCTGGAAACGGAGAAAGAAGAACAAGCTGAATCGAAGACCGATATGCATTACGAAAGAGCAGCTGCGCAAAGAGATGCGGCACAGGCAACCAAGTCCCTGTGCGATTCAGAAGATCGGCTTGCGATGTTCATGACGTGCATAAAACAGGGATCTATCAAAGATGTCGAAAATACCTTCAACGAGCACGCGACGAGAATTGTCGCGGGAAGGAAATGTCGTGTGAACAAAAGCCTGCCTGCCGATACACTCTTGGATTCCGGTGTCATTGTTTACGCTGTCCTTCTAGAAAGGGGCTGGCGTTGTCAAGTTCCCCAGTGTGGGGCCACTTTGCCTGAGGAGTTCGCGATCGATATGCATCTCCGGGCGCACCACGAAACAATCTTGAAGAAGTGGTATTGCGGCGACTCTACCTGCTTTACTGGCGACAAAAGGGTCTTCGACGACTATGATGGATTCAACCTCCACATTATTGACGAGCACATGGGTTCAAGTTACAGCCGCGCAGCAGGGCGTCGAGTCCCTAACGGGGATGTCCTGCTAACTACCCTCGGCGGCCAGTTGAACTATAGACGCATACCAATTGAGGAAGCAACACAACAAAACAAATGCACAAAAGCCTCGAATTACTCTGCCCATATTGGTATGCTGGAGAATACCGCACCATCAGCGACCAAAGAGGACAGGTCGGATGCCGAGGAAATAGCGTGGGCCAAATTCCGTTCAACTACTGCAGTGGACAAATATTCCGACTCTGATGACGACTTCGAATTTTCTCGTCACTGCTCCAATCGCTATGTTTTCCTTTCACAGGCACCACGAAGCATACCCCCATTACTTCTTCCGCCAAATTATCTTGTGGAGACATTGACGGGTCTTACCCAGATGAAGAAGGCAGAGGCTAGGATGTTCGTCAAGACTTATTGCAAATTATGCAGATTGCTCGGGACTGACGACAAAACGGAGCTCCGAACACGGCTCGGTTTACAACTTCCTGATACCCCAGTTATGGATAAGCCGCAAAACAACTCTCATGAAACACACTTCTACAAAGATCTAGAAGCTTTGGGAGATGGAAACCCCTGCGAAAGCGATCAAGGCTTTAGTTGCCCATGGCCCGAATGTGGGTATATGTGCTTCCAAAAACGGGCACTAGTACTGCATTTTGTAACGGTTCATCTAGAGTGCGTTTGGCAGTGCCCTGAAAAAGGCTGCGAATATTGTGCTTATCTTGACCCCAACATATACGAGCGTCACAGAATGCACTGTCACGTTGGTAGTCCATTACAATGCGGCCACAAAGAATGTGCTCGAGTACGCGTCGGACAACCTCAGATAAGCAGAGGGCACATGAACTACAAAGACTTACGAATTCATTTCGAAACTCAGTTCAACGCCGACCTACAGAATCGACGAATGCAGCTCTGTTCGTTGGACTCAGACTTTCACTATGTTAGTGAAGTTCATGAGCCTAAGAAGCCACTTCCTCTCACGGCCGAGTATCTGAAACTTTTTTCGGGGGGCAGTTCCGCGTACCTGTCCGAAGGTCGTCGCACTTACCGACGCGGCCAGAATTACGAGCTGCTCGCAGCATACGGGATCCAACCTCAACACATCGAAG
This sequence comes from Phialophora chinensis, assembly GCA_016109575.1. Taxonomy (NCBI): domain Eukaryota; kingdom Fungi; phylum Ascomycota; class Eurotiomycetes; order Chaetothyriales; family Herpotrichiellaceae; genus Phialophora; species Phialophora chinensis. The sequence continues at coordinate 3,222,941 of JADWPU010000003.1, read as the reverse complement.
TCCGAGGCAGCAAGAGTTGCATGGGATTTTCATACGGGACGGAATCTTTCAAATGCGCCGACTCCATCAATTTAGGCCTCGATACAGCAATGTTGATTTTTGTTCCGTCAAAGCTGCTGTTCACGGTTACACCCACATGTGACTATTGTATCCATACGATGTCTCTGATCTCACGGCCAATCGCAAGTCTACCGCCGCCGATGTGTTTTGGTTCCAGATACGGCACCCACAGACGTGAACGAAGAGGTATAGGCTCAGGTATCAACGACCACGTCTCGTTCCTGCGAGTGATTGAGGCGAACCCTCTTCCATTGACACCTCTGGCGGTAAAGTACATGCAATTTATGGAACACTCTCCTGAAACAATTTTTATTGTTGATTTTGAGAGTGTACGGCGCTCGCAGCCTAACACTCCGCTATTCCCAACCGAGATTACGGTGCGAAACGGACATGGGGAGATTATCATCAGCTGTGTCATTAACGAGAAGGGCGTCACAAATGCACAGTTCGAAGACCGGCTCAGACTCTCAGGTTACAGTGACAAAGATTGGATTCAAGGGCTGCGAAGGATTCGAGGTCACCCAGACATTGACGAACTCCCACGCGACGCCAAGACACCGGAAGAGATCATTGACAAACTCCTTCACGCAGGTCTAAGTCCTCAATCATTGTGGATTGAATATTCGACCACGTTCTTTGATCGCAGATGTATGGAAATTCTGATTGCACGGGCTGGGAAATCAGTCGAATCAATCCTACCGCCTCGTCCGCATTGCTGGACTGTGGCCAACGACCTTATGATGTGCTTACCTGGTAAGTATCCTGTCGGTTCGACATACTCGTTGTTGTATCTAACGGCGCTAATAGGACTGGCTTCATATAAGCTTGGCAGGGTCGTCAAGCTGATGAACCCCAATCATCCAGAGCTGGCGAGGCTTCATTTTTCAGATGCGGACACTGCGATCCTGCATTCTCTTTTACGTTGCTGGATCTACAAGTATGGATCCAAGGAGCATCGCTGGACTATGGCGCGGGAAAATGTTTAACTCGATCAGACGGATTTCCTGGTGCTGGCAGGGGATTATGTTGCGAAAGATCATAGTGACCGCGCTCACTTCTTGGAGTCTTAATTCTGGTATTGAAGACCGCGCGCCCGCAATCACACAGTCACCCGATTACAGTCAACAGTCAAATGGCACTCAAGAGACGCCAAAATTGATGCAACTGCAGTACGAAGAGCTCTCCCTTCGGATGCGGAAGGAAGCGACTACCAAATGCACACCTCCCGTTTTCCACCCCCTAGTAACTAGACTATCCTCTTCGTAGACCATTTGTGATTCATTGGAGTTGGAATCTGCGTTTGGCTAAAAAGTCCCTTTGATGGATCGCTTGAGTTAGAAGGCCGCTGATCTGTCGAGGGGTCCTAGCCTCAAGTGGTTAACAAAGCCTGCATCTGTTCCTATCGAACCGTAATGAAATACTTCAGAATCCTGAGGTTTGTACCTCTGTTTCCCCTAAGGGGAGGGGGGGATGGTTAATTTACCTTACCGCAGGCACAAGGGGCCTCGGAGCGATCGGGCAAACCTGCCTCTCCAGACACCTCAGAAAAGCCTTGGGGAGCCTGGGGACTCTCTGCCCCTACGTTACTATGGCGTCTCCGAAAGCTGCAGCTCACGACCCGATGCAGTCGGATGTCGTGATAGAAACATATGACTGCGCGCCCTGAGGGTCATTCGTCGCCGAGATCTAGAAGAACTCTTTTAGGATACTCCATGCGTGGGTGGCACCAACAAGATAATCTGTTCCTGGTTGCTGGGATGCAGCGTCCCTTCACACGACCATTCTGGGGACAAATATGGGAGCTACAGGAAACCTTTTTTCCAGAAAATGCCGAGTTCCTGTGTGCAACTAAAAGGATCAGCCGACTCCGATGCAGCGCAGCAATCAATGCATATGTGGCGTTTTGGTTCATCCTCATACAGAAAGTCCCACGACGAGACAGCATCGCCTGCGCGATATCACCCCGAATTCGCCGTCTGATACTTGCACCAGAGACCAAGTGGCATGCTATCTTCGTGGGGAATGGATAGGTACAGCTAGTTTCCCCTCGCAGCTCTTCTTCGTGCCACCTGTGTTGGAGGCATCGATCTGGATCGTCATGCACCCCACCACTTCGAGTCGGCAGATCCCCCTGACAGGATATTCGCCTCTGTTGAGGCTGACATCCGATCGACAAGATTTGAAGCGAAGAGCGATCTTTCCAGATTATACCAAGTCTTGTGCCGAGGTTTACACATCGGCAAGGCAGCTCTCCTTCAGCAAGGTCACCTGTCGCTTCTCTCGTGCTGCCAGTTCCCCAAGCTGCAGCCTGATCTACCTTCCTGGGTCCCCAGACTGGTCCCGATCAGTAGCTGCTATGTTACAGGACGTGGAAAACGACCATGATTTAGGGCGTCCGGGGCCGGCTGCCACCAGCCAAATATCACAGTCTTGAAAATGAAAGGCTCAATCTGGGGAATATCTGTAATGTGCACAGTGTATGCCGAGCTTGACAAGGCCGGGCGTTTTTCAGGACAGAGATTCCAGTACTGAAGTGTCTCTTCCTCAGACATTTTCATGGCCAAACCAATGGCTAATTGAGTTCCTCCATCTTACGTATCATAAAGCACAGTGCTTTGAGGATTTCAGAGACCAATTACGTGCGGTAGCGAGGGCATCCATTGCAGGTGCCGGGTTGGACCGAGACGGAAGAAGCGCAGGCATTGGAGATGATCGCTTTTCAGACGCCGTGCGTCTGATGACCAGTGGTCAGCGGTTTTTGGCCACCAAAGCTACCAAAGAAATCATCAAAGGCAAGACCTCGGTGGGCACAAAGTTAAGCTTGGGTAGGCCGACTCCCATTCGTTAGTACAAAAGGACATTTGGTCGTGACCTCTGAACATGTCGAACGTGGCGACGTCATTGCACTTATCAGAGGGACACAAATCCCTTTTATTCTTCGTCGCCAAACTGGTGGAGCGTGCCGGTTGGTCAGCGAAGCGTACGTTGATGTTATCATGGACGGGGAGGCCGCGGAGGACTCGAAGTTTGCGCCTGTGGAGCTTGTTTAGCAATAATCGGATCGTTTTCGTATGGAGGTGGGTCATCGATCGAATTTTACTCGCTTTTATTCGCAGGAGCCGAGTACTTTTGTCGTGATACATAGTCCCGTGGGTGGTCCTCCAGCGCTTGGATGACTAGCTGAAGACCTTGGAGGTCCATGAAAATCCGAAAGAGGATACCAGCCCGTTGAAAGACATGAAGAGCGAGACTCAACTCGAGGGAGGCGCAGTGATCGGTTGTCGTATGTCCGGGTCTTTGCTTGCAGTGATGAGGGCGGTTTGGACTGGATTTTCGTGCATACCTCGTCCACTTGGGGCAGGATACGGAGTTGGAGCAATTCAAGGACAGTCGCTGGTACCAGGTATGCAGGATCATCGGCGTTGCAACTTCCGGGTCGACGCACAGCGCGGTCAGAACGAGTATTCCCACAATCTCAAATTGAATTGCCGGTCGTTGATCATGACATGGCAGCGTCCGGCATGGCCACTTGGATCTCTGACACTGACTTTGGAGAGAAACGACCGTGTTGATCGGGGCATTGGACGCTCAGCCGCCAACGTGGCGCTGGTGTAGGATGAATTTCCCTCCCTTTCGAGAATCCAACACGCCTGATCCGTGAGCTTGACAGCGGACCAACGAGTAGATGGCGATTAGAAAAGACGCCAAGTATTACTTCGGCTACGTGCATGGCGAGATGGCGTCATTCCTCAGGGCAAAGTCTTCGAACTGTTTTTGTCTCCTTTACATCCAAATTCTGCCACGTTAGGTAAACCAGTGCCTCTTCAGAATCGCCACATGATGGTCAAGGACATCCCTCTCAAATCTTTTTTGGACGGGGCGCGTGTCGCCTCTGAGGTCTTCCAGTTGCGCCCAGATTGCCGCGCGCTGTTGGTAGCCGTAGACGGCATCGAACCTGGTCCGAGCGATAGGATAGTGCCATCAAGTTATCGCCACAAGAAGCCGAGAACACAGCGCGTACACTCCTTACGCGGCAGTCCGTCACAGAGTTGCCACATGTGGCCGCGTGGTGACAGGCTCATAAGGCCTTTGGTGCTAAACCCGCAGCGTACCCGAAACAGCCTCGAGGCTCTCACACATCAGGTCGAAGGCGGCCTACCGCGAGTCAATCGGTTGACTGATTATTACAATGCGATTTCGGTCATACACCAGATAACCGCTCGGGTCCTGACATCCAGGTTGTGCGCCGCACCATTGTTGCGCCAGAAAAGTAGCAGGACAAAAGTATATGGAAATATGGGGAAGGGCTGCAAGCTAGTTCAGGCGCGACTGTTATAAAAATCTTCAAGGTATCAAGCGTAGAAAGTCGGTGCATGTGAAAGAGGCACGCGCTGGAAGACCGGATGGGTTCACGCGTATGAGAAACAACGGTTCTGGTCGGCAGCGGTTATAAGCATCAAACACACCACACTCATGACGCTAGACACCATTACTCTTCACCTCGACAATATCAGCAACGAATCTGCTTTTCACGTCATCTAGCTCTCTCAAGCCATCTTTTACGCCCTGCCGATCCCGAGTCTTCAACTCCTGACTCATCTTCCACTTGCCCACGATGCTCGTGACGTCGATCTCAATCCCAATGATCGCTTTCTTCATGATCTCGATGTAGGGTTTTGGCGCGTCATCGACCTCCCACGCTGTCCCTTTGCCAGCAGCTCCCTGACCTTTAACTGCAAGCTCGGCCTTTGGTGTCGAGTCATAACCCAGACGACTCTCCGAGAGCTTTGTCAAGTCCTCAACTTGCGTCTGTAAATACTGGCCGGTCTCGACCGCTTCCTTGTCGTGAAATATTCTAGCAGTCCCTCTCACTTCCACCGCCACATAATTCCACGTAGGCACTACTTTCCCGTTTTCGGGTTTCGTCTGGACGTACCATTTGGGGGTGATGTAGTGCTGGCTGGGTGCCACGAAGGACACCGTCACCTCCGTGGCAAGGCAGCCGTTCCCTGGGCTAGTCGCTTCGATGACCGCCTTGGCATGCGGATTGGCCTTTGCCATATGTCCCCGTAGTTTGCATCCTTCCAGCCCTTGCACCGGTTGCTTGACATTGCCCACCGGCGCTCGGTCTGCTTGACCATCGGCCTCCAGAGCTGCGAGGTTTCTTGGTGGATCAAGAACCCAAGGAATGTAAGTGTGCTGGATCAAGGGGAAATTATCTGAGCTGATTGCGGTACTCAGAAGGCCGAGTGGGTTATTTTGAATAAGCTCAATCAGAGGTTTGAGCCGAGTCTCCGCATGAACGGCGCGGAGATACATATTTCTAGTTCGCTTCTTTCCCCCTCGCTGTCAAGTCGCCTCGTCGTTGTCGAGTGAAATGGTAGAGGTGCAAGAAGCTGACAAGACGCGGTTGTCGTCGTAGCCGAGGGGAAGAGAGTCCACGTTGGCCAAAATTTTTGGTGAGAGCACAGGCGCTGGGGCGAGGGTGTCGGTGGAAATGAGTAAATCGGCGGCTTAATGCCGCAAGCAGAATTACCAGGAGTGGTGGGGTGCTCAACTCCGACAGGGCGTGTCGTGGCAAAAATCTGGGGGTCTGACCCATTGTCCCCATGCCAAACTCCTGATGACTGCGGCGAATCATGCAACACTGATTCACCGATTCACATGGGCTCGCGGATCAGACGACTAACGCTTTATTCAACGCTGATTACCTTCGTAGGCGGCCAGAGAGTACTCGATAATCAACAGGAAGTTCTCGAGCACGATTTCGGAATGGCTATGACTGGAAAGGGCGATCGCACAGTACGTTCCCGCGCAACCCCCCCGTAAGTAGCACACCTTGACTAAACCGGGTGGATCGCCTGGACACATATACGGGACGTCCCAAATTCTGGCCGTGATGAGAGATGTCGAGGAGACCGTGAGCGCACTGTCCACCTTTCTGACAAAGTTACCATCGAAGCGTCAGCGCCGTGGTGACGGCATGAGACACGCGATGGAGGCGATCCTTTCGGGTACGATCTAGTCCTGCGCGAGGGTCATTGCCACCATCGCCGGCTCGATATGTAAGCACGTGGCCTAAGTCCTCGAAGACGAAGTGCTGGATCGCGATTGCTGCGAGGCGCACTAGGAAAGGTCGCTTTTGGCGGGAGGAGCGCTGTGGGTGTAATGACCGAAAGGAGTCAATGCCATAGCCTCAAAGGTAGGCACATAGGAGGTCGAGACCGCCGCGGATCCACTGAAGTCTCTCTTCGCAGACAGAGGCGTCAAAGTGGCCTCAAATATTGGCGTATCCCCCGCTGACTCGAGGGAGTTCTGAAAGTGCCGCATGTGTGAGCTTGTAAGTTCTGGCAAATTTCCCCGCCAAAATCGGAACAGGGAGATTGTATCCGCAGTGTCATTGTTGGAGAACTGCAGGGACGAGTCCCCAGACCCTGGTTCATCATCCACCCAAACCAAGGTACCTCCTCAAGATCGGCGGGAGACTAAGAAGAGTTGCTGCATATACCAATGAATCGGAGCCAAAGACTCTATTTCAACAAGGGGCAACATGGTATCGCAAAAGGGCGAGTAGTCGTGCCTGAGACGATTTCGAACCTCGTCTCGGAGCAGCTGAGTACATGTTGTTCGTACAGGCTACTGATTTCCGCCTTGCGTTCAACCAAGTACGAAAAAAGGGTTGTATCTTCCCATATATTGTAGCTTTGATTCTTGGTTTATTCCCATATGGGGTCTCCTGTACATATTCACTGTCAATCGGATTTTGGAATCCACGCTAGGAGCAGCAGCAGCATCAGACTTTGCGTTTCGATATCCATTTGTCAAAGCCGACGCGGTCATTGGCAATGCACGAGGCGGAGCGACTGAGGGTATATCTTCTCAGATTGGCGAATACAGACTTCTCAAGCCTGGACATGGACGGTACGTTTCATGAATGGACTCTCATCTAGTCATGCTCCCGTCAAGATAACATCCACCGAATTCGGTGATGGCTGGGATTCTCTCCAGCAGGTTATCTGCTATGGTGGTTTGGGATGGAAGGAAACTCCATTCGGACGGGGGAAACTACTACCGATATAAGGTCATGGTCATGCCAACCGTGGATGGTTCCCATCACTGCTCTCTTGATTTGGAATAACTTTGTGTCTGCTTTCGTGGCTTTTGATGTAATTTCGATCCACTCTTGCGCCCTCCGGGAGAGGTCGTCCAATGTTTGTTGTTGCGGCTGTGAAGTCTGGCTAAATGAGGTTGATACAATGGACTATGGACAATACCCCGTAGACATTGGGAATCCGATTCCAGCATCTCATCGTCCTGGATTTTCTCAGCTCGCTTCAGCCAGAGCTAACGCTGGAGCATAAAGCGAGAATGCGAATAATACGGCGGAGTACTCGCATGAAATGGCGAACGACCAAAAAATATTGATCAGATCCAACACCATTACCCGTACACAGTTCGCGACACTTCTCTCATCATACCAATTGTGAGCGGATCCTCAGTACCAGTTGTAATGTTCGCCTTGCTTCAGCCTAAGCGCCCTAAAGCAACCGGGGATCGAACGCACTCCACCGACCATGCTGGTACATTGCAGCAAATACGCCACCAATATGAATCGCGACCCCTAAAGCCCAATGAAAGGATTGACTCGAGCGCTTCAATCAGCCATGATGATAATAACCGGACCGCGGGAGATTCATATTCAAATGACCCAGAGAGCTTTCAGGCTTCGAGGGGATCATGAATGTGGGAGTCCGGCTCCGTATCAACAGTGACGGTTCGTGCTCTGAGATGCCACCGATCCTCCTGGGCCTGGAGGGCAACCTGCTCCTCATCATCGCTCTAGTTCGAATATATGTTTGGCTCCGACTCTCTTGCCTCACCTGTATTGCGCTCCGCTGAGGAAGATTTGATTGTCGCAAGCATTCGACGAACAGTCTGCACAGCTACAGTACTCAGGCCCTTATCCAGAGCTGTTGTCTTGAGGGATGAGGATGTCCCTGATATGATGGGAGCCCCACCGACTTAGAACATTTCTCTCTTCCTTTCTCACGCACCTCCCACCCTACCGTTGCGTGGATGACCTCACCTGGTAGAGCATCTGCCGCTGTCGCCAGGGCCGTCACTGAAAATTCTGCGCTTGACCAGTCTCTGGAGGTCGGGAATAGCATACAGTAATTACAACCTACCTTCTCATGCATTGTTTGGCGCAGGTTTAAATGTCAATGAAGTTTGCGGTCTGGAGGTTTGAATAGAGTGGTACTGTAAGATTAACTCCAGAGGGAGCATTTGAGAAAAGGGGCAGCTATGTACCGACTTCTCGCGTCCAAAGCCTCTCTCGTATCTATCTCGATCTGATCTTGAATCTCGCCTCTCTGTGAAGGCTATGCATGCTCTCAGAGCGCATGTGAGTGGCGCCCCTGCCAGGGTCATTGTGAAGAATGGACGCGTCGTAGCTGCTTCACTTGTTCCCAAGACGGTCACTTATGACTCCGCACGAGCAGCCTCGTCAGGCTCGAATCTGCATGACTCCCGCCAGTCACATATCGTCGACAACTTTGCTCATGCACGAGCACCCTCTCTCTCACATTTACTGACCGTGAGAAGTCGTGTTCGCAAGTTTGATACAATATCGCCGTTGCGTGGCAAATTCCGAAACGAGCGTCAAGCACAAGGCACAACCCCACCGTCACTGAGTAAAAATTTCAGTTCACTACGACAACCTGCGAGATCACGCTCTGACACCCACCTTGGCGAGCGTGGTGAGGAAAGCCTTCCTACAACCGCACCCTCTCAGACAATTAAATCACCCATGACGTCCGAAGTGACCTCAACTCCCCCCTCCAAGATCTCCCCCGCCGCACAACACAGGCCTCTCGTCGTTGGCCGCACAAAACCTCAGTCGACCCCAGCAACCATGGCTGACTCGTCAGCGCCCGACAAAGCGGTCCCCGCCGACGTAAAGGCAGCTTTGAATCATGAAATCGCCGACAACGTCAAGGCCAACACCTCGACGGCCGCGCCCGACGCACCTCCCGCGAACAAGCCCAAGAAAGAAAAAGCCCCCAAGCAGCCCAAACCACCCAAAGCCCCCGCCACTCCAGCAGCACCCGTTTCGCCAGCCCTGATTGACCTGCGAGTGGGCCATATCCTCCGCGCCATCACTCACCCCAACGCCGACTCCCTCTATGTTTCGACGGTTGCGATGGGCGACCCCGAAGGAACTGAACACACCCAAGTTGACGAGGAGACGGGAAAGGTGGTTCGAACGGTGTGCTCTGGACTGAACGGACTCATCCCCCTGGAAGAGATGCAGAACCGCAAAGTGGTGGTGGTCGCGAACCTGAAACCAGTCAACATGCGGAGTATAAAGTCTGCAGCCATGGTTCTTGCCGCTTCTCCGCAAGCCGAGGAAGGAGCAGATCCTCACGCAGCAGATCGTGTCGTCGAACTCGTCAACCCACCTGAGGGAGCCGAGGCCGGTGACGCGGTCTTCTTCGAGGGATGGCCGTACGGTGAGGGCAAAGGGCCAGAGAAGCAATTAAATCCGAAGAAGAAGGTCTGGGAGAGTGTCCAGCCGGGATTCTTCACCAGTGATGATCTTGCGGTTGGGTTTGATGCGGGTCGGCCGGGCGTGGAGATTGACGGCGAGAAGGACAAGAAGGGCTGGCTTGTCGTGGAGGGCAAGGGACGATGTACGGTGAAGACGCTCAAGGGAGCCGTCGTGAGATGATGTAAGTCGGTTATGGCCCACGAGTCTCTCCAGCTCAAACTCTGGAGCGAGCTGCGTGTATCTGTGAAAGCATTCGATATTCGACGCTTTGAGGAAACATGGAATTCGCTCAGACAGCTACACCGTACCAGACACGATAGCCTAGACGATCAGCATTCAGCATTTATGAAAGACCACATCTTAGAAGTAAGAGCCACCCCAGCGCTTCAAGGGTGGAAGAGAAAAGACAGCCGAACAGACCGGATCACTCGAGATGTGTTCGCAGAGAGCACAGCATAGGGAGATCCGGGAGATAGAAAAAGAAAGCCTTCCTTCCCTGCTCATGCTTTCACTCCTGCTCTTCCTCCTCGAAACAACTAGTCTGAACGTAAGGTCCAGCTCTAAGTCCAGGTATGGTGTTGTGTCTTCGACTCGCTCTGCTTTACCTTGCCTTGATCACGCACAGAGCATAGGTCTGAATATGCGCCCTATCGGCAAACAGGTTAAGAAGATATGATGGCCCAAGAGAATGGCCACGTATTGCGCACTGCAATATTAAGTCTATTACTGTCTATTAGTGGCAGGCTTCCCTCCCATTGCACCGGGACGCATCTGCATAGATACATATATACTTTCATTCGTGGCATCAAAGGCCCCGCCGCACTTGCGTCACAAAACGACGTGGTCTAAAGTACGAGGGTGGCTAAAAGGCCTGGTCCGCTCAAACTTGGAAAACATCAAACGCTCACTTCAACAAAATGATCAACAGCACCAAGATCACGATGAGGACAATGATGGTGGTGATGCCCCAGTTGTCCTTGGCCCGCTGACTCACGCCCTTTAATCGCCGCTTCGCACCGTCCAGGCGCCCTTGATGCCGATCCACGCCGCGATCAACCTCGTCGAGCAAGCCGATTTGGCCCTCGAGCTCATCCCCAACCTGCATCGCAAGTTGCCTCTGTCGGCCTATGCTTTCGCCGAGGCGGTCGAGCTGCTCGTCCTGCTCGGCAATGACCTGCTGGTGGTACACGTGGATCTGCTGATTCGACATATCTGCCGTCGGGTCCGGCGTGCGCGCACGGCGGCCATCTTGGTCCTCGTCGTCTGTGTAGCGCGAGGGGAAGAGCGCCGCGCGGACAGCCTCGTCTTCGGCATCGTTGAGCGATTCTTGCGAGGGGTGATCTCTGAAACGGACGTTTTTCGCCCCCGCCTGGCTTTGCGAGGCGTCTTGTCTCCTCAGGTTGGAAGTCTTCTGCTGCTGCTGGTGGCGCGCAGCGTCGCTTGATGTCCGTGTCTTGGCTCGAGCGAAGTCTTCCTTCAGAGTCGGGTCGTTCGGAGATAGGAGGATGTCATCGGCGGCGGCGGTGGTGGAGCTCTCTCCCTGGAACTGCCGTGAGAGGTCATTATATTGCGAGCGCAGCTGCGGTAACGATTCGTCGTCGGGAGAGCGGGAAGACAGGGATTCGATGCCTTCGCGGAACGACTCTAATGAGCGGGCGATGTTGGAGTCTTGCGAGGGGTTCGGGTCGAGATTTAACGAGATGGCGCGCTGGCGCTCGAGGAGGGACAGTTTAATGTGGTCGGCAAGGAGGAGGAGTTGCGACGGATTGGACATGGCAGGCCGTGGCTGGAAAGGTGGTTTGAGGCGAGTCGAGTGATGGGAGCTGAGCGTCCGTAATACCGGCAGGTTGAGATTCACACGGCGAAGAGTGTTGGTGTCGTTCAGAGCGTCGAGTACTGGCTATGTCTCAGACGTGGAACGAATCGCATGGGCCCAGCGGGTGGTCGGGTGTTGTTGCGTCTGTTGTGCCGGTACTCTTGTACTCGGTACTTTGTAAGCTGAAGCCTGCGGCCAACGGTGGAAGAAGACTGGGGGAGTGGCGCCCGGAGGCTCGAGGCTGGCAGGCTGGGCGGGGATCGCGGCAGTCAATGGCAAGTTCAGTTACAATTGCCAAGCAGTGTAAAAGGGACTAGTGTGATGCCGCCCTGTTGTCTGCCCCCAGCTCGGGAGTGCCAAGTGAGCCAAAGACGTATTTTGCCTGGTTCACAAAGGCCTCACTTCTATGACCATCAAAAACCCATGTGCTGACAGATTGACAATGCGGCCTAGACAGCGACCTCTCCTTACTCGGTACTCTCTTTAGTACAGATGGATGACATCTCGCGACTGACAACTGGCTTGTGATAGCACACTTGCTTGCGTTGTCCGCGACACGTCCAACAAACCTGCTAAAGCCTCATATTTGTCGATGACGACCCTTACCACATCGGCTATCTCTAGTCCTGTTTGACGACCCTTAATGGTTCTATGGCCAAGATGAGAAAGCGTTCACCCAAGATCTGGAGCCAAAAAATGAGAACAGACGCCAATCAAAGTGGTGTTGCTCGGGGAGGGTCCATATACTAATGGATATATGGATGTTTAACATCTCTCCCGGGATGGCTGCAATAACATGAAAACCTTGTGTAATTGAGCACAGGTCCTCGTTGCAAACGAAAATTGACGCACCACAGCCAATTCGATAAGCGCTCAGCCGAGAGCCTCGATATTGAGGCTCGCGAACAACGCTCGGAACTCTGTTGGACGTATAGAAGAGGCGATACTCATGACAGAGAAGGACTAGCATCGCTGTCCTCGTTGTCGAGTGTCGATGGTAGTGTACGCTTGCTAGTACTCTCAAACTGAAACATGATGGCGTTCCGTGGGGTGTCGACTAATACTGGGCGTGGAATCGTTTCTTGGGATGGCTAGAATACTGTCGTAAACCGACCATGGCACCGACTCTGGCACGGTGGTTTTGATATACTCATCACCATTGGTCCAGGCCGGTGCGCCTTCTGGTAGGTCGGTAACCAATATCGAGTCATTCGGTGCTGTCGACCAAGCAAGTATTGGCGCGCACAGATGGCAGGTTAATAGTATATGGTGTCAGGAATTGAGTGTTTGGTGTTGGCGACTAATTACTACTAGACGAGTCAGGTTGAGACATTTGTTCCCATATAAATATTCATCACGGAGTACGACCTTGAGCACATGCTCAGTCACATCAAATCATCAAGCATCCTTTCCTCTGCTTCTTCGAATGCTTCCCAATAGTCATCATCTGCATCCCCGTGCTCGATCTCCCTGTCTTCGCCTGCTTCCACGCTTAGTTGCGCAATCTCCTCTGTTTCATCGCCTTCGCCTAGGACGACAGCTCCAGCAAATGTGGTATCTGGATGCAGCTGGAATTCTGTCAGAGCCAGTCCGGCTTCCCTGTCCCAAGCCTTATATTCCGTCCTCAGAAGTTGAAACTTTGCAGCATACACCGCCGCACCCCCCAGTTGAGATTCAAAGTCCAGAATCGCTCCGTGACCCAGGTCGATGGAAGCGCCCACACCCACTCCAGCAAGAGCTGCCGCAACGAGAGGATCAAGTCCTAATTTAAGCCCTGTCTCGTTGCCTTTGATAGTATGTACTGTCCCGTCATTCAATTCCAACAAGCCTGTCAACATCCAGATCTTAGGCAGTCCCAGACCAATTCTCCGCCTCATGTATTGACTCCTAGTCACAGACGTCCAAAGCTGAAGTTTCGACCGAGTGTCGGGATTTTTCAGCACCTGGGAGAAGAATTCGGCAGGGCTTGAAGACAATGTTCCGTCAGTACCAGGGTGGAAATTGTTGTGCACCGTAACCTACTTTTTGAGTTCTACACGGCGGCCTCCACTGGCGGCAATAGTATGCGAGCACTCACGAGAAATCTTGGGCGCTGCCTCGCCGATTCCTAGAAATTGGACTCCGAATCCTAGACGGGTTTTGGCAGTCGTGATGAGCTTTCCCTTCCAAGGGTAAATGTTGGCGACCTGCTGCAGGTCATTGTCACTTTGTCCATTAGCATAGTTTCAAAGCTGTTGTTTCCCTAGTGCCTTGATGAGGTAGGAGTGAACGCCTCACCTAAGGCGTGGGAAAGGCTGAAATTTCCGCTTTGATGGGTTCGCATAATCTTCCAGGACGAGGTGGCCGAGTGCAAGTTCGTCGAGAGGATAACCCCTACGATACACGAAGTAGGCTCCCTCCTCCATGTTGGAGACGTGCTACCGCCTGCGGTGCCACACACCGCAAGAGGGAAGCCATGATTTATAGATGATTGACACACCAAGGCCATGTGATGTGCCCGCGGATTTTGAATAAGTTGATTGATTTTGATTGATTGATTGAGTCGTCCAACGTTAGCTCCAAAGCGTCTTCTTGGCGCGTCTGCACTCACTGTCCATTCGCTCAGCAACAACCCCCTCTTCATACTCACCGAACACTCGTCTGAGTTCCCAACAGCGTCAGCGAATACGAAGTCCTTGGCACCCCGCCAGCGGACCTGGGGTTCTTGGCCCTGTTTTGAAACCTCAGAGGAACCAGTCCTCCGCCATAAACCACGAAGCATTCCTGCCCGTCCGCCAGCCTGTGTCTGCGTCCCTTCATCCCTATGCGATCTCAGACCGTCTGCGCCCTCTGAGCTTCTGTGCCCTCTAACCCTCAGGTTGCCGGATGTTAAATAGACGCAGTTTGCAAGCATCAGGCTGAGAGATATCTCAATGACCGCACATCTTCCTGTGCCTCCGCCAGTTGCAGCTGTTGCCCTGGGCTTTCTAAAATGCCATTGGATCGAAAATGCCTCAACATTCCAAGCAAAGGTGATTATGCTGCCCAGCATTGGAACGGGGGGTCCATCATCTGGATTGGGAGCTCTGTCCCTTCAGCCTGATCACCGCCCAAACTTCAGGGTGCAAGCTCACGAGCTGACCTGTAAGATGGGCTATTCCTCCTCGTGTTTCCTGCGCCAAGTCGCAGCCCCTCGCAAGAGACATGCTCCAGCATGATGAGCATCTCCTAATCCGAAGTCCCAACCTCCGGAATAAAAGCGTTGCAATCGACATCAAAAGGGCACGTTTCCCAACTGGAGCTGTACTCTACAAATCCTCCACGTTACGCTTCGTGACAATGGACCTTCAAGAGATCTTGGACTTTTTGGGCGGCTCGCTCTTGGGTGACGAGTATCGAGGCTCCTTCGAGGAGAAGGCTGCTGAGATTGAGCTGGAGACGAACTACACTAGGTTTGCGGGTCAGAGCGTCCCCACTTCGCCCAAGCTTTTGTTGAAAAGGGCCATTCTCTGTATGGTATGCGGCAACCACGCCAAGGCGCGGTACTGGCTTCAGATCTTAGCAGTTCATACTTCTGATGGCGATCCTCGCTGGGAGAGCCGCCGAAAATGCTACGAAATGCTCAACTTCGTCCTCCGCAGCCACCCGGCCACTATCCGCTTCTGGACGCGAAATGGGAGCTCTGGTGCACTCATATTTGAGACTCAAAACTCGGAAATGTTGAGTGAGCTGAGCTTGTGGCCAGCGAGGTATGACGGAATTGACCAACTTGAGCAGTCTCTGCCCCTTTACCTCTATCAGTACGACATCTTTTTATGGGCTATGCAATGCCTTCATCAGAACTACGGGCGCCCGGAGCTCGCAATGGTTGCTTCACAAATGGCGCCAAACATCGGTGGCCCGTTTCCGCCTGGCTATATCGAGTCAGCAACTAGGCTGAAGTTGACTGGCTTGGCTAGCACCCTGAAGCGCATGGCATTCGATACTGAAATTTCGCGTGACCCGCTTGGTCAGGACATATCTTACGAGGAACTTGTGCAGTACATGCAAGCCACGGATGATCTTGTGGCACAGGCACTTCTAAGCATGCGAAAAGCAGACAGCCTCTATTCTCCATCTTTTACCAGTCCACTTGCGTTGAATCTTGTTGTGGACGGAAAACTGAGCGGCACAGTCGATCTGGTATGGGACCTCGAGGAGCCTCGTTTTCCGCTCAGCTTCAAATCCGCAGCAGAAAAGCACTACCAGGATGCACTCTTCCTCATGGAAGCTGCGGGCTGTCGCAGAGGTCGCGGTGCCATTCTTCTCAGACAAGCCGCCGTCATCCACGCGGATGTCCTGAAAGGTACACTTAGCCGTGAGTCATTCAACAACCGAAAACAGTCTGCAGACATAGTGAAAGAGCTGTCTGAAGCGTCAACCAAATTGGAAACCGCATTGGAAGATTTTAGAGGAGATGAGAGCAACACGAACCTTGTCATGTGCCACCAGATCCTCCTTGACATAAGTCGCAGCCACTTAAGGCCTGGCACAGACATTGATGGACCCTCGTTCGAAAGCCGTGCCGGCTCAATTGGAGAATGGGGCAGGGTCGCTGACAATCCTATGTTGGCGCAATTCTGTGGTCTCCTTATGCTGAGATTTGGAAGGCGGATGCTCCTGGACTACGATCATCTTGATGTTGCCGTACTTTGCACATCCTGCGCGAAGGCATTATTCCAAGAGTTGCATGATGAAACTTTTCTTCTCTCATCTCTAATGACGAGGGCTGATCTGATCCATTCTTCTGGGAATTATGCCGAAGCACAATTGGCTCTTGAAGACACACAAACCCATCTCACAGAGACCTTGAAAGTGCTCAAGCGCCTGGGAGGTAAAGACGACCGCCTTGAGGGACCAATTGCGAATCTGCTGTTGACCTTCGATAGCCTGGCATCAAGGATTCTAATGAGTGCGGCCAATCCTCAGGCGTTGAGGAGCTGGCGAGAGACGTATGCAGAGTTAGAAACTGATGTGGAGCAATTCCTACGGAACTCACATATGACAGTCGTAGGCGGCACCGGGCATCCTTCTGCTGACGCATCAAGAGCGTTTTTGGATCCCAGGCAACTGATCGACGAACAGCGAAGAGTCCAGTCATTAGGCCAGCAGTACAATACTATGTACGACGAAGCTTACGCACAACTTGAGAGCGGAAACATTGATGGCTACGAAGCACGGTTCTTCGAGTTCTTGGCCTCGACAACCAACATAGACGCGCCAACTGACCAGCTTGCCACTTTCAGGATTATTGCCTACTCCGCCCTTGGACTCACGAGAGAAGCGGCTCAGTGCCTACCAGAAGCAGTTCCACTTCTCTTTGGCCGACAAGGAACCAGCATGATCGATCTCATGCTTAGTCAGGTCTCATTCCAGGGACAGCATGTTGAGCTCCTTCCCCAGATTATGCGACAGCAGGGAGAACGAGCTTTCTCGCTTTGCTTCCTTTCACAAAGTTGGTCAGCTGGACGGACACTGTTGAACTCGATCGCGGCAAAAGCTCCAGGCTTTCTCATCCTGGTTGACCCGACGGCCAGAGGGTTCTCCTGGATTCTGGACTCGCACATCGGTGCCGTTTACGAGCACAATGGCAACCTAGATGTGGCTCTGAAGTGGTACCTGAGGGCCATGCATTCGATGGAGACGCATCGTGATCGGAATGCGGATGCTGCTGGGAGGAGCGGTTCACAATCATCTATTCATGGCTCTGAACTATTTTCTGGTCTTATTCGTGTTTCACTCGCGTACGCCGAAGCCTCGAACGTTCGACTCCCGAGTGCATGGGGTTTGCCCGGCGCCACCTGGACCGAGCAGGCACTGATCTTTGCCGAGCACTCATCTGCTAGGACATTGTTGGAATTTATCACGTCGCACTCGGAGCTTGCGGGCACCGAGGGCGGGGACATAATCAACATGCAGGATGTTGCTAGATATACGTTCTTGAAGCGTCAAATTGCCGACCTCAGCACAGCGCGTGCGGATGACATGCTGGGCACACAAGAACAAATCCAACGCAAGACTAAAGCCAGTGAAACAGCCCGGGAGGCTGAGATAATTTCTTTACAGCGGAATTTGGAAGAGCTCGACGAGGAGAAAGGTGTAGTCGAGAAACTCTCAAGGTCGACGCAGGCTATGTTACGGGCCTCGCGCTTCTGCATCTCCGCCCAACGGCTTTTCTCTGCCATACCAGAGGACGCGGTTGTCATTGAGATCAACATGTCCAGAAGTGGTATTGTGGTCTTCGGCATAACACGGAACGGGATTCAGCGTGTGTATCGCAGTGAGACCACGATAATCCAGATGAGACGATATATCCTGAGATATCTGAGCGACATCTCGGCTTATGGAAAATATGTGTCGGCCAAAGACTCTCCCGCCCGTACCAAATCCGACCTTGTTGCCGTCCCCACGCTTGATGACCTCAACAGCAAAGCGGCACGGATATCCAATGAGATTGTCATGCCATTTGACGAGATCATCGCGCGAAAAGAACATGTCATCTTTGTTCCATCCGAGGCATTCAATGTCTTCCCATTAAGTGCTCTGATGTACGCTGGGCAGCCAATCTTCCTCTCGAAAGCCGTCTCGCAAGTTCCGAGCCTGGCCACTTTGGAACAATTGACTGTCAGGCCACGACGAGCAGGCAACAACCCCTCGTCAACGATTTTCGACACTCACGCTCCTCATAGGCCGGAGCCCGGGGCCCCGCCTCCTTCTATGGACACAACTCAGGCCCAAGCCGATTATGTCCCTGGAGTTGGTGTCATTGCTCTCCTTACATCAAGCTATTTCGGTTCTGCTCCTCGACATGCCGCCAGCGTCAGCGAATCAACCTTCCTAAATGCCTACCAGGAGTCCGACATACTCCTCATATCGACTCACGGGATCAGAAGCACATCTTCTCCTTGGCAATCCTATATCAAACTCGCTCAAGACTTCAGGGTAATGGAAGTATCGCAGTATCGCACGCAAGCCGCGCTGGTCGTCTTCGGAGCGTGTCTTTCGGGCACAGGCCGCGTGACGGCAGGTAATGATGTTTATGGCTTCTCGCATGCGGTGCTTCAGTCAGGCGCACGTGCATACATGGGTGCATTATGGAAAGTCAGCGACTATGCAACCATGCTGCTCCTCGTTAGCTTCTTCCGTCAGTTGGCGACCCCGGCCAACAACCGCAGCCTCGCAAGCTGCTTCCAACAGGCACAGAAAATTGTTTACGGGCTCGACAACGCCACCGCCGTGGCAATGATCAAAGAGATGTCTTCCGAGCTTAACCAGTTAGATTTTTGTGGAATGGACGGGGAAGACTTGAAGAAACTGCAAAAGACGAAGGTGACAAGCTTGAACTATCTCAAGTATATGGTCAGAGACATCGGGAAGGGGTTGGTTAACCCGAACTTCAAGCACCCTTACTATTGGGCACCGTTTGGAATGGTTGGCCATGGTGGGCTATGTTTGCATTAAGCAGGAACCGTTGGTGTCGACGCAGGATTTTTCTATTTACTGTCCGAGGAAACTCTCATGCCTGGTGGAAAAGTTCTGACCATTTTCACATTGTCGACCTCAAGTGCAAAGAGGAACCCAGCTACATATTCTTCAAGTCTTTTGCGGTTCGCTCAGCCGCACGCTGCCACGCTGGTGACTTGCTGACGGCAACACCTACCTAATGTTCGGGACTAAGACTAAACAGATATCATCTAGGCCTTGGTGTCTCCGTCGTAAGACAAGGACAGGACAGTGTTTGATGCGAGTAAGCCAGGGTCTGTCGGTCGTCGTCGTCGAACTCGTACTGGTCGTCGGTGGAGCATACGGTGGAGCAGTTTAGGACGAAGGGTAATTATAAAAGCGGCACGGCTGGGGTGAGTCGCACCTGAGCTCGCTCGGATCGGTTCTGTCTCAGCCACCCACTCGCCCACCCCCCTCAGCAGTCAACGCCAAGCAGCCCACGGGCCACGGCTAGGAACAGCGCATGAGGCCCATGGAGGAGCCCCGACTCGACGAATCTCTTCTCCACACGTCGACTTCCGACTCGGACAAACAACAACCTGTGACTTTATGTGCTGTTTGTCCCCGGCGCCCTTCTTAAACATGCTCCTCCTCCTCCTCCTCTCCCACTCACTGACTCCAGGTTGTAGAGCCGACCGCCAGAATGGATGACGACCACGATATCCCCGTGTCGGACTTTGGCCTCGACAGCCCCGTCCCGCTGCAGTCGCAATTCAATACTCTCTTTGCGGAATTCGCTCGGTCTCGTCCCCGCGTCTCACCTCCCAGATCCCCCTCCGCCCGCCAGTCACATCATGACGGTCCCAAGGAGTCCGAGCACGCCCGTTTGGACTTACGCTCGCTCGAATATGCCGAAGACTACGACTCCCACCTGATGTGCCCCATCTGCCACGTGCCGTTCGTCGATCCGGTCGTCCTCGAATGCGATCATACCTTCTGCGAATCGTGTCTGCAAGAGTACCGAGAAGGTGGCCAGGGCGGTCAGCGCAATCAGTGTCCTACTTGTCGAGCTTTCGTCCTGTCCGTCTCCCGCAAGGCGTCCCGGCTCATCGTCAATATGTGCAACGAGGTCAAGGTGAACTGCCCCAACGAAGACTGTGAACAAGTTCTCCCTCGAGGCTATATCGAACGACACGCAACCCGGGAATGTCCTCATCAGCGACTGGAATGCCCCGATCCAGGCTGCGGCAAAATGGTCAAGAGGAGGAACTTTGTTCCAGAGCAATGCATCCATTCCACTCACATCGAGTGTGATTGTGGCGCCGTCATCGAATTAGGCAAGGGCGAATGGCTGAGGCACAAGGATGAAGACTGCCCCAACACTGGCGTCAAATGCAAGCAGTGCGGCCGGAGAATCTCGGCCAGAGACTACCTGAACGGAGTGACTGGCCATATCTGCGACCAGGACCATTTCTGTCCCGGGAAGGAGTACGGCTGTACAGATGAATTCATTCCCGATGAGCTAGACCAACACGTGAAGTCCTGTCCGTTAGCGAGAATGGCCCCTCACCTCAAGAAGCAATCACAACTATTGCAGTCTCTACAAGAACAATTGGCCGTCGTCAAAGTTCGCAACGAGGTCCTCGAAACGGGTTTCGACAAAATCAACGACATTGTCAATGATCGTGTCCTGCCTCGCATTGACCACATCGACCGTTCTCCTCCTCCCGAGTCCGATATCGAGGAGATCGAACGCGACCACATCCCCTCAGCCATTTCGCACCGCGATCTCCTGATGCCAGCACATCTTCGTGCCCTGACCCCCTCACCAGACCCGTTGGCTAGCACCATCTCGCAGACACAACAGCATCTGCTCGCCCTGCACGAATCGTTGCGAGGGACTGTCGACACCCTGGAGAATGACATCACCGTGATGGCTGGTAACATAGCCGATCTGGACGCCCGAACTTCCATGCAGTTGATGAACGAGACGCTACGAATCAAAGAGGAGCTCGCTCACACCAATGCTGCCTTATTCAGCACCCGATCACAAGTCCAGTGGCTGCTCAATCGCGAGAGGATAGGCCAACAGCAACAGGCAATGGGTATGCGTGGTCGGACGCCGTCCGTTCAGCCTCACACCACGAATCTAGATCCATCGGCCAGAAGTTCGGTCTCGGACGGCACAGATCCTTCGGCGCAAGGGTCCAGTTCCGAGAGGCAGCCGTCGCCAGGGTTTGTCGCGTCGAGTCCAAATTTCAGGCCACAAATGAGGAGGCCTAGTGGTGGGAGCCAAGAGAGGGTGAAATTGTAATAGCCTCTCGAGCTGAGAACAAGCATTGAAACTGTAGAGAGCCGCTCGAACCCGAGCAGAGTTTAAGACCAAATCAAAAGCATTGAAGTTGTGAAAAGCCTCTCAAATCTAAGCGGTCTCTAGGGTGAAAGCATTGAAGTGGTGAAAGGCCTCTCTGAGAGCGAGCATTGAAGTTGTGAAAGCTTCTCGAACCTGACCTGGGTAATCTCGGAAGACCAAATCATGGGACTCGTAGACAAAACAAGTCTCCCACGCACCATCGCCATGTGTAGGTATATGGAGAACCACTCACCACTCATTAAGACATGGAATCCTTGTACATACCGGTTCCATCGAGAGTCGAGAGTCGAGAGTCGAGCTTCGAGCTTCAGTATATGACCAATCCCCTCCTCACCAAAGACGCTTGTTTGAAGCAATCAATCTCATGACGGATGATATACACAGAGTAGTGGATGGGCAGAGCGAACGACATGGATTTGCGCCAGCCACCACAAGAAAAACCCCGAAGGTCAGGAAGCCTCCAAGGAAGCACGGAAGCTCAGGAAATCTCCTTATCTCCCAGAGCCTTGCTGCACGTCCTGCAGGTTCCTCGCTTATCCCCCATCGGATGGACCTACCGTTTGCGGGGCTGGCGGGGAGAAGCGTGAGAAAGGTCAAGGGCGGTCTTCTGCGCGCATGAACCATTCATCG
Source organism: Phialophora chinensis (assembly GCA_016109575.1). NCBI lineage: Eukaryota > Fungi > Ascomycota > Eurotiomycetes > Chaetothyriales > Herpotrichiellaceae > Phialophora > Phialophora chinensis. The sequence continues at coordinate 3,201,050 of JADWPU010000003.1, read as the reverse complement.
ACGCGATAAATGGGCTAGCTAAGCAGTAGAAGGCGAGATTGGGGGGAGAGATCGCGATTGGTTGCATGGGAGAGGAAAGCTAGGAGGAGACCTAGGAAATTTACCGCGAGCCTTCGTGCCTTTGCACATCCCACCCACCTCTCACCTTCGCGATAATACCAGCGATTTGATTGCCGTATCCTATGTGATAAGGATAAGGTTATGCGGGTTGCCGAGTCGGCGCGTGTAAGTAACTAGCTTCTCTCTGCTCTGGCTCTGGCTCTGGCTCTGGCTCTGGCTTGCCTTGCCTTGCCTGCTGTTTAAGGACGAGATAGATACGAGTCCGGGGACACGGATCTGGATCTGGGCATGGACATGGATATCGAAGGATACATATATACTCCATAGTGCGACTGCGAGGACGCACACCGGAAAGTCACTCGGCCCAGGTCAGTCTGTCGATTCTGATAACTTGAACTATTATATCCTATATATCCTCTTCCCACGTTCGATAGAGACGGCATTCTCAAAGGCAGACCACCACCATCGAGTCCGGCTCGGTTGATTGCCATCGAACCGGTGCGCTGCATCTACCGTCCCCTCGAGTTCTGTATCGATCAATCAAGAGCCGCCCCATATCTTTTCATCTCGACTCATCTCAGCCCGAATCACGCACCGAATTCACCTGTTTGTTACCTTTAATTCCAACGGATACTGTATCTCCCTGAGGGCCCTCTCCGGCATATCCACACTCTGGCCACAGCGGGAGCGTCTCTCCCATTCCAGTGACCTTGACGACTATTTCCAGGATTTCACCACGAGGCGAAGAAAAGGAGGCACGGAAGCTCGCTACAGTATTTCTCGTCAACACGTCGCCATGAGCCGCGGACGCACGCTAGAGTATCCCAAAACGCCCATCAACAAGGTCAACCGGTACAACCAGCGAGGTGAGTTGGGAAATCCCCCCGAGTTCTGGACTGAGGGAGATCCCCCGCCGAGCTGCTCGAAGTGCCATGTCGATTGGATTCTGCTGTAATTACAACATGCATGCCCTTAACTAACTCTCTCTCGTTCTCAACACCAAGCCACGTATGATCTCGAGCAAATCCACACCATAGTCAACTCGAGCACGGTTGTTCATGTCTCCTTCAACACGCCAGATCCGGGGAATCCATTTCCCGTGACTTTGCCTGTGAGTATGGCTGAGTCGCGCCGAGTCGAGTCGAGTCCCTGCCCTTCCTTTCCTTTTCGATTCCAAGCCTTGGCCCCTCTCTTGCTTGCCTCCTGCTCTCCCCTCTTCTCCATTGCCCTGCCCCTGCCCGAACCACAATTCAATAACAGGCTAACTCCATCCACCACACCAGATGGTCGGTGTGGCCGCTTCGTTCGACCACCCGTCCGCTTCCCTGGGCGAACCCCTCGACGTCTACCTCCACGGGTACGTCAGTTCGCGATTGATGAATTTATCGCGCCGCGCCGAGACAGAAGCATCATCATCACCCGACGCACCAGCGCCACCCCAAGGTCTCCCCGTAACCATATCGGCCACCAAAGTCGACGGTCTGATCCTCACCTTAACCCCCAACACGCACGACGTGAATTACCGATCCGCCACCCTATACGGGTACGCCACGCTGGTGACTTCGCTGGAGGAGAAGCTGTGGGCCATGGAAATGGTGACCAACAGCGTGGTCGCCGGCCGGTGGGTCCACACGCGCGTGCCCCCCGATGCGGCCGAGATGTCCAGCACCAGTATTTTGAGGGTCAAGGTCGTGGGCGGGAGTGGGAAAATTCGTGTGGGCGGGCCAAGGGATGAGAAAAAGGATCTGGACCGCACGGATGTACGCGCCTCGGTCTGGACGGGGACAATCCCTGTGTGGGAAGCGTTCGGGGAGCCTGTGGCGTATGAAGGCGCGAACGTCGCAGACGGTAAGGCCAATCTGGTACCACTCGTGCCGGAGCATGTCGTGAGTTTTGCGCGCGAGCGGAGCAAAGAAAACGAGCAGTATGCGTTGGCAGCGGTGGAGGATCGGAGTCAGGATTGAAGCGCTAGAGAGGTCATGGTAAAGTAATACGAGTTCGACTGGAGAAACTTTCAGGGGCCCTTGCCTTCTCGTATCATGCCATTCTCGTGTCGATCATGTCGTCAAGGCAATGGATCTGACTCGTGTGGCCTGCCCGGGCCTGCATACGAGTAGACTGGTGAAGGGGCTACTGTGTCAGGGCCGTTGGCGTTGTAGGTGCGATCCTCGAGGGAGGAAAGTGGCTGGCTGGCTGTTGGACTCGTCGATGATGCCACCCACAACATTTACCGATATAAATAATTCTATCCTCGTGACTGAGCCCGCACCTTGATGATTCCCCTGTCCTGGCCATCGCTCCTTGCATCACCTGCAGTATGTGGCTCAGTGGCTGTCCCGCCGATGACCTGAAACCAGGCTCCCCTTCTTTGCTCCAATTCCCCACAAAGCAAGGGTTCAGGAAGATCTGCACATTCTGAGGTATGACGCCTCGTACTGATAAGCTATAGTACTTGCATAGTCGGTACATACCGAGATCCGAAAGCTGTGGCAATCTTCTGGAAGGTCCTGCCCCTTGCCCACATGCCGTGTAACCCCGGAGGCGGGCTATTGAAGGCCAAAGCCGCCGATCGGGCCGCCGTCAATAACAAACAACGCATGATCTCCCTGCGGTGGCTCGTACGGGAGCACCAAGATCGGTCGACACAGGAGGGCAAAACCGCCACATCCCATGCATGCTGGATCAAAGTTGGAGCTGGTCTCCACGTCAATGGACCAACCCGAGGAATGGGTCGCGCGGATACTTGCATCAACGGGATGTGAGAGGCTGGAGCACGCGTGGATGCTGCTCGTGTCAATGAAGACCCACTGTTTCAGACGGTGGCGCCCATGAAAACAGCGTCGCCAGTCGTGATTGAAATGCATATCTTTGGGCTGTTCCCTTTCATGTTGGCTCGTGTAAGGGTTCATTGACCTCCCACGGCCAGCCACAAGAGCGTCACAGGATCTTCGGACGTTATTTAGAGCTCGGACAATGTTCGACAGTAACCCCCAGTGGCATGGAACCGTGAACATGGCAGTCCCGCGTTTGGCACAGTAGATGGCTCCGCATATTCTGCCATCACACTTCTCACATTTCACTTGGCTGTCCGCACAACTGCCCTCGCCGAAGTCGTTGACCGCCATGACTGAAGCAATGGCCTGACCATCAATATGTCTCTGTCCTTCTGTCTTGATCTGTATTGTTCTTTCACTTCTCAGCTTTGCCATTCTTGCAGCGTTTCATCCTGCGTCCAACTCATTGTCGCTCATTCGTACATGTCTTATTCACTGCAAACGACATCTCCGTCGCTTCACAACGTTCAGCAAACGGGGACGGCGAATCAAACGGAGTCGTCGAGATCCGCTTTCTCACGGCGTTACGGGCCTTCTTTTGGGGTATATCTGTTGTCTGAGTCAACTCTGACTTGTGTCTGATTCGAACCACCAACACTCTCACCGTACACCCAAGACCACACACAATCCAACAGACTAGAGGAACCAACATATCACAGACACAATGGCAGGTTTCAAGGACTTTAGAGTGTCAGTGATGAAGAAGATCGACTGGCTGAAGGGCAAGTTGAAGCGTCGCTCCGCCCCGGCTGCCCCAGAAGAAGAGACGAAGCTGGTGATTGTAAGTCATTCCCTTGAAACGAACTCGATGACTGCCACAAGACTGACACTTTCTGCTTGAAGGGGAGCCCGACCAACTTCCGCCGGGAAGAGGTCACCCTCGGTGTCGACTGTCAAGGGTAAGATCCGTGAAGCCAATGATCCTTCTCATGGGAACAGCACTGACTTTCCATCACAGAAAACCAGCATTGGTGGAGAAGGCGCGGGAGGACGCGCAGTCGATGCACAATGCTGCAAAGGCGGCGTCCAATCCCGTTGTCTGAGAGTGGGCGACATGCACAACGGCATGGACAGCGGCGGGACTCACAACGAGATCCATGGGCTGAAACAACGACATGTCCAAAAGAGACATTTGGCCTTGACGGGCGACGGGGCTCTCTCAACGAGCTTCTTTTCAACGATGATCGATAGCAGGCGATGACATTGGATAGCGACTAGGAAGGTGCTGCACATAAGATGGAGCGGCCGGCGAAATGATCATAACCACATTGGCACTTCATCTAGCCGTGACTTTTTCTCTCGCCCTTTGTCTGGAGGTGGTGCTGGCCTTGGCTTCCGTCTGTCATCTCCAGATTTGATGACTGTTTCTGATGCACCCCAGCCGTCATCCAAGTCAAAGGTAAACTTGCGTTTAGTCAAATGACGCATTGTGGGCTTGACATCGTCTGAACCAGGTTTGCGTTCAGTGAAACTCCCCTCGATTGCTCGAGCCACCGAGACCGTTTGAGAGTCTATGGCATGGACCACTTCCATCCGTTGCTGAGGCGCCTTGTGTGGCATATCGGCTAGGTCAACAGCATCATCCTCATCCCCTTGTCTGGTCTTCTTTCGGGAGCGCTGGCGTCTGGTGATGCCTAGGCCAGCTTTGGTGCTGCTCGATATACCCTCCAATCCCACCAACGATCGCTTTTGTTGACTCCCACCAGCCATGAGCGGGGCCAGACTGGTACCAGACCACAAGTTGGCCACTTTGTCGTCCTCGCCTTCGTCTCCGTGTGTTTTGTTACCTGTGATGCGCCGCAAACTTTCCCTCTGCCTCTGTTCAAGAGCCGCCGTCCTCAGTCGATTCTTTGCTTCATTAGACATAGGCGAGGTAGGTGCAGGGAGGGCTTTTGGAGGAGCTTGTCGAGCTTCTCTGACCAGTCTCTTGTATTCGGCGTGGTGTAGGTGCGCGGTATAGGACTGCGCCACCGTCTGAAACTCGTCTTCGACCATGATATAGGCGTCATCCCTGTCGTAACCCTCGTACATTGACCTGGGTATGGGTTAGAAGAGAAGCATTTCTCACGGCCACACCGGATTGCTTACTCGACGGGTGGAGGGCCACGGATGGGAGAAGAAGAAGGCGTCCTCCCTAAAGATGTCAGTAAGACTCTATGCGCCCTGTGTTTAGAGATACCAACGGCTTGACTTTGGTGTCATGCTCGGTTTCGACGCACGGTCGCGGCTTCTCGATGTCTCCTCATCCTCGGACTTGTCATCTTCTGCAGCGCTAGACACTTTCTCTTGCTTGACTCTGGCTGCTGCCGTCGCTCGTGGCTTCCTTGCCGGTGGTTCATTCCTAACGTTCCAGGGTAGGGTACGTGCCATTACTCAGGTGGTCGGCTCCGACTTGGGAAGTCCTGCTAAGGCACGCGTTCAAGGAGGATTGGAGCGTTGTGGATTATTCGTTCCAAGTACCAGTATATGCATGCTGTTTCTTCGATCACGGCGCACTCTGGGCAGTCAATGGCTGATGCAACCAACTCGCTGGTAGTACAACAAGGAAATGATTATGAGCGAGCGCGGAAGGTCAAGAGGGGGCAGGCGTGGTCACGGCGCGTCCCCCACTTGCATCGCAAGTGGGTTACTAGGCACACGCAGCAAAGACAATGAAACAAACAACAACTGGAAAAGAATAAAATGAGATTAAGATGGAGAGATGTATTTCTCGACCTTTGAACAATTGCTGGTCGCTTTCTGCAGCCCAGCCGTTGTTGCTCATAACCTCCTAGGGTATCTAATCTGTCGCTCGTCCTGAGCGAGCCATAATTCAAAGTCAAAGCCACCAAACCAGTTTAATGCAATAGTGGTTCGTAAAAGCGTGTCATGACACCAAAGGGACCTGTTGATGAGGTTTGTCGCCGCTGCGCCATATTCCATGCTATCCAGCAAATCCCCAGACGCCTTCACAATGAATGATGCAACGCCGTCATAGTTGTTTTCTCTATGCTTCACCCGGCTTCTTGGAGTTGCAGCTGACGATCTTGACCTTGTCCGCGTGGAACTCCTGACCACCATCGCTCTTAAACCTAACGTCTTTCACAAGGAAAGTCCACACATCGTCGCAGAAGCGGTAGGTTTCGAGGTGGCCCTGTGTACGGTGTTAGTCGATATCAGGGCGAGTGTCCCATGTAGCTGCGGACCTTGAACGTCAGTCTTGACTTGACCTTCTCTGCAAGTGTCTCAGCAATGGCACGGTCGAAATTGCTTAGGATCTTCATTGCAAGTTGAGGTTCAATTCGGCCATCATTGATCAGGTCGTCAATGGTATCGATGAGCGCATCGCCAATACTGCACAATTCTTGTCAATATATGATGCAGCTTATCGTCACGACTGCGACAATGGAGGAAGGCAGCAGTTCTCAGACACGGGCGAACAGCAACAGGGGATGCCTACCTGCTGCCGCGATACAGCTCATAATACTGTTGAGCTGCCATTGCTGCCTTGCTCGATATGACTTTGCTGCCGCCGTTGAGAGCGACAACCAAAGCCTGAAGAGAGCAGATCAGGCAAATCCAGAAAAGAGAGATGGAAGTGATGCAGAGGAGAGAACGGTACGTTGGCTTGAGAGGCGGCGTCGGGGAGGGCATCCTGCATGATTGGCGGGGCACCGTCTCCGGTCTTGGCAAGGGCCTCCTCTCTCACTGGCGTCACTTCAGCTCCCAGTGAAGCGAAGAAAGTCGTCACTTGATTCCTCCCTCTCTTGTATCTAACTACTGCCCATAAGAAGCTCTTCATCAACCCCCGAAACAGGAATGAAGCTGGTGATAACAGCGAGATTACACGTGAGCCAGCGTGGTGTAGTCAGGCAGACATTGAGCCAGGCACGACTTGCCTCGACCACTACTAAAAGTGAGCTTCCTCATCAGCCACAAGATGCATCAGCTTCAACCAAGAAGAAAGAAGCCATGGATAAGCTCAAGAAGACGCACAAGTCTATGGCAGAGCTAGACGAAGAAATGAAGCAGGCCATGGAAACCATGTCAGGCGAAGGGGGCGAATACGGACTTGAACTCGAAGGTGGGAAGCCTGTGGCCATGAAGCGATCTGTGAAGGAGAACATGTTCAGATACATCTGAGCCAATCTCAAGCAGCACAGAAACTGAAGCATGCTGAGTGGACCGTGTCTCCCACGCAAGCGCGCTGAGAAGTCAAATATCATTCCGGGGTATCATGCTATCCAACAATATCAAGCTCAAATCTCGCAACGATTGGTTTCTGGGATCGCGGTCTCAAAGGGTGGCTTGGCTGTACAGTTTGTTGATATCACCCACCAGGTCTTCAACAGAGCTTCCGCCGGGACAATCGTACCATTCTCCGCCGTCACGAATACATCGGATCTCGCCTGCAAGCCTGACCGTACAGCTCTTTGTGACGTTGTTCTCCTGGCTTCTTTCAATGCTGGCTCGGAGCAAGTCGATGCCCTCTCCTTCATCGCTGATACACGAATTAAGTTTCTGGAAGTCCAGGCCATGTTCCATCGCGCAGCTTTCGACCAGGTCTCTCTTCGGGATGTTGGGGTAGTCGGAGATCATACAATTGGCGTATCCGAGCCATAGCTTCATGTCGGGATAGACTTTGGCGGCGCAGAGGAGGATGATGTTGCCGAGGCACTCGCCTGGGCCATGCTTACATGACACTGCATCGGAGTTTGGGTCAATGCTGTAGATATGTCAGACAGGCTTCTTTCATACGGGGGAAGGGTTGACGTACCTTCCGATGAATGACATTGTCAAGTCCACCTTCTCTGAGACTTTTACCATCGTTGGCACAATCAATTCGCGCAAGCAATCCCTTGCGTCTGGACATTTCGACATGATATGTATCTCTAGCGGTACTTTTTCTTCGGCCTCTGCCGGTCCCAAGGATAGAGCGGGTTCATGGTGATGATGGCAGACGAAGGTGGCGCGGAAGAGGTAGAATACCGTCAGGAGCGTGAGGAAGGCAGGGATAACTCGATTGAGAACGTAATATTTTTGATGTCTTCGGGCATCCTGGTGATTGATTGTTGGTAGCTCAGTAGCGGGCGCAAACGTGTCGTGCAACGAGCGTTTTTCATCGAAGAGTGGTGTTTGGCTACCCATGTTGAAGGGCCTAATTATCAACCCTCTGCGACACAAGGCATCAATTGGAGGGGTACGGAGTATGAAGTCCCGCTAATACTTAGGCCCGCAAGAATGTTCAAGGATATTCGAGAGTGGTTGGGTTTGGTGCTCCTCGATGCTCTTTTCGGAAATCGTCAAGCATGCTTTCGTAGTGAAATGCAAGCGCAGGTATGTAGTTGGGATTCGGATCGGGGGTGCATTGGTGTCCGGGGAGCGGCGGCAGCAGAGATGTGAAAGCCTCGGGCAACTCCGTCCTCCTGCGCGCACCACTCCTAGACCATTTCAATGACGAATCTAAAGCCGGGGGAGTAAACAGTTATGCAGTTCAAATGGTCAGAGATAGGCATTCCACAGGAAAGCAGCTCATACAGAGAGGCTCTAGCTCCAACCGGCTCAATGCCACCGCTCTACAGAGAACTCTGCCATCAATATCAGGTCAGACTGAGGCAGGGTGGATACTCGGATCGGGTCAAAGATGCTTCGCCTTTTGAGTCATTCAGTCGATACCTCCGAGGAATGGCCATGGCCCCAGTTGCCATGTGGCAGAAGGCATGGAGCTCCATATCAGAAGGGAATTCCCCCAACTTGAGGTCCTCATACGTGGGGTTTAGCCCTAAGCCTCATGCAAACTTTCACAAAATGAGTGCCGATGGTGGAAGGCGGTGCGGATTCTAAATCTCCTGAAACGACTCCTTGGATGGGTGCTGATTCGTACTCGAAAAGGCTTGAGGCTGACTTTTCCCGTTTCCTCCTTCTACCCAGCGTAACATCCGACTCCAGGGTCACATCTGAACAACAGAACATCACCAACAGACCCGTCCTTATGAGGACTGAGTTTCTATCTCTGAGCTTGCCATAGTCGCGCTTGATTTTGAATTTTCGAAGGGCCGAATTCTTCGTCACTCTGAAAGCTCCGTACATTCGATCTGTTCCCCGACTTCGGAAACCAATTTTCTCGCCTCTCCAATGCTTACTTGGTTGCCTTGCACGTGAGCACCAAGTACCGCCTTGTGAAACCATTCAAGCGACGATCTACCACCTTACCATCCGTCCACCACCATGTCGGAGTTGGCTTCGGCCCAGTCGGCCAGCAATGGGAGTCCACCTCCCGACGACTTCGAAGGCGAACTGGATGCGTTCATTCAGCCTCTCCTTATCGACGACAATGTGGTACACAATTTAGCCTATCAGTTCTCCAAAGTTTACGAGGAGCTCGCCATACGCTCCGATGAGCAGTTTTTACCAACACCCGTCACCAAATTGCCCACCGGACAGGAGACTGGCCAGTTCCTGGCTATTGATGTCGGAGGCACCAACTTGCGGGTCGCATTCATCGAACTTTTAGGCGACACCGAGGAATTTCTCCCAACTGCCAATGGTGTTGAACGGTCACGTGAAACAATCAGAAATGCCCAGCGCCCTCGAGTACGGCGGACGTTGGAGAAGGCGTGGCCCATAGGAGAGCATCTGAAAATGGACAAGACCGAAGACCTCTTCGCCTGGATCGGTGACTGCATTGCAGAGGTTGTGGGTGACCGATTGACTTCAGACAAGGGCAAAGTGCCGGTACCAGAAGAGCTCGCAATGGGTATCACCTTCAGTTTCCCCATGATGTAGGTTCTTCCTCAAGCTACAATTTCAGCTTGCTAACAAAGAACCAAGCCAGACAGAACTGTCCTCCGCAACACTGATGCCTATGGGCAAAGGCTTCGCCATTAGTTCCGACCTTGATCTCGGCTCGACCTTGTTGCAAGGCTATGCAAGACACACCCGCCGGCAATCTCCCACGAGCTCATCTCCCAAAGCAAAGCGCAGGAAGCTTGGACCTTTGCCTCGATTAAAGATTACGGCCATCACCAATGACACAATTGCGACGTTCGCTTCTCTGGCGTACAGTGTCAAATCCCTACCTAATTCACGGGTTGTTGCCGCCATCATTGTCGGCACTGGAGTCAACGCTACTATCCCCATGAAATTCTCAAGCTTAGGTGAGGCCAAAGTTGAGTCCATTAAAAAGAACAAACCCGAAGCCACCGAGACCGTGGTCAACAGTGAAATCACGATTGCCGGCGCCTGTGGTCCCCTGCAAGGCATAACCACGGAATGGGATCGGCAACTCGATGAAAACTGTGCTCGACCAGGCTTCCAGCCTTTGGAATACATGACGGGAGGTCGATATATCGGAGAACTAGTTCGCATCATCTTCTTCGACTACATGACCAGAGCACACAAACCCCCTGTGCCTGCAGCACACCTTCCCGCGACGATTGTGCACAGCTACAGCTTCACTACAACCTTTGTAAGTGCCGTTGTAGCACGAGCCCGGTCGGATTCAGAACTGGCGGGCGAATTGAAACGTCGTATACCACCTCCTGAATCGTCTAACTGGGGATGGTCGCCACATTCAGCTGGAGCCCTCCGCAAGATCGCACATCTTGTTCAGGTACGATCCGCTGGGCTGATTGCCGCGTCAACCGTCGGTTTGTTGGCCACTGTGGGCGAGATTGCCTTGTCGGAGCCCGGCAGTCCTGCGTCGCTCCCTGACGGCATGGTCTTGAGCGACAGCAAGCCCTCATCGCCAAAATCGATTCTTCCGTCCCTTCAGCGTGATACCCGAGATGGTCTGTCACCAGCTCCCGGCTCGAGCGCATGGAAGTCGGGCCCTGAAGAATTGGTCATCGCGTACACTGGTGGCATCATCCAGCACTATCCAAACTTCAAAGAACAGACTCAGCGGTTCATCGACCGTCTGGTAATGAGGGCTGGCGTCCAGGACGGCGGAAAGAGCGTGTTCTTGAGGGAAGCTCGCGATGGCGGTATCATCGGAGCCGGTGTTCTAGCGGGCATGGAGATTCTGGAAAGAAACTCATCATGATCCGAGCTAGCTCTGTATACACGGTGCAAAGCACCCGGCTTCCCGTCTGTGTTCGACGCGACGCAATCGGTGTCGAGAGTCGAGAAATGCTCCTCTGCGACTGCAATTAGAGGGTGGATAAATTCCGGGGAAGTGAAAACATGCGCACTGCAGGGCAGACCCCCTGCATGAAGACATTGTGACAAATCTGCTGGCCTCACAGTTTTTGAGACGGAGAGTGAAGAAGATTTCTCACTTTGTCACGGAACAGGCAAGCATTTGATGCGGAGGATCAGCACCGTTCACCCAGTGTACGCAAGCGGCGACACGACAAGCTTCATGGTTGGCCGCCAGCAAGCAGGCATCTGATGGGTGCGAAGCGAAGCCCAACCACATGAGTTTTAGCCGAAGGATCTCAGGATCCGCCAGGCATCAGGGGCCCCGCACCACCCTTTGAACACTCAACCCCAAGTGTCCCGGCCGCCAGACGCCCAGAGCAAGCCTTCTGGGTTGTTCAGCAGGCGAAAGAAGTGTGCCGCTCGTCTATTTCTTTATTTATGTTAGATTCAGAGGAAGTCGGGATGACCAAGGAGGGAGAGGTTGCATAGTTCGATTTCACTGGAAGTAGTCAATGGTCACTTGACGATCGTATTCCATGTCATGATGGATCGTGACGGACTGACTTGAATCGGCTCCTGCGCCGGCTGCCAACAAAGAGACACGAGTGGTCCCACTCATCTGACAATTAATTCGAAACCTGGCTTTGGGTTAGATGACTGCGGAACACTGGCCATTGTGTTTGCCGAAGTGCTTCCATCGATCGCATGAATCACTATTAACACAATTGAACTGTGTAAGGGTCCAGACTATTCGGGGAATTCTACCGTTGCTCACCGTTGCTGCGGTTGAGGTCGAAATATTTCATGTCTACTGGCAGAGAAGTGTGCTTGGCTGTGCCACCGGACTTGACGCTGTACTGAGGAGAAAGAGAATATTCCACACTGCCACGTCTCTAATCAAAACATCTGAGCAACATGGCCAAAAGGACAAACCGTGTACGCATTAAGCAGTGCCGGCGAGTCGAGACAAGCTCTGGTGTGAGTTTGATTTACACTTCGATCGAGAAACGGTTGAGCCTAGGGAGCACGCGAGCGACTCAGGAGGCTCCTGCGTCCGCCTCACGTGCCCAGCCCCGGCCTGTTAAGCTCTTCGGTGGCTCTCGCTTTAACCCGAGAACAGGCCCAACGGCCGAACAATGGCGTAACTGAAAGCTCTTTGACCACTGACATGCCACCTTTGCCACGGTGGCCCTGGTCGACGGACTGGGAGATTCTCCAGGACCAGGACTGGGCCCTGCCGATTGCGTATTCCGTCCCCGTGTGGAGAGGGTGCTTGGGTGCTTTTGCTTTGTGCGCGGCCGTCTTTCGCCCTCGACAAAAGGTGAGTGACTGCAATCCACCTCCCACTCAACCCGCATTCGCAATTCTCGTTTTGCTGCATCCTCACGTCGCTCATGCCTCTTCCTCAGTCACCAGCGTCCAATCTTTCTGTACGGCCTAGTACCCTCCACCACACTGTCTCGCTCCTGCCAAACGTTGTCTGTCGCCTGAACGGCTGATTTGCTTCCTTCGCCAAAACTCTCAACCGCTGGCCCAAATTTACCCGTTGACTGGCCGCGCATTCTCCGACCTCAAGTTCTTCGTATCAACCGATCGAACTCGACAGCGAACCGCTTTTGCTTGGTTGGCTATGCACAGAGTGCTAGAGAGCACTGCCTCTTGATGGGCGCAACCAAGATTTTGACCTTTCGTCCGCCGCGCACCGGTCGCTGTACTTTTGGGAGGGCTAAAGATGAGCCCGATACCTGTGATTGAACATGTTTTGCGCACTCTGGTTAGGCGCGATGAGCCCGACAATCCAGAGGACAGACCAAGTGATCCAAATGGTCTGGTTCTTGAAGCATGGGGTGAGTTCTGCCGGGAGTCGTTGTCCAACTTGAAGGAGATAAGATCCGCCAACTGACACAAACACCCTCGGGAACAGCTCAAGGATATATGGTGGGGTCACTCATCATTATGTCCTGCATCACACTTGCAAACATGCGAAGAGGTGTCCTGCTGCACAAGTTGATTTTACTAGAGGTATGTTTGACACCTGCGAGAGTTGGTCGGCCGGGACTGATGCTGATGGTCTCTATAGCTTGTCCTCGGATACTGGCAGGGTTTCTTCATCCTGTTCAAACCACCCGTCTACGCCTGGTGGCTTTCAGTCGCTGCAATCCCGCTGAACACATCCTGGTGGCTGCACAACGTGATTGCCTGGATGAAGCTCAGGCCTTTTCTGAACAAACTGGGCAGCCGATTGTTCATCGGTACCGTTATCCTCGTCATCCCATACTGGATCGTTGAGATATACGCCAATTTTACCTATTTCCACAATGTCAACAAGGTTTTCCTGAAAACGAGGCCATGGGAGGCTTTATGTCGAGATCCGTGGTGGATATTGGCTGCTTGTCTGCTGATATACAACATCAAGACAAAGTATGATTTAACCCTGACCCAAATCATTCGAATATCGCCCCGGTTCGCTGTGATGCTGGGCGCTATGGTCCTCAGTATTTGCTTTATTGTGTTGGACGTCCTGTCGGTCACCTCGGCTCTTAAATCTGTGCTGCCGGTTGGGATCAACCCTTTCTGGAAATTATCCTTTGTCTTCAAGTGTTTGACCGACTCGGTTGTCTTAGACGACTTCAAGACAGCATTGGACCGACTCCGCGCATTCAAAATGAGCAGGCTTGGCAGCTTCGCTCTGGATGGAGCGGACAGCCGAAGTAAGAAGCACAAGGAAGCCATAACCAAGGCCAACAATTGGACGAATCCATCCCCAGTGGCGGACAAAGCTCAACCAGTCGCGCCTTTACCCGTCTTGCCCAGCCCTGATGGAGATTATGTCGCGCCACGATGGGAGGAGTTGAAACCAGGACGCTCAGATCATGTGGAAGATCCCGACCCTACAGAAATTGTCCGGAATGGCTCAAGAGACCGTGATCCAGAGGTGAATCCTTTCGACACTATCGATGCGATCGACTACGCGGACCCTCAACGGGAAGCGAGCGATACTCACATGCTCAAATCGCAAACGAGTTGGCTACACAGACGGTCATCTGATGAAACCTCAGACGCCGATATCGAATATGCAATGGCTGTCCGCCAGGTAACGAACGATTCCATGGAGCAACAACGCAACAAAAATAAAAGCATCGGTGTTGCGAAATGAAGCCGCCTGGGAATGATTCTTTTTTGGCTCCCCTCTCTGGCGGCCATTTTATGGCATGCGCCATGCACCACGACGTGATGAAGTTGTCAAGAATCGCCGACCGCCGCCTGGACATTTTCCAACGACCCTAGGTCAGTAGGATTCGACCTCCGCCGTCCGAAAGTGCCCGATAGCTACGCCGCTGAACACAGCAGTTTGGCTGGCATTGCTTACCGGGGAAAAACAGCAAGGACGCAGGTATCCGGGCACCTCGCCTTACGAGGGCTTGTTGAATGCCTTCGCCAGCTGGTGTACATATTGGTGAGAGATGCCAGGCCGCAGAGTCCCGAAGACATTGTCCCTAAAAGAGGGACTTGCGCCGACAGACCCATGGGACAGGTCTTCATGTGTAGTAGTCTCTGAGAAGATACGGGATGAAGGACGAATCTTGGGAAAACTTGTTTGATCTTTTGGAGTGCCATGATACCCCTGGTTTGTACGTGGTTCGATGTTTATAGCGAGGATAGTTTCAGGGGCACTCGAATGAATTCACCACACGCGGCGGGCATTTAAGTGGGGCTCTTGACGCCTAACTTTAGGGCCTCTCGGCCTGTGAACGCGTCTGCGCGAACCCAAGGTTCGAAAGGCCAACACAAAATCATACACACCACTCGTATTTGCGAATCATCAACGCTTTGTTTCTTCGCTTTCTCTTCATCCCCCACGAACTTGTGTTCTTGTCAGCATTGCGCCGGCGTTGGAGGACCTAGCGTGCTGGCAAATGTCTCGATCGTCGGATTTTCTGTTTCCACTGACCAGCCGATGCACATCCCATGGACGTCCTGTCGCCTAGTACTCCCAACGGGGACTCCGCTGCTGCGTCGTTGCTGGAACCCGTCGATCCTCTCCATGTCCTCCATCACATCGCTGCCTTGATTGAAACGACGCTAGGTGCGGCGAGGAGGGAGTTAGAGGCGGTTGGCAGTTTACTGTCCAAAGCCAGCCATGCCGACGCCGTTAACAAATGTGCCCGGTTTGCGGTCGACCCTCAGATTACGCTGTATGCTCAGAAGGATGTTCGGGAAGAGTTGGTTAATGGCCATAATGACACCCCAAGTCCGTTGACGGATGATCTTCTGTGGGATGACTCTGACCCGTTGGCAGAAATCGAGCATGTGTACACCATATCGTCCGAACTTAGTCCCGCGCCGACGACGGTTGCCACGATTGCTTTCCTGAAGCTCTCTGGGCCTCTCGACGGCCGAAAGTCGATTGCCAGTCAGATTCAAGTCTTCCACCTTCCAGGCTCCTACAACATCAGCGGCGAAACAGCCACCACTGGAGATGCCATCTCACCCTACGAAGTCGTCTACTCACTCCTGCACAATGTTCTCAGTCCTTACTTCGAGGCCTATACCCGGCAACAGGGCTCCGCGACCCGGAATTGGTATGATCCCCAGGCAAAAGGAGGTGTTCCTGGTGCAAAGAGAAGGATTGCAGAATTGGAAATGAGCTTGCTTCACTTGCAACAGAATACCGACATTCCCATGATACATCTGCCAATGCACGAAGTCGTGATGGGAGCCATGCAAGATGCAGAAGCCCAGGGTAAAGCACCTTCTGTACAGTTGATCCCGGCGCATGTCCTCGAGAACACCACCGTCCTGAACAGCATTCAAAACCATGTCAATGCGTGGATCAAGTCGATACAGAATATCACAAAGTTCACCAAGGATGTGAAGGATGCCGCTCCTACCCAGGCATCCGCAGCTCAAGAGATCAACTTCTGGCTCTCGATGGAGGCTGCTTTGAACAAGCTGGTAGAGGAGATAAGCCTCGACCATGTCCGTTTGACCCTGGAAATCCTCAAGAAGGCCAAGCGGCAACAGGCCGTTGTCAGCTTCGAGACGGACACTGGCTGGAGGGACTCTCTCGACGTTGTGCGAAACTACAATACTCTCATGCGCGACTTTCCCCTCGAGGAGTTGTCCTCCGCAACCTCGCTGCAAAAGCTGGCAGAAGCCCTGGTCCTGATCTTCAACCACCTGAACAAAAAGTGGAGGGTCTGCAACTATCCTATCCGGCGAGCCCTGAGGTTGGTGGAAGGCATCTCGGAAGACATGAACACCCACGTCCTCCGCTTGCTCCAAGGCCGGTCCATCATGTCGTTGAGCTGGGTCGAGTTCACTGAGCTCATGGACACGGTCAATCTGGTTTGGGAAACGTGGGACGATCAAATGAAAAGCTTTACCACCGTCGCTCGAGAGATCACCCGGCGCAAGAACGCCGATTTTGTGCCGGTCAAGATTGTACCTAGACATGCCCAAACCCAGGAGCGACTGCGCTATGTCTATCAATTCCGAAACGACCACGAACAACTGCGCCGAACCATTGTCAACGTCCTCGGACCCAAGGCTAGAGCGAACGACTCAACTCAGCTAGCAGACGACACCGGTGTTGCGGTGATCGAGGAGCTCGGGGACGTCGATGCCGTGGAAGAAGTTGCTGGAGCCTATGAAATTGTGCGCCATGTAGACATCTTGGACGTATCACCCAAAGGCACGGAAATCTGGGTTCAAGCCGAAATGCAGTATACTGAGCGGACATCCCGTGTTGAGGACTCGATCATCACAAGGTTAAGAGATCGTCTGGGAAGAGCGAAGACGGCAAATGAGATGTTCCGAGTCTTCGAGAAGTTCAACGCCCTGCTCGTCAGACCTAAAGTTCGGGGTGCCATCGGAGCGTACCAGGCCCAGCTTTTGGACCACGTCAAGACCGCGATCGCCGCCCTCCACGAGAGATTCAAGCAGCAGTATGGTGGCTCCGAGGCACAGATGATGGCTCAACTCCGCGACATCCCTCCAGTCGCCGGTGCTATTCTGTGGGTCCGCCAGATCGAGGTCCAATTGGAGAATTACATGTCGAAGGTTCAAGCCGTGCTGGGCGAAGAGTGGATGCTCTATACCGAAGGAGAAAAATTGCAGGCCGAGAGCCAGATGTTTCGAAAGAAGCTCACGACTAGGGACATCTACGAAGCATGGCTCCGAGATATCCAAGCTAGAGACATTTCCGTCACCGGCAGGCTGTTCACCATTTCGCGAAGTCGCGCTTCCAACGGGGCCATGGAGCTCATTGTGAACTTTGACAACCATGCAATCTCCCTTTTCAAGGAAGTCCGGAACCTCAGCTGGCTCAACTATCAGATTCCGCACCGGATAGCAACAACCGCCAAACAGGCCCAGCGCGTGTATCCGTACGCGCTTAGTCTTATGGAAAGCGTAGCAGGGTACTTTGCCGCATTTCGGGCAATTCAAGAAATACCAGACATGGCACCACTGATGGCAGGCTACGAAAAGGAGGTCCAAAGCCTTTTTGCAACGGGCATCAAGTTAAAGTGGGACTCTTTTATCCATTCGTACGAACTACACATTAAGGGGAAGGCTACCACGAACGATTCGGCGCATGTCCAGTACGTACGTGACTTGGCTGCAGCCGTCACCACGCTTCAGAATAAGACTGTCATCGTGCGAAACCTCGACCAGACCATCCAGCAAGCGATTTCAGAGATGAAGACATGTCCATACACGGCCAAGAAGTTTCAGGCCCAAATGGATGTCATTCAGAATGCGGTGGACAAGATGAATCTGGAAAATTACTCGAATCTGTCCAGCTGGGTCTCTCAGTTGAACATGCAGTTGCGTCAGATCTTTGAGCACCGACTACAAGCGGCTCTGAAGCACTGGACCGCTGCATTCACGTCGGCCGGAGAGCGATATTCCGCCATCGAAGAAACAGTTTACAATGTGCAGTTTCCTCAGACGCAGATTGAAATAATGATGAACAATCAGACCGTCTTCGTCGACCCTCCTCTGAATTTCGTCAGAGCGTCTTGGATACATCAACTCGAAGACTGGTTGGATATTCTGTGCCATTTGCCGCAGATTAGGGCGTTTCGTTATCAAGTGACTGCCGATATTGGGGCTGCGCAACTGATGCCAACCTTTACTGACTTACCCATGCTCAACGTGGAGTCGCTCCAGGCTGCTTACAGCGCGATTGACGCCAGGGTTGAAGACATGTCTGTCTATCTCGAGGAATGGTATACTTACCAGAACTTATGGGATCTCCGCAGTGATCAGTTTCGTGAAGTTCTCGGTGACGACCTGGCTCAGTGGCATCAACTACTCCAGGAGGTCCGCCATGCCCGGTCCACCTTTGACACATCTGAGGGACGCAAAACTTTTGGCAGCGTTGTTTTCGATTACGAGCAGGTACAAGCGAAAATCACACAGAAGTATGACCAGTGGCAATATGAGATCACGAGCAAGTTTGGCGGCATTCTCGGGAACCGCATGGCAGAAGTCTACTCTGAAATGAAACGATCCCGTTCGGAGCTTGAAAATCAGTCTCTTGAGGCGTCTTCGACTGCCCAAGCTGTTGCATTCATCACCACCGTCCAGCAATGTCGGCGTAATGCGATACTATGGGAGCCTGAAGTCGAGATCTTCCGGCAAGGTCAGACCACTCTTTCCCGTCAGCGGTACAACTTCCCCAATGACTGGCTCTACGCAAATCAAGTCAGCGACGAGTGGGATGCTTTTGAGGAGATCTTGAACCGCAAGAGCAAGGTTGTCGAAGATCAGACAGATGCGCTCCGTGCCAATATCAGTGCGGAGGATCGTGTCATCAATGGTCGGATAGCTGATGTGGTTGCACAGTGGACTGAAGAGAAACCAGTGTCGGGTACCATCCCCCCTGCTGAAGCTGCCGAGCTTCTGCGGATGTATGAGGGACGCATGCAGAAGTTGCTGGGAGAAGCAGAGACGGTGTCACGAGCGAAAGAAGCACTTGCATTGCCATTGGTCCGGGACAACGCCCTGACTGCAGCACTCGAAGAGGTGAACGACTTTAAATCCGTCTGGTCTGCGCTTTCTACGATATGGCAGAGCATAGCCGAGCTCCGCGATATGCTATGGACTAGCCTTCAGCCTCGTAAACTGCGGCAGTCACTGGAGGCTCTCGTGAAGATGACAAAAGAAATGCCCAGCCGCATGCGACAATACGCCGCCTTTGAGCACGTTCAGAACGTCCTTCGACAACTGATCAAGGCAAATCCTCTCCTGACCGATCTCAAGTCCGATGCGATTCGAGAACGACACTGGCTGAAAATCTTCAAAGCCTTGAGACCAAACAAGCGATATTCGGAGGTCTCAATGACCCTAGGAGACGTGTGGGACCTTCAGCCTGTCACCAGCGAATCTACAATTCGAGACATTATCGTCCAAGCTCGTGGAGAACTGGCCCTCGAAGAGTTCGTTCGACAGGTGCGAGAGACCTGGCAGAGCTATCCGCTTGATCTGGTCAATTATCAGAACAAATGCCGCCTGATTCGGGGCTGGGATGACCTCTTCTCCAAATGCAGCGAGAACCTGAATTCCCTCCAAGCCATGCGCCACTCGCCGTATTACAAAGAATTCGAGGAAGAAGCTTCATCGTGGGAGGACAAGCTGAACCGCGTTCATGTTCTATTCGACGTCTGGATCGATGTTCAGAGACAATGGGTATATCTGGAAGGCGTCTTTACGGGCAACAACGACATCAAGCATCTCCTGCCAACCGAGTCCAGTAGATTCTCAAACATCAACACCGAGTTCTCGGCAGTGATGAAGAAGGTCTACAAATCTCCGTTCGTGATGGATGTCCTTTCGATCCCCGGTGTTCAGAAGTCCCTCGAACGACTGGCCGAGCTTTTAAGCAAGATCCAGAAAGCCTTAGGCGAGTATCTCGAGCGTGAGCGTGTGTCATTTCCACGGTTCTACTTTGTTGGCGACGAGGACCTGCTCGAGATTATTGGCAACAGCAACGACAGCACGCGTGTCGCCAAACACTTCAAAAAGATGTTCGCGGGGATTTCTGGTGCCGAAGTCAGCGACGACAACACGATTACTGCGGTCACCTCAAAGGAAGGCGAAGTTGTCGTGCTCAAGAAGGAAGTTTCTCTGATCAAGCTGCCAAAGATTAACGATTGGCTTTCGGCACTTGACAACAGCGTGAAGCAGACCTTGGCCGAACTACTTACAGAAGCCGTTGCGGCTTTCAGACCTCTGTTTACCGCCGACGACCTCGATGTGGAGCAATTCCAGGACTATATGAGGAGGTTTCCTGCGCAGATCATGATACTTGGCGCTCAGGTCGTCTGGACTGATCTAGTCCAGGAAGCACTCGAAGCGGCGGGACAAGGCCTATCGAAGCTTCACGAGTACGAGATCAGATTGCTCAACCTGTTGGCCGAAAGTGTGCTGCACAATTTGCCCGTGCTCACCCGCAAGAAATGCGAGCATCTCATCACGGAGGCTGTCCATCAACGTGACGTCGTCGCGAAGCTCATGGAGGCCGAAGCCAACACGCCTGGGCACCATCTCTGGATCCTGCAGATGCGCTATGTTTACGACCCTAACGCAGAGTTGATGGGCCGCTTACGCATTCAGATGGCTAACGCAGACCTTGACTACGGATATGAATACCTGGGCGTACCAGATCGACTCGTTCGGACACCACTCACCGATCGCTGTTTTTTGACGTTGACGCAAGCTCTCTGTCAGCGACTGGGTGGTTCCCCCTATGGTCCTGCCGGAACAGGAAAGACTGAGTCGGTCAAGGCATTGGGACTTCAACTGGGACGTTTCACGCTGGTGTTCTGCTGCGACGACACGTTTGACTTCCAGGCCATGGGCCGCATCTTCTTGGGTCTGTGTCAGGTCGGAGCTTGGGGATGCTTTGACGAATTCAATCGACTTGAAGAAAGAATCCTTTCGGCCGTCTCTCAGCAGATCCAGAACATCCAGATTGGCCTCAAGAACACCACAAATGAGCAGAAGGCACAAATCGAACTTGTTGGTCGCCGATTCAAGGTCAACCCGAATACGGGTTTGTTTATCACCATGAATCCCGGCTACGCTGGCCGCTCCAACTTGCCTGACAATCTGAAGAAGCTTTTCAGAAGTGTTGCTATGTCCAAGCCGGATAAGGAATTGATTGCGGAAGTCATGCTATTTTCGCAGGGTTTCAAGCAAGCCAAGCTCATTTCGCACCAAGTCATTCCGTTCTTTGACCACTGCGCCCGCCGACTCTCGAAGCAACCCCACTACGACTTTGGCTTGCGAGCATTGAAGAGTGTCCTCGTCAGCTCCGGTGGCCTCAAGCGCATACGCATGCAGAGCTCAGAAGACAGACTCAGCGACGAAAGCGTTCTTGAACCTCAGATCATTGTACAGAGCATTCGAGAAACAGTCTCTCCCAAACTCATCAAGCAGGATGTCGAGACACTTGTTGACCTACAGGCTCAAGACTTCCCTGGCGTGGACTATGTTCCTGCGGACATGGGTCAGCTTATTTCAGCCATCAAGGAAGTCATGCAAGAACATCATCTCACCGAAAGCGAAGCTTGGATGACAAAGATACTGCAGCTGTATCAAATCCAGAACATTCACCATGGTGTCATGATGGTGGGGCAGTCCGCTTCTGGCAAATCTGCAATCTGGAGAGTTCTACTTCAGGCTCTGCAGAAGGTTGAGGGCATTGAAGGCGTACACCACGTTATCGATCCTAAAGTGATGTCCAAAGAAGCTCTCTACGGCAGCCTCGACAGCACTACCCGAGAATGGACGGACGGCTTGTTTACCGCCAGCTTGCGAAAGATCGTTGACAACCTTCGCGGGGAAGACAGCAAGCGGCATTGGATTGTTTTCGATGGCGATGTCGATCCGGAGTGGGTGGAGAACCTGAACAGCGTGCTCGACGACAACAAGCTACTCACTCTGCCAAACGGTGAAAGACTAAATCTGCCGCCCAATGTTCGAATCATGTTCGAAGTCGAAAGCTTGAAGTACGCCACACTGGCAACGGTCAGTCGCTGCGGTATGGTATGGTTCTCGGATGATACCGTCAGTCCGTCTTTGATGATTGACCATTACCTGCAAATGCTGGCAGATCGTACCTTTGAAGACCTCGACGACGAAATCAAAGCAGCCGGTCTCGGTGCAAAGGCTGAAGAAACGCAACGACATGTGGTGGAGACTCTGAGAGCGCTGATTGAGCGGGATAGTTTCCTTCTTAAAGCATTGTCCACAGCGAAGAATCACAAACATATCATGGAGTTTACCGTCGCCCGGGCGCTCGACAGTCTCTTCAGTCTCTTAGCCAAAGGTTGCCGAACAATTCTGGAGTACAACTTGAACCATCCTGAATTTCCCCTGGAAGTGGAGCAGACTGAAGCCTTCATCTCGAAAAAGCTTTTGCTGGCGACTGTGTGGAGCTTTGTGGGCGATGCATCGTTGACCATTCGCAAGGAGTTTGGTGACTTCCTGTCAACGATGACCAATATCGACCTACCAGGCCTGGACAGCACTGCTTCGCTCATCGACTACGACGTGACGCTGCCCCATGCACAATGGGTGCCTTGGCAGTCTCAAGTTCCTACCATTGACTTGAACACTCATTCCATCACTCAGACCGATGTGATTATTCCCACGATGGACACTGTGCGCCACGAAGATGTCTTGTACTCGTGGTTGGCAGAGCACAAACCCCTGATGCTTTGCGGTCCACCGGGTTCTGGTAAAACAATGACTCTCTTTAGTGCACTCCGCAAACTCCCGGATATGGAAGTCGTTGGCCTCAACTTCTCCAGTGCCACTCAGCCGGAGTTGATCATTAAGACATTCGAACAATACTGTGAATACAAGAAGACGTTGAACGGAATGGTACTCTCGCCTACCCAGCTTGGCCGGTGGTTGGTCATCTTCTGCGACGAAATCAATCTTCCAGCACCCGACAAGTACGGCACCCAACGAGCTATCAGCTTCTTGCGGCAGCTTGTGGAACAGAATGGTTTCTGGCGCACGTCAGATCGAGCTTGGGTCAGTCTGGAGCGCATCCAGTTCGTTGGTGCTTGCAATCCGCCAGAAGATGCGGGTCGTCACCCAATGGGTGACCGGTTCTTGCGGCACGCACCTGTGGTCATGGTCGACTATCCTGGTGAAGTTTCCTTGACACAAATCTATGGCACATTCAACAATGCAGTCCTTAAGGTTGTGCCGTCCCTGCGTGGATTCGCCGACGCCTTGACACATGCCATGGTCGACTTTTACCTGAAGTCACAAGCCAAATTCACACCCGATATCCAGCCGCATTACGTCTACTCGCCCAGAGAGTTGACCCGATGGGTTCGTGGCATATACGAAGCCATAGCGCCTCTTGAGCACCTCTCCTTAGAAGGACTGCTTCGTATCTGGGCGCATGAGGCGTTGCGCTTGTTCCAAGATCGACTCGTTGAACAAGAAGAGCGGGTCTGGACATCTGACATGGTTCGCCAGACGGCGCTGGAGCATTTCCCCACGGCAGATATCGACCAAGCTCTTCAAGGCCCGATCTTATTCTCGAATTGGCTGTCCAAGAACTACGTGTCTGTTGAACAAGAGAATCTACGGGAGTTTGTCAAAGCACGCTTGAAGACATTCTGTGAAGAAGAGGTTGATGTCCCGCTTGTGCTCTTCAATGATGTTCTTGAGCATGCTCTGCGCATCGATCGAGTATTCCGCCAACCTCAGGGCCATCTGATCCTCATCGGCACCAGCGGGAGTGGCAAGACAACACTGTCACGATTTGTTGCCTGGATGAATGGATTGAGCATATTCCAAATCAAGGTCCACGGCCGATACTCTGCGGAAGACTTCGATGATGATTTGCGGACGGTACTGAAAGCCTGCGGCACACGGGGTCAGAAGGTGTGCTTCATCATGGACGAGTCGAATGTCCTCGATTCTGGCTTCCTCGAGCGAATGAATACTTTGCTCGCCAATGGAGAGGTCCCTGGTCTCTTCGAGGGAGACGAGTACTCGACGCTGATGACTGCTTGCAAGGAGGGAGCTCAACGACAAAATCTCATGCTTGACTCGCAAGAAGAACTCTACAAGTGGTTCACCCAGCAGATCGTCCGCAACCTGCATGTTGTGTTTACCATGAACCCTCCGCAAGAAGGTCTATCATCCAAGGCGGCCACCAGTCCGGCGTTGTTCAACCGTTGCGTCCTCAATTGGATGGGCGATTGGTCGGATCAAGCTCTCTTCCAAGTCGGCTACGAACTCACCCAGTCCATCGATCTAGACAAACCGAACTTCACCGCCCCTGACAGTATTCCTGTTGCTTACAGGGACCTCGTGCTGCCAGCCTCGCACCGAGATACGATCGTCAACGCAATGGTGCATATACACTACTCTGTCCAAAAGACCAACGATCGATTGGAGCGACAGCAAGGCATCGTCACATACCTCACACCTCGCCACTACCTGGACTTTGTGACACAATTTGGCAAACTCTTCCGAGAGAAGCGTGAAGACCTTGAAGAGCAACAGCGACATCTCAACGTCGGGCTTGAGAAGCTACGGGATACTGTCGACAAGGTTCGCGATCTGAGGGCAAGCCTGGCGCAGAAGAAGCAACAATTGGAACTAAAAGACGCCGAGGCGAATGAAAAGCTGCAACGCATGGTGGCCGATCAGCGGACAGCGGAATCACAGAAAACAACCTCGCTCGAGATCCAGACCGAACTAGAGAAGCAAGAGAAGGAGGTAGCAAGCCGAAAAGAAATCGTGTTGGGCGATCTGGCTAAAGCCGAACCGGCAGTCATCGAAGCACAACGAAGTGTCAGCAACATCAAGAGACAATACCTCACCGAAGTCCGATCGATGGCTAATCCGCCGTCCGGTGTCAAGCTTGCCTTGGATTCCGTATGCACATTGCTTGGTCACAAGGTCGATAACTGGAAAGCTATTCAAGCGGTGGTACGAAAAGACGACTTCATCGCGAACATTGTCAACTACGATAACGAGAAAGATATGACACCCAGTCTCCGGCAGAAGATGCGCCACGATTACCTGTCCAATGACGATTTCACATTCGAGAAAGTCAACCGCGCCAGTAAAGCGTGCGGTCCGCTTGTCCAATGGGTCGAAGCACAAGTCAATTATTCTGAGATCCTTGACCGAGTCGGACCTCTTCGAGCCGAAGTGGAGCAACTCGAAGACAAGGCACTGCAGACCAAAGCGGAGGCGAAAGCCATCGAGAATACAATCTCCAAGCTTGAGGAAAGCATTGCGACATACAAGACAGAATACGCGGCCCTCATCAGTGAGACACAAGCGATAAAGAGTGAAATGGCGCGGGTTCAGACCAAAGTCGACCGTAGTCTTCGTCTCCTTGACAGTCTTTCATCCGAACGTGTCCGATGGGATGCGGCCAGCAAGTCGTTCGAGACTCAAATTCAGACGCTTGTCGGAGATGTGGTCATCGCGTCAGCATTCCTGGCATATGGGGGCTTATACGATCAACAGTTCAGAAAGTCCATGGTGGATGATTGGCTGCACCATATGTCTCAATCGGGTATCTCCTGCAAGAGTGATGGCTCCGTGCTTGGCTATCTATCGTCTGCCGACGAACGCCTGGAATGGCAGCGGCACTCACTCCCCGCGGACGACTTGTGCATGGAGAATGCCATCATGCTCAAACGCTTCAACCGGTATCCCTTGATCATCGATCCGCCCGGCAGAGTCACAGAGTTCTTGAAACAGGAGCACCAGGGCAGAAAGTTGACAGTAACAAGCTTCCTTGACGATGCTTTCACTAAGCAGCTGGAGAGCGCATTGCGGTTTGGCAACCCGATCTTAATCCAAGACGCCGAATACCTGGATCCTATCTTGACGCACGTGCTCAACAAAGAGTACCAGAAGACTGGCGGGCGGGTCCTCATCCAGCTGGGCAAGCAAGAGATCGACTTCTCTGAGCACTTCCAATTGTACCTTTCCACCAGAAACCCCTCGGCAGCTTTCGCACCAGACGTATGCAGCAGGACTACCTTCATCAACTTCACAGTCACGCGAAGCAGTTTGCAGACGCAATCGCTAGATGATGTCCTGAAGGCAGAGCGGCCTGATGTTGACAGGAGGCGGACCAATTTGGTCAAAATGCAAGGCGAATTTGATACCAATCTCAGACAACTAGAAAAGAGACTACTGCAGGCTCTCAACGAGTCTCGTGGTAACATCCTCGACGATGACAACGTCATCCAGACACTGGAGACTTTGAAGAAAGAAGCTGCCGTCATCACCAAGAAGGTTGCGGAAACAGAAGGCGTCATGGCTGAAGTCGAACGCATCACCCAAGGCTATAGTCGGATTGCCAACGCGTGCAGCGCCATCTTCGCTCTTCTTGAACAGCTCCATCATCTCAACCACGGATATCGATTCTCGCTGCAATACTTCATCGACATTTTCAACACTGTTCTGCATCATAACCCGCATCTGACAAATAAGACAAATCACGAGGAACGAAGCGAGATCATCTTAAAGGATATTTTCGTGGAAGCTTACCGCCGAACCTCCTTGTCTCTACTGCAGAAAGACCGAATCACGCTGGCAATGCTTCTTGTCCGAGCCACCCCCTACCATTTTGACCAGTCTGCGATGGAGCTCATTCTGGAGGATCGACCGCATTCCCGTGGCGCAGTGCTCGCAGATGGTCGTGACGAGGACATCATCCCAGCGGTGAAGCGGATCCCGATCTTCAAACAAGACAGGATTGATGCGACAAGCAGAGAGTGGAAACAATTCATGTTGGCTGAGCGTGCAGAGCAGTGCGTCCCGATCC
This sequence comes from Phialophora chinensis, assembly GCA_016109575.1. Lineage (NCBI taxonomy): Eukaryota > Fungi > Ascomycota > Eurotiomycetes > Chaetothyriales > Herpotrichiellaceae > Phialophora > Phialophora chinensis. The sequence goes on along the minus strand of JADWPU010000003.1, from coordinate 3,174,197 downwards.
TTTGGGACGAGACCGATACCGCCATCGATCAGCACCTGTACAAGTTGTTACTCATCAAGCTGGCTCGACCCGACAGATTCTTGCCTGCAGCTCAAGCACTCGTCGCAGGCGTGTTCGGTCCAGAGATATTCCAGGGCGATGATGACTTGAGAACCATTGTCGCCCAAGTCACGTCTTCGATTCCGATCGCGCTTTGCTCCAACCCTGGCTTCGACGCAAGTTACAAGGTTGATGCTTTAGTTGAGAAGCAGAATACGGCCTGTGCCAATGTGGCCATGGGATCCGAAGAAAGTGTCGCCAGTGCAGACAAAGCGATCACGAGCGCTGCGGCAAGTGGCAGCTGGGTTTTGATCAAGAACGTTCACCTGGCTTCTCAATGGCTACAAAGCTTGGAGAAACGTCTCTCAGCGCTCAAACCACACCCTGATTTCAGGCTGTTCTTGTCGATGGAATCAAGCCCCAAGATCCCGGTCAACCTCCTGCAAGCATGCAGAGCGCTTGTTTACGAGCAACCTGCTGGCATGAAAGCGAACATGAAGGACACCTTGACGGTGCTGTCCGACCGAGGCACCCGAACGCCGGTGGAGAAGGCTAGACTCTACCTCCTGCTTTGCTTCCTTCACGCCGTGCTGCAAGAACGGCTCAGATATGCACCAACTCTGGGATGGAAAGGTCTTTGGGAATTCAACGACAGTGATTATGAATGTTGTGCATTCATCATAGATGTCTGGGTTGATGCGATCGCACAAGGACGCTCAAATGTCGCCCCGGTCAAGCTACCATGGAACTTGATTCGGACTCTGGTAACCGAGATGTATGGTGGCAAGATCGACGACGAGGAAGATTTTTCATTGCTCAGTCAAATTGTGGGCAAAGTGTTTGACCCTGCGGCATACGAGACTGATCATGAACTGGTGTCTGATCCGGATGAGGGCCAGGCGCTGAAGGTACCTTCAGGTACCACGATTCGCGACTTCCTGGCCTGGGTGGATACATTGCCTGAGCGAGAACCGCCTGCATACTTGGGACTCCCTGCCAATGCAGAGAGATTGCTGTTGGTGGGACAAGGCAGGGAAACAATCGGCAATTTGGCCAGGATTACGGATTTGTTGGAGGAGGGTGAACAGGCTATGACGGAGGATCCAGATAAGGCGTGAGTGAGGTTTGGCAGGGAGTAAGGTTCTGGACAAGGAATGGGCTCATTTTATGAAAGTTGGAAGAGTGCTTCGGTGATGACATAAAGTGTCAGCGTCCGAATGGACGTGGTTTCTTGTGTTGGGACGGCAATTCAATGCACCCGCCTTCTGAGCGCATGGTGTACGGCGTTAGGGGGGAGTCAATTATGGGTATACCCCGTCTAGTACATTGGGCTTGCGGCCTTTGTCTTAGATAGATTTCAACGACAGATTCTACAGACATGCTTCACTGCCTCGTCTCCTCTCGACTCTCGCGCTCCGTGGCACAAGGAGGCTGAGCGGGCACAAGGCTGAGCGTCACGTGCAGTGTGTCCCGGCTTACCTTCCTTCCCATTGGCTACAGCCATGTTACGTCGACTCTACGCGATCCAGGCACGCCAGGGCAGCGACGAAAGAACCAGGTGGCCACACTGGCTAATATTGTATAAACAGGTGTCATCGTCTTCTCTTCAGCATGCTTAGCATTTTCTGCATCCTTTGTTGTGTACCGAGTCCCCAGCATAGCCAGGGATGTGAGTTGACCGGAGCACAATAGCGGCCTGACTACTCACACACCTTGGCCTCAATCTGCCACCATGGGCGAAGGACAGAGCAGCGACGTGCCGCGTCCGAATGTCACAATTCCGGCGTCCATTCTCTCACAGACACAGATCATAACACCTTTCCCTGCGGATGTGCCCTTCGAACCCGCGCTGACCATCGCTGTCGACCCGATCGCTCTCATCACCCAAGAATGTATAACGATCACGTCCGCAATGCGGAAGCACGCCCGCTGGGCTCAGTCTTCAGTGTCGGCCATTCTAGGAGGGGGAGCATCAAGAGTACAAGAGAAAGAACTGCTTCGGTCATCGTCACAGACACGCCGCACGAGCAAAGGCCCAGTCATACTGGATCCAGGAATGACTAGACTCAATGTCCCCAACGCCGGGGACGACGACAACTCCAGCCTAGCTAGCAGATGGGGCCTTCGGGGCCGCAAAGGGAAGAGCATGCAAGATAATCCACTCCTTACAGCCTTCGCACGTTTGCGTCGAGACCTAGCTGGCTGTCGGGATGTCTCTGCGGTCGACGCTCCCGAACTCCTCCACCCATTTCTGCAAGTCATACGCAGCTCGTCCACGAGCGCCGCGATTACGAGTCTAGCGGTCATATCCATAACGAAGTTCTTCGCATACAACATCATAACGATCCGCTCGCCACGGGTTTCCCAGGCCATGCATTTGCTCTCCGCGGCGATCACCCACTGTCGCTTTGAAGCTAGTGACACGGCGGCAGACGAGGTCGTTTTGCTGCGCATTTTGAGGCTGATGGAGTCGATTATCTCGAGACCCGAGGGCCAGCTACTGGGCGACGAGAGCATCTGTGAGATGATGAGTACTGGGCTGAGCATGTGCTGTCAAGCCCGGCTTTCCGAAGTTCTTAGACGGAGCGCGGAGATGGCCATGGTCACTATGTGTCAGGTTGTATTTGGGCGGTTGAAGAGTCTCGGGGTGGAAGATATCCCAAAGTCACGTAGTAGGTCGAATACCAGGACAACGCTGGTCAGTCCCACAGATGAGCTGAAGATTGAACCGCCTATGACGGGAAGTGTCATGGGAAATGGTCAGCCGGAGAGACCGAGTGTGGATGTGGATGGCCGGATAAGTGCCGAGGGTGCTGCAGCCGAACCCAAGACGTCCGCTACAGAGCCGCAGAATACGAACGCGCCAGCAACCGAGGACGAGTTCGAGAATGTCGAGCCTTACGCCTTACCGTCCATCAAAGAGCTTTTCCGGGTGCTGATCGATCTACTCGATCCGCACGATAAGACGCACACAGACGCTATGCGCATTATGGCGCTAAGGATTATCGACGTTGCACTAGAGGTTGCCGGACCTTGGATAGCGAAGCAACCCGTGCTTGCGGCCCTTGTCCAAGACGATCTCTGCCGCCATTTATTCCAGCTTGTCCGGTCGGACAACATGGTGCTGCTCAACAGCTCGTTACGAGTTGCGGGGACATTGTTGGCCACGTGCCGAAAATTACTGAAGCTTCAGCAGGAATTATTTCTGTCCTACCTGGTTGCTTGTTTGCATCCCCGAGTGGACATTCCACAAGAGCCGGGTATTGATCCATCACTCTATGAAGGCGTGCCTCAAGCTCCGAAGTTGGTCAGGCCGGCGCCGTCACAACCGAGTAGTGGCCGATCGACTCCGGTACCCATCAGAGACCGACAGAAGTTGGGCCTCGAAGGCGGCGCTAGGAGACCAGAGGCTCGGGAAGCCATGGTTGAGTCGATTGGCACACTCGTCCGAATGCCAAGCTTCATGGTCGAGCTCTTTGTCAACTATGATTGCGAGGTTGACAGGCAGGATCTCTGCGAGGACATGGTTGGACTTCTATCGCGGAACGCCTTCCCAGACTCCGCGACCTGGAGCACAACGAACGTGCCTCCATTGTGTCTCGATTCCCTGCTGAGCTTTGTGCAATTCATGGCGGAAAGGCTGGACCAGGAAGTGCCGTACTGGGCGGAAGATCGGATACAACAGATCCGGCTACAACGAGTCAGGAAGAAGATCATTAAGAGCGGCGCATCCAAATTCAACGATGACCCCAAGGCAGGTGTGGCATATTTGGTCAAGAACGGCATCATCAAGAATCCCGACGATCCTATACAGGTGGCGCAGTTCCTGAAAGGCACTTCCCACTTATCGAAGAAAGTATTGGGAGAGTTCCTGACCAAGAGATCCAACGAAGCGCTCCTCACGGCATTCATTGACCAGTTCGATTTTGTGGACAAACGGATCGACGAGGCGCTGCGGGAAGTGCTTGGTTCATTCCGTCTCCCAGGCGAGGCGGCGCTGATTGAACGAATTGTCAACACCTTTACCGAAAAGTACATCGAGGCCACGGCGCCGGAGGACATCGCAGACAAAGACGCGGCATTCGTGCTCGCCTATGCGATCATCATGCTGAACACGGACTTGTACAACCCCAACGTCGCCAAGACTCAGAAGCGAATGTCTCCTGATGACTTTGCTCGAAACCTTCGTGGCGTCAATGGGGGCAAGGACTTCCCTCAGGAGTTCCTGCAGGACATCTATGAGGCCATCAAACAGAATGAAATCATCTTGCCAGACGAACATGAGAATAAACACGCTTTCGAATATGCCTGGAAGGAGCTGTTGTTGAAAACACATGATGCTGGCTCCCTAGAATTGTGTGACACGAATGCCTTTGACGCGGAGATGTTCAAGGCCACCTGGAAGCCAATCGTTGCCACGCTCTGTTACGTCTTCATGTCGGCGTCTGATGATGCTGTGTTCTCCCGCGTCGTGGTTGGGTTCGATCAGTGCGCCCAGATTGCCGGGAAGTATGGCATTACCGAAGCCTTCGACCGCATCGTGTACAGTGTCAGTCAGATCAGCGGGCTGGCCTCTGAAATGCCACCAAGCACGTCCCTGAACACGGAGGTGCAGGTGGGAAAGAAGAGAATCATGGTTAGTGAAACAGCCGTGAGACTGGGACGAGACTTCAAAGCCCAGCTGTCGACCGTTTTGCTGTTTCGCATCTTGCAGGGTCACGAAAATGCCGTCGGGGACACGTGGATCTACATTGTGCGCATTCTACGGAATCTCTTTGTGAACTCCCTAATCACGCTACCGACATTCGAACAGAGTAGACTCGGAGATATTGGTTCGATTCCTCTGCAGCCCCCTTCACAGGTCATCGATCGAGACGGCCGACTGAGTGAGAGCGGTATCTTCTCAACCTTCACGTCCTACCTGTCCAGCTACGCCGCAGATGACCCGCCTGAACCGTCAGAAGAAGAGTTGGAAAATACTCTCTCCTCGGTTGACTGCGTGAAAGCCTGTCAACCGGATCGCGTGCTTCAACATATGTTCTCACTACCGCCGTCGCAGATTAAATACCTGGTCTCTGCTCTATTGTCTCAACTGGAGGAATCTTCGCCAGTAGTGACGGTCAAGCCGGAACGGCCTATACCTGTTACTGTCAGGGTGAACGGTCATCGGATGCCCAAAGCTGGACCGGAGTACGACCCTGGCACTGTGTTCCTGCTTGAGCTTGCGACACTGCTCACAATCCGAGATGACCAGACCATCGCTGCAGCGGGTGAACAACTCACAGGCTCATTACAGAATGCTGTCAGGGATGCTTCAAACCTTCATCCTCTTGCAGCGGCCCGGGTGGTACATTATCTCCTGGAGTTGGTGCGATATAGCTACGTAAGTCATGATCTACCTGCCCCCGGCGCCGCATCGCCACTGACAGCGTTTCAGACTCACGACTTCATGCGTGCCCCCGTCGTCCTCCACGCAATCTCGTCCTTCGACGACCAAACCCTCGACCGTACCGCCTCCACCATAACTGCCGGTCTTTCATCTTCAATTTCCAGCGCCACCCCTCTGCGCAATGAGATCACCAAATCCCCCGATTTCTGGTCCACCCTCCAGCGTCTGCATCAGCATAAAACCGAAGCTGAGAAAGTTTTGGATATTTTGAGCCACCTGGCCACGCAAGACCAGGCGCTCACGGCAGACAATTTCGAATCCGCAGTAAGTTTGGCGAACGATTTTGCCTCCGCGGGCTCGATCGGGAGTATCCAAGAGAAACGCAAGGATTATGCAGCGAAACAGGGACGAAGGGCTAAGGATGCCAGACCGGAGGATGCTGCGCTGGTAACGCGAGCGAATCAGGCCGTCTCACTGATCTACCAGTTGACCGAGCGCGTCCCGAGTCTCATTGATCAGAGTCATTTGGAGAGAAGTGAAGCGTGGGCGGCGTATTGGAGTCCCATCTTCCGCGCGCTGTGTTCCCAATGCGTCAATCCCTGCCGCGAGATTCGCTATCGCGCCATCTCGGCTCTCCAGCGCACCCTTCTCAGCGAGAGCGTGGCGGATTCAGGGCACGAACACGCTGAATGGACTGCCATCTTCGACGAAGTCCTATTCCCCCTTACCCTGAAGTTGCTAAAACCCGAGGTCTACCAGCTCGATAGTTTGGGCATGAACGAGACCAGGGCGCAGATGGGCGGGCTGCTATGCAAGGTGTTCCTTCGATATCTTGATCGACTTCACGCCATCCCTCTCACCGCTGAGACTACCCCCGCCTCGGAGAAAGATGAAGATGAAGAGAGCGATGACAGCACAGAGAATCCAACAAACGAGAACGAGAAGCAAACCGTCAAAGACGATGCATCCCCTAGCACAGCACGACACCAAGCCGAGAGGAAAGGGAAAGGAACCAAGATGGCAGACATCTACCTCAAAACGCTAACGCTACTGGACCGCCTCATGAACGCCGGCACCATCGATCCAAAGTCCTCCCAGACAGATGCCTTGTCCGAAGCAGTACGCGAAGGCGTCAAGAATACGCTGCTGGTCATGGACGGGGCAGGATACCTCCAGCGGACACCAGGTGAAGTACTGCCCCAGAGCCCCAGGAGTCCGAGATCAGATAACAAGCTACAAAGAGGGCTGGTGGCTGATGAGGAGATCTGGCCCGAGACCGTGAGGCGGTTAGAGAGGTTCCTACCCGGCCTGGTGGCCGAGTTGTTTCCTCGTGAGGCTGAAGAGACCGAGAGCCAGAAGGAGGAGGAGAAGAAGAAGGATATGAAGAAGGGAAGTGCTGCCGCTGTTACTGGTGCCGGCGATGAGAATAAGAAGCCTGGGTCGAGACCACCGACGAGGGAACGGGAAAATGCGTGAGTGAAGTGATGGGTAGATGTATGTATGGTGTCTGTCGTGGCGGAAAGACAAGCAAGAGGACGGGACAGTCAGCCAGGTGTAGTGGTATACATAATCGTTGCAAATATAAGGAATGGAATGGATTCATCCAGGTTGCCCATCACCCACACCGCCGCTTGGCCACCATGCAGACACTCTATTCACGAGGGACAATTTTGAGGTGAATGGGGAGGTGGGAGAGGGGAGGGTGGATTTTCTCCTCGTAGAATCGTTTGCTCTCTAATACTCTCTCTGTATGCCTGTCTACTAGAGCGAGCGAGGGTGAGAAGTGCGAGAAGTTCGAGACTCTGGTCTTCATGGCTGGCCAGTACATGTAGGAGTAAGCCCCGTCCATCCCGTCCAGTCAAGTCAGGTCGAGTCGAGTCCGATCCTCGTTCTAACTAATCGTTGCATTTGCTTCACTTGCACTCTCTCACATGCTACGCATTGCTCGGAGGGTCAAAGGCGCCAGTGCCGGTGCCGGTGCCGGTGCCAGTGGCTTCGCGCCCGTCACCCCTGTCTCTCTGATCCTTCCTGGACTGACAATCACAGCCCCATTGCTTCCTGAATTCGTCCTTGCTCAACTTGCCCAGTATCTTGAGTGCGGCCTTGCTTGCGCGGAGCTTGGCATATTTGATGTTCTGGCCCTTTCTGACGGCCACGATCTTGCCATGCACCAACCACCCTAAATGGCACACCACGCCTGTGATGGCGCCGTCGCCTTTTGCTCCCGCCGGTCCGCCTTCGTCATCATCGTCATCATCATCTCCTCCTGCAGCATTTTGTCCGTCGGTATGCGTTGTCGGTTGGACCGATCCTTCCAGCGGGACGGGCACAGCTTTCCGGCAGTGGAATTCTTGGGTCAGGAGGCGGAACAGATGGGTGGTCGGATGACAATTCGCAAAAGTATCGTAGGCCTCGATGTCCTCGAAATGCCGCTTGACGTGCTTTTCGAAGAACTTCTCGATCTCTCTGAAGTCGAAGTTCGAGTCGACGAGCACCGCTCCGACGTAGCTCTCCACCAGGTCGGCGAGGACCTTTGGGACATTCGAGCCGCTCACCACACGAGTCCAGAAATCCGGTTTCGCGTTGCCCTCTGTCCAAGCTTCCTGCACCTTGCTTGCATATCTGCCGATCTCTTCGTAGACCGCGGTACTCGTGGCGTAGACGAACTTGTGGAAACCCAGAACCACAGCGAGCGCAGCAAGGAACTTGTTGCTCACCATGGCCATTTTGTGCTCGGTCAACCACTGCGGATCTCGTGTGGGATTGGTCGAGAAGAGCCACCAGATACAGACCCAGTCGAGGCAGGCATCACCCAGGAACTCAAAGCGTTGGAGGTCTTGCACGGGAGAGTTCTGGTCGGACGAGTGTGTCATGGCTGAGCGGATCAAACGTGGATGCTTGAATCGATAGCCCGTGATCTCGAAGATTTTGTCTGCGTAATCATTCGCGATAGGATCGTTCAGCTCTCCGACCCAGGCAGCTGGCTTGTACATGGGCAATACCTCCTTCCACGAGTTGATTGCGTGGTCTGGATGTTCAACCAGCTTGGTGATCGCTTTGATTCCGAGGTCGAATTTCTCCTCCGTGGGTAGATGCTGGCTGGTCATGATACATGCTCCGATTGTCGCCTCGCATACATCGGCTATGGTCTTCTTACCCAGGACATGCTTGCGGTGCCTGTCCGTCAATTTGATAACACGACCATTTCCGAACCTCTCCAGAAACTCAGGGTACCAGATGTCTCGCCATTTCTCACCGGCGGATCGGATGTAACGGAAGAGCTGGTAATGAGGTGCGGAAGCGGTATTGCTCAGCCGACTATTGGACAGCAGGTTCATGCGCTTGCAGTGCATGCCCTCTTCATTGCAAGTCGTGCGGTTGTGGACTGTGATAGTGGTCATCAGCTTGAGAAGCGAATCTCCAATAAATTCAAGACGCTCATAGTTCATGGCCCCCTTTTCCTCAGGTTTGTCAAACTGCTCCTTCCCTTCTGGCCAGTGCTGACTTCCGGCATCGGATCCAGATCCAGCAGCATCTGCTTCGGCGGAAGGGTTTTCCGTATAAGCCTCCAGAGCCAGATCCAGAGGCACATGCTCAAGGTCAAGCTTCCTGAAAGCCTCCCTCACGATAAGATAGCCTTCCAATCTGTGAAGAATAGCAGGCCAGAGTATGCAAGTCTGGGCAACTGAATAAGAGATTCGAGCGAGTTCCAGGGGCTGCGGAGCGATGTGACATAAGGCATATCGTTGTTCTTTTTCGGGGCATTTCTCGGTGTATTTTCGACCTGCTATGACCACTTTCGCGGCTAATACAGGCTGATCTGCGTCATACCTGTCTTTGACTTCTTTCCCGAAAGCCTTCATCTTTGCCTTCCATGCCCTGTCCGAGAACTCGATGATTGTCTTGCCACGCTTTTTGTTCAAGAACTTTGCGCTGTCAGGAATGTCGTCGAAGATCGTCTTTTCGGGCACAATGTCTCCTGTGAAATAACGGAACTGCCCGCTTCCTCGGTCAACCAGAAAGGCATTGCACCATTTCTGTGCATCGGATGAACTGGTAGAGGGATGCCAGCGCCCGCGTTCGAGGGCCCTTGCAGCCAATAGCTGCTCCATATTTACGGCTTGGTCGAAATCTCCCAGCTCCGAGTGTTGAGTCTCTCCTGGAGGCGCTAGCCAGTAGCTCATGGAGGTCAAGTCGTGAACATATTGCTTGTGGAAGATATCGTAAAAGATTCCATTAAGTGTATATGTTGTCAAAGCTTCAATTTGATCAGTGGTAACAACGAGTGGCTCAGGGTATTGGTGAAAGGTGACATGCTTCTCGATGTTGTTGTCCACATAGACGGAGAATTTAGGGATGGCTGGGAGTTGTGCTCGAGTGAAGAGAAGTACACCGTCGGACGACCACGAGCTGGATTTTGGCTCGACCCGTACGTGCGTGACGAAGAGCTCAGCTGGTAGTGTTGGTGATGTAGTGCCGCTATCAACCCAGAAGTCCGGTTTCAGTTTCTTGTCATATGTATCCTTTCTCTCGGACACGGCAATACGAGCATTGAGATTGGCTGGCTTCACATTGGAGAAGATACTGTCGAGGTTCGCGTCCAACAAATGTGCTTTCCGCAGTTTGAAGATGCAATGCCAGGCAGCGGATCGCTTGGCCAACACCTTGTTTGTTCGAAGATCACCCTTGGCTCCTTTCACCACGGCAGTTCGCGGGTCATTTGTAAGAGGAAGGATGACCTTGTATTGGAACATGCTCCCTTGGGTTCCGATCACCTCATCATAAATCTCAGAAGAGGCCGCCCCGATCTTCTTCAGCGACTCGGTATAGCGCCTGAGCAGAAGTAGCGAATTTGCGTAATTCGCCAGAACGCCGGTAGAGGTGACGAAGCTCTGGCAACTCGCATCTCTGGCCATCAGCTGTTTTAATTTGGAACCGTGGCCCAACAACCGATCCGGAGGCAGTTGCTTACAGTACTCTCGGATATATTCGTCCTGCTGCATGGCATAGTTGACCCCGGCTTCCTGTGATGAATTCCCTTCTTCAATCATGTGAGCGAAAATAGAATCTCTCATTCGCGCTCGGCCTCGACTCTGCATGTATTGAATTGGAGTTCGGTAGAGGTCGAATCGAACGACAAGGTTGCACTGTGGAATGTCAATGCCCTCTTCGGCGACGCTGGTTGCAAAGATCATGTTAATGACTCCAATTCTGAACCTTTGCATGGCGGTTTCTTGGCCCCTCCACGAACCTGCCTCTGTTCCAGACTGTGCGTTACCGACAAGGACGCCAGGGCGGAGGTTGGGGAGGGCAAGGGAGGTAAAGAGGTCGCAAAGAATCAGGGCGGTCAGCCTCTCCTCGACGAATACAATCGATCGAGTAGTCGGGCACGCCAAATACCGGTCTTTCAGCTCCTCGTATAGCTTTCTCACTTTCGGGGACAGTTCCCGATCTTGGTCCACCTGCGGAGGACCAAACGTGTGTCTCTGCACAATCGAGACAGCATCACGAATCAAGTTCATTTTTGTCTGTCGCTGATCGGGGTCGGTTATCTCCATGTATGCGATATTCCGCTCATATTTTCTGACGATGGTATCTGATTGGTGCTCAGAGTTGCGGAGTGCATGTTTCCAGATTCTGTCTGCCGCCCATACTCCCAGCTGTGTTGAGGCAAAGCGTGAAAAGGTAAAGTAAGGTGTCAAGTCTTTGACAAATCCACATAGTGGCGCGAGGGCAGAACACAGATTGGTTTGAAATCCAGCGTCTAGTGGAGGGTAGACCCAGATGGCGTCCGTTGCTCGAGGCGCAAACCCGTAGATGGAGAGATCAGTCGTCGTGACGATCTTGCTCTGCAGCAACGCCTCCAGGTCGGAAACCACCCTGGCAATGTCTCGTCTCGAGTCGACAGGAGAAGCTGTCATGCCAAAGATGCGCGGTCTGTCACCTTTCCATTTGAGATAGTAGTCCCTAATGATCCGCGAATAGGGGTGGTTCTTCTTGCAATGGTGTGCTTCGTCAAAGACAAGAAGAGAGATCTGGCCGATTGTGAGGTACGAGTGGAAGAGACAAGAATCAAGCACATCAGCTGTGCAGACCACGACGCTGTTTTCGGCGAAGATTCGGCTCCATTCTGCCCTTTTCCACAGATCATCAGATGTGTCACCGAAGAGAGGGATGATTTTATGCGGTAGGTTGTTGCTAAGAAAGAGGGCCTGTTGTCGGGCCAGGTGGACGCTGTTGACCAGAAAGAATACGATCTTCGCCGTCTTGCCTTGGCTTCGAGTAATGACTTCTTGCTGGAGGTAGTGTCTAATCAGCAAGGCTGCAATGAGAGTCTTGCCACTGCCGGTATCGAGAACAGCGATGATGTTCTCATCTTTGGCCTGGTCAAAGAGCTCTTGCTGATACTCGCGAGCCTGGTCGATGATCTTGTTGGATTCACTGTTTTTGCTCTCTCTGCCTGCCCGGGTCTCGACACCATCGTCAGCATGAGCGATGATGTAGTTGTTCAAAAGGGCTTTGTTGGATTCCACTTCTGCCCGGCTCGTGAAGCCCAAGAATTCAGATTCAGACTCATTGTCCGATTCAGTGAGGTTCTCTTCGCCTCGGAGTCCAACATTTTCTTCGAATCTGTCCACCAACTGTGCGGTGCCGTCGTTGATCGCCATTGAGGCAGTGGCAAGTTCAAAGCCAGCTGAGCGAGACCAGGCTCAAACACATCATTGAGGTGAATCTGAGACGACGGTCGAAGAAATAAGAAATCTACGGATCATGTGGACGAGTAAAGGTGGGTGAGTGACAGGTGAGGGACGCGGGCATTTAGCAGACAAACTTGAAATCGAAGCAAACAAACCCACTAGACAGTGAAGTGATGATGCCACCCAGGCTCACAGCCGCCCTCTACAGCCTTCTGCCATAAACAATTATCCACAGCTGTTTGCCGCTTTGGCACTTCACATGTTACAAGAGGTTGCAATGAAGGGTTGAATGTGGTCGAGTAAAGCGCGTGTTGCGATCAGTTGAGAAGGAATGAGTTCGTGGCTGCCCCGTGCTGCGCCTAAGGAGCTATGCGTAAAGTTCCCAGGCGCCTGATAGCTTAATCTAGGCGGCGTCGGTTAAGCTTGCAGATCGCCAGGCACAGGCCCCAACCTAGAGTTTCACGTAAGGCGTGCTTCAACCCTTCTCAGGCGCATTATGTCATTCTGTTCTGCTGCAGCCACAGGAGCAACACCAGAATGTCAACACTTCAGCACAAAATCAACAATTGACAGCCACCAATGTAAGCCAAAGACCACTTGCAGCCAAGATGAAGAGGATTACTGCTGCGCTCCTCGCGCTTATCGCCGTCGCCTGCGCCCACGGTGTCCATCCAGACGAAAGGGTCGATCCCGCAGACGACTGGGCCCTGTTCCACATGCAGGAAGAACATCGTAGGTGTTCTCAGTCTGCTTCTGCGCCTGAGCCCCTTGGACTGACAGATATAGACATATCCAACTTCGATCCAGCCTCGTTCTTCTCGCTACACGACTTCAACAACGACGGGTCCTGGACGCCCGACGAAGTCCGTCGAATATACGGCTTGGACGACGAATCTCTGAAAGACACACCCGCAGACCAGAAAGACAAGGCCATCCTCGAAGTCTTCAAGATCTTTGACCCCTATCAAAGCGGTGTCATCACTCGGGATCAGTGGACGAACAAAATCAATGAGGGCAAGAAGCTCCCTGACTTCGGACTGGGTCCAGGTCATCACGGCGACGACGAGTATGAATACGAGATCCACCACTTTGAGAAATTTCATGATGAGAATACAAAAGAGGAGGACTTGATCCATCCTGAGGATATCGAGCACTTCCGGAAACACGACTTGATGGAAGATCAAGCCGACCGGATATTCAGAGAGCAACAGCAAACCATTGTCGAGAGGAATATCCCTCAGAAATTCCTACGGCGGCCATGAGGCCCGGAAACGAAGAGAAAACTTGTACGAGTATGATAAAATAGGGACGGTCTTAACCATTTGATTGGATTTCGACGTCAAAAACACAATGCATGACACCTGGCGCATATGTCTTGACCTGCTCAACGTGTGCGCAAGATACGTCGAAACGGCGATCGCGCGAGTTGTCCTGAACCAGGTCGTTGACTTGGTTGACGACTTCTCCGGCAATATGCTCGATCTCGCGTACATCGACGTTTTCATGGACGTGAAGCCAGCCACCTTTGCTACTCTCGCCCATGGTTGTGAGAATCTTCACGGCGTCACGCCAGCTCCCTTTCGAAGTAGGCAGTAAGCCCAGGTTCGCATGTCTGATGTTCAGGCTCGGGCTTTCCACACGAGCATTACCCTCCTCCATCCTGCTGAATTCAGACTGAATCTCCTGCAAGACTTTCGCCGCCCACTTGTTATCTCCCAAGAATGCCACACACCTCACCTTCCCCTGCCCGTCCTGATCGCTTTCTCGAATCCGTTCCACCAGCCCCTTCACGCCCCCTTCTCCTTCCACAAACCCATCCGCATTAACCCTGACGACAAGGCATTTCCATCCATTCCTATCACACCCTCGCCTCAACCCCTCGATACTCCAAGGATTGATATCCCAGCCGTAAATCCTCCTCACCCCCCTCTTCAGATAGCAAAACGCAAAGTATCCAATCCCAACGTACATGTCCACGACATCGACCATGCTGAACTCGTCGTGGTTACCGACCTCAACCTCAGCCTGGGTCTTGCGTGCTCCCAACCCCGGAAACCGAGATTGCAGGCCCAGAATCCGCGCCTTCTCAGCGACATTCCCCCGGCTGAACATTGTGTAGAGAGGCGCCCAAACCTGCGTGACCCCTTCATGTTGGACGGCTCCCGTCCAGAACGCGTGCTCGAAGTCTTCCGTCGCAGGGCTTAGAGTACGTTCTCTGTGCTGATTCAACGAGAGCGTAGGACCCCAATCACCATACACGGGGAGCAAACCCGAGGGACTTCGAAAGACATTTGGATGATACCTCGTAGGAGGTTCCTGCTCATCATCCACCACTTCCATATGAGTATGATTACCAATAGTACCGGCCTCCGCGGCAATCGGCGCGTTGATCGCAATCCGCGAGATGCGTGACCCAAACCCTTCCTCGGCAATACATCTGTACAGACTCGCCCTCTGGCTTTCACTTAGCGTACTGTAGAACCGTGCCCACGCCGTCAGGGCCGTCGTATTATATCCAACGCCAATGAACGACGGGGGAAGCAGCAGCAGGGGCGCGAAGGCCGTGTACCGCTTTGGTATGTCTGAGATGGCGGGCACGAGCGCGGGCACGAGCACGTTGGGTGGATTTGGATTTGGATCTGGACTTGTGCTTCTGTTGTCGTTGTCGTCGCTGGTGGTTGTGGTCCCAGTTCCACCCGCTGGTACAATACTCACATCCGCGTGCTGGTCGCAAAAGGCCACGATCCCTCGGATCAGAGGGTTGGTGGGCTGGGTTTTCTTCTTGTTCGATCTCCGCTTCTTTCGAAGAAGCGGCGGGTCGTCATCGTGCATGCTTGCTTTCATTTCATTTTGACTTCTCTTGGTGGGGTGTTTGGCTCAGAGGAATTGCCGAGCATAGAGCGCGCGTGGATACAAGATATGTAGAAAACTATCCTATTCTGAAATTGTGATTGGTCGCGGTGGGTGCAGGTGAGCGTCGACTACCCCATACTCCGTACCTAAATGATATCTAGTAATTTGAACAAAGGTGCAGAGTACGGCGACATGATCTCCAGTTATGCTTCTTCATAATCTGCGGACCTGCGAATCCCATGACAGGACCACTGAATGGCATTACGCGACCTATCGATTCTACTAATGAGGTGTGAAGCTCTGATCCCCTGCTGGCAGATTAGTGTGTGCGTAAGCGACGAACGAAGGCCATTCCATTTTCATTTCACTGCGTGCGACGTCGCGTCGTTGTTCTTAATGGCGATTGAGATGCTCCGTACTCGGTATAACTCCAGCAACTCCTGGTACTTTGGTGTGCCCAGGCTGATGGCAGGATCTTCCAGCCACGGCTGAAAACCTTTTGGTGCCACATCCAAGGATAGACCCGTTCCGAACGATATCATCATACCATCTCGTAGCAATAACGCCCCATGGAAGGGCACCTGTCGTCTAACCCCAGCGCCAGAGTGGTGTCCCCTTTAAATAGAGTCATCAGGCACGACTCATTATTTCGGCTTTGCCAGTTCCGCGCCTCTCTCTTTGATAGTCTTCCTTCTGGCGTACCAATTCCAGAGCATCTCCCAAGAAGCGACTGTAGCCATCAGAGGCGGACAAACGAGGAGTAGCAAGCTCCACCACCGAGGGCTCCCCGATCTCACTTTCTGCATCATGTCGGCGATCTGGAGCTTCAGGTCCTCCTTGCTGCCGTCGTTGTAAAGCACGAAACCTTTGCCGGCGTCTTTCTTGCCATTATTGCGCCGCTCACAGCGCGCAGCCTTTTCACGAACGTCAACCTGGCTTTTAACTCTGTTTTCTGCGTCTTCCGGCGACAAATGTGGATCTCTCGCTCGCAGCCTCTCCATCTGGATCTTCGGATCTGAGACAGCTACCACGACGACAGTACTGCAGAAGATGTCCAATCCGGATTCAAATAACAGCGGAATGTCCAGCAGAACAGCCCAGTGCCCTCGGAGGTAGTAGTATAACATGGCTCGAGCCATCAGAAACCGCACTGCGGGGTGTACAATGGCATTCAGCTTCTTTCTGTCTCGTATTCGTTCTTCTGTGTTCCCGAATACTCTTCTCCCCAACGCTGGTCTGTTCAACGGTCTCCCTTTCCCGTTGGGGCCATTCTCTTTGCCCTCGCAGAGAGGATCTGACGCTGGAAGGAGCAGATCTGGCGTTGTGGGACCAAATGTCGACACTATGCGACGATAACCCCATGTTCCTGGTTCTACGGCTTTTCGTGCCAGCAAGTCCGCGTCTACCAAGGGCAAGGAGTACGGTGGGGAGGACAACGTCTGGGAACAAGTTGATTTGCCTGTTGCGATCGAGCCTGTGAGGCCGATCACGCGCATTTTGATTTTTCAGAGGTTTCTTGTTGCCCTGAGAGGAGTATTTGCCGTCATACCACTGGATGTTTGCGCGATGAAGTGAGGTATCAGCTTCTTCAGAGTGTTAGGTTCGCGACGCCCCTCCAGTTGGCCTGCACCGAGGTAGAACTCGGCTGACGGAGCAATGATATTCCGAAGGGCAACCTCATCTTCACATCATCAACAAGGCTGGTGTGCAGCCTGATGGATAAAGGCGAAGACTTCGGTGGATGTCACGCAGATCGAAAAATCTGCATCAACATCGTTGAACTACCGCTGGCAGTGCTTCAAACAACTGAAGTCGATCCTTGTTGATTGGCATAGCAATCCAGAGCGTTGTTTGTACTTTTCTGATTGCGGTGACTCACTACTTGCTGAGAGGAACAGACTTCAGACTTTGTTCATTCGCTCTCTCCGATCACAGAATGTCAATAAACATGAGTCACCCCCAGCTGCGGTGAAATTCACTCCTGATCTCAGTGGAACACAAATAATGAGCCTGCGGAACCTCCGTACGATCAAGAGAATTTCCAGACTGAATCAGAATATCTCTCGATCGCAAAAACACTCACCCATGACGTCTGTTCAACTTCCGTTGACACCAGCGGAGAAGCTTTTCCGACAATGTCTGCTAGACTGTCGGGACCAGATGCAACATACTCCAGGGATGAAGGATCTTGTGCTGCGATGGACAGGAGGCTGGGTCAGAGATAAGCTGCTGGGTGTCCAAAGTCATGACATCGATGTGGCACTGAGCTCCATGACGGGCCTGCAGTATGGCCAATCCATGCAGGCCTTTCTGAAGGAGCACGGCGCAAAGTACGAAGAAGAAGCAACCAAGCAGGGCATCAACCCACAAGTCAAGGACATCCATACAATCGCAGCCAACCCTGAAAAATCAAAGCATCTCGAAACGATCACGACAAGAATGTTCGGTCTCGACGTCGACTTTGTCAATCTCCGCAAAGAGGTCTACGATGAGCAGAGCCGCAACCCACAGATGGAATTCGGAACGGCTGAAGAAGACGCACTACGTCGGGATGCTACTGTCAACGCTCTCTTCTACAACCTGGACACACAGACCGTCGAAGATTTCACCCAACGTGGGCTGGATGACATGAAGAAGAAGATTATCCGAACGCCACTTGCGCCATTTCAAACATTCAAGGACGACCCGTTGCGAGTTTTGCGCCTGATCCGGTTTGCTTGTCGCTTAGGATATGAGATTGAGTCCACCGCACAGGAAGCGATGAAAGACAAGAGCATCCACAAAGCTCTTCGGTTGAAAATCAGCCGGGAGCGCGTAGGAGTAGAGATCGGCAAGATCATGGCCGGACCAGATCCATACACTGGGTTGAACTACATCAATGCGTTCGACCTCTATCCGACCGTATTCGGTGACCCGACGTTATCTGATGACGATTTCTCAGTCGAAGCTGCCCGAGCACTTAGCGCCTACGACGGGCTACGCCGCATTCTCGAAGAGAAGTCGTCGATCTGCTTGATTCTGAAACCTAAAGAAGACCAATCTTTGAGCTGGTTCCTAGCTGCATACACTCCCTTCGCGAGATCGTCGGCACGCGCTGAACAGGCATCAAGAGAGGGGATCAAGGCTACGAACAAGATGAGCAAGACCCTGAAAGACGCCATCGATCTACGGCCAAAGATCCTCGAGGTGGTGAAATTAGTCAATGAGGACCAGGCAACCAGAGCAGATGTGGGCATGACGCTTAGACAATGCAAAGAGGCGTGGCGGGCGCACGTCCTCTTTTCCCTCCTCTGTGATATTGTGGAGGAAGACTTCTCAACAGTGGCTGATCGATACCAGAAGTTTGTCACTTTCATCCATCACCAGAAGCTCGAAGATGCGCATACTGTTGTGCCAGTTCTGAACGGCAACCAAATCAAAGACGCGTTGGGTGGTCCGAAGGGCGGTCCTTGGCTCAAGAGAGCAGTCGACATGCTTGCACAATGGCAATTCAACAACCCTGAGGCGCCAAAGGACGAAGCGATGGAGACAATAGCGAGCAAAAAACGGGAGCTTGGTCTAGGCTGAAGTCCTCTCACAGCTTCGAGGAGGCCGCAAGCTTCGTCGCTCGCAGCTTCACATCCCTCGCCTCCTGGCGTACAGCCAGGTCGAGCATGATCTCTTCACTGCCACCACCGACGACATGCACCCGTACATCACGGCTGATCTGCTCAATTCGAGCACCTCGCCCAGTCTTAGAATATCCAGCTCCACCCATGATCTGTTGCGCCTCGCGACAGACCTGCTCCAGGCATCTGGTGCTCATCACCTTTAGCAAGGCTGTCATGCCCCCAACATTAACTTCCTTGCCTGTGACACGGGAAGTCTCGATGATGAAGCAGAGTTGTTCTAGAAAGGAGTGTGCGGGTTCGATCAGGATTCCGAACGTAGCAATCTTTGACTTGATGCCAGGGTGCTCGATCAGTTTCTTGCCGAAGGTCTCGCGCTCGCAGGCGTAGGCGTAAGCGTCCTGAGCGCAAACTCGAGCCAAACGTAATGCGGCGGTCGCCAGGGATAACCGTTCGGGGTTGAAGTTCGACATGATTAGCTGGAAACCCTGGTTCTCTCGTCCGATCAAATTCTCCACCGGAACTTCGACGTCCTCGAAAGTGATGAAGGTCGAACCTAGGCAGGTTAGCAAAGAATAGGAATATAGTTCTAAAGGAACATCATACCGCTGGCATTGACGCCCTGGTTCTCCATCCTTCTAGTTGAAGCGCCTTTCGCTCTCAGTGGAACCACCAACAAGCTAATGCCTCCATGTCCCGGTCCGCCTGTTCTGACAGCGGCCGTGCAGAAATCGCACCAGATACCGTTTGTGATCCACTTCTTGCTGCCTGAGGAGGTGGTTAAGTTCGTACCAGGTATCACCCCGGCTAGCTTGACTTACCATTCACGATGTATTTGTTGCCTCTCCGCTCGGCCGTCGTCTTTATGTTCGCAACATCACTTCCTCCATCCGGTTCCGTTATCCCCAAACAAAACCTGATCTCCCCTCGTGCAACCTTGGGCAACCACTTCTGTCTCTGCTCTTTCGTGCCAAACCTACTGATGGGAGGACATCCAATGCCGTTTCCACCTCCTAATCCCCAAATCGGTCCACACCACCCTAACCGGGAGAACTCGTCACCCACAATCACACTGCACCAGGTATCCCACTCATCGAATGGGATGCCAGCGGGTTGCTGAATGCCACCTGCATCCGCAGGATCAAGCACAGGGTGTGTGATTGCGAACCCTAGTTGGCAGTGTCGTAAGCGGACGCTTTCAGGGACTTGGCCCGCTATTTCCCACTCTTGGGCATAGGGAGCGAGTTCAGTGTCTACGTAGTTGCGGACGAAGGCGCGAAGACGATGGTGTTTCTCGGTGTAGTAAGGGTTCGTAGGAAGGTCTAGCTGAGGGAGCAGTGGCTCAGAGAATGGAGCTGGAGCTGCGGGAGCCATAATGGATACGGAGTATGCTACTGTGAACTTGGACAGCTAGGAGACTTGGAGCTCCTAGATCGATTTCAGTGCTACATCTTGATCAATAAATCCATGGAGAGTCAAGGCCAAAGCCGCGGGAGGGGAGAGCAAAGGCGAAGACGCGCGCCGAATGGAGCCTCGGTCAATTTCTCTTGGCGATACCAGTCCTAACAGGGAAGATTTTGTCTTGGCCAGGCTAGTCCAGTTGGAGAAACAATGGCATCATCAGACCTTCGTTTCTCCAACCCGCATAACGAACAAGACAAGGATAAGCAAGGATCTCTCTAACTCTACTGTTCGTACATCTCACCAACTCTTATGGTCTAGACCGTACAGCTGCATCTGATAGTAGGGGATACATGCGGGGTGCTACCGCGATCTGCAACTTCCGGCCGCTTCTAGTGGTGATCGAGCCACGACTCGAGAAGCGAATGGGGTGAATTCTGTCTGATTGTTTCCATTTTGGGCAGCACAAACCCCGTGGACAGTGGACGAGGGTGTCACATGCCTCGAGTTTGCGCTGGCATACCGGGATGGAGTCGTTCAAAGAATTTGTTGCAAACCAGGTGGAGGTCACAACTGGCGACGACGATTCAGCGCATGAAGGAGATCCTACTAACAAAGGTGCTGATGGAGAGAAACTAGGAGACGAAGCACATTCGCGGCAAATCAAAATAGAGGATGGCCTTCCTCGAGCTTTAGAGGTCAACAAGTCCGACTCAGACGAGACAGAGAAGCATGTGCCTCAGAAATACCCTCATCCGAGTTTATCAAACAATCCTCCCGACGAGCCACCTTTGGCACCCGGCCAGAAGGATATCGAAGATGAGGAGGACGAGTTAGATCTGTCCAAGTCCTTCCATCGCACCGCGAGTCCATCTCCGACCGCGCTTCAACGCAATAGGGGTGCCCTAGTCAGCAAGGTTGGAGAGGAAGGCGTCGTCAAAATGCACAAGTTCACCCTCCATGAGACCGCAAATTACTATTACATTGTCGGCTCGGACCTTTTGGACTCTGCATTCCGGATCTTGAAGATTGATCGTACCTCAGAACCAGGCGAACTGAACATCACAGAGGATGACATTATCTACACCAAAAAGGAGACACAGCAAATTCTTAATGCCATTGACGAGGGTAATCGTGCCACGGGCGGACTCAAAGTCAAGACTAGCTTCTGGGGCTTGCTTGGTTTCATCCGCTTCACAGCGCAGTACTACATGCTCTACGTGACCAAACGAAGTCAAGTGGCGATGATCGGTGGGCACTACATCTACCAAATCGATAAGACAGAACTAATGCCCCTGGTCACGGCTGTTTCTACACGCGCGAAGCCAGATCGGCATCTTGAGGAGGCTCGCTTCGTCGGCATCCTGAACAATCTTGATCTCACGAGGTCGTTCTACTTCAGCTACTCGTATGATGTCACGCGGACGTTGCAGCACAATATCATGCGCGAGCGCCAGGCATTGCAAGAAGATCCCACCGCACCCCACAAGCCCGATCACAACAATATGTTTGTCTGGAACCATCATCTGCTGAAGCCGGCGAAAGAAGCCCTTAAGAATCCGTATGACTGGTGTCTGTCAATTGTTCATGGCTATGTCGATCAAAGTGCCCTGTCAGTATATTGGGGACGAGTGGTCTACGTGACGATCATTGCACGCCGGTCAAGATTCTTCGCTGGCGCACGGTTCCTGAAACGGGGTGCGAATGATCTGGGATATGTGGCAAATGATGTCGAAACGGAGCAGATCGTGTCAGAGATGTTGACAACCTCTTTTCATGCTCCTGGGCCAACTCTGTTCGCAAACGACAAGTACACCTCACACGTGCAGCACCGCGGGAGCATCCCATTGCACTGGACGCAGGATAGTACGGGCGTGTCACCGAAACCCGACATTCATCTCAGCGTAGCAGATCCGTTCTTCAGCGCTGCGGCACTGCACTTCGATGACCTTTTCAGACGATACGGCACACCGATATATGTGCTCAATCTGGTCAAATCCCGCGAGCGGACTCCTAGAGAGTCAAAACTACTTAAGGAGTACACTGTCGCGGTGAATTACCTCAACCAGTTCCTCCCCAAGGACAAGCAGATCTTGTACCATGCCTGGGACATGAGTCGTGCCTCGAAAAGTCGGGACCAAGATGTCATTGGCAGTCTAGAGGCGATTGCGGAAGACATCTTGCCGAAGACGGGATTCTTCCATAACGGCACTGACGAAGAATCCGGCCTCAGACTTCAGAGCGGTGTTGCGCGAACCAACTGCATTGACTGTCTCGATCGGACGAACGCGGCGCAATTCGTGATCGCGAAGAAGGCCCTGGGCTATCAACTTCAGGCGCTGGGCGTGATCGAGCAGCCGTCGGTCGAATATGATTCCGACGCCATCAACCTGTTTACCCACATGTGGCACGACCATGGTGACACGATCGCTGTACAATACGGCGGTTCACATCTCGTGAACACCATGTCCACGTACCGCAAGATCAACCAATGGACGAGCCACTCTCGTGACATGGTTGAGAGCTTCAAGCGGTACTACAACAATTCATTCATGGACGCCCAACGACAAGAGGCGTACAATCTCTTCCTAGGGAACTATGTGTTTGCTCAAGGCCAGCCTATGCTCTGGGACTTGACAACGGATTACTACCTCCACCATTCTGATCCACGGTCCATGTTCGGCAAGCGCCGACCAAGTTACCGGCACTGGTACACTGATGAATACCTCGAGACACCGCAGATGCCACCCTCGTTTTGGCCACGAGAACTCCGCGATCGACCCCTGGCGTACTTTGACGACTACTGGATCGAATACTACAAACCGCTCGCCATCTCGTCGTTCCGCAAACTTCTTTCCTTCAAAATGCACTCGAACCTGCGATATATACCTATTAACTCAACGTCGGGAGGAAGGTTCGATCTCAGCCCGTTTAAGGTGCGGACCGGCCACGAAAGCGACGGAGAAGGCGGACACGACAAGCGCAAGGGAGTCAAGATAGTTGCCCCGTCGGATAATACGTCCGCCGACGGCGGACGCCTGGACTCCGCAGCTCCATCTATAATTGAGCCGACTCCGAAACCGAACACGCTGGGTCCTTGGCTCGACGCCCAGCAGCAATTGCACAATACATTGGTGCGACGGACGAACTACACGGGCATTATCAAAGAGCCGTCGTTTGAAGTCCAGTCTCCGTCGGCGGTGCCTCGAGTCCCGAAACTCCCGACCACGGGGAGTACAGACCTGACTAACAGCTCGCTGCTCAGTCCGCCGACCAAGGAAGAACTCGCCCTACAGGCATTCACCTCACTGATCACCTCGTCGTTGAATCCCACTGTGCGCCAACTCTCCGAGTATGAGCGCTACGTCACTCACCCGAGCAAGATCCCGTTGATCACCACGTCGGCGACAGATTACTCCGCCGCGCCACTCGAATACCTCGAGTATCTATCCAAGGCCACGTCGTCACAAGATCCGGCCGAGGCGTATCCGCAGAACTCCATCCTCCGTCAATATGATGACGAGCGCGGAGCCGTGACATTGACCATGGATGAAAAGGCCGAGGCCAGCTTGGAGGACTATTGGGAGTACGTGGAATCCGGCAAGGTTGAGGAACCTCTGAGCGTGACGGAGGAGGAAGAGATGGGCGGCAAGAAGAGATATAAAGCGTACAGGAAGTGGCTCCGGGGAAAAAGTCTGTTCAAGCAGAAGCCAGTCATGGGCGAGGATGTCGACGGTATTGGTCTTGATTCTTGACGGGAGGAGTGTGTGAGTGATGCGAGTTGGCTTGGGCGCCTGAAGTCCTGTATGAGTATGAGTTGAGTTTGAGATCTGTGAGTTCGTCCTTGTCATGGACGTCTCTGTAACATCCCGCATAGATTGGACTAGAAATGGGATAGAACTGAATTGGCATGTGGCTCGCCTTCATTTCCTGGCTTCTTGAGTTGCGACTTGGGGCATACACACACGCACACACACGGCCGCACAGACAGACAGACAATTGACATCGTCATCCCCACCAGAACTATCCTCCACCTGCTTGCTTACTTGTTTGCTGCGTGCCTGTCTGAATCATGCCTTGAGAAATCCTCCGTCTACTGTGTGTCCGCTATATAAAGTACCGTCGTTCATCACAGTTCGGTGAAAGTGGTGTGATTGCCGTCGAATGAGACGAGGTTCCACCGCAGTATGTACGTCGAGACTGTCGAACGTTGGTTCGTTTCAAATTGAGCAAACACGCAATGCAATACAATGTAATGCAGGGTAATGCGGTTCCCTCTGCCCTGTACGGTGATGTGTAGCCAAGCCATTCTTTTTGCTAGTTACACTGCGGCGAGTATGCAGATGAGTTGTTGCGTCGAGATCGTCCGTCTACTCTCGTGTGAGGGCTTCGTTGTGTTGTGATTGTGATGGAGTCATCTCTCCATAGGGAATCGAGTAGGAGTAGGAGTAGGAGCAAGAGTAGTTGTGCTCAAACTGTGTCTCTGGGGAAGTCGAGTGACACTGGAGCTATACCTCCATGACCTCCCGATTATCCCCATTGTCCTCAACGCCCAAACAAGGCGTCCAAGTCGTCTTCCTCCTTGACCAGCCTTGACTTGACGACACTCCACTCGTCAGGTCCGACAATCTCTCCTAGCGTTTTGACCAACCGTTTCAACCGTGCCATGATCTCTTCCAGAGGTTTTGGTGTTGGTGTGGATGTGGGTGTGGTGTTCCCGGCTGTTGTAGACTTTGACTTCTTCTCATTCTCTATCTCATCCACACAATTCACCCAACAGCCCACCAATCCCCTCAATACCTCAGGCCACCATTTCTGCTGGACCCTCGCCCTCCCTACATCAAAGACACAGTGCACGACGTCGAGGATCGCGCCCACCATATCCGGCGCGATCAGGACGAACGGATCCATCAACGAGGCCCTCAGCATGGGCAGGAGGCCCTGGAAATGTTTGACGGCATGGATCCCCATCCGGGCATACACGGGTGGGATCTGCTGGAGGAGGAACACAGTCAGGGGCACGGACACGGTATTTGAAAGGGACCCAGCGGCGCCGCCTGCAGATCCTAAATGCATTAACGAAGCCATGACCCCGTGCCTGTATACTAGCGTGAGCATGGCCTGGTAAGGGATGAAGTCTTTGTCGTCGTCGTCTGCGTGCTCGGCCTCGTCCAAGGCGTCCGGGCCCGCCGTCTGCAGTGAGGGAGCCCCAAGTTTAAGTCTGAGCTTCACGAACCGCGCATCCACAACGCCAAAGAACGCGGCATACAGTTCCCTCAGCAGCGCGAGACTGTCCGCCTCGGGTGTCAACGTTGGGAGGAGCAGGAAATTCGCCCTCAGGGCGTCGACGAACACGTCTGCCAGACCTGAGCGCTTGAGAATCTCGGATTGCGTGGAGGTGAGAATCTTGCACAGCAGCGCGGCGGACCGACATCCCGCGGACTTATACGGCGTTGGAGCGGCATCATCGATCATGTTGAGAATCGGCGGGACCAGGAGGTGAAAATGTGCTTCGATGGTCGTTTTGCGAAGCGTAATGTCGGGCGGATTGCAAGGCAGGGTGAGGTAGCTGGTTAAGACATACTCCAACAGGGGCACAGTGAAGGGGGTGGGTGTTTTCCATGGCGGGTCGTCGTCGTCGGGGTCTAGAAATGCACGGGCAATTGATGGGGGTGCCGGCGTGTCGATGAGAGATTTCCGCCCTGTAGACGTCAAGTTCGGGTGTTTCGCCTCAATGAAGAGAGGCCTGATGATCTGAGTGAGCAGGTCAAGCAGCGTGGTGGGTAGTTGCTCGATGGCGCGTGGGTCGGTAGCGGAGATGATGGAGCAGGCTTTGTGTCGGAGTGCCGTTGTCTGGGGTGGTTCTTTTTCGGGCGTCCTTTTTAGCGTATCTAGGATTGCGTCTCTCTTCATGTTGATTTTTGAAAGAGTGTAGTCATTCCAGATGATTTTAGGTGGACGAGCAGTGCATGTTATATAATATAACGAAAGGAGGGTTGCGACTGAAGGGCAGATCAATGAGACGAGGGCAGGGGTACCGAGTAGATTGTGTACCGTAAATATCACACAGCCAATCAGAGCTCGGCTTAAACGGGCAGCCTTTTCCACCTTTCAGCCTTGTCGCAATAGACGTTTCCTTCATTTCGTTCGGGAGGTAAGAATAACTGATATTGAGGAGCGATATTACCAATCCTCTCGGATCACTGCATATACTGCATCACAAAAACATGCATCTTCCCGACAAGGCAGTGAGACCAAGTCTAACCACAAACCACAAACCACCTGCTTGCTGAATTATCAGTCAATCTACATTGTACGATATGTCCGTGGATCACCAGTATGAATAAATGCTTCGCTAACCATCCGCAAGATAAATATATCGTGGGTGTTTTCCTCTTTACACCACCCTCAATTCGTCCTGGAAGCCCATCAAGCGCGAAATCCTCTCATTCACCGCCGTTCTCCTCGCCGTCAGATTCTGATCCCTCTCCGCGTCGACTGCCTTTGCAAAGAGCTCCTTGTCGACCTCGAAATCACCCTGAAACAACTTGTGCAGCGGTCGGAGGAGGTGCCGCTCGATGACCTGGATGACAACATTGTCGATGAAAACTTCACGGGCGACCTGGCAACATGGTCAGTATGACGACTTCATTTCTCTAAGAAGGGAATACACGGAATTTACCTCGTAGTAGATGATCATGCGCTTGCCAATATCCTCGGCCGACTCGGCGCGGCTGTCCTGTGCGAGGACTCGGTCCACGTGCGCGGGAGTGTATCGTGTGGGATTCACACTCGCACTTGCAGTGGCACTCCCAGGTGTGGCGGGGGGGATGGGGACGTTTTCCCGCTCTCGTTCTCGGTCCCGTCCATCCCTGACCTGGACATGGGCGTCCTTCTGCTCGAGATATGCAGACTCCTCCTCGGTCACGCGATTGATCATGGCAAAGTTCTTGTTGACCCGCATCTGGCGCGCGCGCTGTTCGAATCGCTTACTCTGCGTCTGCGCGGGCTGGCGGCGATCGTCCTCGATGGCGCGCAACTCATCCTCGGCTTTCTTTTTCTGCACCTCAAGCGCGTTCTTCAAATGTTCTTTGATCGCCCGGGTGACCCGCTTCGGCAGTGCGGGGAGCTGGTCCTGGAGGACGTTGTCGACGATGTGGTCGACAAAGGTGCTGCACCGCCTGTGCGCGCGTTCCAGGTGCTTCGTGGCGATCCCGTACCACGGCGCCGAGTGCTTCCGGAACAGCAGGTTCATGCGCTTGGGGTCGTAGCTGCCCTTCAACTCGCGGCCGCGTGTCGACTCGAGCATCTCCTGCACGTAGATGCGGAAACTGTCCCTCTCCTCCGTGAGGCTGCGGGCGGAGTTTCCTGACCGCAAGCCGTGGCCGTTCATTTCAACCTCGCGCGCAAATTCATCGTGGTCCTCCTCGATGCGAGACCGGAGGTAGTAGTCCGGCGAGCCGTCCCAGTCGGCCGAGCCGTCGAGGTACGTCCCGTCGACGCAGCCCTTAGCTTCGACAGCGAGGCCGGTCCGTTTGTCGCAGAACTTGCTCCAGATCTGGTCCGCGTCGGCGAGTTGCTCGTTGAGCGCGTCCCGCTCTTTGATCGCTGTCTGGAGTCTGTTGTTGATGTCGTCGTCGAGAATGGGAAGCTGACGCCGCGTGTGCTCGTAGTAGATCCCGCGTAGGCGGCCCTGAAGCGAGTTGATCCCCCAGTGGGCCGCGTTGACTTGGTGCCATGGTCGCTCCGGGGACGTGAAGAACTGGTGTTCGGCCTCGTCTCTGTCGGTCATAGACGTGTCGTTGCCGGTTTCCCGCACACCGCGGTTCCGGAGGACATGCCATCCCTTGGCAAAGTTGAATCCGGCCAGATTGTCGGGCAGGTTCTGGGCCTTTCGGATCCAAAAGTCCTCGAGGCCAGAGGGCGACTCAACGAGATCCGGTTTCGTGATGATGCCGAATGTTCGCTCGCCCGAGGGATCGACTTCCCTCGCGATCGTGAGGACCGACTGATTCTGAGGGTCTCGATTGGCTTCCACCACGGCCAAGATCAGTGTCCGCGGCTGCTTGATCCAGTCGTTCACGATCCGGTGGACGAGGTCGATATATTCTCGGCCATCGTTGTGGGACGCGATCAGGCCAGGCGTATCGATCAGAGTCAGCGGCTGCTGGTCTGGCCTCACCACCTCGACTTTGAGGACATCGGCCGAGAACCCTCCACGGCCACCCAATAACACGTTCTCTGCCTCCTTCACGATCTTGGCCAGCTCCGTCAGTTTTCTGGTCTTGAATCTGACAGATCGGAGCCGGGCTTGATCGTCAGGATGCCTGGCCGTGTCGGGAACTATTTCAATGTCGATTGTTTCCACATTCCCAGGCCGGAATCTGAGTCTGGACAGGGGAGAAGGGTTAGCAGGTGGCGGCACCTCAAGGCGAGTTCGAGCTTCGAAGGACTTACTCGGTCACGAATTTGGTGCACGTAAATTCTCCTCTGGGGAACGAAAGCCCGCTGATCGCCTCGAGCACCGAGCTCTTGCCTGACGACTGGCTTCCACATACCACGAGCTGGGGCAGCTGTAGTTCCCGCTGCACGTCCAGGTCCTTGAGTTTGTCAACCAGGTCGAACAGCCGTCGTTGCTCCCGGCTCTGCAGCCCTCTCAACCGATCCCCCGATGGCTTTGGCACAGTGACGTACCCGTTCATCGTCGACGATTGCGAGTCGGGCGAATATGAGCCTCGGCCTGCCATCCCGGTACGGAGCAAGGTATCGCCAAAAGAGCGTTAGAAAAGCAACCACGGGATAATATTACAAGGCCACTTTATCTATCAACCCCGTTGTTGACAGAAATAATTAGCAAAGGCTAGATTAAATTAATATATCTAGAGAATGAATCCGAAGGAGACAGGAGACAGTCAAAGACACCTAGGCGAAAGTTCATAATGTCCAGCATAGACAAACGCCACTGGCAGCCAGATTCATGGGCGCCTTCTCAGCCTCATGGCGGAAACTCCGCCCTCTTGCGCGGCCACACCTCTTAACGAGTCGGGGCAATCTAGACTGTCTTTTCCTCGGGGAATAATGCAAACCCTGCGTCCCTGCGCCCGAATGGGCAATGATCCAAGGATGCGAAGGGCCAGAAACGATGATGCCTTGTGGAAGGCCACGTATTGTGTACTCACGCATAATCGAGAGCGACGATGTGATTGGCGCGAAAGCAAAACTGCCTCGGATTGACGGTGGCGAAGCCCTAATCGCTGCAGCCTACAAAGCTACACATCAAGCCACGTCGAATCGCAGTCCACGACTGATCGGCTTGCGTGTGACGCATGCGTTCCCGGAAAGGGATACAGGGGAGCCTTTGGGGTTCTTGCACATCTGCACATCTTGGCTGAGAAGGAGGATCGCGTGCCATCGGTGCTTGCTGCCGGTGCCCTACGAGCATGGCTCGGCTTGCCGGATTACACCCATTCTCTGGACGATCGCTTACACTGGATGCATGCATGGACATGATGGGATTCGTGCTCGTGCCTAGATTGCACATTTCCACGGCGCAGGTGGCGATACGGCTTTTCAGCTCAGCCTGATCCAGATTTGGTCCCTACCGCATACTGCTTGTACGAGCACATGCACTTGGCATACGGCTGCCTGTGCGCACCCTACTTCTCCAGGAAGTAAAGCGAGCTAAAGCGAGGCAAGACGTAAACGTCGCCTTTCATCCCAAGAACTAGAGACACAGCCTTCCTTCTGTTGCACACTTCTGACGGATTCCGACTCCTGATCCTCCGTCCGTGAGGCTCAAACATATCTTGTGGAACTCGCTCTCGTTTCGGTCTTCTCAGATCCAGTAATTACTGTACCCAGCAAGTCCCCTCCGTCGGTCGTTCGACTTCGCCAGGATCCAGCCCTGGATCTAGCTATTCGTTATAAGCATACACTTCATTGCCATAAGATCGTGTCGTCACGATGGTCGACACCATGGACATCACCTACTGTGAAGGGGCCCGTCTGCTCCAGGACGCCCGAGCAGATATCGGCTCGATCCTCATCCAGCGACCCAACGGCGGCCTGATCTGCCAACATTGTTATCTCGTCGTCGCGGACGCCAACGACGTCAATGCCATTGCACCGGACCAGGACTGGCCATTGTTGGTGAGCTGCCATGTCCAAGCGTGCGGTTCGTTGCACGACAGACGGGCAGCGTATTCCTGCTACGCTTGTCTCGAGCGCGGGAAGGCGGCCGTGGAGACGTCGATGGCAGAACTGAAGGCCCATCTCCAATCGTGTGACTTGATCAGAGATATCAAGCTCATCGGGCAGCATGGAGGGCAAGGGGACATGAGGACAGCATCCCCCTTGAGCAGGAGGAGTGTTCGGAAGTGCGAGCCCGAAATCAATCCACGGTCTAATACCACGGCGCTGGAGCCAACGCGTCCGAGACGTCCACCTGGCAGGATCGAAACAGCGCAAGCAACTCCTAATAGTGTTCGAAACCCGCCGTTAAATCCTTTTGGCGAAAACCAAGATATGCCAGCCACAAAGGTCCAACAAGTGCAAACGCACGTCGAGACACCTCTAGAACAGGAACAGACTCCACCGCTGCCGTCGCGACCAAAGTCCAGTAGGCCCCCCACGAACACAACGGAGACAATGTACACCCCTCCGACTGTGCGGCGACCACCAGAACAGCTTCCCGTCCAACCGAGTCCTGCCCGTCCGCATGCAACGGATATGTACAACATCCCAGGCGGTTTTCCAGGCCCCAACGCCGCGGCACCCGACTCCCGAGCATCGTCCATGCACGACTACTCGCCGACAGTGCCTCGAAGGAAGGAGGTACGAACAGAAGCGCCGGGACCGTCACAGGCCTCGTCCGACACCAAGTCGTTCCCAACGCCGCCGAGCCGTGCCCCGCCCGCTCCGCCGGTCTTGTCTCCACCTGCACCGCCGCCGTACTATCAAGGCAAAGACGCGAATGGAAGCGTCACCCAGCAGTCTGCGCAGACGCCATCGACCAACATGTACACCGGGCCCGATCCCGTCAAGGTCCAGCAGCTTGTTTCATTTGGGATCCCCAGGATGGACGCCGAGTATCTCCTGAACCGGACGGGAGGAGACGTCAACGCCGCAGCGGAACTGCAACTCTCGGAGATGGGCAGTTTGAGTGGTCACGCACGAGAGACTTCTCCACAAGCTCTCCAGCCTGGTTCGTTTCCCGCGCCGCTCGGGTCGAATCCGCTGGATAGACGGAATCATCGGCGGTCCAAATAAAGGCGTGATTCGATACCGCCGAGGCGACGCTGGTGGGTGTCGTCTCATCTCCTTTTCGAGATGAGAAACCGGAATATGTGGATTCGACTAGCGAGGTGCGAAATTTGTGGCAAGAAGCTGCGACGAGATCAATGTCGGTAGTGGTCGTGTGTTTCTGCTCTGTGGAATGACGGATTCGGTTTGGAGATATCTGGAGAGCAATTGTATGGGATGTTACAGTACCCATAAGAGTGTCTTGGGCTTTCGTTATTCTGTTCTCAACTCTGATCCCATTCTGATCCAGATATCGTAGAAGCGCTTTTTGTGGGTAAAGCAATACATCTTGTCCGGTCCCCCACGAAACAGGTGTTGGAGACCACAGTCTTCCTCGTCGTCCTTCCAATAAGGCCTCCAGGGCCCTTCAGGGATAAGTGGGCCCTTGCTGCAAGTCCCACAGTGGAAAGGTGATCTGGTCATCTCCGTCCTGTCTCCGACAACTAGAAGGGCAAACACATACTCCTCGCCGAGTCCGCGAGAGATCGTATCGATTCCGTATGGAACTGGCTGGGTGCATGCTCGGCAGTAGCGGCCTACAGTAACCTGCAAAGCTTCCATCAAAATTCGGAAAGTACACTGAGGATATACAAGGACATGTCGGGCTCCATGATAAATGTCGGCCATTTGCTGCACCTGGTGGTTTCTTTCCAAGACGTTCTCCTGGTCACCGCAGCAGGTATCAATCCACAACCAATCTTTGATCCCGATCTTGCGTGCCAACTGGAGGAAGTTGTATAGATTTTCTCGTACGTCGACCCATGTATGATTCACCAGGATCCGGTGAGTAGGTTGCGGCTCGCCCCAAGTATATGAAACGCAGGCGTGGCTGGCGTCGTTTCGGGAAACATGTTTCAACGTGCACTGGATGGTATCCTCACCACGACGTGGGCGTATCTGCAATACTCGTATAGTCGACTTCGTAAGATCGAGAGGCTCGTGGACGAATTTGTCGGACGAAGACGGGATTGCTGTGGCCTTGTTCATTTTGAGCGACGGTGTGCGAAGGATAATCAGTCTTCAACATTCCAGCACCTTTTGTACTGCTATATTGCTGTTAATCGCGCTTGCACAAGGCGTAGAGATCATGTGAATGATAAAGCCAAGGTAAAAGCTCTATCGTTTCGCACGAATGGACCCATCCGCTTTCTCTGTGGCATCGACTCGTCCGATGGATGAATGACGACGCAGAACAGAATGAAAAGGCATCGAGTCGTGCATGCCTCACAACCAGGCCACTTTCTTACATCTCCGAGGAACGGATTGAAATTGACTACATTCTTGATCCTGCTCTGTTCATGGCCGCAGATGCTACTGTAACATGCACGACCTTCTTTGAATGTGGAAGCCGGTCCATCGAGCCCTTGAATCACGAGATCGCATCATATATCTCCTTAGGACGGGCGTCATGAGGCTAGGCAACCTGACCCATTAAATCAACAACAGCGATCTCCTCAATCCGGTTCACCAATTCGCAGATCTGCTGAGACTTTGTCACCCCGTACACAGGCTCCGCGAGACCTTTGAACTTCTGCTGAACACCGGTGTCCCATTCGAACGGACGCTCGGGCTCGGCAAGAGGATATGTTACTTCATCCTCGACCGTGGTCCCATCTTCGAACACCACTTTCAGCCGAGACTCAATGCCCCGGTACGACTCATCAATCTCGCATGTGATCCTGCGGCAAAGCTGGCGGACCCCGTCATCCAGAATCTTGTCATATATCGCCCAGCCGAGATCATTGCCGTACACCCACGAAGCAGCAACTTGAAAATATGAGCTAAACTGGGCATCAACGATACACTCTGGTTGGATTTTATTCGGAGCTGGAACCCCGACGATGGGGAAGCACATTGTGGGAAGATAGACCGTGATCCGTTCCGGTAGTCCATGAGATGCGTAGGCTTTGCGCATTTTGCCAACCATCTCCAGCTGACCGTGGGTCATTCTGCAAGCCGGAAATGGCTTGCATGCTGTTGCGAGGAACGTCCACTTCTGTCCCAGGTCCTGAGTCACGCGATCAGGATTACCTGCCTCGGAGTAATTGTGAAGCAGTCCGTATTTGCCTTCAATTGCTTTGGTGGCGCCAATCACCCCAGCCTCGGCCAAGCTGGAACAGAGAAGCGCATCGTGAGCAGCAAATCCAGGGTGAAGCCGCTTGTTCCAGCTGCCGTTCTCCAGGAACTGCATGGATGCTGCCGCCTTGGAGAGCGCGAGGCCGAATGCATCTTCAACAACCTGTTGAGAAGACCTCCTGAGCTTGCAGACAGCTGCGATAGAACCATAAAGACCAACTGTGCCCGTGTTGTGGAACCCTCTGCGGTATGAACCGTCCCCAAGCGCGAGGCCTAGGCGACAGGCAACTTCATAACCGACAGCCAGAGCCAGCAGAAGGTCGGCTCCAGATGCGTTAAGCGTTTCGGCTTCCGCCAGGGCAGCAGAGACCAGGCTGCTCCCCGGGTGGAGAATTGCACTGGCATGGGTATCATCAAAGTCGTACGTGTGGCACCATGCTCCGTTCAACAGGGCCGCATATTGTGGTGGGAATGTCGAGCCTTTGGTCAAGACGGTACAGCTGCCCTTGGCGCCTCGCGAGAAAGCTGAGATGCCTGCCAAAAACTTCGGACTGGATTCGGCAGAGAAGCCTGCTGATGCAGAGACTCCGAGATAATCAAGGAGTAATGCCTTGAGTTTGGTGATCATTTCTGGTGAAAGAGCCTCGCTTGGTAATGATACAACAAATTTGGCCAAAGCAACCGTCACTTCTACTGGCACGCTGTCAGGGACAGCCCCATTCTGTTTCACGCCGTTTGAAGATCCGTTCATGTCGACAGCCATGTTCGAGAAGAGCAATCACATGAAATCGGGCGAGGCTTGGGCTTCTGTGGGAGTGGCAGAACAGCAGAGGTGAGGAGAATCTTGAATAGCGAGGACCTACTCTGGTGCGTCTCAAACACATAAGAAATAAACAGTGCCCCGACGGCTGCTTGTTTTTGGTCCCTTGATCTTCTTTTCCCCATCGATGGTCGAGCGGCGAATTAGCACACATTGGATCTCCGAAACGGATCCGAGAACCAAAGCATTCGCACCTTATTTCGTGCAAAAGCCGTGGAACAATGTACCCAAATATGCAAGGGGCCTATCAAGGCCCATTGCAGAACCATCGCCTCGTGAGCCAAGACGCGGGGTTCATCGCACTTCGGATTTCCCAGTAATTTGTCGGATTTCACCAAGTTCAGGAAGCCTCATCGATTGTGTTCTGCATTCGACCGAGTCAAGAAATGAAATCGCAAATCGGCCTGGAGCTGACGTTCTCCAAGCCATTTGCCAGGCAAACCTCTCCGCGTGATTTGCAAAGAGAATCGACTGGGGCCACTCCGTATAATCCGAAAGACGGACTTGCTTGCGTTCGGGTGGATTGAGAGCGGCAACCCCCTGGTTGTGGACTTTTACAACGAGTAGCGCTCCAACATGATTCAACATATATACCAGGTCGGCATAAGATGCATCGCAAACAGAGGTGCAACCCGGCGATACCACATTCATTCTTGCGGACCTTCTTCTCCATCGAGACTTCCACTTCATCTTCCAACCTTTCAAAATGATCTCCAAATCCTTGCCCGAAGTTGAACACTTCATCCCTGTCCAGCCCTCGAAGCTGGTCAAGGACTTCGTCCAACTACGCACGGTAGACCTGAGTCGCTATGAAGATGGCCCCGAAGCTCGTAAGGAATTGGCAGAAGAGGTGAGACGCGCCATGACCACACAAGGATTTTTCATCCTAGTCAACCACGGCCTCAATGAGGAAGATATCTCGCGCCAGGTTGACATTGGCCACACTATTCTGGCTCGAACTTCGGACGAGGAAAAGCACAGGTTGAAGGCACCCATCGTCGAAGAGGGTTCTTATCATGGCTTCAAGCCTCGTGGGCACTGGATTGCGAAAGGCAACGTGCGTGACAAAGTTGAAAACTTCAATATTTATCGCGACATGAGTCTTCGAGAGCAGCCGTCCGTGAGTGTTCTAGGCTGGACCTTTCCGTCGACTTGCCTAACTCTCGCCTATAGACTATGGAGCCTTACAAGCCCGAGATTCAATCCTTCATCGACTACACCCACAAGGAGATTCTCTACAAGCTCCTTCGCCTGTTCGCCATCGCTTTACAAATACCTGACGAGGAGTATTTCGTCAAGTTGCACAGCTATGAGGGGCATGACGAGACCTGGCTTCGATACATGGAATACTACGACGAGTACACGGAGGAAGAAAAGAAGGTGACAGGTGGCCTATGGCTTACTGGCCATCAAGATTTCACCAGCCTGTCTATTCTCTTCAGCCAGCCAATGTCGTCTCTACAGGTCCGAGACTACGACAACGACTCAGAGTGGAGGTTTGTTCCACACGTTCCCGGAGCAATCATTGTCAATGCCGGAGAAACGTTCAAGTGGTGGACGGGAGACTATTTCAAGGCCGCTATTCACAGAGTGGTCCAGCCTCCCGAAGACCAGCGTGGACACAATCGCTGCAGTGTCTTTTATTTCTGCGTGCCAAACGACGAGGTCGTCATCAATACTCTGCTCGATGAGAGCCCGGTGTTGAGAGAGGCCGGGGTCCAAATGGCGCACGAGCCACAGGATGCTCCGACGAGCAAGGCGTGGAGCAATGGCCGAATCAAGATTACTGGCAGGAATGCGGTATGGGATGGGAAGAACGCGGGAGAGAACATGGTGGTGGAGAAAGTGGGCACTGTCGAGACTAGATGGTTCCGATAGGGACCACGCTCATGCCATGGTCTGCTCTTGGATAGACAATCGACAGTATCCTTCTCATTCTCCTTAATTCGATCGTTGGGCAAAAGGCACCTGTACTACTAACCCAGGTACCGAAGGTCAATATACGCTTCCGATAAGCCCGAACTCTTTGTCACTTCCATGTATTATATAAAGTACACCATATACTATCGGCGAGGCTGCTCCCCTCTCGTAGCAAAGGCATCTGTCACGTGTATTACTACGACTTGGCTGGTGGCCGTCTCCTCGGCGCGTCCCAGCTTGTAGGATAAGGCTCTACATCCATTGGTGACCCTTAACGCCTGGTGTCTTCCCCTTCCCCGCCACACTCCACACCTTGGACAACTTCCCCCACTGCGTCTGATTATGCACGCATTCTGACACCTTGAACGAGGCCACTTCTTCCCCCCTATTGACTATACTTGTCATGGTCGTTCGCTGACTAACAGCAAATATAATCGTACTGAATCTATTCGATGGAGGAGACTACCCCGGAAGCTGCCCTGGAGGCGGGGAAACGCTCCAGAATCAGAGCTTGCAACTATTGCAGGCAAAACAAGGTTGGCTCCCCCGTGTACTGCCAGTGTCCAGGTTGCTAATAAGCCTCTCACAGCTTAAGTGCGATGCTGCCAGGAATTCTGCGAAACCGTGTTCCAGGTGCGCCCGCCGCGGCGTTGAATGCATCATTTCCCGAGACTTTCGCAGGGTCGGGCGTCCAAAGTATCTGTTGACGCATATTCGTGTTCTGGCCTGACTGCTAACTAAGCCGAGGATGTATCAACTGTTGGCAGAGATCGAATCTCTCCGTCAAGAGAAGCGCCCGACTCCTCTCGAGCACGGCCCGCACATTTCTTTCGAGGAAGCCGGTGGTGACTTACAACCAGGCACATCACCAATGCTTGCCAGCTTCCCTCACCAAAGCTCTTCACAGGGCCTCCAAGACTGGCCAATGACGGCGGGAGCGCCAGATGTGTCGTACAAGAACGCGGAGTACTCGGGCCAGCCACGCGCTCCAGCGACATCACTGGCACGGGCCTTGCAAGACCAGTCAGTGTCGGGGGAAGATGTTGACGCCTGCTTCCAGATGTCAGTACCATGCCCCCAGCCGTTCTCTTCGCGTTAACTCTGGATTACAGATTTTTGCAACATAACCTGGCATACGTGCCGATATTGGAGACTTCGTTGCGTCCCGATGACTGTTATGCCTATTCTCCTCTTCTGTTCTGGACCATCCTTGCGATTGGAAGCATGCGATTCGAACAAGATCCTACGCTGATCATTGCAATCGGCCCGAAGGTCATGGATCTGGCCAAAGATGCCGTGTTTTCCTGCAGAGATGTCATCGCAACCATTCAATCATTCACGCTGCTCTGTGCCTGGCCGATGCCGATAGAGACTCTGGAACGAGATCCCTCTCCAGCTTTGGCAGGGGCCGCTCTACAACTGGCCATCAATAGCGGTCTCCATGTTTGGGGGATTGGTCAAGACTTCTCGCGGAGGAGACTTAATCGCGGTGGGCAAAATTCAATTGATTTTCGTGCCAAGCTCTGGGTGAACTGCTTGATCGTCTGCCAAAGGTGAGCCATTCCAGTTCTCCCACTGTCTAGATGTTTTTGAGATGTTGCTTCTAAATCCACCAGAGTGAACATCACCTTTGGTGTATCTCCACCAGTGCTCCCGGACACTTATCAGCATGAACACCACGGTGAAAGATTATCCGCTGTTTTGACGCCCAACGTCGAATTCCAGAGGCGACTATGTCTTACACACAGTGAGGGCATTGTGGCGCTCGA
The DNA here is from genome assembly GCA_016109575.1 of Phialophora chinensis. Taxonomy (NCBI): domain Eukaryota; kingdom Fungi; phylum Ascomycota; class Eurotiomycetes; order Chaetothyriales; family Herpotrichiellaceae; genus Phialophora; species Phialophora chinensis. The sequence continues at coordinate 3,136,323 of JADWPU010000003.1, read as the reverse complement.
GAAGGCCTTGGGCACTCGAGCATCAGATGCTTCTACCGCAGCTCTGAAGTCGAATATCGAGATCATTGTCAACAAGTTGAGGGATCTACAGACCCAATGCCCAACTCCTTTCGGTAGGTAAATGACCCGACCCCTTTTTCCCTGGCTGATGGCATGCAGACCGATTTCTCCTGAACGGAGCGGTGCTTCAGGTCTCTTGCTTCCACCTGCTGGTTCCTCGGTCGGCCCTCAGCAGTGAGAAACTGTTTGAACTATACGATGTTGCAGTCGATTTTGCTCTGCTTGGAGCAAAGCTGGACCAGGAACAAGGTATTACACAGTATGCTCCTCCTTTCTTTTCGAGGACGTTGTTTTTGGCATGTTGTGTTCTACTTCGGATTGCAAGGTCGAGCCTACGCGAAGCCTTGGATCTCAAGAGGGGACGCGAAGCCTACTTCAAGACCATCAATATGCACAAAAGGCTCTCGGTTCGACATGACGACGCTCACTCCAGAGCCACGGTTATTCTGTCGCAGCTCTGGTCAGGCAAGATGATCGATGTACAAACGAAGCGTAGTGGAGGGCAAGTGCGGTTGAACTGCAGAAGCAGACTCGGCATGAGTTTGTTATACGATTGTTGGTGGTTCTGGCGTCAAGAATTCCAAGGTCATCCAGATCCCTACTCCGATGAAGGTCAGAGGACATGCCTCGATTTGGCCACTGTGCAGACTTTGCTAACGTGATCAAGAAACTGGAAATGGGACCGACGACACCGCGAAAGATATGGCGTTTCAGGCGACTCCTACGTCTACAGACTTCGGTAACATGGATCTGTGGTGGCCGTCGTATGAGATCTTTACGGGCAACTACGCCCAAGATACGGAGGCAAGGCCCGAGGAAACAATCAATGAAATGGCGTCCGGATGTGCCCCTGCCTTCAACAGTCTGCATACATTGCCTGCTCCGTTTCCCACGGCAGACGGGGCCGAGCTGCGCTTTCCTTCTTGAGCGAGTCCTTGCCGCATATACGCGAACCAGCAACTGTGGCATGTCCATCGCAGTTCAAAGAAGCAGGTCGAGTATTGTGGGAGGATACATGCGATAGCTCGTTTTGCGGCAAAATATCGCCCTGGGCCAGAACGAATGGGCAGCGGGGAAGATGTCAGGCAAGGGGAGAAATCCCGACAATTGCGATTTTCGGCTTTTGCTCGTTCGGACTTTCGGATTTCTGCACCAATGAGAACATGTTCTCGACCGTCGACAGAACGGAGACTCTGCTTTCTCAGCCACAAGATGCGAACGCCGGCTCGGTCGCGGAGACTCTGGGGTTCCTCTTGTGGGGGACTCCATACTTACTGCGATTATCCAATCTTCAGCTCCCAGATGGGCTTTACATTATAAATGAACTCCTTGTCGCGAGTCGTGTTGATGAAGGTCTTTCTACCTGCTGTCAACACGCGCTTGTCTCTCGGCTATCACTGCGGAAGTCACCACAACCCAAGATGTCGATTACCAGTACACAAGCAGCAAAGATCCCTGTTTCCCATGTGGAGGTTTTCCAAGACGCTGAGAAGGCTGTCGAAATTGAAGTCGAAGGGAAAGCCCAAGATGAGCTCCAGTTAGAATCCTTTACGGCAAAAGAGGAAAGCAAGCTTGTGCTCAAACAAGACTTGATTATTCTGCCGCTCCTCTCACTTACCCTCTTCTTTGGCTACCTGGTAAGCCCCCTTAGCTCTTACGGAAAGGGTATTTGATGCTGATGCTTCCTGGAGGACCGGGGAAACATTGGAAATGCACGAATCCTCGGAATGGAAGAGGACCTCCACCTCACGTCACAACAATACTACAACATTGTCATGATGTTTTGTGAGTTTGGCCCCTGTGGAAAATTCCCAGATATTGGCCCATATCTTCCTCGCTAACGTTTGTCACCCTTGTTCAGTCCTCGGGTATATGGTCATTGAATTGCCTGCTGGCATGGCGCTGCGTTATTTCCATCCTCGATGGGTTTTTGGCATCGCGGCCACCGTCTTTGGAGTGGCTGCTGCTTCTGCAGGGAAGGCCCAAAACTACGCAACCCTGATGGGCTTGCGCGTACTCATTGGCTTGGCAGAAGCCTTTGCAAACAACGCCTACATCTTCGTTTCGTTGTGGTACAAGCACTCTGAGCTTGCGTTGAGGACAGGTGAGCGAAGAAGGCTGACGACAACTAGCCACAAGACGCAAAAGCTGACGGACGCGTGGCAGCATTGGTCTACTCGCTCACACCAGTTGCCGGTGCCTTCAGCGGTATCATTTCCTATGGCGTGGGCAAAACCTTGGAGGGTGCTTCAAATCTCAGAGCATGGCAATGGCTGTTCATCATCGAGGGAGTGATCACGGTCGGCATGGGTTTCGTTCTTATGGCACTCCTCCCTGGCCTCCCCGAAAATGTGTCCCAAAAGGGCCACTTTCCGGGATTTCGCGACCCAAGACAGCGTAGGCTGATCCTTGCAAGATTAAGATCCTGTGAGTCTCGTCTGAAACTGCACCCAGACCTTTGATCTTTTTTTGCTCAGCATGACGATCGAAACTAATACGGCAGAATAGCCCAGAACTCCGAATGGGCCAAGTTCCGCTGGCACCAGGTTTTGATAGCATTGAAAGACCCCAAAATCTATCTCGGGTCTGCCATGGTCGGATGCCAGGGTATCGGAATTGGGGCCTTTGGGGTCTTCCTCCCAACATTCATCAACGAATTCGGGTTTGGAGCTCTGGAAACACAACTGTATTCGATGATTCCATACGCGTTCGGACTTGCGGGCCTCCTCGCCGGCTCCTGGTTGGCAGACCATCTGGGCCGGAAGGCGGTCATGATTTTGGTATGCCTTTCAACCACCATCACAGGCTTCATCATTCTGCTGTCCACGACAAACAAGGTTGCCCTGTTGGCCGGGGCTTGTTTTGTGACCACCGGTGCCTACCCGGGTCTGGCCATTGGGGTTGCATGGCACCTGTCCTGCCACGGCGGTTACACCAAACGTGCCATGTGCATCTGGATCTGTCAGATCTTCGTGCAGAGCTACAGTATCATCTCGACTCAGACCTACCGTGACCCGCCGCGCTTCTTCTTGGGACACGGTGTCTCGGTTGGCCTATACTGCGTAGGAGTCGTATGCACACTGGTTCTGCACCAGATCTGCAAGACGGCCAACGCAGCCAAAACGCGAAGGGCGCAGGAATTCGAGGCCGACGGTGTCGAGGATCCTTTGACGTCCAAGGATCTCGAGGAGCTTTGCGACTATCATCCAAAGTACATGTATGCGTTGTAGGTGGCCTGGGTCAGGGGGAGAATACGAACAGAAAGGCCCGAATGTCTGCCGATGTGGCAAGCAAGCAAGCAAGCTTCACCCGATCAAGGGCGGAGGGGAGTGGGTGATATAGCCGACACAGGCGAGCAGAAGAGAAGGCTCCCATTTCAACTCAGATTCCAAAGTGCTCAGATGAAGACCAAGGTTCCCCCGGCGTAAAAGGAAGTCAAGACCGCGAAATTGTTTGATCCCGCATAGATCAAATATCCTGTAGTCGCGTCGGGCCATCATCCACTCTGCCTCCCACGCATCGAGAGGAGCCAGACACGCCCTGATTAACGTGGCTCCCAAACCCCGGCTCAAGGAGGCTCAGGGGTCCGGGGAGTCTGCTCAGCCACGCACGGAGAGGGTTTTACCAGAGAGCTCGACATGCTGGCAGTATGGGGCGACGGCTTGTTTGAATGTATTCTGATCGGATCCCGCGCTTGAACACCAACAGAACTCTGAGATCTGGAACTCTCGTTTTCTGAGGGGCTATTGGGGAAGCGGAATCCTGGTGTCGAATCTCCGTCCCAGCGTTTCCGAGCAATACAAGTCAACTTCACGGAGCCTCGGTCACTCTTTGCACTTCTTATCCAACCCCCCTTTTCGTCATCATTCTGACGGGCCATGTGGCGCAGGCCGTTTTCAAGATAGCCTGGATGGCGTTTTCACCTTTCACCAGGCACTTAATTACTCGGACCCATTCAGCAGAGTGGATGTACGTCCCAAGGTGACCGAAGATTTCCCTAGGAGGATTTGGCTCATGATCTGGCAGGAAGTCGCTCATTGAGTTGGGATCCAGTGCGCGGGCGCGGGTCCGGGGCCCAACGAGTCCAGGAGAGTTTGCGATGTGCTACTGGATCGCCCGACGGCGGCTTGCGGGAACAGGAACGGCTGCGAAGGCGATGTCGAGAAGGGCAGGGTTTCTCGCTGCGTAGACAGTTGCCACCGTTGTCAGGCACAAAGCAAAACCATATGCGAGCCAGAGCCAGTTGGAACCAGGCAGCATTGCTACGCTAAAGACGGCCTTGCATCAGGTTAAACGATGGGGGTTCCCCTTTTCCACAAGAGTGACCTGAAGCACTTACCGTGGCGAGGGACAAGGGGAGGTAAAGCTAGAGGGGGTCTAATTAGGCCCAAAACCCTTGGATTATCTCTTTGATCGTGGACTACTCACCACTGTCATTCGAGTTAGAATGCCGATATTGTTCCCTTGGCGAGTGGCCTCAGCGCTCTCCTTCAGCGCCGAAGCATTCACCAGCTATGCAGGCTCAATGTTAACGGCCCACCTGCAAAACGTGAAAAGAGCGACACAGGGAAAGGGAGGGGGAGGGCCCATGACCTACGCCATCTCGCATGCTGTTGAATTTGTCGAGTTTCTGCGACATCAGTGCGTGGAGGTCTTTGAGTTGAAAGACGGACACGCGGACCTGCACAATATATTCCTGCAGGAAGTCGTGCAGCTTGGGCACTCTGGGAGTCTCGAATAGGTGGATGTAATTCGACTCGAAGTTGTCCCAAGCCCTGATGCTTCCGGATAGGATATCCCGAAACTCCCTCAGGCACGAGACTGCCAGGGTGAGCTCTCTTGTCTTGGTTAGATTCTCGTCGTCCAATATGCTGAAGAAACTTTCCTGTGCCCCTATTAGCCACCTTTTGGGCGGAGATCTGTGAGGCTTCTCAGTTGAGGGTGCTTTGTTACGTACGTATTGATCCAGACGGCCAATGAAGCAGTTAACAAGCGCTTCCCACTCCCAGGCAACCTGTTCCATCCTCTTGGACAGCACAACGAGAAAGAATTGTCGAGGATTCCAAGGGGGCTGATCTAGCCAGAGGCAGCCGCCGGAGGCAGGATCCAGTCGGTTATCCAGGCAATCCCTCCGGTAGGTCTCAATACCATAAAAGTTGTCCACACAGCAGTAGCTTGTCCAAAGCCACTCATCTATTCCAGTGACAAGGAAAGAGATCTTTGACTCGTAGTACGAGGCGTCATTTCTGGCTTGACCAGAAGGACGAAGAGGAAGCACCCGGCCGGTTCTTAGGGGTGACCCTGCCAGTCTTCGTCGATCTGGGGCGATATTGCCCGTGCGGAGAGCGAGATACGGCAGATGGAATTCTAGGGTAAAAGTTGCGTCCTTTGAGAAGACGTTGTGAGTGACCAGACGCTGAGAATTTGTGCCAAAAGCCCACATAGGCTCTGGGAGTCGTCGGGGATTGGGAGAAGGAGCGGGGAGAGCTGTGACAACTTAGGATGGGGCTTTTCTTTTCTCCATACCAATGTGATGCGGAAAACTGTTCTGAGGTTCAGGATATGGGAGAAGAACTTTCTGATAGTCGGGATAGAACGGTTCGAAGCTGTCCCCGCTAGTGCAACCATGCAGGACGCGGTAATGTTGGAAATATAACTGCAACGGTAAGCGAATTTTCTTCCGAGCCTTTTGATGACCCTACATTGTGCGTTTCTCCGCTCTCTTCTCATACCGCTTGTTTGTAGGGTGAGCAGGGGCCGTGGAAAATCAGTGCGGCGCAGCTCACATTTTCCTTTAATCGGGATACCAATTCCAGCAGCGAAAGGTCCTTCTGCTGCTCTGGCCAGATGTCGCATCCTTCCGGAGGATATTCTGTGTATCCCTCAGGCCCATCCCAACGTCTGATGGCCCATGGCCCCACTCCCGGGTCTCGTCTATCGTCCATCAAAATGGTGCAATGCGGTGAATCTGCCGGCTTCGTCGACGAGTTTAAGTCCCGGCTACTTGCCGCGACAAGGAAAGATCGTAAAGCCGCATCGTTGAACTCCGCAGGGGCTTCAAGGCAGTCCCTGTGGACGTTCAGAAAGGCCGCAGTTAGGCCGAAAATGTCATCCTGCTCGAGGTAATCGCGCAACGTAATACCATTCGGGAAGACGGCTTGATCGTTGCTCTCTCGAGGAACTTCAGCCTTGTAAACTCCTTCGGCTCTCCGTGCAGTATACTTGTTCTCCCACACTCGATTGAGCGGTCCGCCATCGCTCTCGTTCAAAGACATGACTAGACAGACACGGGTAGCTAACCTGACGTTTGAGAGACCCGATCAACTGGTCTTGCTTGCTTCAAGGGAATTGGCAAGGCAATGCATTGTCCTGGGCATGGTCACATGATAACGGTTGCCTTTTTTTTTTTGGCTTAGCGGTCGGAGGCTGCATAGTCACGATCTGGCGGGGCGCAGGGTGACGCGGCTCTGAGGCACACTGCTCAGACCTCGCCGTGATGGTGAAATTAGATGGGCTCAGGCATTTGGTAGGAGGAGTTCACGGTGAGAATACGGTCAGATACCTTTGGACCTGTCAGCAACCCCAGGAGGATGGCTAACTTCGCAGTCTCTAGCGTCCGGAGAACAATGGCATCCTGCCGAGACTCGCCCGTCCTGAACCTCTCGCCTTTGGAGTGACGTGGAAATGCGTACGAGAATCATTTACTTTATGTCAGAGGAGCCAGGATCTCATTGAAACAGTGCAAGGAGAATTGTGGAACCGTGAACAGTGGGTCTCAACGGTATTGCTCCTCGGCTGGCTGCAAACACAAAAGATGCGCAAAATGCAGAGTTTCGGTTATACCCGACAAGCCAGACCCAGAACCAGAGCCAGACACAGACCTGCTTATGCCATATGAATTGCCCCCTCCGAGCTCCTCTTTTTGGTACTGCGTATGTCTTCCCTCTACACTGGTGTGACTCTCCGCTAACTGAGCTTAGTGTCGTTGTGGTTATATCAACAATCCCGCACTTTGCGCAGGTCGGTGCACGACGTGCAATCACAGTAAATGTTCGAAGTGCAGGCCAGCAAGATGAGGGAATGAGATGGGTGACGAGAGACAAGCAAAGGTATATTCTGTCCGAGGAAGTCTCAAATTATTCATGGCACAATAGTCTTCTTGGCCCGTGCCGTCATCGACGGCTGGAAGCTTGGGGGGCAGGCCAGCACAGCTCCTGTCGCTCCTGACCATTTGGCTAGAGTAGCTGGAAGATCGACCAAGGCGTCCTACGTACGGTTGCTGTGAGAGGCTTGCTCAAAATCCGCCAGAATGCCCGGAATGTGATCTCCCATCTCCCTTTCCTCTCCCGCTCATGGATGCATTAAGATTACGTGCCTTGGTCGATTGGAGGGAACTGATGACGCCGTGGACGGGGCAGGGAAATTATAGGACGATATATAGTGTATTAAGTGGTATCAGCTATGTAGTACGAAGGAGGGCAGAGGGCCTGGGCTTATCGAGACCTTACCGCTTTCTTGTATATTTATGTCCCTTGCAAGCGGAAATGGATTTTGGGAGGAGTATCTCCTTTTGCTGATGAGTTCCGTACGTCCTCAAGAGTTCCTCATTTTTCACACCTTTGCGACGTGTACCGTTGTGGCGTCTTCCTTCGACGGTAGGCTTTCCTTTACTTCTGTTTCTGGAGTATTGTCCGTCAAGTGCGGAGCATCCTTCTTTCCGAATAGAGCGTCAATTTCTTCCAACGCCATCCCATTGGCCTAAAAGATCACACATCAGTCCATCTATTTGTATGCAAGCATATCTGGTAATATCCTATCGTTGGAGGTTGGAAGCTTACATCTGGAAGGAAGAAATAGATGTGCACAGTATGGGCGAGACCAAGGCACACAAAGACCAGGTAGTATTTCCACCCGATCGAGGCTTGAGCCGTTGGCGCCAGCTGCAGCCACAAGACGTCCATCAGAAAGATGGCAGAGACTGCGTAAGAAGTCGCCTCACTGCGAAGGTGAGATGGGAAGATTTCGGTCACGGCAGTGAATTGATTAATGTCGATCAAGCCACCGTACCTGAGATGCCACGCCGAGCGCTGGTCAGCAACAACGTAAATAAGTAACATGGGCTCCAGAATCTTTCACTCACGCAATCACATAGAGATAGAGAAACACCACAGCTGCGGCTGCCAGGCCTTTCGAAGCTGTTGAGCTGTACTTGGCAATGAGTCCCGTTGCGACGATAAACATGGACATGTTAAGGCTGAAACCCAAGACTTGAATGATAAATGTTAGTCGATGTTTAATCAACTAGGGACAAGGCAGCCCATGAACCATGAACTTACCGAGCGCCTTTCGCCGACCGAGTTTGTCGCTGTAGTAAGCCCCCACAAAGTTTGCAATGGCAGCAAGCGTGTTATACAAGGCGCTGAGCATTAGCGATATTTCATTGTTGAGCCCCAGCGATTGATATAACAAGACGGTGTAGTTGTTGATTACAAGCGTTCCGACATTCTGTCCGCCCGCCATCACAAGGAAGGCAAGGATGAACCTCTTGCGGTACGTCTTTGTGGTGAACAGCTGCCATTTGCCATCTCTTGCCAAAACTTCTGCATCAGCAGTTTGTTGACGTTCGATCAGATTGAACTCTTGTTGAGCAAAGTGGTCTTCCGGGTCATTCACGCTGTGATGCAGTTTGCGAAGTAGCTCGTACGCTTCTGCACCTCGACCATGTTGGACAAGCCATCGAGGGCTTTCAGGAACTGGAATTCATGATTAGATTTACCGCCTGAGACGAAAAGTGTCGTATTCGCTCTTACTGAGGAATGTTCCAACCATGAGGACAATGGCGAGAAGCGCAAGCACTGCATTTGGGAATCTCCATGAAAATGTCGTATCTGGGGCATGAAAGCAGCCAAAGCTAGACTTTTTGTCAGTTCCGAACTCGAAATAGGGCTTCAGCGTGGGGTTTGAGTTTACCCAATCCATCCTGCCAGGAAGTATCCAAGGTTGATAAAGCTTCCGTGAGCGCCAGTCATTAACCCACGAGAGTGCGGTGGAGACACTTCGGCATAATAAGTTGGCATAGCAGCCAGTGTGTTTCCCGCTGCAAGTCCAGTGATTACTCGTGCAACAAGATACTAAACAGTCAAGGAAGAATTGCGTTAGCAAAGTCAAGCGAGCCAGGGATCTCGAGTGGCTTTTGGCCTACCATCGGGACGTTGACAGAGCCAGCCTGAATAACTGCTCCGATGAGTCCTAGTGCGCCGGCAATGCGGAAGCCATTCAGTCGACCAAACTTGTCGGCTGTCCACCCGGAAAGCAGGGTTCCGAAAAAGCCTCCCGCGAAAAAGACACCATTGACTGCGCCGATGATGGTATTGGTATACGAGTAGCCTGGATCGGTGGGATCGGCCACCAGGGACAGAGACTCATAGAACTTCGGCTGCCCAAGGGTAGTCGTGATGACAGCCAGGCCGAACCCTGCAAACAAGGAGCCAGTGGCGGCGAAGAGAACGGCCTAAGAATAACAACGCGGGTGAGCAATACTTGTAGAGTGGCTCTGATCTGGAAGTAGAGCACTCACTCGAGAGTTATAGCTGGTATATCCCTCCATGCCGTGACTGGTTCGCTCAAGGAGATCTATCAAATTCCAATGAAACCTGGGGATGCGTCTCGAAATGTCAACGAAATGCGGAGGGAAGCCGATCTTGACCATCCGCGAAACTTGCATGTCAAGCGACCATAAGTACCTTTTTCGGGCTCACTCATTTCATGCGGGGCTTTCTTCACGGTTACCGGATCCAGGAGGACACAGGGCCTGGGCCAGAATGAATGAAAAGGGGGCCCTCGTTTCGCAGATGCCAAGGAGGTCAAGGCCACGGCAACGCTCAGCCGAGGGACGAAGCTCACGTTTTGCAGCCGCTTTGATATCGGCCATCCCGCGGCTCAGAAATGTTCTCGTGGCCCATGCATCACGTCTTGGGCAAGCTACTCAGTTGAGATATCCTTCGATCTGGTGTAGTTCCAGCCATGCAGCAATCCACACCTCCTGCGGAGCCGAAACCTGGAATAGGTGGATTCATCATTTACCGAGTGCAGTACAGTAAAGAAGTAAGTGGAATCGATAGTGCACGCGTTTTGCCCGAAGCGTGTGACTGGGAAGGTTATCCGAGAGTTTGTAATGACGCCGCCAAGGCGTCACGGAGCGTGCAGGCGCATGCGTGTTTAGGACGCGCTTGCAATATTGCCATAAGGGCATTCGTAACTCAAATTCAGGCGTCGCTTGCGAACCCTTCGAATCTATCATGCTTCCAAATGGAGCACAAGAGGACGCAGAATTAATAAATGAACAACTTCAATTGAGACTGTTAGTTCAACAGAATATGCTCAAATGGTCAGCTGGACTCTGGTTTCTGTTCGGACATCCTGCACAACCCGCAGCGTCAGAATCTTCCAATTGCATCGACGACGTCAAATCACCGACGGCCCTGTCAATCTGTGACTCGTCTTGAGTACTATCTCTTGCCACTCTTTGAGGAAATCCCCTTCCCGATAGTCATCATGATCTACATCTAAATACCCAAGCGGTGCCCACATCCGGGGTACAATTCCCAAAGATCGCCCTGGAAGCGGTCAGATTACGGACTGAGGAGGGACAAAGTTCAAGTCGAGATAGAGAACGGAACTAATGCAAGGTTTCCGAAGGGGCATTGACTGGTAACGTACCATGAACGGTTGTGTCAGAAGCGATTCTCAAGAGAGCCTCCGCGGCATCGTCTATTGATGCGAAGACAGCACCTTTCTCCGTAACTCGCTTCGCCACAGCATCGCTGATGATGTCGGTCTTGATGTACCTGTTTGGGGTCATCGAAGAAGTCAGCGTCCTCTCCTCTTCTTGCTCAACTGTGAGCGAGTACGCAAGAAAGAAGCACCGAGCGAAGATACTATGTACTAATAACCAGCAAGGCAGAAAGTAACAGGACGACCCACCAAGGCGCAATGTAGTTGATTCTGGTGCCATGTTGCAAGGATGTCCTTCTGAGACACCTCATGGTGCCTCGAAGTCCAAATTTGGAGGCATTGTATTGTGGCGACCCCGGCTGGTCGACATATCCTGCGAGACTCCCTTGAAGGACAAGGCATGTATCTATACCCGCGTTGGTGGATTTGAACTGCTTCCTGAAGTAGAAGAGCGCCAGTTTAATGGTATACATGACTCCAATCAGGTTGATGTCGAGGATTTTGAGGTTTGGCTTTGCTGGTTCCAATTCGGAGTCTGAGAAGATGTTATAAATTAGCAGTCATCTTTTTTGTACCAGGGTCGGCTGAACTGAACTACGACGTACCGTCGTCGACAAAGACGGGGTCTTGCCCGCTGATACCTGCGTTGGCCACGACGACATCAACGCGACCGTTCGGTGACCGATTTATGGTCTCTTGGAACATTCTTGCCTGATCATCCCAATTTGTAACGTCACAACGAGTGACCCAGACGCGCCTATAAGGAGTAAAAGGCAATGGTTAGGCGGGATCAGCGAATAGGTGATGCTTCCATAGCAGATGGTTCATTTTCCCGAATGAAAGGCTCAACCGGTCAACCTACCCAGGGTATGCGGATGTAAGTTCAGCCGCACGGGCTTCATCAATATCCCCTATCATAACGTACGCTCTAAAAAGAGAGAAAGGCATGGTCAGCAACTCGTTTTCGACTCGAAATGGTATGAATTTGTGCCGTAGATGGACAAAGAATAAGGGGGTTGACCTCACCCAGCCTCTGCCATAGCTCGAGTATAGACTGCTCCAATTCCATTTGCCCCTGAGATTAGAAACAGTTTGATGGTCAGCCCAAGATGTTCACAATGCCGTGGACTGGAATCCAAAGTCTCAGTTGGGCGATTCTGCCTACCCCAGGGGCTGGCTATGCGATACGAAATCAAAGTTGCCTACCGCCTGTGACGATGATAGTTTTCCCCTGGACTTTGGTCCTGTCTGCTTTGACCGTGCAGTCAACAGCACTTTGATCAATGGAGTTCGCCATGTTCCCTCAGAGGTCTGTTCGCTTCAGTTTACTCGAAGAATTGTAGTATCCTGTAATTAGACTGTGCAAATAAATGGCAGTGTATATGTAACATGCGCTGAAGGTATCGTTCGGATCGCTTGTACAGTAAATGATGCAGCACGACACGAGACGTTCTCCGCTGTCTGGCGTCTTAGTGACTCGTCCCCTCCCATGCTCCTCGGCTGCACGCGGTCTCGGTTGACGTTCCAGCTTTCGGCTGAAACGAAAGTCTATCTTGCGGTTGAACCCCACAAACCGCTATCGAACACACCGCTCTTAGATCCGCGGCCGAAGCACCCTCGGCGGTTATCATGTCGCCAATAGGTTGCCGTGAAAGAATCAGACCCCTCTCCTGATGGGGGATTGCAATTCATGCTCATGTCAACAGGTACAGATAGGTCTATGGCAAGATGTGTGCTCCCTAATGAATTAACACTTGGGCGTCTCGACTGGACCTCTCAACTGACGGGGGTTCGACGACATCATGATGACTTCGTTCATTATTGTTGCCGTTTCTCGAAGGGCGGGCAACGAATGCAGACGGGCTCCAACCGATGCACGGGTTCAATTTGCTGAAACATTATTGTGCGACATATTTACCAGATCCGCGGCTCGGGTGAGTCCCCGCTTCAACACATATTAACAGCATCAGTCCGGAATTCTGTGTGACTAGCTCGTACCACTAGCAAGTGACAGTTTCGCGGAGCACGGCTCTGAAGCGTGAGAGACATTCGGAATATAAAGTCAAGAGGGATCCGGACAATAGCGCCAACTTAGATTACATCAAGGGCGCGAACATCTCGAGAAGACGTTAATCTTGACACCATGGCCGAACACCAGCTACCGGATTACAAGACATTATCGAAGAGGAGATACGGGTCCGCGCCGGAAGGCAGCATCTGGGGCTTCTGGGATCAACTTCATGGCGGCCGTCCAGACAAACTCGGTTGTAGGTTAATATTTCATGGCTGAGAAATGGAAGCGTCCATTGTACTTACCGTAACTCACAGCCCTGAATCTTCTCACGCCGGAGAGGGTTCTTGTAGCGAAAGATGAAATTAAGATTGGACGCAGCGTGCAGCTTGACTGGTCATTGAACAACCTTCGCCATACGTTGCATGATAGGCAACGGCTCGAGCACGAGATCATTGATTACCTGCCCATTGTAGGAGTTCATGCTCACGATGACATTCTCAAGTTCAACACCCAGTGTGGCAGTCAATGGGTTAGTCCTCAACCCCTGTCAATGAACATGATGGATGTACTTAGAATCTGACTCCGGGCCATACAGGATGGGTTTGGCCACTATGGTCATCCAACAGGCGTATATTACAATGGTGTCAAGCACGCTGACATCAAAGGAACCCCAGGCTCTCTGGGCATCAATCGTAAGCCCTGCGATTTACTATCACCCTGTCATATTAAATGGCGATTTGCTAAATTGATTCTGTAGATTGGTGTGAAAGAGGTGGCATTGTCGGGCGTGGAGTGCTTCTCGACTATGTCAGATACCTCGAGGACAAAGGGCTACCCGTGCCAGATCCTACAACAAATCATGGATTTACAGTCCATGACCTCGACGCTGTGGCGCGACACCAGGGGCTCAATTTTAAGACCGGGGATATATTGTTCATCCGCACGGGATTTGTGCGCTGGTACAACAACGCACCTGAACAAGAGCGACAGCGATGCATGGGAGGAGAGCAGTCCACATTCATTGGCCTTCAGGGATCGGAGGAAGCAAAAGAATGGCTCTGGGATCATCACTTCGCGGCTCTGGCCTGCGATACATTTGGCTTTGAGGTCAATCCTCCCACAGAGGTTGTGCTTCACGAGACAATCCTGCCGCTCTGGGGAACCCCGATCGGCGAAATGTTCAATTTGGAACAGCTGTCCGACATGTGCGGTGAGCAACAGCGCTGGACCTTTTTCATTACAAGCGCTCCTTTGAATGTCCCAAATGGCATCGGGAGCCCTCCGAATGTCATAGCTATATTCTGAGGAGGAGGACCACGATTACTCCCGAGTCGTGTCAAAGGTCAAATTGAATTCCAAAGTTAGTAGCTCGCAAACAGCCGAAGAGCAAACAAAACTCCGGCATAAGTACCTTGAACAGAATGCTAGCACTACCTCAAAAATTGATCTCGGGCCCGAAACAGACGTTCTGCTCAGCAACGAGATGCACTCCAAGAATCAGCAACTACGAGTCCGCTGGTCTGGCTGTCAATGGACGCAACGTGGATGCCGGGGACTAAACAAGGGCAATAGCAGACGGTCCTCCTGACCACCATCACTTTAGTCCCCGAGGAACGGGGAAACTGCCGAGGACCAAACACTGCACGAAGCGGCTGGATTGGCCTCTTGAGGCCCGCGTCATACCCATGAAATATAGTCAACGTCGAGAGATGACTGTGTCTGCTACATTTCAGGAGAAGCAAGGGTTCAGCTGACGACGCAATGGCGTTACCTCCGAGCAATGGCAAAACTGTCCTAGTCACAGGTATCAACGGATATATCGGATCCACAATAGGGCTTCTGGTGCTGAGCAAGGGCTACACACTCCGTGGCACGACAAGAAGGCTAAACAATGTCAAGAGCTTGCTCGAGGGACCATTCAAGCCATACGCAGATCGACTCGAGATTTTCGAGATTCCAGACATGACAGCCGCAGATGCGTACAAAGATGCTGTTGTTGGTGAGTTGTTGCATTTTATCCGATGGCCATCGAGACGCTTGCTGACTTTGTTAGGCGTTCATGGCATTTTTCATGTCGCCTCACCCGTGGCATTTGATCTGTGCACCTGGGATCAGGTGGTTGAACCAGCAGTACAGGGGACAATGTCTCTTCTAGAATCAGCATATTCGCAAGCAGGTGGTCAACTGCGCAGCGTTGTCGTCACTTCCTCCGGAACCACAGTCATCACGCCTGCTGAAGATGCGCCTCCAGGCTACATTTTCACCGAAAATGACCAGAACACGTGGGCCATTCCGCTTGCAAAGTCGGTGCCCGCTGATTTCCCCAAGGACAAGATCGGACCGCTTATGTATTCGGCGTCGAAGGTCGCAGCAGAACAGGCAATGTGGCAGTTTCAAAAGGACAGGCGACCAAGCTTTGCTATCACCAGCATTCATCCTTCAGTTGTTCTCGGCCCGTCGTTGAATCTACCCAGGAATCCAGAGGATCTTAATGTCAGTCTAAAGCCCATCTACGAAATTTACTCCGGCACACAGTCATCATATCCACCCCCGATCGGAACGGCCTCATTTGTAGATGTGAGGGATGTGGCAGCCGTGCATTTATGGGCATTGGAGCACCCTGAAGTGGCGGATGGGGAGCGGTACATAACCTCAAGTGGATTTGCCCCGACTCAAGGTATGGTTGACCTGATGAGAGAACAATTTCCAAATAATTCACGCATCGCCCGGGGAGAGCCTGGGAAGGGCTATGTTGAAGGGATTGATTACTGTGAACGGCGTGTGCCAGTGTGGTATCCCAATGATAGGATCCAAATGTGTGGGGTCAAAGCACACAAGGTCATGCAAATCCGCTGGAGAACGCTAGGCGAGACCGTCCGAGACACGGTACTGGCTTTCGAACAATTTTATGGCGAGGAAACGGGTCCGCGCAGAGACACTTGAGATGGGCGTACAAGCCGTGGCAGAACGGTGCGGAGATGTGTTGGGCCCGGCTGAAAAGACCATTCAATCATCGGCAAGCGGCAGAATTCATGGCCCATTGTCAACCGGCGGGGGGCCGAGGCTCGGAACCCCTGACATTTCAGTACAGTACCGCCTTGACTTTCCTCGCTTTATGAACCGCCCAGGCAGAGCAGCGATTGAGTAGAAATCTATCCAGTCTTATGAACGGCTTCCGAACCAAGCGCAAGGTTGAACAAGATTGAAAATGACTACGTTTGAAATTAACGAGCGCCTTTTCCAGGAGCTGAAAGGCAAAGTTGTAATAATTACTGGTGCAGCCGCCTCCTGATCGACTCGTTCCATCTAGAACGTCAAGGCTGACGAAAGGTTGACCAGGAGCGAGCAGCGGCATTGGCTTGGCCACACTGAAATTTTTCATTTCCCATGGAGCTCATGCGATTGCAGCGGATATCAACCCTCTTCCAGCCGACGTCCATGGAGCAGATTTTCGGCGAACAAACCTCACCTCCTGGGCCGAACAGGTGGCATTGTTCGACGAGGCCGTGAAAAAGTACGGTCGGATAGATATTGCTGTCCTCAACGCCGGGGTCGGTGAGATCGAGGATGTATTTGTTGACCATTTCGACGCCAATGGAGCCTTGGTGGAGCCAGACTTCACAGTTCTCAAGGTCAACTTGATAGCCCCGATCGTGGGCACCAAGCTCGCGATTCATCACATGAGAAAGCAACCAGGCGGTGGATCGATTGTGATAACTGGAAGCGGTAAAGGTAAGCCATTACCGCATTCCAAGCTGGCTGGGCGTGAAGCCCGCCGGGCCTTCCGCATATGTAGTCATGTGCTGACATATTACTGAAACAACCAGCCTTCACGGGCGTCGGAGGCACTCCAATGTATGCTGCCGCCAAACATGGGGTGAGTACAAGACGCTGTCTTCTTTGTCCTCCTGTCAATGTTCATGAATCTAGCTCTCGCAACATTGGGCTGCAGTGGCTAATCGATTCTATTCCGGTATCTCAGGTCCTTGGCCTTGTCCGGACATTGGGACCAGATCTGCTTCGAGTCAATGTGCGGATCAACCTGATGTGCCCTTTTTGGACCGATACGGGCATCATCCCTCCCGACTTGCTGGCGAAAAATGCCAGCGCGAAGCGATCGATGCAACCTCCAATTGCCTGTGCACGCGCAATTGCACACCTGGGCATGGACCCGAGTTGCTCGGGCAAGGTCGTGTATGTGGCTTCGTCAACGTACACGGATGTAGACGCGGGTTTGATGGCGACTAGGCCATTGTGGCTCGGGCAGCGAAATCACGAAGATCGCGTCGTGTGGGAAGAAGATCCATCCAACGCCGAGTTCAGCACGCCACTATAAGTGATGTACATACTCAGACATTGAACTTAGAAGCCGACGAGTGCGTGCGTTCGATCCTTCTCGATTACAAGCCTCTAGGAATGGCTGATATAGGCCAACTTGCGCTCCTTGTCGGAAGCTCAGTCCTTCACCGGCGCGGGCCATTGAACGAGACCTTCATGATCGACAGAGACCTAAACCAATGGCGCGAGAGGTGGTCTGTGGACGGAAAGTAACAAGACCTCTCAATTCCCACTTCTTCTACATATGTAGCTCTTTTCCCGACAGACCCCCATCTTAGCCAGGATCTATACATCGACCTCTATATGCATAAGCGCCGGTCGAAAATGTGGGCCGCGGCATTGGCTGAGCAGTTGTTCGTGATGGGAGGTAACGGAATCCAGGCATTTTCGACATCCTCGGCTGTCCTTCAAGAAACTTCTACGTGATCATGCGACGAAAAGGGCTTCAAACAGAGTATAAATGTGTGTTCAGAGATTCTTCTTTCGGTCTGCATCCTCACAGCGTCGTTCGGCCTGACAGGTCGAGATTGAACTTCGTCGAAGCCCATCATGCCCAACACCAAGATCGTCCACGTCCCTCACCTGGGCGGCATCGATGCCGCCTACCAGATGCCATTCCCCTTGCGGCCGGCAAAGCCGACGCTGGTCCTCGTCAACGCCATGACCACTTCATCTGAACTCTATCGACTACAGTTTGAGGATCAGAAATTGAACGACAGGATGAACTTGATCGCCATCGAGCCACTTGGCCATGGCCAAACTCGCGCTAACAGCGAGCAATTCACTTACTGGGACACGGCCATTATGAATTTACAAGTAATGGAAGCGTTGGGGATTAAACGTGCGTTCGCTTTGGGCACGAGTCAAGGTGGATGGATTGTCGCCCGCATGGCATTGCTAGCACCCGAAAGAGTATGCAAGACTTGCGCCCTGATTTGTTGAATTGTGGCCCTCTGATACTAATTCCAGTGTGCGCAAAGATCCAAGGTATCATTCCTCTCGGGACTTCTATGGACTATGAGTCTCCAAGGTCGCTGGCTTTAGGAAACTGGGACGGACTCACGCAATGTGCTGCCAGCCGGGACGCCATGACCACGACTGAGCCCACTCCGGAATTTCGTCTTGACGACAGCTATGTCAAACTCATGATGAAAGTTGGATTCGGGAAGTTTGCCACGCCCGAGATAGAATCGTTTTGGACGAACGAGCTCAGGGTCAATTATTCCGGTGACGATGGCCGAAGGCGCTGCCGAATGTGCTGGATCAACCTGGGCGAGCGTGATGGGTTGCACGGACGACTCCCAGATGTCAAGTGTCCGGTATTGTGGCTACACGTAAGTGAAAGACTGTACTTTGCTATCCATCGCGTTTGGTGATCAACTAAATCGTGCCAGGGGTCCGACGATGCTGCATTCTCTGTTCGAAACGCTGAGGAGGAAATCAAGCTGTTTACAAACGCAAAAGTGGCAGACTTGATGGTTGTGCCCGGAGGCGCCCACTACCTCAGTGCTTCTCATCCGAACGAGGTCAACGCAGCGGTAATGGAATTTGTCGGGAAGCATTTCTAGACAGATACATGTGCTTGAATGAGCGAGAAAAGGTCATCTGGAGCACCGGCGCTCTCTTCGACGCATGAGAATACGTAATGAGCTCTGATGCTTCAACCACTTGTTACTTACAACTTACAGTAACTCTAGCTCTATCATACCCAACCAAAAAGCCCGGGTGATCCTCTTGCACTGCCGGCTACTGCTCTCGCTTGCAGGGAACCTCTATAAAGAGTCACAAACTCGCGCTGCCCAGAATATCTACCAGAGGATGAAAAGATGCCATCCTGGATGTTTCATAAAATCGAATCCCACTCGTGTAAGGGTCCCGTGGTGCAGTCCGTAAACAGGACCAGGCCAACTCTTGCAGCTCCTGCGAATTTGGAAGAGACACTTACAAGTCGCCACTCATTCCCAAGGCGAGCACCTATCCGGCACATCCGGATTTCAGTGTTATCGAGATGCGACTATCGAGTACAATGGTTCCAAGAGACTGCCAGCGGAGTTCCTGGTTTTGTGAGGACACCGGCACTTTGTCAGTGGGTTAGAAACTTCCTTATCCAGGAGCCAAGTGGTTGACAAGATCTGGCCTATTCCTCAAGGTTCAGTGACTCTCGTGACTCAGAGACAGCCCTCAGTCCACGATCAAATCCTGGTTAACTGGAACGCTCGCTGAATGTTCTCGAGCTGCACCGTTGCCCATCTTGTACGAACGTGCTTAGCTCGCCTAGAAGGATCGATTTCCTTTGCCTCCGATCCCTTGGTCATGTTTGTCACGGCCCACGACCGCAGGAACAACATACAGATTGCAGCTGCCAGGAACACAAACCCTGTGAAGAGCTGAACGGGAAGGTACTTTGGGGTTTCTGTTCGGCGAAGTTTCAGCGCTATCGGCTCGCCAACTAGGTGGCAAAATGTTAGTGCAACGAAAGCAAGAGAACCAATCCTGGATGCTCACAAGTGGTGGGAAGCACGATGGTGAACCAAACGATCGACAAGGCAGCAGGGAGAGACTGAATGCCCATCACATCGGCGAGCAACGGCGCGAGCATCTGCCAAAGATGTCAGCAAGATAACCAACCCCTTTTCTCTCTTGGGAAATGGGGTTAACCCACCGCCCAAAAGGTCCCGCAGACAGTGCCGCCAAAGAAGGCATAGACGAGCAGCACGGAGTACGTGGTTGCCGATGTCCAAATGCCGAGCGCGAACAACGAGCACAGGAATGTCGCCGCCGTCACCATATTGATTCTTCCCACGCTGTCGCTGAAGTATCCAACGACTGGTCGACCGACAACCATGCCCAAATTGACAAGCGCTCCCGCTATTGCGCCCTGATGCACAGTCAAGCCAATTTGCAGGGCGTTGTCTGGAAGGGTGAAGAGTATGAGCGTGAAGCCAAGGGTGCTAAGATAAGCCCATGTGAGGATGAGCAGGAACTCATATCGCTTGAGCAATTGAACGTCAAATGCCTTTTGGTTGGGCACGACGTGTCTGTTTCTGTCGCGCATGAGCATTGTGCAGGCGACGTTCATGATACAGGACAGTATTGCTGTGATGCGGAAAGCCCAGTCGAGGCCTAGGTCCCGGATCATCGCTTCAGTTCCCAGACTGTATGCCAGACCGCCAACGCCGGAACCCGCCGCAGCGATCGCGGTTGCGAACGATCGCCTCCTGTTGAACCACTGCGGCACGATTCCCACGGACCCCACATACAAAAAGCTGCAGCCCCATCCAAAGCAGACACCCTGAGCGAGAAAGAGGTGCCAGGTCCGTGTTGCGAAGCTGGATGCC
Organism: Phialophora chinensis; assembly: GCA_016109575.1. Taxonomy (NCBI): domain Eukaryota; kingdom Fungi; phylum Ascomycota; class Eurotiomycetes; order Chaetothyriales; family Herpotrichiellaceae; genus Phialophora; species Phialophora chinensis. The sequence goes on along the minus strand of JADWPU010000003.1, from coordinate 3,115,839 downwards.
ACAAGGGCGGCTGATTCAAGGATGATTCCGATTGCCAGTGTCAGGCGGGTTCCAAACTTCCTGCCCACGAATGTAACCAAAGGGGCAATGAAGGTTACTTGCGACATAGCGAGACCTCCGATGAAAGCATATGATGTCTCCGACGTGCCGGGAAACGCGTCCACTTGAAAATAGTGGGCGAGGTAGACCCCAAAAGCCTAGAAGACGTGATCAGACGTGACAGGGCGGACCCAAGGGAAGAGATGGTACTGACGCCATTGACCCCCCAGGTATTTGCGCTGATGAAGAACATGCAGACCACACAGACCCAGCCATAGCCTCCGTCGGGGGACTTGTCGTTCTCGGCAGAATGAGGTGCATCATCCTCGACTTGTGACATTCTCCTTACTTGGACTGCTTCCGCCGCGAAAGATTCATCGTTCCCATCATGGTTCTGTTCCCTCGCCGGAATGCTCAAGGTACTGTCCTCGTAACACGACCTTTGGAAGTTCGAATCGCTCGTATGCAAAGACATGACCAGCTGACGCAGATGTTGAATGAAAACCTCGTCGGAAAAGGAAACATCAACGCCATAGCGATGGCTTTATATCTCGGGGGGAGTGAGGACTCGCATCTCCAGCGCTCTATTGGTCAATTCGGGAGCAACAGCGACTTACAGCATCTGGGGCACTTGACTCATTTCGACACAACGTACACAAAGGGAGGTGCAGCAGTATATCCACATGTCCCACACCATGGCGTTCCCAATCTTCTACCACAGCTTGCAGGCTTGGCGGGTGGTTCCTGCTCGCAAGCCATCGGCGAATACATGGGCGGGCGACGGCGCACTCGTGACCCGTATTCTGACCTGAGAAGACAGGTTGGGAGAGTGAATTCACCCCAGCACATCGTGTAATGAGGCCTTTGGGCGAAAGAATACCTACAGTACAGCCGACGCTACTCTTATTCCCGCGGAAGTGCACACGCAGATCTCAAGTTCCCCGAAGTGACCGAGATCACCGGAGACGGAACTACTGTGTCTTTGTGCCGGACGGAGATTCCGCTCCTTGAGGTCGCGTTAGTTCTGTAGCGAAGCTGATGGATTGATTCCGGTCTATCCGGGTGCTACGAGGATGATGGATACCTGGCGAGAGAACAAAAGTCAGAGCAGGAAGAGGACCACGAGTCTGTACGAGATTGCCCTGTCAACAACTCGACGCGGGTCTGACTCGCTAGGACTTACTGTTCCGGGCTAGCCGGGTCACGACAGTGTCTACATAACGACTCTCTCTCGGCGACCCACAAGATACTTTCTGGAAGAGTGTCGCGGTCAGCTTCCTGGGAACAACATCTGGGATGAAAAGCGACGGGAAACCCCCCCTCTTGCCTAATTTCAGGCTTGGCGGACTGACCTCGGACGACAAGGAGCCTGGCAGCCCCGCGATAGAAATAGAATGAACTGTTTTCGCATCAACAGCAGAGGTGCCGAGAAACTGAGTCACTCGCCATGCAAACACACACACTCTCTCTATCTCCTAGTTGGTTCCCCGCCGGGCTTCGAGTGATGACTTTTCAATTGCTTCAAGCATGGACTCTTTGGGGCGACCTACGAAGAGGACCGATCCGGTGACCCTTGCCGACTGACTGACTCCAGGGCCGCACGCCCTGTCTATCCAGATCCTGCTATCTTGAACCCCTCCTTAATGCTTGGAATCCCCAACACTGTCAACATGTTCCACTGACGGCCCGTGACCAGCTAGGCCCTTTTCCAAGTGTGGCTCTTCCGGACGTCGTCCTGGTCCATTGGCCTCAGTTGCGACCCTATGCACGTGGCTACCACCATGTTCATCGACAATCAATTCATGTGTGCGCTGGTCGACGTGCAAGTCTTCGGCATAGACGGCAACCTCGTCACCGAAGAGTTTCGCCATCTCCTCCAAAGGAATGTTTTTCGTCTCGGGTAGGAACCACCAAACAACGATGGCCCCGAGGCCGGATATGATGATGAAGACCAGATAGAATTTCCATCCAATGTGGGAAAAGGCCTGTGCAAATTAGGATTGATCAGGAATGAGTCGAGAGAGGATCCCTTACCGTGGCTGCAACTTGCAGGTACACCAAATCCGTCAAGGCGATCACACCGATGCTCAGAGCTAAACCTTTGGCTCTGAGATGATTTGGGAAGAGCTCCGAGTAGAATACGACGCCTGCGACGTCGATACCGATGCTGTAGACCAACAAGAACAGATAGGCGGCTGCCACGCCCATTCGCAAGCCGGCCTTGTTTGTGGCTTCCTCGGCAAAGGAGCTAACCATGGCAGCCTCCAGGATGAGCGAGACACAGCAGCCGGACACTCCGAGGATCAGGAGTGGTTTGCGGCCAGTCCAATCCATGATCAAGGCCCCGATAAGATTGCCGATGATTCCGACAGAGATCCAGCCACACTGGAAAATCAATTGATAAAGGGTATCATAGCCGAGCGCCTTGTAAATAGTAGGACCTTGGCATTTGTTAGGAATGGTTCAGAAAACGGAAAGTGTGGCCATACCATAGTTGTTAAGGACGAGAACACCTAGGAGCTCGTTAGATGAAACTCTTACAAAGAGGGAGAATTAGCAAACCTGTTGATTGTCCAATAAAGGCAAATCCCATGGCCATAAAGGTCCGCTTGCGGTAGCTGGGACGACGGAACATTTCGAGCTGTACAGAATTAGGAAAGCTCGGAGATCACAGAGGGGGCACTTACCCAGCCCGGCTCCATCGTTCTGTCCAACTCGGCTTGCTTGGACATCTGATAAAATTCGCCGCGGGCAAACTCTTGGTCGGGGTCGTTTTTGGACGCGTGGAGTTTGAACACCACTTCCCTTGCCTCGTCGATTCTTCCTTTCATGAGGAGGAATCGAGGCGACTCGGGGATGATGAAGCAGACACCAACCACCATAACAGGCCAAATGAGAGCGATGCCCAAAGGTGCACGCCATTGGGTTTGTGGGTCATCCACATAGTAGAACGCCAGACCCCTTGATACGCATCAGCAACAGATACTGACGGAGGAGTCGAGAAGGCGATGAGACTCACATATAAGAAGCCAGGCCATAACCCAAGGCAATGTTGACACCATTCATCCCTACCATAAGACCACGGAGGCCAGGAGGGGCCAACTCGGCGGAATAGTAAGGCGCTGCTGTGGTTAGCAAATGACTGTGAAGCTCCCGCATCAAAGCTCAACATACTAACGGCCAAATAACCCCAACTTCCAGCTCCTGCAAAGAATCGAGCGACAATGAACATGGCAACATTTCTGCTACCGCAAAGCATTGCCCCCCCGAAGATGGATAGAAGACCACAGTAATGGAAAGCAGCCTTTCTTCCCCACTTGTCGGCCACATATCCTGCGATGAAGACATTGATGGCCGCACCCGCTTGAAAGACCTGCGGTTGTTGTGAGCAAGAGGGATGCGAAAATCCAGCTGAAACCGTGAAATCGGGAGGAATAGGCATGAATCCTGTTGGTTGAGAGCAGAAAGGTTCCACATACCCCAGACATTGCGCCGATGAGACCATCAGCTCCTGGTTCTTGTTAGCCGACCATCAAGATCGTTCCTCGTCTGAATCTTTACCTGGAGTCATAACTGGAGGATCTTGCGTGATATCAAGCAGACCCATATACACCAGAAACGATGGCTGCGCGAGGGTCACGCCGATGATACTGGCTGGATAGCCAAACGCAATTTGTCCCAGAGAGACCATGAAGCAGATGAAAAAGTTCCATCCGCTCCAATGTCTTTCAGTGCCGAAAGCCATGATGGGCAAATTGCTCGTGATCAGTAAGGGAGCGCAGGCAACAAGTGAAGACTAGCGAAGAGGAGCGGACTTTGGAGGAGAAGGAAGCCAGCCATCTTTGTAGTCGTTTTCCTTCATATTGAACACGGCACTTCAAACCTAGGTCGAGGCCTTCTTGCACCCGAATACCTACCGCGGGTATCCTGATTTGGAATCCAATTATGCAGGGGCAGGGCGGAATCCAAGCGTGAAGGTGGCTTTGTACCTCCAAGTGGTTGGCTCTTTTCACCTCGTCTTTAGTCGAAAGTTTCCCCTCATGATATACGCCCCGAGGAAGTTTTGACTACGCGGTCCAGCCATCGAATCCTTTGCACATCGAGAACACAGCTTTCCATGTGATGTGAGAGAAATAATACCATTTACTCTAGCTGAATCGGTTGATTGCCACCTTTGCAACCGGCGGCCACTCTGAGTGGGCGTTTGGCAACAGCCAGCCATCGAGTAATTGCAATAGAGTCATCGCCTAATGAAGGATATGCTGATTTGTTCCGGAGTCTATTCCGGACATCAGTGGATGCCATCTGAATCAATTAGCCACATGGGAGAGCGCCCAAATGTCATTGTGCGGAGAGAAGGGGTCATACCGTTGAAGAGTCAGGCATAGACCATGTTCCTGCAACCTAGCTTGAAGGTTTGACTTCCTCGAGTCAGATGCAATAACATCGCTGGGGTTGTATCCTCTCCACACCCGGATTGTTCCAACTAGCGTAACGTCCCTTCCCCAGGTCCGCGCGCCAATTACTCTACACTAACCTTATTTTAATAGCTTGAAATTGAACACCAGATCGATTCAGGCTCATACTAATTGACAAACCATTAAATCCGAAATAATTCTACAAAGATGCTTATTGATATCCCAAGGAAAGGAGATAACAGCCTATTTTATCTCCCGGCCTTCAAAGATGATTATACGGACTAACAAGTCATGTGTAGTAACTATGCCGAGGGCGCTAGCGAATCTGACCAATTATAGCGTTTATACGGACTACTGGTCCCATTGACACCGGACTAATACGAGTACAGGCCCTCCAGACTGTACTCGGTACTCCGCAGTCCTTAACCTCGGCTCCACCATTTCTCTGCACGAGTCGAGTCGAGACGGGCCTGGGCAGGTCTTGGGTCGACTGGGGGAGCTCCACCTTTTGGAGCGCAAGCAGTGGCCGAGGAATAACTATCGGCTCGCGTTCTTCTGAGGTCCTCGACATCGAGTCGTCCCAAACTACCCTTGCACCCCAGTCTGTCCGCCGGCCAAATGGCGATCCCCATTCCCAGTCCGCCTCAAGCGAGCCAGTTGGGTGGCTTGACGCATGTGCCCGTCAAGCCGAGAAAACGTGCTTCGAAAGCGTGTAAAACGTGCCATGCTAGGAAAATTCGGTGTGACGCGACTTTGAAGTCGGGTTCTGGACCATGTTCCTACTGCACATCCCTCGGAACCGACTGTGTCGTGGAAAATGTCCCTGCCGGGTGAATATGCTCTCCGCGCGAATCTCTCATGGTTGAACACTCGCTGACTCTTCCTGCTGTGTGTCGGGAGTCTGCAGACGATCCAGAAAGCGCAAAGTCGGTGACATACAACCGGAATTTCCGCCGAGTGGTGGTGACCTCCCTATCGACATCCAATCGGACGGGCAACATGCCTCGTCCAAGAATGGGGATGTCGCCGCCGCCGCTTCTTCTTACCCACAGCCAAGATCAGAGACACGTTCACCGCATGGAGAATCAATGTCTCATCCAGCTCACTTGGGTTCGCTGCTATGTGCAGCAAGCAGGCGTGACGCGTCAAGGTCACCGTCGACGGTCGAAAGTGATCGCCCACTGCCGGCTTCGTCTGAGGCTGATGAACTCCGAACCGTGGACAAAGTATGGACGAGTCCGTTAGATTTCATCGACGCCCTAGATGTGTCGAGCCCTTCGACGCAGGCAATTCAACGGCCAGCAAGGCGCTCCGGCTCGGCGGCGAGGTCCAGCAGTAATAAACGCATCGTCTATACGGACGACACACTCGCAAACTCCGTCTTGCCCCATATGACGGGCCATCGCTCGTTCAATGCATCTATCCATCAAGGCCGAGATAGTGGAGCTGCGGACACTGGCGACGGGGCAATGGCACAGGTCACGATTCTGTCCCCGCGACCACCTTCTGCCGACTGGTACGGTCGTCAATTGCAGCGATCAACCAACAATCCTTTCTCCCACCTGGCAGCAGAGGATGTCGCATATGCTTGCAACGTCAAGCACATTTTGACATTCCCACCGTTGGAGATATGTGACGTCCTGATGGCTGCTTTCGTGCGTCACTTTCTGCCAGCCTATCCTGTGGTGGACAGGATGCAGCTCCGGGGGATCTATTCGAACTTTCGCCGTGGGACCGTCCTCTCGCCCTTGCTTATGCACTCGATCTTCTTCGCAGCTTGTCAGTACACTCCTGAGTGTACACTTCAGAAGGCAGGGTTCAAGAAGAGGTCGGTTGCACAAATGTATTTCCACAGCCGGGCCGCTCTACTTTATTCGTTGAACTGCGAGAAGGACCAACTCCTCCTTCTTCAGTCCCTCATATTCATGAGCCCATGGTGGACAGACTACAGCGAGGAGAAAGACATCCGATTTTGGACCACGTGCGCCTGCAACCTTGCTTTCACCATGGGCCTTCATAAAGCTATTCCTTCCACGTCAACCCCGTCCTGCCAGCAGCGGAGTCTGTGGCGGAGAATCTTCTGGACTCTCTTTGTAAGTAACATCGTGAAGCTCCGTTTCTTCTGGCCTTCTTCCCTTCTCTTCTTCTTTTTGGTTACTAACACGGATGGCCCAAGATACGCGATCAGAATGTCGCTTTGGGTCTTGCTCGCCCGCCGGTGATCAACCTCGACGATGTCGACGTTGAACCCCTCTCGGAGACCGATTTTTACGAGACCCAATGTGAAGAGATTGAAGAAAGGACTGAAGACTGTTCAATTGACTTTTACTTCTTCAACAATATCCACTCCGCTTTCATGATTGATCTCATTATGCTCTCAAAGATCAGTATGTCGTCTGTTTCGCTCTAGGCTATCACAGATTCCCCCCCCTGATTGCTTAGCAACCATGCCAACATCCATACCCAACTTCCACGCCGATCGACTCCTCCCACGTGTGGTCCTAGTAATTAATATGCTGATAAAACAACAGTGTTCGAGGTTTTCAAGCTTCGTAACGCACATCGAAAACGCGAGGACGATCTCTTGCCACGTCTCCTCTCCGTGAAGAATCGCTTGGAACAATCCAACCTTGCCTCTGATCGCGCGTTTCGGCTCCTCCACCCAGGCGACGACGTGTCCGAACAATCAATATGGCCGATCTCCGCCGAACTCAATCGACAGCGTATTGTCATGCTGATCTTGAGGGCGATCCACCGAGTGATGCTAGAACAAAGCCTCGAGGTTACGGCCAATGTCAGCGTCCAGCAAATCTGGGAAGGAATTGTCAGGAGCGCCGCGCGGATGATGGCATTGTACGAAGAGCTTCTGTCGTCAGACCTCTTGAAATACGGTCACAGTTTCTTGTAAGTATTACCTACAGTCGCGTTATTGTCGGTCGCTCGCAAAGTTCGTCAGCCATGTCGCTAATGGGGGTGTGTCTGAAGAAACACCTCCCTCTTCAGTGCCCTCATCACCTATCTCGAGGAGGTGAAGAACAATCCGAAGGATTCGCGTCGGACGCGGATCGCTGTCAACAAGATCCAACTAGGCCTGTTGGTGTTGACCGAGCAGCGCCGATACTGGAACGCGGCACGCTGGGCGTATTCCTTGTTTAAATTCTGTCTCGATCGGGATTTTGGCTTTCTTCAGAACCTCCCGCGCGTGTCTCGATGGCATTCGCCCGAACCTGGAGCGCAGCAGGAGGAGACTGGTCACCACCCTGTGCCTCCGTCGGCCGCTCCTATGCCCCTTTCGGCACCCATAGAGGGCCAGACCGACACGGACGAAGGGCCGGATGATCTGGCTGATTTTAATCTGGGCGACATGCCCCATTGGGACGCCGCGTTCTATGATTCTCATCAATGGTTTACCGATGCCTTCCCGGTTGGTCTGGACCAAGCATGGATTTGCGAGACGACGAATGCCGGAAGAGAAAATAGAGAGGTCCATCAAACCACCGGGAATGTTGGTTCGTGAAAGACGAGCGTATGATATTTCATGCCATTTGAAGTCTTTGGTTGGACACGAGATCCCTCTCTGCCAAGAAACTGCTTGTACCTCTGACGGTAACTGAAAGCGACACAAACCCGAGTCAATGCCCAGCCGTTGGCGGGCATACATCAGATGAGGAAGCATCGAGGTCCGAGCCTTTCTGGACCACAAACAATTCTCCAACCCTTAGGCCTAAGTTCAACCCCCTGTTTCACCTAGGCTTTCAGATACCCAACTTTGTCGTTAGGAATTGAAGCATAAGGTCCCAACCGCGACGTGTCACCTCAACGGCATGGCCATTGAAGGTCATGAAACCATGGCAGCCACCTGGTACGAACTTCAGGATTGCTTCGTTTCCCGCCAATTGCCACCGTCCTGCCATCAAGATGCTGTCATCCAGCAGCCCGTCCTTGGTGCCGACTACAAACAAGGCAGGCACCAGACCATCGAGCTTGTTATATGCAGGTGACATGGTGGGAGCCTTTCTTTGATCGGAGCCCAGACCGGGGAGATAGGCGTTCAGGAAGTGCTCGGCATCCTCGTAGTTCAAAATCGGAGCCTCTGTCGAACCGAGCTCTCTCAGGGACGGCAGGGACGAGAGATCGAAATTCCCATAGCTGAAAACGACTCCCTTTATATGGGCCAGAGCACTGCGTCGTTTCAAATGGAGGAGGACGAGAGCCGACAAGGTGGCGCCGGCGGACTTTTTCTCATTCGTTAGTCCAATCTATTATGTGTTAGGTGCTACAGCCTACATACCTCACCACCGATGAAATTCATTTCACAGCGCCACTATATGAACGTGTGAGCGAAAGTCTCTGGTTCCGGGCCCTAGATTGGGGCTTATTCTAACCTACCTTTTCTCGTGAGTGTCGTACAAGCCATTCTGCGACGGTGCAGCAGTCCTCTAGTGCAGCGGGAAAAGGGTGCTCTGGCGCAAGGCGATATTCGACCGAGACCACGACCAGCGAACAGGACTGGCAGATCTCGGCGAGCAGGAGATCTTGACTGGATTATATCCAAGCCCAAAACTACGTCACCTTGCTGCCTTTCCCACAGATGATTCCAGACTATAATGTACTTACCCGCTTGCTGAACCGAGGACGTAACCACCACCGTGGATATGGTAGAATACTCCCCGTGGCTCTTGGCCATTCGGAGGGAGGAATACACGACACTTGATGGCCGGTCCATGGTCGGAATTTACAATCGTGTCTGCTGCCGCTTCATCGAGGCAGACGGGTGCTGGAAAGGGCGTTTGCCCGGCGGCTCGACGCCGACGATACTCGGCAGCTCCACACTGTGCTGGCCCGTTAGTTTTTCCGAGCCACAGAGAGAAGTTGCGTTGACTAGTAACAGAGAGAGATCATGTCGCATGGCATGTGTTCCGTACCGTCCACCACTTTGTATCTTCCTGTCCCAGTTGAATCAATCGGTCGTTCAAAAGTGTGGTGCTTGGTGATGTTTCTCGGGGATCAAAGGCGGCCAGGTTCAGAGACAAATCAGATGTCAATGGCGTACCTCCATTGAAACTGCTTTCGACCATTGTGGCTACCTGACCCTGGTCTCCAAGATCTGATTAGAAAGACGACGACGGCTTTTCTGTGAGTGATCCAACGATAATCCAATTGACCGCTGAATGCGACTCGGCTCGGAGGACATGATGGATCCACAGGGTTCGAGGGGCGACGCCAGATTATATGAATAGTCACGAAGGCCTGTGGTAATATTACAAGACGCGTCCCAAACGCGTATGCGTGTCATTACAGTCCATCGGGAAACCTTCCCAGTCAGTCACAGCCGAATGGAACGAGGAAGACCAAATTCAGCCGGCGATAATTTCACCTTTCGACGATTTGCAATATCAAGGCACAGAGAGCGCCATGGGGCCGGCCTAAACTGGATGAGCCTCTCATGGGTCGCCTCCTCTCGCATCCGCCCTCCTCAGGTGAGCGGTCGGCTGGCCGGCAGTCGCAATGAGCCGCGCTCATGAAATAGCCGTGGGCTGCCAGTCAACATTGGGGCCGCGGCTGAAAATTGCCGCGGCAGCTTGGTTCCATTGCCCCATCAGGTAGGTTCTCAGAACCAGCAACGCATTGTTGCGGACCTCGACGGACGCGGAAGGGTATCCATTAGAATCTCATGTCTCGTTTCTTTGCAATCGTTTAATAGACTGCAAGGCGCCTCAGTTGATGGGGGCCGCTTTCTTTCGCTCAGTGAGAATATCTCAGACCCAGCCGTGTCAATACTAAACCTTACTTCAAAAAATGTCTCCTGGGAAGGATGGCGAAGGCTTCCTCACAGGGAGTGGTTCACTAGATCCCCAGTACGACAGCCACGGTTGGAAGGTCCAGGATGAACAAGGCTACAGGATCATCGAGGAGCACTTTGGGGCACGCCGAAAGTTGCGCGTCATCCACATCGGCGCCGGGGCCTCAGGCATTTGTTTTTCCAAGTTCGCCCGAGACCGACTGGAGAATGTCGAGTTTCAAGTTTACGAAAAGAACAATGACATAGGCGGCACGTGGCTCGAAAACAGGTAAATCAATCGTCCAGGCAAGCAAGTCCGGAATGTACCACTAAAATGCGTGTTTCCACAGGTACCCGGGATGCGCCTGTGACATACCTTCTGTTTGCTACCAGTTTACGTGGGATCGAAATCCCGAGTGGTCGCGTTATTATTCGGAATCGCCCGAAATTTGGAAGTATTTCAAAGAGGTTGTTGAAAGACACGACCTCATGAAGCATATCAAGCTTCGTCACAAGATTGTCGCAGCCAAGTGGGAGGAACAGGAAGGCCTTTGGTATGTCCGGATCCGCGATGAGGAGCAGGGTCACGAATTCACCGACACCTGCAACGTTCTTGTCAATGGTGGGGGGATATTGAAGTGAGTTCCGGTTCCTTCTCATGGTCGGCTGGCGGACTGTTAATAAGGGGTTGCCAGCAATTGGAAGTGGCCCGATATCCCCGGCCTTCACTCATTCAAGGGCGTGCTGCAACACAGCGCGCATTATACTGAAGGGCTCGATCTCAAAGGCAAAAGAGTCGCAGTCATCGGGACTGGCAGCAGCGGGATCCAAATTGTGGCAAAGATTGCCTCCGAAGTAGGCCATCTATATACATGGGTTCGATCACCTACCTGGATCACAGCGGGTTTTGCTCAAAGGTTTGCCTCGAATGGTGGTGGGAACTTCGAATGTAGGACATTGTCTTGGTAGGTTGACGGATCTCGGTGCTGACGATGACAGATACTCCCACACAGAAACAGCTCTTCAAGGAGCAACCAAAGCTGTACCTCAAGTACTCCAAGATGATCGAATCCGAGTTGAACCAAAGGTTCAAGTTCATCTTGAAAAACACTCCAGAGGCCAAGGCGGCTAAAGAAGTAAGTTTCCTTCAGACAGATCCGATCAGAATCCCTGTTTAATGGGTTTGACCGCAGTACGCAACCGCCGAGATGAAACAGAAACTTGCAAGCAACCCGGAGCTGATGGAGAAGATGATACCCAAGGACTTTGACGTAGGATGTCGAAGACCAACTGTAAGTTGGGCTTTACTGCTGCGGATGGTTGTGTGCTTGACGTCTGACCACATGCTTTACAGCCCGGGAACGGATTCCTAGAAGCTTTGAACCAGGACAATGTCACAGTCTTCACGAAGCTCATGACATCCGTTACGCCAAAAGGCTTCATCGACCACGAAGGCCAAGAACACGAAGTTGACATCATAATCTGCGCGACCGGGTCTGTTCACACCCACTCCTCCATGTCACCGGAATTCATATGCTGATTGAAATTACCCCACGCGCAGATTCAATACGTCGTGGATCCCTAGATTCCCGGTTGAGGCCAACGGGACCAGTCTGGCGAAGCTATGGCGCGATGAAGCGCCATCATACCTTTCCGTGGCTCCTCCTAGCAGTACGTTCTTTGCAAAGAAGTCTTAAAAGTATCTGACATGGTTCCGTTACTGACAAGTGGCGGCGAAAAAGTCCCTAACTACTATATGATGGGTGGGCCCTACGGACCGCTCGGCCACGGCTCTTTCCTCCCCATCCTAGAAACCCTGGCTCGATACATTATCCAGATCATCGAGAAGATGCAGACGGATCGAATCAAGGCTCTCACCCCCAGGCCCGAAGCCATCGCTCAGTTCAAGGCGCACGCAGACCTCTTCCTCCAGAGAACTGCGTGGGTCTCCGGGTGCAGCAGCTGGTTCAAACAGGGACGGGTCGACGGGCCCTTACCGATGTTTCCCGGAAGTCGGCTGACATACCTCAACATCCTCGAGAAGCCGAGGTTCGAACACTACCAGATCGAGTATTGTAATGACCTCAACATGTTCGAGTTTCTCGGGGATGGCTTCGATGTTCGCGAGTTTGATGGCCGGGACTTGTCATACTATCTCGGACTCCTCGATGGAGAGGACGTCCAGATTGATCTGGAGGCTGAACTGTCTACCGAGATGGCTTCCCTTATCCCTCAGGCAGCAGGCACGTGAAACCGGGCGAATGGCTGAATCCAGCGACCGAGACAAAGAATAGAAGGAACCCAGATTACCTTACTTCAGCGACTGAGACAAGAACAAAGGGGACCAAGGATTTACTTGCTGTAGCGACCAAGATAGACCAAGGTAGACCAAGAAGACCGTTTGCACTCACTGTGAATATCCCTTGTTTCCTATTTGCTGGCCCGTAAGCTGGACTTTGTCGAGAAAACGGTTCGGACACGCGATACTCCTGTCAACAACTGTACTAGTAGCAGTCGTATTGGGTGGTGGGAGTACATGACACTTTTTCATATCATGATCCACAGGCCTGTCCCCGCGATCCCAAGGAAGTCGGGCATTCATTCGAACAATCCTCGACTGCGAGAATTGCACGTTAGACATCCATACCATCTCGACGGGCGATAGGTCAGTCCCGGAAATGCTGTAGGCTGTGAGGCCGCGAAGTCGCCGAGTGTATGAGCTCCTTCTTATTCGCATTTCTGGATCGTTACCTAGTAGTCGAGGCAGAAGCTGTCATGAGAACTGTAACTGTAAGCTGTGTCGACCCAGGGTCACGATCCGCGCCTAGTCTTCGATGTACTCCGTAGCACCGGTCTGAACTCGTGCGAGCGAGAGGGCTCTGTGGCGTTGTTGGATATTATCTTTCAACACTGAGCAGAACTCTTTTTAATTTTCTAGACTCCATACATGGGGAAGAAGGCTTCTGTACTGAGATCTGGTCCGAACGTACGAGTGACGAGCATCGTTCAATCCCCTGTCCAAGAGCGGAGTAGAGTCGCGTCTTGAGGTGCGAGGTAGTCTGAACTGCATTCGTTGCAATGGATGGAACGACTAGACTGCGAGCGGAGAGGAGCGTACACAGGACAAGTAGACGTGACAGCCCAGGTACTATAGCATGCGCTGCAAGGGTACGAGTAGGGAGATAGGTGTATCCACCGTGTCGAAGGGTTCGAGTACTCATATCAATCCGGACCGTCGCAGTTGTCCTACTCGAAAAGTGTAGGCCTACGAGCTCTGTGAAACATCAAGTCAAAGGAATTGACATTAACCTTATGGTCAAAGCCACACCATTACGTCGTTGAGTCAAGCCACAGCCTACAGGACAGTGTGGAATCAGTAGCCTCTCTTACTTCCGCTTCCGTACCTGAATATCAGACGCGCACAACTACCTAAGTGTGCTTGTACATCAGGCCGTCGATGGAGTCATCGGTGATATCAGTGATGTCAACAACTGCCTGCGAATGCCTCGTCCCCACCATCCCTACTCGTCGCAGATACTCATACTGGGTACTCGTACGAGTACTGTGGGACGTAGCTGGAAATTTCCGCCATCATCGACCCGTACAAGCCGCCGGCGGCCCATGCAACGCCCGTCGATTCGGAAGCGACGAAATCAATGGTCGAGTGAGTGGATGTGGACGGGGAGGTACATTTCCACAGTACGAGGACTGGGGTACTGTGTCGATGACAGGCCACCGGGCTTACTGTGCTCATCGCGACTCTCATGCACAACGAACATCCCCGATGCTCTGTGGGTGGCTCCGCAGGTTTGCAGGAGCTGTCGATCTCGGAATTCGGTTGCATCGAAACTTTTTTAGTACGAGTACGCGAGGACTCGTACCCAGTCCTAATACTGGGTTTGCATCGTGATTATCGCGGCTCCGTTCCCGTACGAGTAGGGATGGACTTGGACTTGGACTTGGCAGGAACACACACGCAGAGGAGCCACCCGAGCACGATTTGAGAGTTTCGCGGGGGAAGCTACGAGTATTTTAGGTTCGAAAAGCTTCTGCTTCTGGTCCTTGGAGATTTGCTGTTTTCCGAGTGGTTGTTGCGGTGTACTCGCATGTAGAATGGGTAAGTTCAAGGACACGATCACGCACAGAGCGCGGTGGAAGGGCGATCCCAACGAGCGGGCCACTGTCTCCAGTACTCATAAGCTAACATGGTGTGCAAAGATGGACTAACAACATACAGTCTCGACGCAGGGTTAGGGAGAGTTGCAGGTGAATATCAGGGCTGCTCCGGCTCCTGAGCTCGCCTGGATGGAAGAGTGAGCAAGTTTTTGTGTTGGAGACATCGTCCCCAGCAGTTGAGTCTACGAGAAGGCTCCAGCGTTGGCCTTTGTCAACCCTTTAGAAAGCTAGCTGCTGGGTACTTGCCACAGCCGCCGTTGTGTCCGCACCCGTCAGATGCGCGCATGGCATTTTCTGGCTCACCCTGGGGAAGCAGTGCACAAATTTGACTTCTAACCGGAAATCAGAATGCATAAGCGGACGTCTGGGCTCTGGGCAAAAGTTCCGGGAGAGCAAAAGCTAGGTTTCATATCCATCATTTGCATTTCTCATGCTTCATCCACCGCAACTACTAGCTAAGCTCCTTTGCCATTTCTCCCAGCAGAATTCCTTGCTCCTCCACTGGCCGCTTGGAGTCAGAATAAACTCGTACGCCTGCAAAGATAATCTTGTTTGTAGGGCGGAAACACATCATTCCTCTAGCCAAAAAACAGCACTGTTGACTCAAGCCGTCCTTCCGGGGAACCAATGCTTCTCCTCGGACCCTAGACAGCTTGGCCCTCGTGGCTACGTGTAACTCGTAGAAAAGCGTGCCCCCTGCAGTCCCGACCCATATCTTGGTCGGAAGAGGGTGGCGATCCCAACGCTGCTCGAAAGAGTTACTCCGCTCGCTTGTCGGTAACCAGCACCGCCACAATGAGCGGGGTAGGAGGCAAGATCAACCCCGCCACTGGATGGGAGCTCGTTTTCCCGACGTGAGTTGCTGCTTCAGGGCTTGATTCGACGGGACCCTTGTGGGTGTCTCGCAGGCCCATACCAGCTGAAAGTCACAGAAGAAACTTTCTGTGAGGGGAATCTTCAATCCCAAGCCAATCAGCGCGGAAGCACATGTCAATGCTGATCATTTCCGGACGCAGAACAAATCAGGTCGTAAATGGTACATGCGTAAGGACGGTAGTAAGCCTGGCGGCTGAGGGTTCAGTCGGTTGGCAGCGGAGTGTGAACCTCAAACTCTGCCGACCGATTGAACTCTGGCAGGGGTGGGTGTAGTAATTGTGCTGCAGGTGAGCCGGAGAAGAAGTTGTCTGGCAGGGGAGGCAGTCCTGAAAAGTTCAACTGCTGATAGTCGGTAAAGTTGGGTCCAGTAAGTGCCAGCTGCTGGTTGAAGAACTCGTTGCCGAGCGCCGTGACATGGGCTTGGATCTCCTCTGGTGACTTGCACCCGTCGCAGTTTGCATGTGCAACCAGGATGGCATTCATTTGTTGAATCTCGTCTTTCAAGCGCATGACTTGGTCCTTCAGATATGCGTTCTCGACAGCTTTGGTCTGTGAGTCCCGTTGGAGTCTTTCTGTCTTTTCTTTCTTGTTGATGCGACACTTTGCAGCAGCCAATCTGTTCTTTTCGAGAGACTGTTTTCTTCTCTGGTCGTCGGGCGCGCCGTCTTGTTCGTCTGGAGTGGATGCCTTTCGCGTGGACTTGCGCTTGCGGCCTGCAGTAGTCGTCTTCGTGGAATTGGCAGTGGCTGTCTCCGCACTCTTGGTTCGAGGCTTGCCTCTCTTCCGTGTTTCTGTTGGGAGAGTCTTCGGTGACAATTTCTCGTTGCTGGTTGTGCTAGAGGTAGAGTTCGATCTTGGAGGGGTCATCTGGCCAAATCGCGATACTGCTGTCTTGGTGTTGGGCAATGTTGACGCGATGAATTTGTCCACCTCGTAGATATCCAGGTTCATCAGGTTCTCGGTCGATGGCTTCAGCTCGTCCTCACGTTTAAAATCTGGCCATTGCGGCGAGTAATCGTTGGGAGGGCTGTAGACGGTGTAGTCATTGTGAATTGCATTGGGTTTTGTGGGCGGGTCGAAACCAAAGTCATCGTCCTGAGCAGAGGCGTAATTGAAAGCAGAAGGAAAATGATAGTCTCTGAAGGTGTAACCATCAAGATCGCTAATGCTGGGGGTTGCTGAAGAAGCGCCTGCCGAGGACATGCCTGAGTTGCTGCCCAGAACAGCCATGGTTGGAGCGTCGGTGAGCCTTCTGACCACAAAGAGCAAAGACTGAAGCCGAAGTGTCGATGGAGATGGCCCTGATGTTAGTGGCGCAGGCTTCAATGTGAACGTTGCGGAGTTCGACTCGTTCGTTGCCAGATGTTTGTCTGGATCAATTTGGAATGGTGGTACAGGAAGGGGGAATCTGTTGTCCCTTTCGAAGAGGGGTATGAAATGGTTAAAAAGGGTTCCTGGGGGAGATATCCGGGTAGGTGTGGGCTAGGTTGAGTATTATTCAGATCAGCAGCCGCCGGAGAAACAGAGTGGAATTCGAAGGAAAGAATCCTGATTCAACTGAGGAAGTGTCGGGGCTGAAAACACTGAGGCACGGGCGAGGGCGAGCGTCGTGTTGATGCGGTGGGCACGCGGTAGGGCAAACCGAGCCACAGTCTTCGAGAGATTGTGCTCAGAAAAGACGATCGGGAGATGCCCTAGCAGTAGCGGGGCGGATTTGCCAACCGGATGATGCTGGATACTGTGAAGTGGAGGAGGAGACAAGGGTGGCTTCAACTTTAACTCGGAGAACAAAGGCAGCGCTTTGCAGGGGTAGAGTGGCTGACCTGTGTCAGAGAGGAATAGCGACGGAACTTAATTCCACGCAGCAAAATGTCTGCGAAGGAAAAGAGATCAGGTAGTGGGCGGGAAGCAGCTCGCAAATCAGAGACAACAAAGGAATCTGAGAAGACCTTGGAAACAGCCTAGTGTTCCTAGAATGGCGTCTGCAGCATGCCGATTGATCTGCGGGGGGACGATACAAGGAACAGAACACAGCTGGTGCATTCCGATGCACGAATTAGAGTGTACCAGATGGTCACTGCTGGGACGACGTGTTCACGTTCATCGAGGTCTGTGCCCGCATCTACCAACAAGCAAGTGATCATCGGTGGAGATGTCCAGATTTTGCAGGCATGGGAATTGTTCAGATGCCCATAGCAGGGCCGATCGGCAAGCGTCAGCGCCTCTCGGGGTGCGAAATCCGCCCAATGGAACTGCTGGGGGCAAACTCCATCGCCGATCCCCAGGAAATTCCATATCGGCCATCACCGCTTACATCGTGCTAAAACATGAAATGTGATCAAGATCTTCAGGCTACGTCAAGTTGCCGCAGATGTTCTCGCGGTCTGCCCTGAGGCTCTTAAGACGCTCAGGGCCCGGGAAATTCGTTCAAACAATTTATGAGTATGAATGTTTGTACGGAGTAATGCTTCTCAGTTGGACAACACGAAGAAAAGAGCAGCTATCACAGGGGACTTATTCCTCTCGAAACAACAAGCTGAACACTATGTCATAAGCCCGATCTACGTCATCCGTCTGATGGTCCTCATATTCGGGCCAAAGATCCGGGACAGTCTCATTCTCGAAGCTACCAGAATTGGCATTCATGAACGGGGGGGGCTCGCACATGCTCTCGCACTCTTGTACTCGTAAATACCCATATCACTCCAAGCAGGGCAAGCTGCCGGGTTTTATATCCTTGGAATCACCTCCCGCTGGTGCCACAAGGGCGCCAACAATCCAAGCTATGCCGTCATACGACGCTGAGACCCATGCGAGCCATGCTCTCGGTCCTACGCGTATACCCAGGTTACAGCAGTATGGCTGTTAGCCCGAGAAGCCCAACAGCGGACACGATCCATTTCAATTGCGGCCCGCTCATTCTAACGGCATCGTCGCCCTGGGTGGCGGAAGTGGCGCTTCCACTGGATGTGGCACTCGTGCTCGACGAGGCTGTCGTCGGGGATGCACCCTCGCTCGCCCCTGTCCCGCTGCTGGCGCCATTATTGGCAAAGGCTGTAAGTGTGATCGGGATGAAAGTGCTGATGTGTCATTAGCGTCGATTATTTCTTCCTGGAGAACGCAAGGATTCCGACAGCTTCTGCAACGACGTATCCTGTACGAGTACAATACTTACATGTCGGAGGGAGAGAGTGCCGTAGTAGTCACGGTCGTAGTGATTTGTGTGTTGAACGACGCATCGGTCGCTGTCAACGAGTCATCCGTTGCTGTATCGCTGTCAAGATACCCAGCAGGCCCAATATACGTCTGTGCACATGTAGCGGCTGTCGTCCCTGTCACCGCACAGTCGAGCCCAAGAGTTAGTGAGTCGAATGTCTGCGTGTACACGAGTGTTGATGATCCAAATGTTGCCGTGACTTGTCCGCCTCCAAAGCCACAATCAGAGGAGTCTTCGTCCGCAGCGCAACCAAAGGCAATTGTCGTTTTGGTAGCATCCTATATTGCAAAAAGTCAGCGTTTGGGAATGTCGACGATTGGAATGGAACAGCATACGGATGCTACAAGAGAGCCCACAAGTGTTTGCTGATCAGTATCGGGGAGGAAGACACTGATGACGGAAGAAGTCTGAGCGCTAACCATCCCGGCGAAAGCCAGCGCAGCGGCGGCAGTTCTTATAAGGCTAGCCATTTCTGTCTTTCTTCTTTCTCCTCCTAATGATTTACGCTTGGCTTCAATGCTAACGAAGGCGAATGACTGACTTCGACGGACGTTGAGGATGACGAAGATTGAATATGGGAAAAAGCAACACTGGAAAGGAAAGGGTCAAACATTTTTCTTTGGCATCAGGCATTTGGCCGTCGCCTGGGGAAAGGGGCATTCTTGGGAGATTGGCATGCTACTCAGTGTGTCGTGTTTCAGTCGACATCTGAAACTTGCCCCCTTCGGCCAAGAGTCAATCCGCTCGAAAGGGCTTAAGTGCTGCTACTGGGCCTAGAACGAGACGGTTAAGGGGCAACTCGAGTACGTACCTTACGAGATGATGAGAATGATTGCCTGTCGCCACGTACCGACTCTGATGCCAATCCGCCGTTATGAGTATTTTCCGTTCGAGCATACCTCATGTTATCCTCGGGATAGATACATCACTATCCCGCCTATTCCTTAAGCCAGCAGTTGTCCGCAGCTTGTCGGACATTCCACCATATAGAACAAACGCCGTCAATCAGAATAAGAGCTCAATCTGTGCAAGTGCGGCACCTTTGGGAGGACAGCTCTGCAGCTGGATACTGATCGCACGCGGCGAGGCTCCTATATGACATCCTTCAACCATAGGACTCCTTGCCACGTCGCAAAATGCTCCATGGACTTGGCCTCTAAAGGGACAAGCAGAAGCTTTCTGTCTATTGCTATAGAGCTCGCGGTATCAGCTCAACGCTGCCACATGGTCTAAAGGCGGGCTTGAGACTCGCCACTCCATCTAAGCCCCTTTCCGTCACTCGTAGGAGCAGTCTTCCGTGCAAGAACGTCTTGGACCTTTTCTTTCACGCCAGCCTTGTTTTTCCATTGCTTCAGAACTTCTTCTGTGACTCTCTTTGATCCTTCGTTGCCTACTTGCTTGACAGCCGCCTGAATGTCTGACTCCCGCGGCAGAGCAAATCTAGCATGCGGGTAATCAGTGTACCGTTGGTCAAGAGCACCCTCGTGAGGATCGACCAGCTGCAAAGCCTCCTGAGAGCTAGGCGGTTCAAAGAACGCTTCGACGTCTGCATTCGAAACGTCTTCTAGCTTCGCGGGATTCCACTTCGGTGGCGTGGGAGGCTTATTGATCAGTCGAGCGGACACACCCTCCACGAAATCTGGGTGTGCCATGAATCTGCTGGCGATCTTGTGTTCGCGAACAAAGGTCTCGCTAATATTCCAATTCTTGCCTTCTCTTAATTGGCGGAGTGTAACGCGGAGACTCGTGGGTGATCTGGCCGCAATTGTTTTCTGTGTGGCTTTGGCCCACTCGGCGAGGTATGCGTCAGATGATTGGATCTCCTTCTGCAGAACTGCGAGAATTTCTTCTATTGTGTCGAACTTGAAGATTCGGTCGATGGCTTCTCGAAGGGGGCCTGTCAGGTTGCCATGTTTGGCGGCTGTGTAGGAGTCTGGAGACGGCAAGCTGCTTGTAAACTCGGAGATGGTCGAGTCAATGAGGTCGAGTCGTTCGTTTAAATCTGCGTAGTCCTTGAACACAAGTTCGGAGAGACGCGTTGTCATTTGTGCTAGGACGGAGCTGTCAACGTAATGTGTTGCAATGCCCGCATACAAGGCCTGCACGCCATGAAGTCGCTCGGAAGTCAGTGCAAGGTATGTGCCAATCTCGCCATCAAGGCGAGGGAGGAAGAAGCTCCCGCCAACGTCGGGGAAGAAGCCAATGGTTGTCTCTGGCATAGCAAAAACCGTCTTTTCAGTAGCAATCCGGAACGGCGCATGTACCGACAGGCCAACGCCTCCGCCCATCGTGATACCGTCGATAATGGCAATATACGGCTTGCTGTAAGTGGCGATGAGGTGATCCAATTGATATTCGAGGGCAAAGTAATCTGACGACTTCTGCTGCCCCTCCGGTCCACTCTTGTTCTGCAAAGCGAGCTCTGCTACATCGCCGCCTGCGCAGAATGCCTTGGGTCCGGCACCACTGATCAATATAACGTTTGCCATCTGGGACTTCTCCCACTCTCGGAGTCGCGGGAGGATCTTTCGAGCCATTGAGCCGTTGAGCGAATTGAGCTTCTTCGGTCGATTCAGTTCAATCGTGCGGACGCCGTAGAGGGAGTTGAAGAGAACATCGTCCGGGTCGTCTCCCGGTAGTTCTTTGGGCATTGCGCCATATTTGGCCGGGGTAGAAGACATCTATACCGTTGTGAGCTCAACTTCAGCTTTCCGTCGGGGTTGGGAACATACTGCTCTTCGGCCAGCCACCAAGGGACTGAATTGGCCTTTGGATCTCGCAGCGAAGCTAATCGTTCTTGCTGCAGGAACTGATACAAGAAGCGACGAAGCGTATCTTGCGCAGCAGGCCTTCATATCGAAGCGAAGACTGAGCTGAACCACATACAGAGTGGAATTAGATTCACAACAGCGACTGCGGCGACAAGTCGGGGGAACTTGGACGACACCGGAAGGAGCCTCGGATGTTTTTCCTCGGGTCTCTGTGAAGGGAAGGTGGACCGAGAACAGACCGGATCGTGACAGCTGGTATGAAGTCATCTCAGCCTCGTCGTGGCGCAAGGCTGACCGTGCGAACCAATCACCGAATTTAGATGAGATTTTGCCGACAGTCCGTGCGGGAGGCGAATTTGGACATTCTGAATAATACAAGAGTCACATTTTCTTAAATCTTTAGAACCTTCCATGCTTGTCAGAACCGCTTCTTGAGGCGGTGCCTTAAAAGTCCTTCTTGCTTTGAGATATCTGTTTTTCCCTACAGGATAAGATCCATATCGACTCTCCTCGCCATGTCTATGGATTTGGACGCAGCAGTCGCTCTACCTTCGAGGCATGCGCCCCAGGCAGCGACTATTCTGTGCTGCAACTGTGGTGTGCCCATAGACGGGACCGCTTCGGCAGGCGCTCTTTGTTATGATTGCATCAAACTGACTCACGATGTATCGGAAGGGATTCAGCGAGAAGGGGTCCTTCACACCTGCAGAGATTGCGAGCGGTGGTTAAGCCCGCCCGCACAGTGGGTCTCAGCAGCGCCTGAAAGTCGAGAGTTGTTGTCTCTGTGTCTTAAGAAACTCAGAGGGCTGAACAAAGTTCGGATAATCGACGCCAGCTTCCTGTGGACAGAACCCCATTCGAGAAGGATCAAAGTCAAAATCACCGTACAGCAAGAAGCCTATGAGGGAACGATCCTGCAACAGACGTTCGAGGTCGAATATGTGGTCGCTTACCAGCAGTGTCCAGAATGTGCAAAGTCATATACACCCAATACCTGGCGGGCCTCAGTACAAGTTCGGCAAAAGGTGCCTCATAAGCGCACCTTCCTGTATCTCGAACAGCTCGTTTTGAAACATCAAGCACACAGGGATACGATCAACATCAAAGAGGTCAAAGATGGGCTCGATTTCTACTTTGCTCAGCGAAATCAGGCTGAGAAGTTCGTTGACTTCCTCACCTCTGTCGCCCCGGTCCGAGTCAAGAAGTCACAGGAGCTGATATCAATGGATGTCCACACCTCCGCCAAGTCATACAAGTTCACCTTCTCTTGCGAGTTACTGCCGATTTGCAAAGACGACCTGGTTGCTCTTCCCCTTAAGGTGGCCAAGTCTATCGGCAACATTCAACCATTGACCCTCTGCTATAGGGTAGGCACATCAGTCAACCTCCTCGATCCCACTACTTTGCAAACAACAGATTTACCGACTTCGATCTACTGGCGGACGCCCTTCAAAAATCTTGCGGATGTTCGGGAGTTGGTGGAATTTGTTGTTCTCGACATTGAGCCGACCGGTCAGCAAAATGGTCGATTCTTCGGAGCCGAGGCCACAGTCGCACGCGCTTCAGACTTGGGCCAAAATGACAAGACGTACTATGTCAGAACGCATCTTGGTGGAGTGCTGCACGCCGGAGATTCGGTTCTCGGCTATCATTTGACGGGGACAAATTTCAACAACCCCCAGTTCGAAGAGCTGGAGCAGAGCAACAACTATTCGTCTACGATCCCCGATGTGTTGCTCGTCAAGAAATTCTACGCCAGAAAGAAGAAGCCCAAGACTCGAAGCTGGCGACTCAAGCGGATGGCTAAGGATGAGGGTGAACTACTGCCGAAGAAGGCCGATCAAGAGAGGATGGATGCTGACTATGAAATGTTCCTACGGGATGTGGAGGAAGATGCGGATCTTAGACAAACCCTCGCCTTGTATAAGGCCAAGCAGCAGATGAAGAAGGATGCTGATGAGATGAGCGTCACGACGGCGCAAACTGATGATGAGGTGCCTAAGATCAATATGGACGAGCTCCTGGATGACTTCGAAGACTTGGATGTCAATGACGACGAATGATGGGACGTGTCTACGCTACTGGAGTAGGCTATGAGGCACGATCACAAGGGTTAGGTGCTGGGTTGGTGACTGGATGTCAACGAGCACGAATGGCCAGGAAGCCGTCAGGGCCCTGTATCCAGTGTTGACCAGCACCAGGGTTGTTCTAATGAGAATGCTCATGAATAATGGAATCAACTTCGCCCACTTCACGCACTCGAGCTACCACTCCGACTGCCGAGGAGGTGCCCCCTAATAGCTACAGTAGCCATCCTCGCCAGCTTATCCTGCCACGCTGCCACCCTGTACATTGCCCACCAGCGCCTGAATTACGTCATTGCTTGAATCCCGGCGACACATCGGCCACTTCGAATCAAATTTAGCATTGTCGGTCAGATGAGTCAAGGAGAGGCCTGCGATATTATTACACGTAGGTCCCGGACACCCATACGGCCTGTGACGCCTTGGCGTCGTCTTTACACCCAGTCACATTCCTCCGTTGAGTCGTGCACGTGATCGTTTCATAAATGCCTGGTTCCTTTCGATTTCTTCAAACAATCCAAAATCTACTCCGTACTCTCCCTGCTATTCTCCTTGTGTTATCTCATTCGGGAATCCTCCAGCCGAAGTTCAGCGTCGTGGATTAAGATATCCTCTTTCGTTCCTCCTCTCGACGAACATCTCTCGCGGTCTTTTCCTTTGAAGCTATAACTCTGTGTTATTCTGGAGAGCTAATTTCCCACATCCAAGCTGGATTCGGTACGGGCATACATGCTGGTCGACGGGTGGAGCGTGTTAGCCTAACTTGGCAACGCATCGCCGCGACAGATAGACATGCATGGCCGACTTTGGCAACTTGTCACCATTCTGTCATTGACGACCTCGACACTTGCCGATTCAGCTCCCTGTGTTTTGGCATGTGACTTGACATTGAGCAAAATCATCTTTCAGGACATACCAGAAGATCTGCCCTACTACGAAAAGCAGTGCTCCAGCTTGCTCCGGACGACGTCATTATATGCCTGCAGCAGGGAGTATTGTCCGCCTGCTACCATCCAACCCGGACTCAACGAGCTCAATGCATCATGCGCCCGATATGGCGGAACAACCTTGCCGCCTTTCAGTCTGCTGAGCAATATCACCCCAGACGACGTCAAAAAGTTTCGACTGGTGAATCGAACCGAGTATGCTCTCGCATTGAGGCTGAACATATCTGCCATTCCATCCAAACCTTTGCTGCAGGATGGGGTACGGACCAAGGTCTGTGACTTGACCCGTCCTTGCGCGGATTCCGAACGAATTGACTTACTAATCCATAGAATGCATACAACATCCAAATGGCAACCAGCCTTCGCTATGCGTAAGTGTCCGATGCATCCAGATGTGGTCTCTAGATAACTCACATGCCTACAGTGTTGTGCAGTTCGTGTTTTGGGTCGTGGTCGTCGTGTTCGGCCTCGGTTTCCGCTTCAGTCACTTCCTCTCAAGAAATTCCAAGCTCGGCCATAGGCCGGCGGCCAAACACAGCCCATTCTACGACGAGCTTCGACGAGGGTTGAGTAAACAGTTCAAGGAACACATCTTGATCCCTGCTGCATTCGATCACCATTGTGCTGAACCTCTGGGATGGTGGATTGTCCCTCCTCGGCTGCAGTCTCTCACCATTCTCATCTTCGTTCTCATCAATTTTATCCTGAGTTTTGGACACTACGACGTCTTCTCGACAAACCTTTACTGGCCGGACGCCACCTCACAGTATGCAAGGTATGTTGGAGATCGCACAGGCGTCGTGGCGATCGCGAATTTTACCCTGACCTATTTATTCGCCACGCGCAACAACATCCTTCTCTGGGCAACTGGCTGGAG
This sequence comes from Phialophora chinensis, assembly GCA_016109575.1. Taxonomy (NCBI): domain Eukaryota; kingdom Fungi; phylum Ascomycota; class Eurotiomycetes; order Chaetothyriales; family Herpotrichiellaceae; genus Phialophora; species Phialophora chinensis. Next base: position 3,090,652 of record JADWPU010000003.1, on the reverse strand, counting down.
CTTCGAGACCTTTATCCAGTTCCACCGTTGGGTCGCAAGGGTATCCACCATCCAGGCTATCGCACATAGTCTTGCCTACACTGTTTATGTCCTCGCCAGAGGTGGCTGGCAACATTATTGGAATGTCTGGCGTCAGCGTTACTGGTATTGGGGTGCTGTCGCCACAATAGCCATGAGCCTGCTCCTTGTTTTCTCACTCTATCCCCTCCGCCATAGGTTTTACGAAGTTTTTCTGTTTCTGCATGTGACATTAGCCCTCGCGTCGCTTGTGGGGATGTGGTATCATGTGGAAATTTTCGATGGAAACTACAACGTCTTCCTGTGGCCATGCTTCTTCGTCTGGGTCGCAGACCGCATTTTTCGCGTCGGCCGGGTGTTGTGGTGCAATCTGCCGTACCAACCGAGCCGAGCGACTTACAGCTCGAAGACCAACGTCATTTGGGTAAAGGTCCCAAGGATCACACACACTCCCAAGCCAGGCTCATACTATTTTTTGTACCTGGTGCATGGCACCACATGGCATGAGAGCCATCCATTTACTTTGAGTGGCTGGAAAGATGATCCTTCCGCAGACCATCAGCTGGAACCAGACCCCAAAACAGTACCACGCAAGAGAAAAATCAATCTCCAGTTCGTCGTTCGGCCATACAACGGACTTACTGCTCGGTGGAGGGACCTGGTTAGGGATCACGCTGTCAAATCTGCAGATGATCGAGGCCGTTCTCTGCGCGTACTCGTTGAAGGGCCTTATGGACCAAGGTACGACCTTCGGTGGTACGATACCATCGTATTCATTGTCGGTGGTACCGGGATTGCCATCGCCCTCTCCTATCTTTCTGATATCCTTGATGCAGCTCGAGCACAGGGTGATGGATATCGTATGCAGCATCTGCACATTGTGTGGGCCGTGAGAGAGCCTGGTTTCTATCAAGAGACGTTTGATCGTGAGCTGCATCCTAGGTTGACGGAAATTTCTGAACTGTCAGGTCGTACGGTCGAGATCCGCATACAAATATACATCACCGGCGGACGAGTGGAACGGAGATTGAGCGGTGAGAGCAGCATTGATTGGGAGCTGGAGGCCACATTTGGCACTGAAATGAGATCCGATCCTCCTGCCCAAAACACGAGATTGGAACCAGATGAGCATTCGCCATTGTCATCATCCGATGGGACCGTCACGCCGGTTGGAATAGGGCTTTCCATTCACTACCACCGCCCACGTCTGGACAACATTATATCACGGTGTACTTCGGAGGAAAGCCGCATCGGAGGAGACAGCGCAGTAGTTGCCTGTTGTCCAAGCGGTATGGCTGACAGTACCCGCGCAGCCGTTGTACAAGCAATTGGCCAAGGTCATGAAGACATCGATTTCTATCCCGAGAGCTATGCTTGGTAGCATGATATGTCTACTAGCTCCGGACCAACAAGTACACAAAGGTGCAACGAAGGTGTGGAGACTTGTAGAAATAGACGATTTCAACTACCATATAACTCCATATGGAGAGACCCTATAGCTATACACAGAGAGATTTTTGCAAGAAGGACATGGCTACTCTCAGAGATCCACTTGCTCTGAGACTATTCAGGGGAACAAGACAGTGCGTTCTCTTCAAAATACTGCCACTGCAATGTTCTTATTTGTTGGGTGCAATATTTGATGAAAAGTGCTGGTCATGCACAGGCGGAGTGGCTATTACCTGCAAGTTATTGGAGTTTTCTCACCCTCCGGGTGGGCAGGCTTTTTCGAGCGTGGTCTTCTCGCATAGCACTGAGACGCCATCTACAGAAGGAGTCAGAAGAGAGTGGTCAGCTTTGCGGGGACGACAGAGTAGAGAAGGTTGTGAAAGATCGAAAGCGAAGGAGGAAAGGGTAGCTCCCACAGGATATAGCGGCGGAGCGTGGCATCTTGGTTCTTCGTCTTTGAGACATGTTTATCTCGACTGCGAACCTCGTCGTCTTCTCTATGTGCTCCTCTTTGATAACCGTTGGCTTTAGCATGGGCAAGCAGCAATTCGTCCGCCATCAGGTCTTGCTGGCTCGGCTGGACCATGGCCGTGGTCGGAGTAAGAGGAGGCTGTGAAGTCTTGGGGTGAGAGGGCCGTCAGGAGTAGACGGACAAGGTCGTAGCACGAAGAAGATCGTAGTCGGGAGGAAGAGACCCGGCCACTCCAGAGGGCAGGCGAGGGGGTTTTAATGCTCCATGGGCAGGAGGGAGGGGTCGTCGAACACGGGGGCATGAAAGAGGTCGAGGGTCGGCACGGCGTCAAAGAGGGCTCAGACGGCGCGCCGCCAATTTTAGGTCCTGGCTGGCGCTACATGTTGTGGAGCAAGGTCAGGATGAAGGGTGAGTGTGAGGGTGAGAGAGGTGAGTGCGAAGGTGAGTGGGAGGGTGAGGAGTTATAAAAGCGGCACGCGTGCGGTGAGTCGCACGTGAGCTCCGTGCACTTTTTACTCTGTTACTGTCGCCAAGATCATGCATTGCAGCAGGCAACCTGGTCAATGTTTGACGTTGTGTGAAAGCATCACCATCAGCATCGACGCGGTGAGGGCGAAAAGTGCGTTGTTGTGAACGCGTGGGTGTCACCTCAACAGGCAGTTGCGGTACTCCAAAAACAATTAGTCTGGCCTGATCGTCGTCTCTGCAATGGTCGCAAGTTCCGCAAACCCTCAGCACTATTACAGTTTTGTCGGGTTTGGAAGATGAGTTCTGCCTTCTTCCGACGCCCTACCGACGGAAGCTCTGGCTCCAGTTCAGACAGCGATGTGGCTAAGGAAGACGAGCTGCACACTCTACAGACCAACAATGGCATTGAAGGCGAAATGCAGACCCTGACCACCGAGTCGCTGCCCAGTCATGGGAGTGTGTCTTTTGGGGATGATGATGATGATGATGATGCACCAGCGGCTGCTAACGTCGACCGGCATCGCACCAATCTGCTTAGCGCGCTGCTCGAGGACTTTGCCAGGAACAGAACAAGAGATTACTTGAATGAGGCATTCCCAGGGTCCAGTTTCGACAGATCCTCACCGGAAGTCCAGTCGTTGGCAGACAGTGTGTATCAACAGGTCCGTCAGTCGTTGGCACTCACTGGCATCCTGCCAGCAAACAATGCATCAGATAGCAATCCCCAAGCACGAGTGGCATACTTAGCAGGTATCGAGAGCCTCGCGTTGACCAATGTCCAGAATCACAATTTCCTGCCGGGACAGGCTCGCTCACAACTCGCACCATCTGCACAGCAGCTGGCTGTCGCCTCGGTAGGGAACCCCGGCCAGAGTCTAGCCCCTCAGTCCCTTCAACAAGCGCTCGGAAACCTCTCGACCCAGCTAGGCCAGAATCCTTCGTCTGCGTCGTTCTCGGAATTGATCTTCTCTGCCCCAGAAGCTCGCCGCAGCCACTATGAATCAAGTTTTCAGCAACTTCGGTTACTTGGAAAAGGAGGCTTCGGTCGAGTATATCACGCTTACAATATTTTCGACAAGAAGGAGTATGCCGTCAAGAAGATCCCCCTCAGCCCTCGTTTGTCACATCGATACCGGGAGTCGGGGCATCGGGAGCTGGAAAATGTGCTTAGGGAAGTTCAAGCATTGGCGCAGTTGGAACACAATAATGTCGTCCGATATCATGCAACATGGATTGAGGAACCAAAGCAGACGCCTGACGCCATTTACCAGCGTAGGGACCGGAATCTTACAGTGCAAGGCAGGAAACTGATCGCTGATCGCGCAATACATTCACTACCCAGTGCCCTCCGCGCGCGATCTCCGGTCCTCGATCACAGCGATGACATCGTCTTCGGTTCCGACAGTCGGTCAGGTATTCGTGTCTGCGATGGGGAGGGCGACGCTCCAGCACCGATGTGGTCTGTAAGCGAGACTGATCCTGAACACTCTTCTGCACGAGCCTCGGAAATATTCACGGACGGCAATGCTCGACCCAGTCTCGCCCGTGACTCGGCCATAGACGATTCAGTGTATGTGCTGCATGTTCAAATGTCAGTGTATCCAGCCACATTGGCACAATATCTAGCACCGGTACAATCAAACAGCAGGAGCGCGCTCAGCACGCCAGCAAAGAGACACTGTTTCCACCTCGTACCAGCGCTTCGCCTGTTGATGGGTATTCTGTGCGGGTTGCAGTACATCCACGCTAGAGGACTAATTCATCGCGACATCAAGCCTTCAAACATTTTCATCTCAACCTTGGATCTCTCGGCGACAGGCCTTATCCCTGACGGCTATCACGACGTGGGATCATGTGTGGGATGCCCAAGCTCCAGTCCGTACTTCGTCAACCCACGTATTGGTGATTTCGGCCTTGTCGCTGAATTGGCGAGAAACGACGACAGCAATCAGCACAAGAGCACCGGAAGCACTGCCAAGCCTGTGGGGACCGAATACTACAGACCTCCTTCGTTGAAAACTTTCAAAGACTACCACGCGGATGAGAAATTGGATGTTTTTGCGCTTGGTGTCATCCTTGTCGAGCTATTGTGGCCATGTTCGACGAGCACCGAACGCATGCACGTTCTACGAGACGTCCAGAAAGGAAAGGTTCCACCTCGCTTGGCTGAGAAGATCGAAACGGAAGGACACGAAGCCAGCATAAGTCATTCGGTTGTCCAGTGTATATCCGGGATGATTGACCGGGATCCAGGACATCGCTGGGGCTGTGCACAAGTCAAGGAGTTCATTGAATCAATAGTGAGAAGGTGCAAGACCTCAGCGACTGGCACCGACAGTAATAATGCTCCCGACAAGAATGACCTGGATGGAATGGATGGGATGAGTAAGGTTGTGAGCATAGATGAATCGACATTGCACGAGTCAAGACAGAGCTTCGACGAAACTGTCTAATTAAGACAAGAAACATGGTAGCATTGCGAGCTCCGCTACCATGATAACAGTCGAAGATTTCCATGAGCTGGACAGTTCTTTGGCAGGTTGTAGCTGGCTCAATGGCCGCACACGTATGCTCCCCTCGTTTTGAAATGTACAGTCAGCTCGCCGTTGGGGAGTACCAAAAAGCTCTTATGACCGCCAAAGGTGGCATTCCACCAGCCCATGTGTATGGTACGGCATTGCAGGAGAAACGCCACGCTCCTGATGGGGACAACATCCCAACTGTATTCGTGACCTCGGAAAAGGGGCCGAGAGGGAGGGATGGGGATATTTATACCTCCTCTTATCTGAATAGTACCTGTAGCGACCTGGTCTCAAGCTCGCCATGTGTTGTCCAAGACCCTCGTTGCATCTGTCGAGTTGGAGGTGGTCCCACTTCTTTCTACATTGTTGTCAATCCCGCTCTTTTGACCCATATCCTTTCCTTTTCTGCTGCGGGATAGATGAGTTTCAGTGGCATCAAGCAGCGCCTGTGGTACTTAGGAGGCAGGGGGGCCAGCATCTTCTTTCTTAAGTGGAATATGCTAAGAGTGAGAAGACGCCAGTCAATGTCGCCTCTGCTTTCACCTGGAAGAGTGGCGTGAGAGGAAGTTGTAGTCCACAGTAGAGAGAAACCAACTACTGTCATGCACACCGCCCTAAAGCGTCGCCCATCAAATTGCCGAAGATCCCCCACCAAAGATTTCCTCCGCGTTCACCTGTGCATCGCTTAACGACAGAGAACGAATACATTTCCTACACCAATGGCGGCAGAAAGACGAAATACATACCTCGACGCCGGTGCGTCAGAGGATTCCGAGCACGATACGGGCTACGATTCTGAAGCCGCAGAGATCTCGAAAGCCGGACGAACGAACAAACGGCGGAAAATCCAGCACGAATATACTGAACAAGAGGATGAAGATGATGAGGACGAGGTTGACTTCCAAGCTGGGCGACGGACAGGCCCCACGGCCACGAGACATGTCGCAGAGCCAAAACAGCAGGGGCCTAAAGACGAGCATAGTGACTCGGCGAATGGGGACGACGAGGGTGCAAAGCTGCTGGCAGAAGACGAGCACCCAGAAGAAAGAGACCGGGATTCTGTATCTACTGTGGACCCTCGGCCCTTGACGCCGTCCCACAGCGAACATTCCACAAACCAGAACCAGAAAAAGAAGACGAAGAAGGTCAAGGACAAGGACAAGGATAAAAAGAAGCCCATCCCGGGCGTAGTCTACCTCTCCTCCCTCCCTCCGTACCTCAAACCTTCTGCACTGCGCAACCTGCTCGACCAGCGCGGCTTCTCGCCCATCGCGCGCATCTTCCTCTCCCCGGCATCGAAATCGAACAAGTCACATTCCTCGGGCGGCAAGAACTCGCGCCAGCTCTACACGGAGGGGTGGATTGAATTTGCGTCGAAAAAGATGGCGAAGAGATGTGCGGAGACGCTGAATGCGAGTAATGTGGGGGGCAAGAAGGGTGGGTATTATCGGGATGACGTGTGGAATATGAAGTACCTGAGGGGCATGCGGTGGGAGGAGCTCATGGCCGGGGTGAGGGAGGAGAAGCGGGAGATGGAAGGTAGGAGGGATGAGGAGAGGAGAACCATTGCGAGGGAGACGAGGATGTTTGTCGAAGGGGTCGAGGAGGGCCGGAGGCGGGAAGGGATGAAGAGGAAGAGAGCACAAAGGAAGGAAAATAAAAGAGAAACAGATGCGGCGGGAGGTGCTGAGCAAGCGGGTGACAGTGATCTTAAGAGGACGTGGCGACAGAACGAAGTGCTGGGGAGCAAGAGGAACGAAGAACAAGGCGGAAATGTCAAGATTAGTGACGACGTGCGGGAAGTGTTGGGCAAGATCTTCTAATTTGTGCTGCTGGGGATTTATTCAGATTCTGGATCAATGACTGCCAGAACTGCTCCGGCATGGAAGCGCTATCCGCTCGTCGCCAGCCGGAACGGATGTGCCTCTGTGTTGAAGACGAATTCATCCAGACTCACAACGTCTGGGTCCTCGAACAACAGCCACATATACTTCAAAGTCTCTGCCATCCAAAAACTCTCCATCTTGTCCGTCTTTTTCGACTCCGGCTGCGTGACGTCTTCAATACACGAGAACCCGTATTCCGTTCTGGTCTGCTTCATGATTGCCTCGAACATGTGCCACGCACTCTCACGCAACGACTCATCACCCGTGATACGGTAGAGGACGAAAATGGACTCAAGCGCTTCCGGGCGCAGAGCGTATTCGCGATTTGCGATTGTGGAAACGCCCTTTGGGAGCCGCAGGCGTTCGGATTTCTGACGGACTCGCACGTCTTGCGGCAGGAGTTTGTCCTCGGGCGACTCGTCCTTCGTGTTGAGCTCGAACATGGCTTCGGCCCAAGCTTGCTCGTTCCAAGGACATTCGGGGTGCTCGTCAGGGCAGGGAACGGCATGGAACATCTCCGGCATGATGCCAGTTTTCGTCTGGCCATAGGCCCAGATACAGCCACGGACCAACTTCTCGGCCGTCTCCATATCCTCTGGGGCGTTGAACATTTTCGCTCCCAAAGCAAACATGCCGCCTGCAAAGCATGCGAGATGTTGCGTCTGTGGTATCATCTTCGTGTGTCCAGGTCTGTAGGCCTTCACTGCGCCCGCCAGAAGAATGTCCTCGTTTGTCGGCGTCATCGGCCTGAAGAGGATCGAGTTCTTTATCGGGTCTTTGGCAATCTCATAAAGCTTTCTGTACTGTTCAGCGCCACCTCCCAGCAGCTGATACTCTTTGGGGAAGTATTCGTATACCGAGTCCGCGGATCCGCCAAGGGAGAAAGACACCCCGTCGAAAAAGTAGCAATCTCTCGCGTTGACGATATGGGGGAATAGACCTGGAAATCTTGTCTGGTTCTGCTGGCTCTCCAGACAGTCCGTGACGCGCTGCACAGCATCGTAGTATCTCGGATCACCTGTTAATTGCGTGAGTCTCGTGAATTCGAGGCTGAGCGTCCCCAGCTCAGCAATCAATGTCTGGGCATTTGGCGCCTCAATCCCAGGGCCGATCCTCGACCACTTCGTGACGGGCATGTGATTCTGTGTATCGAACGCCTCGTACAGCATGTCCCCTAGCTCCCTTGCCTTGTCGAGCAATATCGGGTATTTCCCACCGCTCACATCATACGCTCCGATCAGGCCTCCGAGGTATCGGATCGTCGTCTCAAACACATTGATCGGCAGTTGCGTTGCGGTGTTGAAGTCAATGTCCGCCACAGCCGTGACAGCCTCTTCAAACTCGGCCGTCATGCCCATCAGCCACAGCGTGTCGAGTGCATCAACCAGCGTGACGGACCAGCCGCCCAGAGTCTTCCGAGAGCTGCCCGTGACTGGAGAGAGCTCATCCTTTAGCCAAGCTCTCTCCCGATAGCCGCGCCATGAATGCACCATCGCCTCCTTGATGACTTCGAGACGGGCGAGTCGAGTTTGGCTGCCTGCATTGCTAACTGTCTTGAAGTCATGTTGGATCTTGGGCAAAACTCGTGTCACCGTCGGCAGAGGTATATAGCTGGACACAGGGTTGAGGAGATGGCCTGGTCCGACGCCGAATCGTCCATGGTAGTAGCTACTTGTGCCCTCGTCCGCATGCTCGCGGGCGGCCTCTAAGAATCTGTCCTGCAGGCGCCAGAAGAGAAACAGCAGCGTGCATGTGGCGATGGAAAAGAGGACAATCCGTCTGAAGCGGAGGGCCATCTGAAGTTGATGGCGATGGTTAGAGAGTCTCGATCAATACGATCCAGCAGTCTCATTCTGGAAAAAAAAAACCTCGCCTTCCTGCCAACGCAGAACTCACTGTAGTGCGCCGGAACCGCTGAGTTCCAAGCGACGAGAATCTTTAGCCGTGGTCGCGCGTCTTGTTACTCATGTTTCCGTGTTCTTGGCTGCAACAAGCATAACGGAGGGTCATGAGTTTGAGGTTTGTTTTCCTGGCGGAATGTGTGAGAAGATGCTACGCCTGAGGTAAGAGCCTCGCCGCCAAATCAGGCTTGGGGCTCCCCAGGCGCCCCAGGCTTGAAAGGCTCGCCTCTGGTGGCTCGCTTGCTCTGGTGCCCAGCCGGCGGCATGCATGTCAATACGAGCCGGACGATCGAGGCGCTACCGCAGTTCGAGTATTTTTTATCACTCACATCCCAAATCGTCTTCTTCCTTGTCAGCAGTCTTCCAGCATGCGTACTGTTGCGTCGCCTTGTCTCAGTGTCCGAGCATCTTCGGTCATCTCGGAAATAGATGTCTCTCCCCTCTGAGTGCACGCTGAATCGGAGCCTCGACTTGAGCGTGTTCATTCGCCGACACATCGATCCACCCAATCTCGCGGGTCCCGCTCAGTCAGGCACAGCCGCAAACAATGGGCCGCTGATCGTCGACGGAACATGGGTCTGTGGCTGTCGGATGGCGTTCCAGGCGGTCGGGTGGCGCCCCTTTTCGATGCATTGGGCTTCCTGTGGACCTGCCTGCCTTGCTCCGGAAGGCGGACAACGCCTGGATACGTTCTGTTCGTCATCAGAAGGAGCAAGGACCAACCCTGACTGTTGTGGATGTTGGATATTGGATGGTTCGATTCCCTTTTTATGGCACATACGTATTCTTCATTCCTCTCTGTGGTTTAAGTTATCTTCGTTGTATATGTCACTCGCTTGAGCAAGGAGATAGTCATTCGTTTGCGAGCCATTTCCTGTCAGTCCTTCGTTTGAGAACGCTTCCTTCCACAACCATTCGTTTGTTGCAACGTTTGATCATTTCTGTCCGGTCAATAATACTCTGATTGACTATTCGAGACCTTTTAAATCTTATAACAACGGGTTGAATATTTAACGAACTTCCAAGGCAAGATGAAGACAAGTCAAATGGTTGCTCTGGCGGCTGCGACCGTCTCTGGAGCACACGCCTACTACAAAGGATTCAACATCGGTGCCAACCTGGCCAACGGAGCGTGTCGAAGCCAGTCCGACTGGGAATTCGCCTTCAATAAGATTGCCAGCTTTCCCGGAAACTTCAAGAGTGCTCGACTCTACGCCTCGAGCGACTGCAATACCCTGGCCAACGCCGTTCCCGCCGCATTAAACACCGGGACCACCCTGCTGGTCGGCATCTGGACCGAAGACAACACCCACTACGAGGCAGAGAAGCAAGCCCTTTTGGAAGCCATCCAACAGTACGGACACGACTGGATATTGGCAGTGTCTGTTGGTTCGGAGGATCTCTACCGAGGCGACACCGACGCCAACACATTGGCTTCCCAAATCAACGACGTCCGAGGCATGCTGTGGGGATTAGGAGCCAGCGACAAATCTGTCGGGCACGTCGACACGTGGACCGCGTGGGTGGATGGCGCCAACACCGCGGTGATCGAGGCTGTCGACTGGCTCGGCAACGACGCATATCCCTACTGGCAGGGCGTGGGGATCGACAACGGTGCCGCCAGCGATGCGTACTGGGCGGCAGTCAACCAGGTCCGCGCCGTCGCCCAGGGGAAGGACGTCTGGACGACAGAGACCGGCCAGCCTATTTCCGGGGATGCTGTTGGCGACGCGGTGCCCTCGGTCGACAGTCTCCAGACGTTCTGGTGGCAGGTCTCGTGCGCCAGCTTCAGCAGCTTGAACTATTTCTTCTACGACCTCGACGACTTCACCGCCTCGCCCAGCTTTGCCGTGGTCGACTCCAACTACAACCCCCTGATCGATATGTCGTGCGGGTCGTGAGCGTCGTGAGCACGGGTCAAGCCCGAAACTCTACCGCACATGCAATACAGTCTCGTGGCTTGAGAACATTGAGCCGTCCAATCCTTTACATACATACATACACCATGCGTACTCTTCCTTGCATAGCGCGGTTAGACAAAGGGGCACATACAAAATAAATACTTCGGCCAGGGGATAGACTCTAATTCTTGTACATCCATCCGGAGTATCCATATGCTATTCCGCATGTGCGGCATAAATCACATGTTGCTTCGCTGCCGTGTCAAGCAATCACACCAACACCAACCCCCCACAGAACGAGGTGTGAGGTCCACCCACCTCTTCTAAAGTCCCGTATTATCCTCTGCAAGATGTCATAGAATTCATCCAAAAGACACAACCATCAGGCAAAAGACCAAGAAAGAAGCTTCAAGTAGAAGTAGAAAGTGATACAAGTACGCAGAGCTCAGATCGGCAAAACAGGAGTGATTTCACGAGAAATCAATTGATGTCGGCTGGACAATCGGATCGGTCGTCATCATCGCTGCTGGTTTTTGTTCACGAGGAACAGTTATCCAACAGCGAGCATGAGAGCTTTTTAAGCTCACGCACTTCTTGCACTGGTAGCGATGGACGTCGACGATGTGAGTGAGGCAGTGCGACAGCCTCCTCCTTGATGACCGTGTCGAGTGCAGGAGTTTGATTTCGGTATATGGAAGAATAGGGAGTGATGGTTGAGCCGTGGGTCGTTGACGGTTGTGGTATGTGGGAGAGTACGTACTCGGTGCTGTGGATGGCATTACCAGAGCTCGGCGGCGTGCTACTCGGATGCTTGTCGCGTTAGACGCAGAGATCCGCTTCTAGAACCCCATCTTCGCAATCTCAAAAGAAGAAAAGAATGACGTTGCGGCACTTTCTCTGCCCAGTCTTTGAAGCGGAGGGTCGCACAAGCTGGTGACTCATTCCGCCGACGGTGAGCAACATGATTTGTCTGACATTAGAGATCGATGCAAATATGCCTCTCTCTCGCACTCGCTGTCCCCAGAATCGCACCGTCTGACCAGCAGGTGACATTCGGCCCAAGTTCCAGTTACGCAAAGTGGCCTAGCTCGAGGTGTTCGATCCGCCTCGGACGACGACAGGCTCACGTTGCCTTTTCAATGCTCAACCCCTCCTTCCACTTCCACTTTCCTTCCTTTCTCTTCATACCTCTCACACATCCGGCCTTGCGGACCAGGCAAAGAAAGCAAGCAAGGCAAACGCAGATCACCCACCCGGTCCTGAGCGGACGTCAACTTGGACAATAGTCAACCATGGCTGCCACCGTCGTCGCACAGCCTGTTCGAAACCTCGCTGCCCTCTTCCCGCCATAAGAATCTTCTCCAATGGCCCGAGTGGGAATATCCGGTCTTGCAAAGTCATCATCCTCGGTCTCATCCTCTGGTCCATGGCAACCACCATGGCCAGCGACACGTTCAATCATACAACAATAACAGTAACATCACAAGTCATCCCGTCGGTGACTATCGGCATCATGCCCCCTTGATAGGAGCCTGTGACATTGATCCCTTCGAGGATCTTAGTCACCATGTCTACGATGAAGACACGGTCCAGGCTTTACAAGAGGCCGCACACTATATCCCTATGGAGGAGGAAGAAGACCTGTCCCAGCAGGGAGTGGGAGCCCAATCTTCTTCCGCTGGGCCTGGGGAGGAACCAATGGAAGGACCCCACGGCATGACCTTCTCGTTTGCCGAGAACTTCTTTGCCAATCCTTTTGCCGTTTCCTTCCCAGGAGACCTTCCGTGCCCGTCGGGGCCGACATTCCAAGAGCCGTATGGCGGTGTGTCTACGTCTGAGTCCTCCGTGGCTCTCAAGCCAGGACGGAGTGATAAGGCGGCTTCCCCGTCCGCAACAACGGTGTCCTCTTCTTTGCAGAAAGCCGAGCTCGTCTCCTTCAAATCTATCACACCACCCGCATCAACGGCGAGCACGCCCGCCACTCTGAGCGGCGGCGTTTCGATGCCCAAGCCCAAGCCCAAGGACGAAAGTTCAGGATACGGCCCACAAATCCATTTCGTCGACATGGCAGATAAGAAAGGCGCGCAACGCATTCGCAATACCATGAACTCGCGAAAACATCGTCAAAACAAGCTGGATAAAATCCGAGAGCTGGAGAAGAAATTGGCAGATCTGGTGGCTGAGAAGGACCAATGGCAGCAAAGGGAGGCCACATTCAGTCAGAGGAGTGGCGGGTAAGAGCACGGAGTTGAAGGGATGGATGGATTCCATGGATTCCTTTCTCCGTAGGAAGCTCGAAATAAATAAAACAAGTACTTGCCATACGTACGCATTTAGCAAGCAATGCCTCTGCTGACGGCAGATTGGTCCAAAACACAGAGTACTCGTGCAGTCTACCCGCTAAGATTCACAGCCTCATGACGGACTGGTTACGTACTGGGGACGGTACCGTAGCGATAGGCGGGGTTACATGACCAGTTAGAAGTTCCCAGTGGTTACTCCATACTATGTAGCCACGGTGTTGGGGTGAGCGAGTAAGTGAGTGTGCTGAGTGGATGTGAGTATCTCTTCCCCAAATTTACTCCCACTGTGACCCCAAACACCTGAATCTGAATCAGAACGACCTGAATCGCCAAATTCACCGCCTCAGTTGCTTACCCCTGTTACCCCTTGCAGCTCGGTTCGGTTCCCTGTCTACGTGTCCGTTTTCGCTGTGGCCGAGCTTCGAGATCGATCTGCTGCACTGCACGCCACAAATTTTTCTGACTCGCGCCTGCATGCGTGCGTGATTTTTCCCCTTTCTTTCCATCTTTTACCCGCCACTGGCTCTGCTACTGTACTGTCACTACCACGGCCCTGTCTGCGTCTGTCTCTGCGTATTTATATTACATTCTCTTGACACCCTAGCTGTCTCTCTTCTTTTTTTCTGGATTTGCATAGACCATAGAGCATAGAAATTAGAGATTCACTCAAGTCTCTCATTCACACCGTCGACAACACAAACACACGCGCGTCACACAACACAACACATTCCACATTCTCTTCGAAGCAGAGAGCAAATATACACGCACTACCACTGCACTCGCGATATTCAACTATTTAAAAAATGTCCCACTTCACAATCGGCACCTTCGTCGCCACGACGGCCACCGCCCTGGCTCCCTTCCTTGCCGCGTATTATCTGCCTGTGCCTATGGCGCAGCAAAAGCTTCAGACACCCACGGCTGCGCTGTCGACTCTACCTAAGCCACGACCCTTGGCCGCGCTGCGGGAGACGCGGGAGCAGGCGAAGACTCAGGCCGCGGAGTTTGAGTTGCTCTAAGGAGACGCGTTGCACTGCATTGCATTTGATGAATGGGATTATAGCGAAAAGAAGCAGAGTGGTTGACATTACAGCGACGACGATGAGATTACAGCGATGAGGAATGAGGTGGTTAATATTTTGGACGGACAAGCAGCATTGGCTTTTTTTGATAGCGTCCGGCTTGTACGTTATGCGTGCGGGATGGAATGGGATGGGATAGGATGTATGTCCTAGATGGAGATGAGATGTGATGTGAAATACATCATGACATGGAGTTATGATATTTGTTTGCTTCTGTGCACTTGTGTGTGGTGATTTCGACTGGCGAGGTCGGTGATCAGACTTGATTGCACGAGTCGAAGCACGTCCAAGGTATGGGTAATAATACGCTGTGCAGGGAGTGGGCATGAGCGTGAGCATGGCTAGTGTGTCAGTAGGGGATACGGGTATCAAGAAAATGGACTCATTCCTCTCCCTACTCCGATTTCTTGTTCGTCTTTCTGTTCCTGGCACGCACATGCACATGCGCCAGAGTGGAGTCAAGACAATATACTCGGCTTTCTTCTCACACAACGGAAAATATCCTCGGAGCGAGCGCCAAGTAGGCAGGTAGTGAGTAACACGTGGCTCTTTTGTGCGTTTGTCTACGACTATCATGTCAGTTGCAGCCATGGATTCGAGGTCCAGGTCTCGCGTTGATACTCTGTATTCTGTATGACTGATACGAGACGCTAGATGTGCTTTGCTCCACTCGGATATCTGGACTCCTCCGACAAGATCAAGAAATAGCTTCCGTATTGCACAGAAGCACATCCATGGCATTCAAACATCGCCTACAGTACGAACGCGTTGTGTTACCGTACCCCACCTTTACTACTTTCCGCCATCAGGTCTCGACGGGAATAATGGAGAACCTCGCCGCCTAAGCCATCCACAGAGGCGCTGGCGACGCCGTCCAAGTGACAGTATGTGATCCTTACCCTGTACTATGTACTGAAAAGTGGGCTTGCTACTAACATCCCTATATCCTCATCGCCAAAGCGTCCACATCATTACGCAAGATGAGTCTACATGCGACCCTTTCCCTTTAGAGCCTCAAGTTCCTGCTGCCACGAGTCCTTGGTGGATTTCCGTCACACCATCACGGGCGTGCTTGGTTTCAAAGCAGCACGCATTCCAGCCAGTCGTCGTCGACACGCATCGGCGCATTCTGCACGTCCTAATTCTTGGGAAACGGACGCCAATGCCTCCAATGCCGATTTCAAGGCTGGATCCCACACGTCGGCTTGAATCAGGATTTCTCGCATTTTGACCGCCTTGCTGTAGGCGTCCATCGCCTCCATTGGCAAACCTTGGGCTTCGTGGATGGCACCAAGCAAGTAGAATGTCAGAGCAGCATCCAGATTGAGCTGACGTAGCGTGGCAGTGCTCCACGATCCTTCGGGCATGGTCGGCAGGGATGTCGAATAGATGCGACGGATCAACTTCTCACAGAAGAGTTGGGCATCTGCATTGTTCTGGCCATACTGAAAGTAGCGGATTGCCGTGTGCCAGAGACAGAATGTTGCATGCGAGATATGGCCCAGGGCTTCGTCCACTTGTCCAAGAATTGTCTGCATCTCGCCACGACTTTTCCCGTGGAAAAAGTCATAGAATTTGCCAGCATCGGCGCGTGGGAAACTGGCTTGGTTATACGAGTAGTACGCTTTGAAATCCTCAGTCTCTGTCTTTATCCTGGACATCCATATGTGGCGACAATACGCGTCGAATGCCACCACAAGGTGTCCCGCATCGTCCAGGGGCATCAAGGATCTCAGGTGTCTGAACATGCGCCTGCGTGGATCACCCTCCTGCAGTTCTTGCTCAGCCCACTCGACGAGAAAGTCAATCATCTTGGATTGGATTTCACTCGCTATATTCGTCATCACCATTCCACGTCCTCCGGAGCGATGACCGTCGCTGTGATCGTCAACCACCCCTGTCTCAGTGGGAGGCACGGCTGCGCGGAGGGTGACCCTCTGAATCAACAGGAGAATTGCCAGAATATCTGGGAACTGGCGGTGGTGGTAGGTCCGAACAACGTCTGGATAGAGGGCGACCGCACGGTGAAGTATGTCCCATCCATGAATGTCTTCTCTGCTCAGCTGACTCAAAGCGTCCACTACCATGTTGTGTAGACTGCTCAGTGCTCTCAGTCCGGCCTTGAGCTCTTAACCTCGAGCTTATAAGCCATCTTCGTGCTTGCGCCACACTGGCGCTGTCCGATCGAAGCAATTGAAGTGCTGGCCTGTGTACCGCAACATCAGACCAAACTCTTTGAAAGCATCGGGATCGTCGAGCCTGCCGAGGTTGAAGCGAAGAGGCACCACTGTGAGACGCCTGCGAGTCGTTCGAAGATGTGGCTGACTGCTGAGCTGAAACCGGGAACGGACTGGAAACTGGGTTGAAAGCACTGCCCCGGCTGGCGGATGCCTTGGTCTATGTTGCCTTTCGGTAGAACCAAGCAATTCCAGCCTTCCATCTCAGGCGTCCAAGAAAACGGGTGCTGCTTTCACTCGACATCCTTCCCCCATAGCCCTTTCATCCGCCAGACCGCTTCGAGTTCGTCCATGAAAAGGATTTCCTCGCCAGAGTACAACTGATAAAAGCGTCGCTCCAGCTCCTGCCGGAGAAATGCAGCGTCCTCGGGCGTGTCAACCGCGTAGCCGAAGATCAATGTCGGCCAGGATCCCAGAAAACATCTGGTCCACTCCTTGCTTGAGTGCGGACAGCGAAGAATTTCCAGACTTCTTCGCAGCTGCCATGAGTCACCCGCGGAAGGTCGAGGAGACCGAGGAGACCGAGGCTGCTCGTCCGACACCTCCTCTTGCGCCCTAGAGACCCACTCCAGGAGAAGCGACGCCGCCAGGACGTGCAAACTCATCGAGTGGAGGTTGAATAGCCGACACCTTTCCGAAAGAGCCTTCGGCCAATCTGGCTCTCTCGAACAATGCCCTTCTTCCAGGATCGCACTCTCCCACTCTCTCATCTCACTTTTCAACCGTTGCAGCGCTTCTGCATCGGACGGGCACGGGCTTTTGCACAGTTGAACGATTTCGATGATGAATTTAGGGAGCCTCAGTGGGAGCCCGATGATCGGGCTGTTGTCACCTGGAGACAGATCGGGGAACGTCAATGACTGGAGAATGTTTTCCGCGACAGTACAGAACTCAAAGTCCGGCTGGAAATCGACCACGAACGGACGATTGACAGCCTGTCGAAAGCTTTGGTAGAGAATGCTCTCCCACATGATGCGATCTGTCGGCCGCGACATCGGCGGTTTGCTCGACTTGGCTGTACGCAGTTTGACCATCTGAGCTGCGCCCTCGACATGTTTGGCAATGTCTCTGTTGGTGTCGATGCTATAGACCTGATTTCTGACAGTCAGCTTAGTTACGTTTGGGCCATCGTCCGGAATGGCTGTCGAATAATCATCTCGAGATAGCTTACACCGTGAACGTAAAGGAGCATAATGGTCCAGAGCACCGCATCGTTGAACTCGCCTCGACTCCAGTCGATCTCGCTCAGAGCTTGCGTGACCTCGGAGACGGCCCTGCAATAATACTGCAGTCCGTCCTTATACATCTGAGAGCTGCCGGTGGTGTAGTGCATGTGTGACGCCCCGCATGCCAATATGACATATTTCATGCCGGCAAAGCTCGACAGCATCTCCACCATCTCCGGGATCAGCTGTGACACGAACCCCGGGTGGGCGTTGCACAACAACTGCAGGGGCAAGAATCCGCTGAAAAAGTGCCGGAAACTATACGCCTCGAGGTCGGATTTGAATATCATCGAGTTGAATAGATCCGAGTTGACACAGATTTCACGGCAGAGACTGATCACCTCCCGGTTTTTGTTGTTATTGTTGTTGTCGTCCACGAAGAGCTGGAGGTGCTTGTTGTCACTTTGGCGGCGCTGGACCGGGGTTGGCTTTGGCGAAGAAGTACTTGTTGTTCGTAACCGCGGCGGTGATTTCGGGCTTCGACGGTGGCGGTTGTCGAGGAGTTCATCCTCGCTGGGCCAGGAGCAGACCCGTTTAGATTTGACGCATTTCTCACAGCGAGGTCTTTGTTCGTTGCACTTCTTTTTACGCGCCCGGCCTTAGCAGAACAGAACGGGTCAGGTTTCAGTTCATCGGGCGGCACAGTAACCACCACTGCAGGATGGATTCAACTTACAAGTCCAGCAACCCGTCTTGGTCCGAAGTGTTGCGTTAGATCCCGCGAACAAAGGCATGATGGCAGCTGAATCAGAGATCGATGGTCGTGGTTCTCTTTCGAATATAGCAACGAGGTCAGGAAATAACTTCTTGTCCTTGTACAACGAAGGAGTACAGGGCGAAGAATACAGTATCACAATCTGACGGTTTCCTAGCCGCGTGGCTCGGTTATCTTGGGATGGGTCGGATGCCCAGCTCTCTTATCAAGACCAAAGTCTTGGACTCTCTTGGTCAAAAGTTGGGGTGCACACCGAGTACTCCGGACGTACCACCGTGACCAAGCGCCCTAGCCCGAGGGTCTTCTAAGGTCTAGGCTAAGTTAAACCTACCCAGCCGGGTCGGATAAGGATGCTTTGTCCAGGAGAGACTAATTCATCGTTAAACTGCTTCATTACTAAACTGATTCCCCTCCTCCTCCTAGGGGCCTCCCGTAATACCAGCATAAGCGTTGCTCGAGCGAATGGCAACTGGGAGAGTGGCTTGCCAGCCTCGAGCCACAGCTTCATACTACATAGAGCCATGCTGAAACTTGTTACCTAGGGGCACCATCGGATCTGCGAGCTTCCCGCTGGTCGCTTACCGTGTCTGATCAGATAACTATCTATTCCAGACCCAAGGTCTTCGAGATGATCTCCACCGCGGCCATCAATTCTTCATCCTGCTCAGACCTGGCGACTACTTGGATATGGCACGGCGCCCCATCAACCGCTTCCGGATCATCTGGGTCGGATATGTTAGCTTTATCTCCCGGAACGGGGTTCTCTCGGCTTACAATCTGGCACTCTTGGATCTGGGAGATCAATCGTCTTGTCCGCCTTGAGGTAGGGTACAATGCACGCAGGATACTGTCCACAATTATTAGTTTCCGCCTGATGCCACCAACAAGGATATCTAGTAAACTTACCGAGAGAACATTCCACATGACCGAGTATGGAAACCACATGAAGGTATCGTGCGGCAGCGCAGTTTTGTCGGCACCTGGTACCAGGACGACATCGAGTTTGTTGTCGACAAAGATCTTCAGCCACTGCTCCCTGTACTTGAGACGTTCTTCGTTCATGTCGAACAGATTGGCCAACGTCAGGATCTTCTTGCCTTCCGGGTCCGATAACCACAAGTCCTTGACAGATTTGACGATGGGCTCTCCCGAATCTTCAACGTACTTGATTCCGGTGCCTCTAGTGTCAACAGCAAAATAATCCAACGATAGGTCCATAGCCTCCTTGAACGATGGGAATTTCGTAAGCATAACGATGTTGTGACCGGCTGCTTTTAGCTTCTCGGTGGCCGTCTTCAGTGCCCGTAGAATAGTTGGTTGGACAGGCCAAGATGGGCATTCGTAGATGACCCCGATAGTCAAGGTCTTTTTCTCCTCGATTGTACGCCAAGGCATGCCTAACGCAGTGTAGTCAATGTCCCAGGGATTCGACTTGATCACAGTCTCCAAGAACAGTCGCACGTCCCGAGCGCTGTGAGCCAGCGGACCTGCTGTTGGCATAATACCTGTCCAACCGGGCAGAATGGGATTGGTTTGGCCCCCGAATGGCACTCGTTCAATCGAAGGTTTAAATCCAAAAGTGCCGTTGCAGAGAGCTGGAATGCGAATCGATCCGGCGATCTTTCACAGTTGGAATATCAGTTCAGTGGAATTTCTCAGCGCCTGCCCCAAAAATACGCTCGGATCCACGGTATTTAAAGCGCAAAAGACGCTGGAAAGGAAGGCAGTCACTTACATCTGTTCCCACACCAAGGATGGAGCCTCGGATGCCAACCAGAGCTCCCTCACCTCCGCTGCTACCGCCTGCGGTCAGGCTAAGCTTGTACGGGTTCTGAATCCGATGAGCTGGTTTTCATTCGCATGAGCATCCCGTCTAACTTACCAGGACACGGCCGAAGACATTGTTTTCCGAGTCGGCTGTCTGCAACAAGATGATTTGTCAGAAATCTCGTTAATGTCTCCTTCAATCGATGTTTAGAAGCCTATCACATAGGGTTGACAATGGTCTTGCTCCGAACGTCTCAACAACGACCTTCTGGAGCAGACACCGCTACCAACTTACCATGAGGGTCTGCGGAATACTTGTCTTCACGTAAAGCACAGCTCCGTTCTGGAGAAGGATATCGACCAAGGGTGAGTTGAACGTAGCCGGCGGACGATTGATGAACGAGACATAGCCAATAGTGGTATGAATTCCTTTAATGTTGAAGGAGTCCTAAAGCACACATCTCGTCAGGCTTACAGTTCTTGCAGGTATCTGGATCGGCTGACCTTCAAGCTGATCGGCATGCCATGCAACGGACCCATTGGCTTGCCTTCTTTCTCAAGATACTCGTCTAGGTACTTGGCCCTCTGGAGTGCTTGGTCGAAAAACATTTCGGTCAAACAGTTGACCTTGCCACACTCGATTAGTTGTTGCTCACTCTCAGTGTCGGTAAAGAACCTTTAACTAACCACTTGATGGGCGATGGCAGCTCTCTTGCAAAAGGCCAGCGTGACTTCAGAGGAGGACAATTCCTTCCTCGCCATTTTTCCAATGAGATCGACAGCGTCGTACTTCTCGGTGATTTCGACTTCTTTGGGAGTTAAGAGACCACATGTTGCTGGGACATCGATGACACTGATATTGGCAGCGGGGCTGATTGTGCTCAAGATGCTGGCAGGGAGACGCCATTCCTTAGGCAATTGCTTCGCAACCTGCTCGCGCTTCCTCGCGACGAGGACTCTCCAGTCTTCTTGGACCATTTTGTGTGTGTATGTATGGACGGCTTTCAAAGTTTACAAATGAGAATGGGCTTTCCAAACATGGTGAGCTCGCGTTGATGTGAGCAAGGTGCCATTTTATACCGTCGCGCGGCCGACACATGCAACGCAGGGCAAGGCTCCAATCCACTGTCATCAATCATCTTCTAGATATGGTTGTATACTTCGCAACGCCTGTGCAACCAAAGACGCGGCTCAACGACCAATTCTGGAGGATTGCGCGAATCTGGTTTTGCTGATTCGACGGACGCAGTCGAGGCTCGGACCCACGCCATCTATCTTGCGACCAGGAGATCTTGCCTCGGTTCTTGCGTATCACCAATCACACAGGATTCCGCAATCTGGGGTTGGCGCAGGAGGCTAAGTGACAACCCTAATCGATCCTGGGCTGGTAGCTTCTTCTCCAGTCTCGGGATGGCCAGGACCAAACACAGAGGATTCCGCATCTTTGGTCCAGGCACGTATCCAGATCCGTCGCGGGTATGGATCTCTCTTTCCGCTTTGGGCGTCGGTGTTCTCTTTCTAATTATCTCGAAACCACAACGGCGATGTTGTCGATGTTATTGTCTTCCCGGTCTAGAAGGACCAGACTGTTCCTCTTCGCTGGACGGGGCTTTGGGACAGAGTGCTAGCACAGAACAACTCGCGAGAATTGCAAAACCTTATCCTTCGTGTTAAGAGTGGAAACGAACGTACGGCGAGCTCGAGACATCCAGCCACCCGAGGCGATGGCGAAAGTTCGCTTTCCAAGGGCTACGTTCAGCATGCTCCGTCAATTCTGGCACGAGCGCGGAACTCGCTCCATGGGTCGATGGGGGGATTCATGAGCGACAACAGTTGCAAGGATAAACCTATAAGTTTGTATCATCTCCATTCCAAGGGTTGGCAATCCCAACGGTTACTCCTCTAACGATCTCATCTCTCTCTGCTCTTCTTTCTGAGTCCCAATCATACTCATCGCAACATCTTCTGCGAAATGGCTCCATACGAGCTTCCGGTCGACACGGTCCCAGGGACAGTCCACCTTGTCGATCTGGAGCATACCATGCATACCCGACACGCCGGTGGAGGTGATATTGTTCTGGTTCCCACGCCTTCGAGCGATCCTGATGACCCATTGAACTGGTCGGCCAAACGCAAACTTATGTCCACCGTTGCCGTGAACGTGTAAGCTCTTGAACGGTTATCGCGCCGAACAATCGTTTGACGACTCTCAGATATACCTTGGTTGTCGGCATCGCCAATTCGGTCGTCTACTCCGTCCTTGTCCCTCTTTCCGAAGCGTCCGGAGTCTCCATCAGTACACTGAATCAAGGAACTGGTAAGCTTGCAAATCAGCCTAGTCACAACTTAGAGAGCTGATAACCTCTTAGGGTACCTGTTCCTTCTTGCTGGCTGGGGCTTGCTCTTCTGGCAGCCCTTCGCCTTGCGGTATGGCAAACGACTTACCTTTCTCCTTTCCATCTGCGGAACTCTTGTGAGTCGAACGGCGCTACACACGCTCCCCCTGGCTGACTGAACATACAAAAGGCAACTTGCATGTGGGGGTAAGCAAAGTTCACTCGACCTCCAGGGGCTACCGTTATGTCTGACATTGCTTGAAGTCCGTATGCTCGTGGCAACGGTGTTTGGATCGCCAAAAACATCATCGGTGGATTCTTCGCTGCTCCGATCGAAGCACTCCCAGAGATCGCCGTGACTGATGTCGTAAGTAGTCGTCGGAGCGTCCATTGTGCCTACCTCTGCTGAAACTCAACCCAAGTACTTTCAGCATCAACGTGGAACTTACATGGGTCTCTATGCTTTCTTCCTGGCAGGAAGTAACTACTTTGCACCTGTTATCTGTGGATTCATCGCCGACAACCAAGGTGAGCCTTTCTGAACCTCATCCGATATGAATTAAGCTCGGCTTAACATTTCTCAAGGCTGGAAGTGGGTGTTCTATTGGCCCGCAATCTTCAACGGAGTGGCTCTTATCTTTTGCTTTTTCTGCATGGAGGAGACCAACTACGTTCGCTCAACAGTTGGCGTAGTAGAGCTGGCTGACAATAATGGGAGCGACACTCCCACCAGTAGCACCAACGCAGAAAAAGAGGCCAAAGGGAGTGCAGTCGTCACTGCTGGACCTGACGCTGCTCTTGGAACTGCGACTAAGACGGAACTCAAAAGCAAAAAGACCTATCTTCAAAAGCTATCGCTCTGGAATCCAACCCCAGGCGAAGCAATGTACACTCGGGCCGCCAGATCCCTGGGATACCTCGGCTGGCCTGTCATCTTCTTTGCTGGATTCAGTTACGGGACGTATCTGGTGAGTAGTATGCGTCCGCCGCTCGTTACGTCCTGGGTTGCTGCAATTCGGTGGTGGCCGACATGGCAATGCTACAATTTCCTCTCTCAGCTGATTCGAAGCCAAGCTGACCGTCCGTTTTCTTGACAGGTCTGGTTCAACATCCTCAACGCCACGGCGAGTATCATCCTCGGGGGCCCACCTTACCACTTCCGCGCATCGATGGTCGGCCTCTCGTATCTCAGCGCATGTATAGGTGTCATTGTGGGAAGCTACTTCTCGGGCCGATTCAGTGACTGGCTGACCATCCGGCTCGCAAGGAAGAACAACGGGATCATGGAACCGGAGCATCGTCTTTGGCCCTTTGTGGCATGTATCGTGGTCGTCCCCGGATCTTTAATTCTATGGGGTGTCGGCGCAGCAAACCACGTCCACTGGTTTGGACTGATCTTCGCAATGGGTACGCTGTCGGCAACGACCTGCTTCGGAGTCACCCTCAGCATCAATTACATGGTTGATTCCTACCCCAACATCAGCGGCGATGCCATGACCACGATCATGCTGGTCAGGAACACCATGTCGTTCGCCATCAGCTACGGCATCACCCCGTGGCTCACCAATCTTGGCCTGCAGAACTGCTTCATCTCGGTCGCCTTCATCGGTATGGCGGCCTCTTCGGTCTTTTTGTTCATGATCTTCAGGGGCAAGATGCTGCGCGAGAAAAGCCGAGTGAAATATTGGAACCTGGTCGGCGAACGCGTCCGAAAGGGCGCGGCGGGGACTCATTAGATCCCCAAAGAACGTCAGGGGGCCAGCCCGGGGTGAGATCCGCAATACGTCGAGGTCAGACAGTGGAGCGGCAACTGCATCGGACCTTGTGGTGGGTGGTGGTCTGGAGTCTGCTTAGATCAGGGAAGTCAGCTCTGTACCAAGACGAGAACTTTGAAGGGCTACGCTAGGCTGATAGCTTCCCTCTCGGCACGACATCGCTTCATAGACCGAGAAAAGCTTTTGTAGGGCCTGGTATATAGTTCCAAATGCCTATTAATACATTATTACCAGAAAAGCTGCGTAGCCCTCTGGAGTTCGAGTGGACTTTGCTTACCCCCACATGCAAGTTGCCTGGCTGGGAGCCTCAGCAAAGCTACATCGGGATCCATGGAAACATAATAGCTTATTGGCACAACTCTGGCTTTTCCGTCTGGACATGGTTTGGCAGAGGCGCAGTGTCGTACAGTACCACAGTACGACCTGCTTGGAGTCACCTCGAACCGAGACAGGAGTCGTCAGATACTGAAAAGTGTTCTAGCGATCAGCCGGGGTGGCGGCCGCAATGGATGGGATCTGAAGGGAGAGCCGGAGACTCGAGAAGCCACACTCTTCATCAGGAAGGTTCGTCCTGCCTGATCTTCCCATCGCCTCGTCCGACCGCCTCTCGGGCTTCGTCACTAGACCTGTCCTTTGCATCGAGATCCGGTGATATGAATGCCTTTTTTTCAGTGGAAATCCAATCAAGTGTATCAAAGTCAGCAACAGGGTATACTAATATGGATTTGTGTCACACGTGGCTGGCTCAACCTTGAAGTTTCTCCCATTCCAGAAATGCCCCGTCCCTGGTATAACTCTGTCGATGCCAAAGCTACGACCTTCAACCCGTCCATTTTGTGCTCTGCTTCTTTCCTTCAGGCCGATCAGGGCCCCAGCGGGGGTGGGGGAGGGGATGGGTAAAACCTCCTCGAATACCTATGCAATCGATGCTTGTCCATCACCCTCCCTCACCCCGACCCGGCAACCCCACCAACCACCTCCGCCACGACCTCCAGCGCCGTCTTATCCTTCGCCTGCATCTTCACCGCCGCCACCCCCGTTAGGACAATCACGTCCAACAAATAATCATCCGCCGGGACGAGGATCTCCAACTTGGCCGCCCCGACCCCCTTGATCCCACGCTCGGAGTAGTCATACCTCGCCAATCGAATCCGGTTCTCGTCCTGCAGAACAAGCGCCCCGCTCATCTTGCTCTTCCACTTCATGCGCCCAAATGGGGCACACGTGAATTTATACCCGTCCCCTGCACCGCTGGAGGACACTTTGATGGACTGCCCGGCCGAGAGCTGGATCTCCGTCGCGCATTTGAGCGAACTGTACTTCGACGAGCCGATCAGGGTGGGATGTATGGCGTGGTTGCCCGTGCCGACTCGGTAAATGTGGACTTCCTTGGATGATTTTTCGCTGACGAGGGAGAATAAGGGTGTGGTTGTGGCTGCGTGGGCGTGGGCGTAGCCTTGGTTAGGGTCCGGGGTGTAGTTCGTGCGCTCTATAAACGTGGCGTTCGAGTCGAAGGGAGAGGGCCGGAACGTGAGCAGCTGAGTGGTCTGGCTCATGTTGTAGCTAGGGGGTGGAGTGTGGTGTGCATATGAGGGAGAGTGGCCTCCAAGCAGACGAGAAAGTGAGAACGTGCTCATTTTAAGGCGTATGTCTTTGTCGGCGAGAGAGGGTGTGGAAAGCTGTCAGTCGGTTCGTATACAAGGGTAGGTGAGTGGAATCGCTGCTGTTGATGCCTTTCGAGGGCGTTGCAGTGTTGAATAGTGGTGGTGATGTAGAAACGCCGAATAAGAGAGACGAGATATACTCCCACAAGATCACCGTGGAATGCTGCACGGTTTGCAATAGTGCGCGGGTGGATAAGCTGGCGTTGAGGCGTTGTCGTTGAGGCCGTAAATCAATGCAAAATTCCCAACTTCCCAGCAAGTTCGTCTCCTTTATATTATACATGATTCCACAGCGTCGATCACCATAAAGTGCAACAAATCTAGTCGTACAGCGCAATCCATACGAGTACTCTTGTGTATCCCATCCAGTCTACCTCGTATGCTGCGCCCTGATCCTACAGGACGATCACCAAAGCCCCAGAGCGCTGCGTAGAACCACATCCGGTTAGTTATTGAGATTCTCAGCCTCGTTGATGTTCATGAGCCCCGCAGTAAGCATTGGCGCTGGCATTGGCACTGACATATCCAGTACCCATATTCCGTACTGGATAGGTGCAACGGTAAGGCCGAGACGATCAAGACAAAAGGCCCTTTATGGCGATCTTGGGTGGGGGGCCTAACTGGTGCGATTGCCTTGGAGGGCCAAGGAAAAGCCCAGGGCGCCGCATGCATGGCGTCATACTCAAGCCGGTCCTACGACACTGAAGGGGGTATTAGTATTAACATTATCTCGGTGAGCAGATGCTAACTACTCGTAGGCCGTGCGATCATGGCAGGTGGACTTCACTCCGGCCGACACAGCGGCCCCGACACGTCGGCCGACCGATCGGCCCCGGATCTTAGGGTATTGATGTATGATTGCCGACAACTCTTTGGGCGCATGAGAATCACAGTGACATGAAAAGCTCTCGACTGTTTTGTTTATCTTTGACTCATCTGCAAATTTACCAGAGGGTCCATCTTCACATTTCTCCTTTTGTCAATCCTGAACGTATTATCTTGTTCTTCCCGACTCAAAAATGGTCCAAACCCTCCCCTTTGGGGACATCCAAGTCCCGGTCCCTGGCTTCGGGGCAATGGGCATCAGCTTTGGCTTTGGGCAGAGCTTGAGCTATGAGGAAGCCGAGCCGGTGCTTCTAAGAGCGATAGAACTGGGCTGCACTTTCTGGGATACTGCGGTAAGGATTAAGCTTGATGTCTTCGCCAAAGGACCCCCCTCTCTCTTCGTTAGTCCTGGAATGCAGACTGATCGCTTCCGCTGGGAATGACCCAGGTCGTCTATGGAGCCGGCATGAATGAGAAGCTCCTTGGAGAATTCATCAAGAAACATAACTGCCGCGACAAGATTTTCAGTAGGTTTTCTTTTCGAATGGTATTCCAGCTGAGATGGAGAGCTCCGAATCACTAATAAGTCTCAATTGACATTGGCAGTTGCGTCAAAGTGCGGCTTTAACGTCTTTGACAATCCTGCTGGAGGTCGATCTGTGACCAACTCGCCTGCCCACATCGAGGAATATATCGAGGGTACCATTGAGCGACTTGGCTTCACGCCTGATCTCTATTACCTCCATCGGATCGACCCCAGTATGCATCGCCCACCCTGATAGCTATCTTCGTCCGGTCGGTGTGACTGACATGATCCGTTGCAGACACCCCTCTGGAGGAGTCTATTCCGGCTCTCGACCGCATCCGAAAAGCCGGCAAAACCAAGTATATCGGTCTCTCCGAATGCTCTGCAGCAACTCTCCGCAAAGCCAACTCGAGTATGTAGAAGTTGTTGTTGTTGGCCGATTTGAGAATCAACGGCCTGTTGGCTAACCCTCGTGATATTAGTTGCCAAAATTGATGCAATCCAGGCCGAATACTCGGCCTTCGAGACGGTGCATGAAACCAACGATTTAATCGATACGGCCAAGGGATTGGGCGTCGCATTCGTGGCCTTCAGCCCTCTCGGCCACGGCTGGCTTGTGGATGATTTTCCATTCAAGACCCCGGACGACTTTGCACCGGACGACTTTCGCCGGACAGGTGAGTCTTTTTTTCCCCCCCGTTCGCGACACACGTCCAAAGTATATACTGATAAACAAAACCTCGTGGATCCAGTTCCCAAATTCCAAGGCGAGAACTTCTACAAGAACAAAGCCATTGTCGTTGAGATGAAGAAGCTGGCGGACCGGAAAGGCTGCACTACCCCCCAAATCGCCATTTCCTGGGTCCTCTCTCAGGGATTGATTCCCATCCCCGGCACCACCAAACCTAAACGTTTAGAGGAGAATTGGGGTTCCAGAAACGTTGACTTGACCGAGGAGGAGAAGCAGGAGATTCGAAAGCTCGTCGAAGCGGCCAAGCCGATAGGAAATCGATATGCCCCGGCGTATCAGGCCATGGTGGGTCATTAGGGACTAGATGGCTGGAAATCATGATTTGTTGTGCCTCGTAGCGCATCCAGTGTGTATTACTGTCCCATTATGTGGTAACGGCCAGCTCAATCTTCAGTACTGGGTCGTTCGGGGTGCCCCTAGGATATCAGGTCAACCACAACGTGTCCCCAGCGAGATTGACAGATCCCCGACCTCAGGGGTGATGGTTTGTTCAAGGTCGTTTAGATCTCTTGCAAGTCTACAGGTTCATCAGTGGTTCAAATGATATCCTTCCATCGGGGTTTGTCCACAGTGATTGGAGACGCACTCTGCAAAAGCTTGAATGATTGACCTAGGCTTCACATCCATCGAAGGTCCAGCAGATCGATTGGGTTTTTCGGGAGGGCATAGATGGCAGGGCTAGGTCCGAAACATAGATTGATTGAATGGCGTGGCTCTGGGAGATGGGTCGGCATTTTCGCTGAACCGGCCGGAACCTTTGGCTCTTTGACACGTTGCAGCTCACTGCCTGGGAACATGCTTGCCATCATTGTGGACGGTCTGAGAACTCTGAATTTTCCATGAAAGGCGCTGTGCTTGCGAGGGGCTCATGGGAGACAGAAAGAACCTTGATCAATTGATTTTCCCAGTGACTTGGTCGGTGTCACGAAATTCAAAGTTCACTGCATTCACTCAAAATATCGAAGAATATGTGCTCTAGCTCGACATTTGCTTTTCCAATTGGTGAGGCCTGTTAGACGGCATCTGTGCGGCATTCTGCAGTCGAGCATGGATCTTGCTTTGTCCCATGCTGCCTTGGCTGATCGAGGATTAGGAGTAAGGATACCATCCGGGTTTATTGCTGAATTACGCTGCCACCGTCCCCATTGAACTCTACGGTGGCGGATTGAGAGCTTGGCTAAACTCACCAATAAAGGTGTCCGTGGTATAGTCGGCGTCAGTAATGGCAGCAAACATTCTGTCCCAGTCCTGGTCGTCAAAATTGGGAGTTGACACATCCAAGAGTCCAACGTAACTTTGGTCGGCATAGGCCGGGCTCCGCAATGGATCTCCGAGCAAGTCCGCACTCGCATTGCCTCGATTGCTAGGGGGCTGTACGGACAGCGTACCCTCTTCGGCCAGAGCAGAGGAATGGTGGCTTGAGGGAGGTGATTCATTCCGAATGGTGTGCTCACTCAAGCGAAGACAGCGGCGTAGAACTTGAACTCCGGCCTGAGCCAACGAATTTCCGGTGGACATCCATGAGAGGCGCTGAATCGTCTGTTGGAGCGCTATGTCGATTTGTCGCGTGGTCTGGCGGTCCGGCACGGGGTATTTGGCCGTGGTTACCGCAAGATATATGCCCGCATCCACAGAGTGATAGGAAAGCATGAAGATTTTGTAGTGGGCGTTTCCCAGCAAGTCAAACAACTGCTGCTGCGCGTCGAGTATATTGAGGGCGGCTTGAATGGCAGCATCTCGGCTTGCCTTGTGAGTTGCTGAATGGGCCCGGTGGAGATTTAATAAGAACGAGTGTGCGGCGATCAACATGTGCAGACGAGATGCTGTCGAGCGGAATCCACTGGCGTTCTGCGCGACGCCATGCCTGAGAGACGGGAAGCTGTTCATCAAGGACGAGACTTGACTGTCAAATAATCGTACCACGCTGTAATCGTGGAAACCTGGCTTGTGAGCCCCAATGGATACTACCTCATGGCCCTTCTGGGCGACGGCGTATTGGAAGTAGTGGGCGCTGTAGAGTGAATGCTGATGATGAGACGATGTAATGCCATGAACAGTGGTCGAAGGATTGGAGGGAAAGTCGCAGTCCAGCGGTGAGCGGATCGAACAATCGTCCGACCGGATTAAAAGAGGTCTTCCCAGGCTCATCGCCATGTGACTGTGCGAGGTCAATTCTCAACGTCCGGACTGGCGTCATGTAACAAGGTTGCCTTACCTATCCCATGAGAAGAGCTTGGCCCAGAGCCTTCTAGTAAACTCATCATGCCACAGCCATTCCAGCGACCTCTCCACCGAGAGAGCAACGCTTTGCGGTGGGTGTGACTGAATGTGGAGTCCAAGTTCTTGCGCAAGCCTGAAGTCGTCAGTTAGAAAACTGGAGGGCGGCTAACCATCCCAAGGAGCTAACCTGACCGCACTGCCCAGAAGATGCCAGGCGGACCTCCCACGGCCAGAGTTCTTGAGCCATGACGCCCTCATGAGCTCATGTTGGACAGCAAGGATACTGGGGTTGTCGAATCCACAATACATCATAAGTTCGGCGCCTTTCTGGCTCCATCGATGTGACAATTGGGAGCGAGCTACAGGAGTCTGGACCTCGATCAATTTTGCGACTGGCTCATCAGATTCGACAAACCCTAGAGTGACGGCGAGAACTTGAAACAGCAGTGCTGGGAAGTGGAGCAAGTTCCGGGGCAGGACTTCGAGGCTCGAGTGCCCGATAAGGAGCGGTCGATGAGTTTGCCACGCGGGATATGCTTCATCAAAGTAGTATCTCTCCAGGATACCGAAATACCAGTTTGCCCTGTCGAAGTATGTGTCAAGGAACTGTCTCACAATAGCATCCGGCGGAAGCTGTGCAACAAGCTCAAGGTACTTGTCATCTGCCATCGCGCTGGACAGGACCGGACTCCCTACGACAGAGTTGCCAGCCAAAACTGGTGGCCGGGAATGCGCGAACTGCAAGGGAAGTGTTAGCTGCCCACCCAGTCTGCATTCCGGACAATTAATGACTCACCTGTCCGTTTGCTGTCCTAAGTGCTTCATCGTCGTGGTAAGTCGCATAGCCCGCCTCACGCTGGAGAGGAATTGGCGTCGACTCGGTAGACGCATCGTTCGACGGACTAATAAAATCTCCTCTGGCAGTCTGTGGTGTTGCATACGGTCTTCTTCTGACGTTAGCTTTTGTTTCAGAGTACCATTGACCGTTGCGATGTCGCAGTCTCATAAATGGGTCTTGGAACGCCCCGGCGGACAGGCGAACATACTGCCAAAGGCAAGAGAAAGGCTTGATGCTAGGAGATTCATACAAGGATTGACCATCGTAGACACATTTCGTAGGGATCTTCCGCGCGATACACATATCGCAGGGACGAGAGCGGTTGCACTGTACCACGATAAGCCTCTCATTGGTGCCTGTTCACCGGGTTCGGGGGAGCCGAATCGAACCTTCTGCTTCCGCCGGTAGCATTCAGTGCACGAGCGGATGCGTCTTTTGCGTGAGGTAGAAGGAGAAGCTTCATGCTCCATCATTCTTCTTGTTCCGATGGGAAGAGGTCTCGCCGCCCCGATGATGTTGGCCGACAACAGATTGCTTCAAGTTATTTCTCGAAGCAGGTATGAGGTCGCCCCGAAATGCCGGTCAATGCCACGCTAGATGGAGTATGTCACTGGGGGAGCCCCACCCATTCGGCCCCGAAAGGTTCAAGTAAGGGTCTTTCGGCGCTGACAACCTTGATCGGTTCAAGGCCAACTCTTCAAGCAATCAGGTCACACAGCTTCCTACGATTGTATCTCTTCTTCAGTAAGTAACAGTACGTTGCGGAAGCGGCAGGTCCTCGCTGGTCGGCTTGTTGAGAGAGAAGGAGGGACATAATGGGAGGTAGTGTTGCTTCAGGTGATACAGGGTTCTTGTTGGCAAGGCATCAGCTACGAAGCACATCTTCAAAATCGTCAAAGATATCTCCAATGGTCTTTTCCTCTTTTCAATTGGTATGGTAGCTTATTCAACATATAATCGGATTGGTCTCCTGTTGGGAAGCATGAGAAGTGTGCTAGCTTGTCCTTCTCATTTCTCCGGTTTGAAAAATGAACCTTCGGCCGATGACAGTCAACGGGCGACCAAGCAGGTCGACCGTGCCGTTGCCACTGGGCCGATGAGGTTCACAGTCCAAGTCTACGTCCACTCCAGTTGCTCTGCTGAACCTTGAAGAAAGATTAAATGTCAGTTCCTCAACTTTTCGACCTCTAACCCGCGCTTGAAAGAACGGCGCTCTCTCACTCAAATACCGCCGGCATGAAGTACGTGCAGCTCGGGGCCAGCGGCCTCCGTATCGCGCCGATTGGCGTCGGGTGCATGAGTTTCGGCAACCCTCAAGGCCGTTTCAAGTGGTCGATCCCCGAAGAAGAGGCCCTCCCGATCCTGGACCACTGCTATCGGTCTGGACTGAACTTCTACGACACCGCGAACGCCTATTCCAACGGGGTCTCTGAGGAAATCCTGGGCAAAGCCATCAGAAAGTACAATTGGAGGCGCGAGAGCATTGTCATTGCGACCAAGGTCTGGGCTCCGGTCGGGCGTGGCCTTGAGGAACCCATGGCCATGACCGATGACGAGAAGGACAACAAGGGCTATCTCAACCAGTATGGCCTCAGCCGAAAGCACATTTTCGAGAGCGTCGACGCCAGTCTCAAACGCCTTGACCTCCCATACGTGGATTTGCTCCAGATCCACCGTTTCGATCCTCGCACCCCGGTCAAAGAGACCATGGAAGCACTCAACGACATTGTCCGGTCCGGCAAAGTCCGATACATCGGTGCATCATCCATGTGGGCCCATCAACTTCTCGAATACCAGTACACAGCCCGGATGCATGGTTGGGCCGAGTTCATCTCGATGCAGAATCTCTACAACCCCATCTATCGGGAGGAAGAGAGGGAGATGTTTCCGGCCTGCCAGAAATTCGATATGGGTGCAATTCCCTGGAGTCCTGTTGCTATGGGCTTCTTGACTCGACCGTGGAAGTCGTTTTCAGAGACCAAGAGAGGATCGAGCCAAGGCCAGGGATTTTTGGGGCAACCAGTCACAGAGGTCGATGAGAAGATCAACGAGAAGATCCAGGAGATCTCAGAAAAACATGGGATCTCCATGGCCGTCGTTGCCATTGCCTGGGCCTTGTCAAAGCCTTTCATTTCGGCCCCGATCCTTGGTCTGAGTAAGAAGGAGCGCGTTGATGAGGCCATTCAGGCAATCGATTTCAAGCTGTCCGAGGAGGAAATCAAAAGTATTGACGAGCTGTATCAGCCAAAGGCAGTAATCAGCCACAAGTGAGGCCGCTCTAGACTGCAGCCTAGAGAATAACAAAGAGGTCCATCCGTCTTGTCTCTTAGCATCATCTTCTAGAAACACCTACGAGCTCAATTAGAGCCTGTGACAAAAGATCCACGTTACAACGTCTTACCAGCACCTACTCGCACCGCGGCTGTGCGCCTATGGTGTTGGAGTTCAGGGCGGCGACGGTAGCCAGGGTGGCGAGGGTAGGAATAATAACTTTGGTAGTGGATACTACCATAATTAATATACAATAGGTCTAAACCACGACTAGTACTTACTCACAGACTGCCCGGCCACCAAGCTTCAATCAGGATTTCCATCTCCGCATGCCATGGCTGGCCGTGCATGGCCACCTAACCGCATGGCACACGCGAGTGGGAGGCCTGATCGCGTATGAGCTGAAAAAGGCCTTGGCTATCGTTGGCATACAATCGTGATCGGTTGCGACTTGATCGAGGAATTGTCCCACGAAACGGGTTGGTGTGTTGCATCTCATGCGACCAAGATGTTTGCCTACACTGTGGGTGGGGAGCCTGAATGAATTACACGTACGGGTACGGTGCGGAAACTGTACTTCAACGACTATCCAAGCTTCTTGGCCCTGAATTAGGCCAGGCCGGCCTTTGCTTGTCTGCCTTGCAGTTCGGCACAACATGGCGACATGATGATATCGGTGCAAGGCTCGTCACAGATTCGTAAAGGTAATTGATTAGCACCGAAGACCGCATCCGTCTCATGAGAGCATGGGACGTAGGAAGTTGACCATCGCTCCCGCGGCGGCAATAAAGACAAGTGCGGCACTTTGGCTGCTAACCACCGTTCCACCATCTCCAGATTGGGTTGAAGAAGCCGCCTGTGACGTCTGTGACGGGCCTGGATTCGTTGACGACCCAGCTACTGCGGCGGACGAAAGCGATGACAGATACGATGCCTGCAGACTGCTGTACGCGGCGCTTGCTGATGGATCTTGCGACGTGAGCGGTGGCAGAGAGCTCGATGCCGTCAGCATCGAGAGCGCGACCGATAACCACGACGAGAGCGTCGGATCGAGAGATTCAGAGATCGAAGTTGAAAGTCCTGTGCCGTTGGATGTCGTCGGTGTGGAGGGGCTCTGCGAAGTTATGGCGCTGGCTCCGGATGAGATGGATGCGAGAGGATTATTGGTTAGAGAGCTGAAAGCGCTGGCTTCGGATGCGCCAGCCGACGAGAGTGCAGAGTAGGAAGACAGCAAGGCCGAGAGAGAGGAGTCTTGGGCCCGTGTGATGGCACCGTGCCCGAGCAGCCATACGAGGCAAAGGTACAGTGTGTGGGACTGCATCTGGACAGCCCTTGACGGAAGCTGCGTGCGTGATTAAGGTCAACCAAATAGACGCAGACCAGAGGCCATATTTGCGAACTGTCGATTCCACTCTGCCTTATATGGCAAGGAAGGAAAGGCTGACGCTCGTCGTTGCCTTTCTTTTGTCTGTGGCGTCAGGCGCCTTTGCCGAGGCAGCACTGGAAATATCCGACGGCGCGTCCAGCTGACGGCCCGTCTGCATACGAACTCGCTTCCAAGTCTACGGTCATTGGACAAAGCGAGCCAGACTCGCCCTTCTAGGATTCTAGACCTGGTCAGTCATTCCTATAGGGGGTTAGTCTTCACAGCAACCATACCAAATTGAGCTTGTATCGTCTCGCCCGGCACAAGCAACTCGTATCGACGAAGCTTGAAAAGCTTATTCGACAGCCTTATCGAGGTCTAGACACGTCTAGCTTGATGTGGAGAACGGATATTATAGGAAGCCGTCGCCGGCCTGGAATCTTTAAGCAGTCTGTGTCTGCGAGTGGAAACAAGGCGGTCCTTCCAAGGATTCATTGACCATCGCTTTGCCAGAATCCGATCTGCGGGCAGGTCAGCATGGCGGTGGACAAAGATTCCGGGCCAACAGTAAATGCGACCACAGAGGGCGCCGTCATTCAAAAACCTCCAGCGTCATTGCCTGACGGGGCAGGCGGCCTAGCTAACGGCAACGAAGACCAGCATGATACCAGCCCTTCGACTTCGACATCCAAGCCCATCAAGGCTGTCGGAGCTATCGTCGATGAACGTGCCGCATCGTCAACTCCAGAGCATAGCAAACTCTTACACCCAGCCGAATCTCAGACTCTGCATGTGCCTTCAGGCTCGGGAATCTTTTCGCACGAAGATGGCTGGCTGGACGAGATTCTCGCCTCAATCAGCTGCATACTTGCCTTTGCCGCCTTCTTGGCCGTGCTGGTGTACTTCAATGGGCGCAAGATCCCCGAGTTAGGACATGGCCTGACTCTTAACGGCCTGATCTCAGTCCTGACGACCATCATCAGACTCTCGCTCGCCCTCTGTCTTTCCGGGCCGCTTGGGCAGCTGAAATGGATGTGGATGGCAGACGAGCGCCGGCCATTGAGCGACATCGCCATCTTTGACGAAGCGTCCCGGGGCCCGGCAGGAGCGTCGAATATGCTTTTCAAATTCCGTGGCAGTCCAGTTGCTCTGATGGGAGCCTTCCTGATCTTGATTGTGCCGGGCTTCGAATTCACCATGCAACAGGCCGTGCAATACCCGACCATCCACGCCGCTTCACGGACGCAGAACGCCTCGATCGTCAACTCCGGGGTTGGGACCACTGTGAACGCGTTGGCCCCTGGATTTGAGGACCCTGCCCTCGTTGCAGCGGTATATGACGGCATCTTCGGTGATGCGTTCGCGTCTGCGCCGCGGTCAATCCCCTTCTTCTGCCCCTCCGGCAATTGCACCTGGAACGGCTTGGAATCTGTGGGGGTCTGCGGCTTTTGCTCAAATGTCACAGATCAGCTGACGGCGTTTGGTAACTATTCTGCACTCTGCAATGCAAGCGTCGCGATATATGATCCATCGGTCTGCGGTCCAGAGGTGCAGAACACCGCCGTCAGCTGGCTGCAAAACCCTCCGCTGTATCAAGTATACACCGGAAGGAAGAGCTTCGCCTTCCCATACCTCCCGTCATACATCCTGAGCGTTTTCGTGGTCGAGAATAATCAGCCGCCGGGCCCTCTTGCGGCATTGTACCCACCTCCCGAGCAGACCTGGGCCACCGAATGCGCTCTCCAATACTGCATTGAAACCTACGATGTTGCAGTCGTCGGAGGTAACTTGCAACGCAACCTGACGAAGATATCCCAATCCTGGTTCGGGAACCTCACCCTACAGGACAACGAGGGCATTCTCCCCGATATTGGCGACACCCTGTCCGCCATCCTCCAAGGCAACATCACAGGCGACAACGAGTCGTCCGGCCCTGTGGCAAACAGGTTCTACGCGCTCAGTGACCCCGCCGCGCTCATTCTCAACCTTACCGCTGCGATTGGAGTCTGGCTCAGCACTGCCGGTGATGCGAGGTTCAACCTCATCAACGGCACCGTCTGGGTGGAAGAAGTGCACGTCCACGTGGTCTGGCCGTGGATCACCCTGCCGGCCCTCCTGGTTCTATGCTCGACCGTGTTTCTAGTTCTCACCATCTTCCTGACTCGACGGAGGGCCAAGACGCAGGGGTTCCTCGGCATCTGGAAGAACGATGCTCTGGCCCTGTTGTTCCACGGACTGGACGATGGCACGAGGGCCTCGCTCCCAGCCGGGGCCAAGAAAAGCGACATTTCGGCATCGGCGGAAAAGACTTCCGTGCAGCTCGTCGGGGAGCATGATCTGAGAAGTTGGCTGCGAGGGGAGCGGAAGGTCAGCGTGGATTTCAGGGATACAAAGGTCCATTACCGAAAGACGTTCTGAGGGCACTGACATCGAGACCGTGGATGGACACGGGGCCTCAGCGTCCTCGAGCTGTACATACACGATTAACTATACAGACGCCCCGTCCTGTTGTGTAAGTCTGAGGAGTCCTGACAGAAGAGAAACGTGAAACGTAAAGGGAAGCTGAAGAAAGTGCGTAAGCTCTGCGTAGAGTTCCTCCGTATTTGACATGGCGGCCTACGGGGAAGCACACTAACTACCTTCTCCGCCTAGATGACGGCTGGCATTAATCCGTGTCATCGGCGCGTGTATTCCGTACATTACACAAATCGGCATTTTGCCATTAGTCCGTGTAACCGCATTATTCCGTATAAATGCTCCGATTGGTCAGATTCGCTAGCGCCCTCGGTACAGTTGCCGTACATGACTTGTTATTCCGTATAATCATCTTTGCAGGCGAGGGAGGCAAATGCCATGCACATAATGCATGGCCCTCTTGACAGCGCTAGAGACAGTAAAATAAGTCGGAACAGACCAAGTTACATTGTAAATATATATGACTAGTACCACACTTTATCTTCTGGCGGCGCGCGGCGCTTCAGACCTCTCTGACTGCGACGTGGGCTGGTGGCCGAGTACATAGGACCCCCTGTATCTACCATCTCTTGCTGCATCACCATCTCTTGACCTTTTGAACCCGGAGATGGCTTGTTTGATAGCGAAAGGCCTGAAGAAGACGCCTGGATATGATTGAGAGCTATAAAGTTGTTTCGTGGTGGAGAAATTGTGACGTTCCCTTACTGAGATGGGTCGGTTAATAGGGCCTAACCCTCGTCTAACTATTAGCTCTAGTTAGTATCTTCCTATGATAGTTCCTATATTAATCCTATACTAATTTAAGAGAGGGATGGTAGTACACCTTCACTAGTATCTTTAGTACTTATATTTAATACTTATGGTGGTTTAGGATTAAGTTATTATAGCGCTAGATCTTAACGCTATTTAATATTAACTAGTGTATTAGATAAGGCTATAGTATTTAGTAAGGCTAAGGCTATCTTAGACTCTATATTTAAGGTAGTCTCTCGAGGTGTCTCCGATAATAAATTAATTACTACCGACGGAGTAGTATTACTTAACGGCGATAGTAATTTTAGGGCCGTAATGAAAGGGTAAGCCTATTAGGGTATAATTATAACTACCCTATTATTTACAGTATTATTCTAATATTACTAGGGTATTAGGGTCGGGATTTACTTATATATTATTTCGAAGAGTAAGGCCTACCGGGTCTTTATTTAATCTACTATTTTAGCTCGTTTTAACTAGATCTTAATTAGGTCTTATAATAAGAACTTAATATTAAGGTCCTTATACGCTATACGCTTATTAAGGCGCTACTAGTTATAGAACTAATTAAGTTAGAGGGCTCTATCCTCGCGTAAAGCGGCTAAGTATTTATAGCTATAAGGAAGGCCTTAGATAACTATAAAGACGCCTATATAAGATAATAATATTAATATATTAATAGTTAATAATAAACTCTAATAGCCTCTTACCTACTTTATAGCTTATAATAATATATACTTATAAAGACTACTAAAAATAATATCTCTTTATAGCGACTAGTCTATATATATTCTATTTACGGTGAGCTTCTATTTAAGGTCTATATAAGAGCGTAAGATAAATAATTAAAACTACTAGATAACCTCTTATATATAAACTTAGTAAGTCTTTAGTAAGTTAGATTTTATAGCCTTATATATTATCTCTACCTTTAATATAATAATATTACTAAAATAGCGATAATACTATATCTAAATAGTAATATAATACTTCTTCTTACTTATCTACTTCTTCTTAATATAATTAAGAAGCTCTATATTACCCTATAATTATTTAATATAAAGTTTACCTTATATAACCTTATAATTATTAACTATTTTAACGTATAGTACCTTATACTAATCTTTAATAAATTTACGTTACTAGCTATTAACTATCGCGACTACCTATAACTAAGGTACTTTAGAGCCCTTTCGCTTAAGTAATTATAACTTAAAAAGCTTTTTAGTATACGCCTTAATATTTCTATTAATATATTAGATATAAATAAGCCGTTAGACCTATAGGAAGATAAGTTTAAGTGCTATAATAAGTATATTATATTTATTAATAGTAATTATTATTAGCGCACCTAAATTATACTATATATAAATTTACTATAACTACTTTAATATAAATATAAATATCTCTATTATCTTAGAGCTTAAAAAGGCCTATCTAATAATAAATGCTATATTTAGAGTAATAGTACTAATAATCTAGAAGAGAAATAACCTATATTTATTTATCTTATAAGTTATATCTAAGGTTAAGGTAAAAGGCTACTATTTTAGTACGTTAAGTATATTAGTATAGAAGAGAACTAAATATATAAGATAATTATACTTATTTACTATATAATATCGCGTAAACTCACTAGATAATAACTTAAATAGGGCCTAAATAGTAGGCTAGCTACTATTAAGAGTTATTATATACTTCTAGCGCTAATTTCGTATATCTTAAAGAGTAATAGTCGTGTTAGGGAAGAGTCTCTATAAGGTTAACTATATCTTTTAGGGCTTAATATTTAAGTCCTAATTCGCATTAATATACTATAATATTTAGGGGTTCGCCTTAGGCGTATTACGCCTATATTATATAAGAGGTCTAACGCTAAGAATATACTCTATTAGGCTATATATATATATTCTTATAATAGTATAACGATACTAGTGCTTATAGGCCCCTTCTTACTTAATATAAACCTAGAATTTATAGGGTACTTTAGTAATAATAATAGAAGACCTCTAAATACACTACTAGTTAGAGACCTTAGTATAATATATTAGGCCGCCTCGTATATAGTTTATATAGTGTATATAGTACCCTTCTTTATTATACTATTAATTCGCTAATTTAACCTTAAATTCTTACTCTTCTATAAATTCCTTAAGTATATTAATTACTTCTTCTTCTATACTATAGCGGATATATAATCCTTATATATTATAGTCTAGTAGAGGCGAAATAGTCGAGGGTTTTATATTTATATAAGATATATAGTTATCTATACTATTAAAGTTCGAGTCTAAGTAGTTTACTAGATTAATCGGATTCCTTAACACCTTAAGTGTATTATCGATAAGCGACGCTTTAGAGGGGGTCGTAAGACGATTCTCGTCCTCAGAGAGGGCAGAAGGATTATTTAAGATTATATAGCGGTGGTGATTTAGTGCTATTTCGACTGGTGGTGTATATAGTACGGTAGGTTACGTAGGAGTCGCATAACTTAGCTGTCTAACGTTCAACTCTAGTGATTTATAGCTTCTCCCGAAGGCAGCTGATACCAATCTCGTCAGGAACGACATTCTGCAGGCGGCGCACACCAAAGCTATGTATGCGGAGAGATAACAAGCAGTCTAGAGGGGTTGAAAGTAATATATCCTCCCCAATATCACGCGTCTCAGTTAGCCTACCTTGTAGGCCTGGTATCGCGTCGTTCGCGTCACCTACCGTGTACATGAGTGGTTCTGGGTCCATATGACTGCGCAGCTGGTTATACGGATTAATGAAGCTGTTTTGGTGTGTGTGGTGGCGTCAATTATTATACGGAATAATGGGTGTTGCATAAAATACGGGCTTGTTTACACGGACTAATGGGGATTTATACGGAATAACGATAATCCGGAGTACGGAATACACGCGCCGATGACACGGATTAATGCCAGCCCTAGATGACGGTGCCGACGTGGCAGCATGATCACAGTATTGGCGAGCCCGCAACTCTTGACGGCGACAAAGCCCATCGATGGAAAACGAAATCCC
This sequence comes from Phialophora chinensis, assembly GCA_016109575.1. Classification (NCBI taxonomy): domain Eukaryota; kingdom Fungi; phylum Ascomycota; class Eurotiomycetes; order Chaetothyriales; family Herpotrichiellaceae; genus Phialophora; species Phialophora chinensis. The sequence goes on along the minus strand of JADWPU010000003.1, from coordinate 3,049,878 downwards.
GCAGAAGGTAATCCTGATCAGAAAACAAATGCTCGGCAATGTTTGTGGCAGCGTCGAACCGAGCAGGGTGCGTCCCGTTTCCGGCGGGGAGTTTCTCGCACCGCTTACTCGAAATACCGGATCTATGGATTCCGCGTTGCGCCTAAAATCTCTAAGAGGGGGTAATTGTCATCGGCCGCCACGCATGGAGTCGATCTACTACCGAGTGGATACATGGCCAGGTGAGTGTAGCGAGCCGATGGATACCAAGGAGTAGGCTGTGAGTCTGTGAAGCAGTCGGCGTTAGGCATTGTATTTCTCGATCCCGTGAGAGGGCAAAGAATATCTATATTGTCACCGAGATAGAGAGGGCCGTGTCTACCATGTTGTGTTATCTAAGGGCCATGTCTAGAAGTCTAGTCGTCTACGTACAGAGATGTTTCTTCCCCATCACTCTACCCGCCAGAAGCGCCAAACAGTGGTAATGATTGCCATCACTTCCCTAGCGGCCGTCCACACCCCTCCACCACACTCAGACCACCTCGGACAACTCGTCAATTTTGACCCGGAACTGCCTCGTCGCCATTCCGTAACTGCTCCTGACGGCCTCGCTGGCATAGACCCTCATCTGCCGCTCATACTCGGCGGTCACGCCTGGTCGATTGCCCCCGGCCTCACGCAACAACCGGCCCAACAACTCCGAGTCCCTCACCGCAGTGTTCGCGCCAATCCCTCCCGCGGGCGTCATTCCATGCGCGGCGTCCCCAATCACCGTCACCAGCGGCTCATTGACCCACTCCGGCACGCCGCCCGGCGTCGAGCAGGTGATTTTCCAAAATGCGGCCTGGCCCACGTTCATGTTATCGAACAGCGGCTTGAAGCGCGGATGCCAGTCCCGGGTCAAGGCCTGAGCGATCCGCGCCGCCGTCTCCCCGACGATGGTGTAGTCGTCGTTCGGCGCCCTGATCGCGCCGGGCACGCCCACCATGGTCCAGCCGAACTCGACGGCCGGATCGTCCATGTCGTTGGGCCGCACGTTCGTGATGATCGACACGCGGCCCTGGGGGTTCACGTCGTCCACCAGCCGGAACACACCCTCGCCTAGGCTCCTGAATGCGGTGGTAGGCGCTTGGCCATGGATTCCCCGCGCCCCGAGGTCGTATACCTTCAACTTGCCCCCGCTGACCTGCTTCGCGACCGCGGACTTGATCCCCTCGCCGCCCACGAGCAGGGATCCCTCCACGGATTTCGACCCATCGGCGAAGATGGCGCGCACGGTGGCGTTGGCGGTGGCGTCGCGGCCCCCAGCAATCTCATACCCCACCACGTGCCGATTGAAGTGCACGTACGGCTCACACCCCTGCATAAACAACCGGCGCATATCCCCGCGCGCAATGCCCACGACCTTTCCGTCACGCGAGCCCAGGTTCTCGCCCCCCGCACGCTGCTGGTCGAGCAATTCGCCGGTGCGGGCGTCGAAGTGCGCGAACCCCTCGCCGCCTGTCTTGCCGCAGTGGATGTGGTAGAAGTCGTAGAAGGCCGCGGCGTCGAGGACTGATTCGATGGCGTCGAGGCCCTCGGTCGACAGGCGGAGGCGGTATCCTTGGCCGCGGAATGAGAGGGAGGCGTCGCGTTCGAAGACTTGGAAGGGGATGTTGGCGCGGAGCAGGGAGCGGGCCAGAAGGAGCGAGGCCAGGCCCGCGCCGGCGATGAGGACTGGGAGTTGAGGTTGAGACATTGTTTGGCGAGCGCGAGCGAGGCAAGCGAAGGGAAGTGGGGCGAAGATAAAGAAAGGTGCTGAAGCGTGATGAAGTCGAGTAGTATTATTGTACACCGGTTCCCGAGGAAGCGTCGTCACATCACATTATCATCGAGCAGGGATATCCAAATAGTGTATACCGTGTGAGTCCTTACGTGCCAAGTACGTATAACGGTGTGGTGTGTAATGTGTACTGTCCTAGGTCATTGACGTTGAGATACGTTAGATGTGATGGTGGTCAGGCTGTCATCTCCATTTCCAGCAATGGTGCAAAGTCACAATTTCTAAGCATTTGTTACGAGGTCTGGGGAATTTCTTACACTGCACGGGTTGATGTCGTGCCGATGTGATGCAGTGACGCGATCAACCGCCATGCTGCTTCACGTGCTTCACTCGGCTCGGTATCTTCAGTGCCGACTCCGGGCTGGAGTCTAGAAGCACAGAGTGGACGCCGACTCGACAGGAGGTCCATCACATTATCTCGTGTACGGCCCATGGCTTGTTAATTTAGCGGAGGGCAATGTTGGCGTCTCTCATTGGTCTTGTGCAGACGGAATTCAATTGTACGCCTAATCTACTGCCACTCCCTGGCTGGGAATAGGATGTGGTTTGAAAGCTCGACAAGCTGTCAGAGGGATTGGGATAATATGGCTGGATAGACAAATTGCCATCTGCAACCACTGCTATGCGTGTCTCTACCTATGGCTTTACAGAAGATAGATAGACTGCAGGTGCTGTACTTTCCTAGCCCTCCCCTTCTGTCCTTCTCCAGTTTGACCACTAAGATCATCAATTATCCAACATCTTCTCGTCCCACTGCCATTGTTGGTCGCCATGCCCCGGTCTGTTCCTGATGTCGATCTGAATCCGAATGTCATTGTTGTGGCGGTAGCATTTCATATGCCCCTTGGCAGCGTTGATGTTGATCGAAATGATGAGGCTGACGTTCTTGAGGTTGCTCGTGTAGGAACCGATGCTGATGCCAAGGATGCGGATCTGGATGGAGATCTGGAGCGACGACGGCTCATAGTATCCTTTGCACTGGGGGTGTGGACAGAAGGGCCCGTTAGCTCGAACGTGATGCGCATCTTGCATCGCTGGCACAGAAACAAAAGGCTTGCATGGGCCGGGTCCTGGCTTACATAGACAGGTTTTTTGTCGTACTCGATGTACCGGCGTGAGACGAGGTCGCTGATCCCTCCTGGAGGGGGCGGGATCCGATCCTGACCCTCCACTTGGTTCACCTCATATTCTCCCTCTGACTTTTGCGTCACGGCGAGAATCACACCTGGACTGTTAGCATCGGCGTGTGTTCCCGCTTGGGGCCATACCAGTTGTGTATTTGGTGTCGGTGTTCGTGACGCTGTCCATGTTGAATATGCAAGGAGACGGTGTGTAAAGTGAAATCAAGGAGATGATAGCCGGGAGGAAAGCTTTGGCAATGAGGCTGTTCTGAGCACGGCAAGCCCTCCTTTTATATTCAGCAGACACTGCGTGTCGCACACGAAATCACAAGCTCTCGGATTTTGCGGACCTTTCAGCTCGCAGCTATCCGTTGGCACCGGCGCAACCCTAGACTAGTTCTCCTTCACGTGGCGCAAGTCCTGTACGTCTCTCAAGGCCGGAGGCTAGACGCGGCACAGAGCTCAGCTCACGGTCTTCAGCGCAACCGATTCCAGCCATTGTAATCTTTCTAGCTTGGAGTCAATGTTGACAGAATTCGATTTGTAACTGAGCTCAGCTCGAAAGTGTAAATCATAGCGTGCTATGTAGTCGCTCGTACGAGTAACACGGGCACTTCCACACGATCGAAGTGGCCGAAGGCGCAAATGCTCCGTAGGGTTGAAGTTCGCTTCGAACACCGCTGCATAGGGTTGGATGCCATGGAGTCTCATGCACACCTAATGCAGCGCCGGATGGAGAGGCCTTCAGTAGTTGGCGTTGTTCAGAACTTTCTGACCCCGCTGTGCTCTGGGACCTCCGACCAAACCGGTACGCGTCGAGATAGGGTTCGCGGTCGAGTACATTGAAGTTGTTCCAGCTCGTATTTACTTGGGAGGTTCGTCGAAGCTGTTGCTGGTTCAATGTAGTCCTGCGCAACTATTCGACGCTTCCTAGGCAGCCCTATGACGCATGCGGTGAGAAATTAGTTGTTGTGCTGAATTGAGAGCAGTCAGGAGAATAAGATGGCGGCGAGCTTTGTGTCAGAAGACCCGAGAGGGGGGGGCCGCCAAGAATCGCTGAACTGAGCGCGGTCCGCTCCGGCGAGCCCGAGTTGTGATTGGTTGAAGGTTTACTAAGCCTGCCTTCCCGCCGTGCAAGCTTGTGCCGTGCTTCTCTCGCATCTCTTTCATCGTTAAACCTCACGCAGCTCTCTGCGTGCTCATGAAAACCAGATGGTTGTGACATTGATACGACGCCTTCTGTGCGTGGCGGCAACGAGTTATCAATGTCCTCCTTCGAGCACGAGGCACTCTCATCAGCCCCAAGGAGCGCACCGCGCAGCCAAGGTCCGTCAAGACTCTTGGCTCCAACCGTTCGGTAGCAATACGAGAGTTGAAGTTCAGCTCAAGAATGCGCTGTTGATGTGTATTCCGATGACCCCCCTGATTTGGTACCTACCGGGGCAGTCTGGACCGTGAATTCTCACAAGGGCAACACACCATTGTTAACATGAAAGCCAATCAATCAAGACTCAACATGCATGAAGTCCTTCTTGTGATTCCAAAGGAGGTGTACTATCATGAGCCGGCGCGTCTCAAGCCGACACCGCTCCTCGAGTACATCCGTGAGCTGTAGGTACTGCAGCACGGTAGACGCAGAAACCAGGAGGACGCCCGTGACAGGTGGACACGACCGAAACAGAGGTCGTTGGAGACTAACAAAAAAAAGAAGCTATGATGATACGGCGAAGCGTCGTCTATGTCTAGCGCAACAATGTCAGACGCACCGCGTGGAAGTTCTCTCCAAACCTGCAACTGCATGCCTATGGCTGTATGAGGTTCAGCTTTGCAAGATCCTCATGAATGTCTCCCTCAAGGTCAATCTGGTGGTCATCGCTGTTCAACAAGCCGAGATAGTACGACAAGTCGCGTCCGTCGAATTCCCGGCTTGCGAAGCCATTGCCCAAGAATTCAAACATGTTCAGCGAATTAAGATATTCAATGTTATAATCCTCGAATCTCGGCGTTGAAAGCAGGTCCATGTATACGAGGCGCGAAGCTATAAATGGCGTTAGCTTGTATCGACGCTGACCAGAGCAAGAAACAGTGACTCCAAAGGACAACGTACCTGGAAACATGGGTAGCGGACCATCGATTCTTCCTTGCTTGAACCACGAACTACATCCCTACAGGACAGGGAGGTTAGCCTCTCCACCACGTCCGAAGACTACCGTTCTGCATCCGCCTCACGAAGAGGATCACTCACCGAGGTCCAAGCTGTCCTCTTCAGAAACAGTTGCGCATGTTCTCTAAATTGTTCAGCGATCTCGGGCTTGGGGGTCAGACTCTTGATCCGGTCTTTCTGCATCTTCTGAATAACCTGGATGATGTTGCCAGCGAGCGTCTCGATGATCGGCAGGAATGATCCGTGCCCAAGAGGACCATACGGGCCACCCATCATGAAGTAATTCGGCACTTTATTCCCAATCAGCAATGGCCAAAGTCAACAGATCAGGGTATTTCATACTGTGTGAAACTCCGAGCGACAGATATGAAGTGGCTTCCTTGGCCCACATCTTCGCAATGCTGTGGCCATTTGCCTCGACTGGGAATCTGGGGATCCAGCTGGTGTTGAACCTGAGAGGCCGTCAGCAAACAGGTCTTAACCTCGTTCACACCCGAAATCCGTCGAAGAGGCTCCTCTTTGGAAGTCGGCGAGGTGTAGTGTCTTACCCTGTCGCACAAATGATAACGTCCACGTCATGTTGCTGACCTTCGCTGTCGACGAAGCCTTCGGCGTTGATCTCTTTCATGGGCGAAGTGAAGACCTGGACATTATCCTGATTTAACGATTCGAGGAAACCGTTTCCAGGCTATCACGATCCGAGTCAGTTCCACTCGCACTTTGCGCTGCAGATTACTCACCGTCGGCCTTCTGCACCCGACGCCAAAGTTCTTTGGAATGATCGCTTCAAGGAGCTCCGGTTTTGTCGTCCCAAGCTTCTGCATCATTTCGTTCCGGGCGAACTGGAAACCATATGTCAGCACATTCCACCGTCTTATCATGGGCTGATTTACCTCTCTAGCGCCTTCGGCCTCCTCGGTCCCATTCAAGATAAACTTGAATCTGACGTTGAGCTCGGATTCAATCATCTTCGAATACTTGAGGAACAGTTCGGGATTCTCGGCGAATGCTTTTTGTTGTTCTGGAGTATCTGAGCCGAAGTCAGCTTCAACCGCACCTAAGCAGCAACCTGGATTGTACTTGCAGTGAAAGTTCGCTCCGTTCGGTCCTGCAAATCTCTGGGCGAATCCAGCGGTAATCCACGTGGGCGACCTTACCCACGAGTACAGCTGCTTCACCTGAGATGCGATCTTGGAGACAATCTGGATGCCGCTACTGCCGATGCCTATGACCGCGACGCGTTTGCCATTCAGGTCCAGCGAGGTGTCGTAGTTGGCGCTGTGCACGAGGCTGCCTTTGAACGAGTGCAGGCCTTTGATGTCGGGCCATTTCCAGTTGCTGCCGTCGCGGCAACCGCGTCAGCATGACTCGAATCGAAATTTCGCAAATCGCAGGGATATAAACGTACTTTAGAATCCCCCCACCATTGACAAGCACGTTACACCGATCTACGAACTCGGTTCCATCCGGTCGTCGGACTCGAACCTCCCACTCTCCGGCCTCGGGCTGCCAATAAGCGCCAACTACGGCATGTTCCAGCTTCATGTATTTGATCAGGCCGTGCTTGTCGACCACGTCCTTGAAGTACTGCCATATCTCGGGCGACTCGGAGTAATACTGCGTCCAGTTCGGGTTCCGCTCCCACGTGAACTGATACGACGCCGAGGGAATGTCGCACGCGCAGCCTGGGTATCTTCAATCGACACCACAAGATCGAAGATCAGCCAAATTGACTCGTGTGACAAACGGCGGCACGCCTGGGGCGAGCGGGCGAGCAAAACCCAAACCCCCCAGGTGAAATCGTGACGGATGACTGATGCCTTACCTATTCTCGAGCCAAGTGCCCCCGACGTCCTTGTTCTTCTCATAGATCTGCAGATCCACATTCTTGCACCGCTCCTCGACGAACTTGGAGAATGTGATTCCCGAGGCGCCCGCACCGACGTGGATGACCCGGATCTTGCGCGGCGTGTCGTACGGTTCTTCGTGGATTCGATACCCCCGGGCATTCTGAACCATCCAGCCGCGCTCGTTGAAGACTTCGCCCGTCTCCGAGGACGAGAAGCCTTCTCCATCTTTGGACGGTGCCATGATTGCAAGGAAAGCAACAGGCGCGGGCGCGGACGCGGACGCGATAAGATCTGTAAAGTTGTTGCTTCGATGAGACTGACGCACTTCCGATGCGATCTGTCAAAACACAGATCAACGGCCAGAAGTGACGGGGCGGCAACAAACCCACGTTGCTATTGATGCTGAGGATTAAAAATTCGACAGTATCACACCACCAGGCCGGGTGCTCTTCTCATTAATCTCATCTAAGGCGCTGCGGCAACGACACCTTTGATAAATCCAAAGCCTTTATTTGGAGGTAAGCCTCGGTTATGCATGTCGTTGGTCACTCACATTGGACCGAGTCACTGGTCCCGGTCTCAGTCGTGTCTCCAAAAGTCTCGTAATGCGGGGATCTACGAACGGTGCCGCGGGTGCGTAGGGGGGGTGGTGGTGAGCGATCGTGGCGACGATGTGCTAAGCCGGATAACGGCACCGAGGGCCGTGCATGTAAATAAGTAGTCGTCATGGAGTACATTTGACTGTTACAGTAATTCCCCTTTATTGCCGTTACTCTGTAAGTAAAAAGATTAAAAGGTATTTGATTGGCATTGGTTGGGCCGGCAAGGCTGACTTGCAATTCGCTTCCCCACGGTCCTCCACGGGCAAAGCCTTGATTCTTTCCCCCTTTCTCTCTTTCCTCCGACTTGGAAACAGTACATTCCATCCACAGGGATAAGGCTCGACCGATGGAGCGAGTCAGTCGGTTAGCTGCTGGCCACCGAGTACTGTGTGGTTAGGTACGTAGTGTGGACGGTAAATCTACCTAAATACGAGGTACAGTCAGCGTGGCGTAGGGAGCAGAACGCAGGGCAGGACATATTAAGTGTGCATGTACTCTACTCTCCCCCTACTGTACAAACCCCATGTACTGTGTACCATGCATGTCCAGAATGATGAACAGTGAAGCGTGAATCACGCATCTCGGATCTCGAATCTCGCATTTTGTAATCTTGAACCCTCTCATCCCTTCCGATGCCGCCAGGGCTACGCGTAATGCGTGTCTATGTATCACTTAGCGACGTGAATACTCTACACGAACCTGCTACCGCTTCCTTCTCATCTACAGTTCAAGTTCAGAATGATTCCCCCCGGGAGTGTTGTCCCAATGTGAACAATTTTATCCATCCACTGTTTTTCTTTTGGATCATCCGCCGCCCTGATAAATTACAGTCCCTCTATCAAAACCTTCCCTCTCGCGTACAAGGTCCGTATCGCCCAAGCGCCACGCCCGAGTCCGGCGTGATGACCAGATATAGGGCCAGTTTGAAGGCCGACCATGGAGTCTTTCGCACATATCGAAGCGTCAAGCTTGTTCGCGGCGTTGACTGTGCAATCAATTTTAATCTCAATGTTTGAGCAAGCCCTGCCGGAGTACGGCTAGATCGTTGGATGCGCTTACTTACTTTGTTACTCATGAGTAGACATCCAGTCACGAGACGCTAGATACTAGATACTAGGTTCTTACTCAAACCTTAACATTTTCTTCGTCTTTATGCGAGACATTCCCCTCTCCCATGGAGTCGTCGTCGGCCTCCTCGACGACCGGTTTGTCGCTCCCAGGCTGTTGGGCCTGTTGGGCTCCGGGTTTTGCCGCCCGAATGTCCTTCCACTCGACGCCAAACGCAAGGAAGAAAGCCAGGATTGCGGACGCCAGCGAGGCATACTGTACAGGACCAACGTATTAGTCAATAGAACGGAACGGGGTAGAACACCAATACCACGGCTTGACCACCCGGAGACAAACACGTGGGCATACTTCCTCCAACCGATGGGGCCATTCGGGCAGGAAACCAACAGGCTGAATAAGGTAGTACACTTACAAATACATTCGTGATTGACTTGTTGTACGCCCACACCACGGGCTGCAGCTTCGAGGGGAATGAATCCAATGTGGTCTTTCGGGCGTGTCCAGACCCGGCATCGAGCAAAAGCTGCACTTGCTGTTGGTTGAGCCCTGCGTGCGACTTGAGCGACCTGGTGAGCTGGTTCTGGAAGATGGCGAGGGCAATGCTCTGGAACACAGCCGAGCCGAAGTACTGGAAGAAAGCGACGATCGAGAGCCCGACTGGGATTTGCCAGGGTCGAGAAGCTAGGGCAGCCTGCACGGCGAGGAGAGGGCTTTGCATCCCGACGCCACCCATGCCCTGGAAGACAAGGTACGTGATCCATTTGGCATGGCCGGTCGTTGTGCCGAGAGTGGTGTACAGGCCTGAGGCAATGGCCATGAATGTCATGCTGACGAAAAACCATGGGTTGTAGGAGCCCGTGCGATTCACTGGTCATGATGGATTAGCCTTTGAAGTTCTCACTTCTCGGTCCTGACGAGATGTCTAGACTGCAGACGCTGACTTACCGATCACGCCTGAAATGCTGACGGCGAGGATCTGAGAAACTGCAGACGGAAGGGTCATGACGCCGCTGTGCAGTGGTGTCGCGTCTTTGATGACCTGGAACCACTCGGGCATGTAATAGATGTTGACGATATAGGCCCCCATCATGAAGGCGGCATAGAGGCAGCTCAGTAGGATGGACCGTTGAAGCACGACGGAGAACGGAATCATGGCGTCGTCGCCCTTGTGCCACTCCCACGCCAGGAACACTATTGCCAGTCCGACGGCTCCGCACAGAAGTCCGATAACCGTGGCCGACTTCCATGGGTACTGATGACCTCCCCATTGCAGGGCCAGGAGGGCCATGACAATGGTGGGTATGAACAGGGCACAGCCCACGATATCGAGCTTGAGGATCTTCTCCCACAACAGCCCGTTGTCAGAATCTCGCACGGGTGGCCTGAAGAATAAGGCCAAGGCAACCAGGGTTACCGCGCCGATTGGTAGATTGATGTAGAAGCACCATCTCCACGAGACCTTTGTTGTCAAGGCTCCTCCAATGACCGGGCCGGTGATGATGGCCAGTCCAAAGAGTGATGACAGCGCGGCGGTGTATAGAGCTCGTTTGGAAAGCGGAGCCACAATGGCCAGGATTGACAGAGAGCCGGAGAATATTCCTGCTGCGCCCACGCCAGTGATGGCCCGGGCACATATGAACATGGTGGAGCTAGTAGCGACAGCACACAGAAGAGAGCCCAAGAGGAAGATGCCGACAAAGACGAAGTAGGCCCATTTCAGCCTGAAGTTGGTATAGATCTTTCCAGCCAGAGGCTGCAATGAGCAGAGACATAGAGGGTAAGCTGCCGCGTACCAGCCGATGTCCGTGGTGGCATGGAACTGCACTGTTATCGCCGGGATTGCCTGATCCGCAAGTCAGTGGTGGCGGGAGCTCCAGGGGGAAAATCCATACGGTAGAGATAATTGATACGTCAAGCGCGAAGAGGAAAATAGCCAGACCGATGCCAGTCAGAACGAGGTATAGCTTTGAGCCGGTCAGGTGGTAATCTGTCTCCGACACGGTGGCCTGGGCGATTGGTGGCTTTTCCAAGTCGGATTTTGGTTCATTTTGGGCGGACATGTCGTTGTTCTAGCAGCTGCTCATCTGAACACCACACCAGCACAAGGTAGCAAGCAATTGGAAGGATAGGGAGGGATGAAGGCCACGCGGAAAGGGATCGCTGAAGACCTCCACGGGGAAACGAACATGTACATAGATATGGGAGAGCGATACCTCTCTTCTTTGTAGCCTGATGGCCCTTGTAAACAAATCTCGGAAACCGCCATCATGCAGCTGAAACGGATGGAGTTAGGCATGATCGGGTGCCGTGCCCGTTCACCAGCACGACCATTGACGCGACGATGCATTGACGGAGGACCAGAGGAAAGCATGTCGCGCTTTGCCATATGTCTCCACGCCATTGACTATGGTGCAGGTCGGGAGTCAGGAGGCAGGAGGCACGCGGAGGTAGAGCGGACAAAAAACGGCCCGGTGCCCCCATTTCCACCGGCTCTGCCTGGGCATTGGCTCAAGCCCTTCCTATGGGGCTTCGGCCATTGGATCGATCAACGAGCCTAATGCACGAGCGGAGAGTTTGATCTCCTGGGCGATCATCACCAGGCACCCAAGGGTATTTATCACCCCTTCGCCGTTCCTTCCCATTTCAATGTGCTGCGGGCATTGCAACCCGGAGCGGTGATGAATGCCGTGGATGATGCTCAGTCAAGACGGAGGGCCTGTGTCCGTTGCGCTACTGCAAAGGCGAGATGCACCTTCAGTCATACTGAAGACTGTGATCGATGTCGGAGGCTGAGGAGGGAATGCATTCTCGAAGAAACCCCGCGACGCAAGCGGGAGAAGCAGTCCACGAGAGTCAAGGCGCTGGAGGAAAAGGTCAACACCCTTCTCTCCTTGCTAGGTCCTGACAACATCCCCGTTGCCGGTGCGAAGGCTGCCACCATCGACGCCAGGACGCCGGCTCCCACAGAGGATGGCTATTCCCCCGTCTGCCGGAGTGCCAAAAGTACCACGGCACCGTCGTCGGTGGAAGAGGGTCGACGGTTCGATGTCATCGACCATGGCCTGCTCAACATGTCGACGGCCGACGCTCTGTTGAGCAAGTACAAGCGCTTACACTCGACATACTTCCCCTTTGTCATTGTCGCTCCGCAGATTGACGCGGCGACCCTCCGGACACAGTCTCCAGTACTCTTCTTGGCCATCGTGACGACTTGTCTCGAAGGGGACCACATGCTGCAAAGAAGGCTGGGAGTCGAACTCAAGAAGATGCTTTGCGAACGAGTCATGATTGGCAACGAGAGAGACTTGGGCTTGTTACAGGGCCTGCTCGTTCTGGTGGCGTGGAACCATTTCCATTTCAACCCCATGAGCAAACAGTTGTTCATGCTTCTGCAAATGGCCATCGGGCTTGTCACAGACCTCGACCTGGACAGGTGTCCAGCGCATCGTGATCAGAGGGTTGCCAGTCACCTCTGCCTCACCACCTCCAACCCGAGTCAACTAGGCCAGGGCAAGTACCCGGTCCAGTGTCGAAGATCATCAGCTGAGATCCGCGCCCTGCTGGGTTGCTTCTACCTTTGCTCATCGTAAGTATACGTGCGTCGTCTTCGGGCTTGACGTGTTGCTCACCGACATAGGATGGCGATGATGCGGAAAGAGCTGGCCATGAGACATACCAAGTGGATCGACAACTGCTGCCACATTCTCGAGGTTGAGCAGGAATCGCCCACCGACATATACGTGACAGCCCTTATCAGCACCAGATGTCTCGTCCAAAGTGTCGGCGAGAGGTTCTCATACGACGATATCACTCTTGTCCGACTTCAGAACGATGTTGTAGTCAACATGTCTCTTAACGGCTTCAAGAAAGCAGTCACCGAGCTTGAGTCCGGTCCTGCCTTTTCGCCTACCCGGGGAAATTGTGAGTGCCCTCACGCTTGCATGGGGTCCATCGAGACGGCTCCAACGGCCTCTTCTTGCCCTGCTGATGAGATTGTTCCAGATGCCCTCCTCGCCGAGCTGAAAGCTGTGCCGATCATCATCCACGAAGTAGCACTCTACCGCGATTGGACCAATGCGCCGTCATTTTCTTCATCCTCCTCCAGCACGCACTTATGGGATCTCCTGACCTCGTGCCGCGACTTCCTGAACTTCGTCCTAGCCATACCAAGTGAAGCAGTGATCCATCTCCCTTCCACGATCTTCAACCTCCTCCCCTACGCGCTGATCGTCCTGTCGACAGTCGCCCGCCTACCCCCCACAAGCGGATGGGACAGCGCGATTGCGAAACGCGAAGCCGACACCACCGCCTTCGGTCTGCGCATCAAGGCCAAGTTCGGGGACGAGCTCACCAAGACGGGTCCCGACCTGAGCATCGAACAGAAGGACGTGTGGCAGTACTTTTCGCGGGGCATAGGCGGGCTGGTCGCGTGGCATCAACGGTGCGAGACGTCGACCAGCGCTGCAGGGGAAGCCGAGCTCGAGGTTCCGCTGAGCTCGCCGTCGGGGGCGCTCACGTGCGGCGTTGCGGACACGATGAACGCTTTCACGTCGATGCGAATTCGCAAACCCGCAGCATTGAACTTCGGAAACTTGATCCAGGACCAGATGACGGCCAACGTCGCGAGTAGCCATGATGCTGGCCGGGCGGAGACACAGCCCGATGTCCTGATGAATCTGTGGGACGATGAGGCGTGGCAGTCGATTGTGGACGACTTTTCAATGTTCCCTACCACGGTGGGTTTCCCGGTCGGGCAATAATAGGGCGAGGGATACGGGAGATAGGGTGTCTTATATGTAGGGCGTGGGTCACGACAACTTGGGTCAGGGAAGGACGTTCTCAGTATCAATAGGTGCACAGCTCCGACTTCCAATGGCCAGCGAGGGTACATCTCGTACTTAGAACGGAGTCTTATCCTGTCACTGCCTTACAGCCCTACAGCCCTGTTTACCGTCTCGCATACGATGCTCCAATACCTCGCGGGATCGACGCTCACATGATTTACATGCCGACTGCCCATGAACCCTTCCAGCCTGACAATGTCGTTGACATCTGTACTGACGTTTCGTGAATCATCCAATGCAACTTTCAATGCCTGCCTTGCTTCCTCAGCATGCTCAACGACATTCTGCCACGGAACCATGTCATCCCTTGTACTGTAGATATACGTCCTGGGCACCACCTCGACAGCTTTGACCCCGCTTACACTTGCACGAGAAGCACCGGCCTTGCCCTCCTTGATCAAAAAAGGCCCGCCCACATTATTTAAACACCTCCAAAGCTTATTCGGCACGTTCTCCGAAATCCCGAGCGCATGGGTGTACAGAATGGAAGCAATCATAGCGTAGGCGATTGGCGTGAAGAGCAGCCGTAAAAGAATGGCCGTTTTCGGTAAGGGCGTCATGGCCAACTTGACGGCGATCTGGAAGTCTACGCGGCCGGGGCAGGAGTCAAGGATGAGGGCGGAGACTGGGAGTTCCGCTGGCAGGCGTGGTTGGGGAGACGACGGTGACGGTAATGGAGAGGTGCTTCCCAGGCTGTCACGGTATGCTTGAGCAAGCTGGACCATGCTATGGGCACCACCGTTGGAGAAGGCGTGAAGGAGGATGACAGGTGATTTCCTTCCGGGAGCTCCCGCTCCGCTACCGTCGCTAAATTTATTACTCTCCAAGAAGGCCTTCATCGCAATGACAGTTGGTTTCAGTCTATTCATCTGGATTCTGTCCGGCGTCCAAGTCAGGTTTGCAAGGCTGTTCTGGAGTAATAGGATCTGGGCTCGCGGGTATGTGGCCTGATATTGGATGATGTATTTCAAGATGTGCTTGGGAGCGGCGAAAGCCCATGCGCAAAAGATGATGAGATCCGGTTGGGCGGTTGGAGGGATGGTGGGCGAGCCCAAAGGACTCCCACCGTCTGGGGGTTTGTACCAGTGTTGTCCATCATTCAGTTTGGCGAAGTCAGACAGGGTGGCCGCCGACATAGTTTTTCGAGGCATGAGGAAGTCCTTGGGAAAGCTAAGTGGCGTCCGATCCACAAAGCCTTCAATTGGGGACGATATAAGCCCGAGTTGCTGGCAGACTGGGTCCTATACCAGGCAGCAGTGTCACGAATCCTTCCAGCCACGGAAATTCACGTGCAGCTGCCCTGGACGAGGACAATGTGTTCCCATGACGACGTACCTCGTTAGTGAGGCCATTGAGCCTTGATATCACCCGCGGCCCTGGGAAGGCAGCAGCACATGCGCTCTGGCACGTCCTCTCCAACCTCGGCTTCATCTCGCAACGGGAGACAGAGTTTGTTTAGTAAGGGCCGGAGACCAAGGAACCAGGAACATATATGTTTTCACAGCCAGCGCCATAGGAGCGGTACGTGGCGTAGGAGAACAGACGTCCCGCTGAGGAGATCCGCACCCGCATACGAGATACGACGAACACGAGGAGGGACTGACCTCGGCCAACGGTGGGCCTGAGACTGATATAGGAGTCTAATTTGGTGCTGGATGCGCTGGATCGTAATGCCGACGGATATTTGAGTATAGCTCACTCTTCCATAAATGTGACCTGCATGGAGCAGGATCTGTTGCAGCTGGCCAGGTAAGTTCACCTTGGCGTGAAACAGCAGCAGCATATTAGGATGCTGGTCGGATGAATCGCCCCTGCGCACTGCCATGACAGCCAACTACGTGCGTGCTGGCCTCGTCATCGCGAGGACACCTCCTATTTCAACACCAGGCGTACTTCTCCTTGGCTAGCCATACGACATCCTCGTCAGGTCCACCGGTCCATCGCAGACTGCATAAATGCTCCTTATCTCGAGTTATGATTTCCACCTTACCTTGCTCTTTCGTCCGCAATCTCTGGGCCGAAGCGACTACCAGATCGGAAGGGTCCCATACTTCAACCCCACTGGCCATTTCCCATTCATGTGCTTCAAGCTGGGCTCTCGCCAAGAGAGCAGCCATCGCAGTCTCAGCCTCTTGCGATCTCTGCGTTGAAGGCGGAACTATGGTGTGAAGGATATGTAGTTGCCAGTCCGACTTCTTGGCTGCATAGACCCGACACCAGATCAGAGCGAGACCGGTGGATCGGTGGATAGCTCCCTTTACTTCCGGAAAGCGCTTTCCCATGACCTTTGTCTGAAACTCATCGCGAGCAAAATGCCACTCGAAGTGTTCCAAGTCGGGACGTATGGCGACGTGAATTTTGCCCGGCTCTGTTCTGGATATCTCCCGTAAATGACGTTCAACATACTCGACGGTCGGTATCGACTTCAGATCCTCCAACGACAGGTCTTCAACATCAGGGAGCCCAGAACTAGCCCGTTCATAGGCCACCCGATCTGTCTGTTGCAGGTGGATATGAGTGGATGGGAAGACTTTCCACCCAAATCTGGCATAGAAGGTCTGGCCGATATCCGAGAAAAGCACCGAGAACTGATTTACCGCACCATTGAGTGGCTGCCAGGTCTCGAGTCTCTTGCCTAGCTCCGCCATCATTCGAGAAGCATAACCTTTGCCCCGATGCTCCCGTCGATTATAAACCGAAGCGATGCCATGCGCCTGGATCTTCTCGACAACGCCGTCCCGAGCAAGATAGGCATGGATTGGGATACTCTCACAGCTAGCCAAAATAGGTCTTGATCCATCAGCGTTTTTGGCGAGCGAGTCGGTCGTCAAAATCCACCCGGTGATGCGGCCGTCTCTTGTCAAATCGACGGCTTGTAGGATATCCTCGCGCTCGAGGTATTGTTCGATGGACAATGGCCCCTTCCACTCATCGGCGTTGAGGTAGGCGGTCTGAACGTACTCGAGGAGTGTGGCCGGCTCGAGCTTTAGAGCTGCGGATTGAGCAGATGGTAGAGAGGCCGCATCGATGACAGGAGGCTGAGATGTCGAGAGGGAGGCAAACGAGTGAGCATTTGTTGTAGCCATAGTGTTTGCTGCTGGCCGTCTCTGTGCTAGTAAGTGGACAGTCGCCTAGATAATGTATATGTAAATGATCGCAGCTAAATGAAAAGTTTGCGCACCGCCTGTCACAAGGCGTGTCTGTACCTACAGCCAATAATAGTCACAGGAGGATTAACAACAACCTCTCATAGACAATGACTCATGATGAAGATGATAGACAAGTGGTCTTTGGCACAGCCCGACGCTCATTGTACAGAAGGAGAACATCAAGGACGTATCGTCAATGCGGAATACGGAGAGGTTCAACCAATTTAGCCGACAAAGACCCGAATTGGCGACGTACCATAGACGCAACTATGCCACCTTGCCTTCACGCGTCTATCTCAAACGCGAGGCTGGTTCTCAATTTAAACGTTGAAGAAGGCAAGCATCTCCTTCCATTCCTCGCAAGACAGAATTCCAAGGCGCTGCGTTGACAGCTGGTGCACAAAATACTCCAGTGGCGGTGGCAGGGCTGATTGCACTGTCTCCATTTACCCCTCCGCTCATGCAGCAGCGATATGTTCAGATGTCGGACGCAACTCCTCACCACAAGTCGCCCAACTGACTAGACAAAGCATTGTACCGAGTCTACAGGTGGCGCCCGAGTGAATTTAATCCTATAGAGTTCTGGCAGCCTAGAACTTCACTGTCCGCCCACCTCGCTGTCCACCGACGACGTCACAAAGTCGACCATGCTGGACCTGCAACAGAAAAGGACCAAACAATAATAAAAGGCATCCAAACTGTCTGCCTCACCCACACTCCTTCTTGCAACAAAATTTCTGCCTTCTTCTAGCTTCTCACTCTCGCGACACATGACACTCACTTTCTGCTCAGCCTCTTGCCTCAAGGCATCCCTTGTGTCGCACCACTTAGTGCAACCGGCTCGACAGACGGTGGCAGTACTTCGTTTCATTCTTCCTTCAAGTCTCTCACCCAACCTTGACATCAGCTTCTTGCAGCGATCGACTTCTACTCCCTCTTCTACTCCCTCTCCGTAGCGCTCATCTCGCGGTTGCAGACAGTCACCCCTGAACAACCTGTGGACCGCGACGGTTCAGCACAACATCCAACATGGCGTATGAACCTATGGGCCCGGGGTAAGTGATGACTGATAGAGAGATGTCCCCTTTGTAAAATCGCGCTCGGTGGCTTGGATCGCTCCATCAGCACCCATCCAAGCGACAAGCCGTCGATGCTATTCTCACCCTAGTTTGATCCGATCATCTCCACAAATCTTCCAAAGCTAACGGTCAGAATTCCAGATGGAAAGAAGTTCCTCGGGATCTCAATGACCTTCCAAAGACTACTGTGTATCGATCTCCTCGCCGTGTACGAGAGGCGCTTGAAGAACGGAACCAGCCCGTAATCGAATTGTCCGACGATGACGAGACCGACGGCGGCCAGCCTGCACAAGTCCTGCCTACTCAGCAAGATCGTACCGGAGTCAACAGAGAAATTATTGCAATCGACTCAGCCAGCGATGCTGATGGCTCGGATATGGATGTCGTCATCCTGCCTGGTCCCTTCACTCACAAGCGATCGCGAGCAGATGGCAGCCCTCAGGACGGTTCTCCTCGTATATCAGCTCGAAATAACATCAAACGCCGCGTCCCTCCAGAAAATCCACCCGACTTGGTGGGCACAGCTTCACTGCAGGACTTACACCTCAGACGGGATGCATTGGCTGCCGAGTTGCAGCTCAGACGTGGCCCAACCCAACTCAGAAATGATGAGCTGACTCCCAACTTACAACTCAGACTCGATGCACTGGCACCCAACTTACAATTTGGACGTGATGCTTTGGCTCCTGACTTGCAGCTCGGACATAGAGCATGTGTTGCCAACTTGCAACCCATCGGTGATGCTGTGGCTGCCGAACCCCAATTTGGACGGGACGCACTGCAACTCAGACGCGATGCTCTGGCTCCCAACTTACAAGCCCTATGCCCTGCCTGGCCTCCCACCGGTACTCCGCCTGACACACTCCTCACTCCCTCCGGTCCAAGTCATTCTAGTTATCGCAAGTCAAAGTCTTCCAAGAAGAAGAAAGAACCCGAGCAAGCACCCTACTATGTCGATGGCCGACTTGAGGCTAAGATGTATCGGGGGCCTGGCTATGAACGTTTCCCGGTTGCGCTTGGCACTGTAGAAGGCCATCAGGAGCTTTGTGACAAGTGGGATAACGATCTTGCTATGAAGAGACAAAAGAGACTGGCGAAGCTACAACGAGAACAGAGATTGAGCTACACAATCTATGACAGCGAATCAAGCTCCAATGACGAGTTCGCAGTCGAACACAACGCCGCATTTGAGAAACACTGTCTTGACAGTGTGGTTCAGGTCTTTCCCGACATTGAACGCGCTTTCATTCAGAAGAGAATTCGAGATGAACCCCCAAAGCCACAGGGCGCTGGAGACGACGAAGATCTCACTATTCTGGGACCGCCATCTCTTGCTGAGAAGATCATCTCCGAAGTTCTCGAAATGCACTCTTATCCAAAAGAGCGCGCTTCAAACGCCGCGGCCAGTGGAAAGGGCTCAGCCGTTGATGATACAGGGATCACTATTACATGGAACCGAGCGCTTCCGAAAGACGACATGTACATCAAAGACTCTACCATCCTTATCGCGAAACATTTCCCACACGTCCCGAGCCACTTTGTCGGCGCGATGGTGAAAGAGAAAAAGTCAATCTTCGATACTTTCCTCGCTATCCACGAGTTGGAAGACCAGTACTACACAGTTAATCCGAAACCTTACGCACGTCGAAAGCAACCAAGAACCGACATTGAGCGAAAGTATCTGTTGAAAGCGAGCGACCGCCGCATCCCAGAAGAGTATGCACATCGTGTGAACGAACTGCAAGCCGCGAAACAGCACGTCACGCGTGAAGCGATCAAAGATGCGGCGAAGAAGGCGAAGGAGGAAGCCGAGGCGTTGAATTTGGCTGAACATATTAAGTCTGGTGCCATTATGGAGTGTCAATGCTGCTACGACGCCCAGGTACCTCTCAACCGCATTGTGCCTTGCACCGCAGATGTTCCGCATAGCTTCTGCTTCACGTGCGTAGAAGGTCTGGCCGACACACAAGTCGGTATGTTGCAACATGAGATGCTTTGCATGGACGACAGTGGGTGTGATGCGAAGCTTTCCCATGAAGACATTGGCAGAGCAATCCCTATCACCACCTTCGATCGTTTGGAACTCAACCAACAGCAAGCTGAGATCATGGCCGCGAACATTGAAGGCCTCGAACAATGCCCTTGCTGCGAGTACAAAGCCATCTGCGGAGATATCAAGGAAGAGCCTGTCTTCTTCTGTCAGAATCCAGAGTGTTCTCGTGCCACCTGCAGACGATGTAAAAAGGACCACCACGCGCCAAAGACTTGTGAACAAGCCAGTGTGGACAAGGTCTTGTCGGCACGACATCTGGTTGAAGAAGCCCGATCAGACGCGATCATACGGACATGTCAAAAATGCAGCGCGAGAATCCTCAAGGATTTTGGTTGCAACAAGATGTTTTGCACGCGATGCGGCAGCAGCTTCTGTTACAACTGCAACGACGACATCACCGGCTTCCCCGGTGGTTCCTACAATCATTTCGGAAAGAGCTGCATCCTCTACGACAAGCCAGGTTATGACAGGCACGAAAAGGAGGCCCGCGAAGCCGAGAAGGAAGCTATCTCGAAAGCCAAAGCGATGGATGCCGATCTAGATGAAAGCCAGTTGCGGATCATCCATCCCGACGAAACCAAGCCGCGCACTGCTGCCATGCAGAACCTCCTGGATCATCCTGCCGGTGGCGTCTTCATGCGCGACATCAACAATCGTGCTCTGTGGATGAACAACCGTCAAATGAACTTGCATCACATGCAGGCACGTCTGGAGGGGCTTGAGGCGCGGCGCCCAGATCGCGAGATTGGGCAGATTCTGGCGGAGGCACGTGCAATGACGGGCACGTTTGGGATGGACAATATCCCACCTCCCGAGGTCAGATTGCAGCAGCTTCGGCAGCTGCAAGACCTGCAGAGACGGGCGCAGCGACACCGTTGAGAGGTTGCGGCGCGCAATGGGCGCCAACAGCATGATCAAGTCGGGTGGACGCGGCGGCGACAAAGCGTCATGTTGTCGCCGCCGCGGGCGCCATCGACATTTGGCGGCTTGTTGGCCCCTTGCGTCCTTGTCGACGTCGCGGGCGCCAGCGTCATTGGCGACGTGTCTAATGACAGCATTTTGACGACGGTTGGGTGCCACGAACAAAGTGGCTTGGACACTTGGAGTTTTTGTGTACTTCAGATAGAACAGGAATAGCACTTGATTGTAGACGATCCGCTCCCTTCGCTCTGCTTGTCACATGGTTTCGTGATTTTTCGCGGTTGGACGCGATCCGTAGAATCTGGCTGTTGACGTCACTTGACAAGCCCCGAGGTCAATGTAATCTTCTCCTTGTTCATTGTTGAGGCAACCACAAAGGCCGTCAATGGCTTGGGCTGCAGCCATTAGTACTCGACATTGACTTGGACCTTCTAGCTCTCCATGCCGAAGTTGCAGGCTGCGACGGTGTCTCGAGTGCCCGTCAATCGGAAACGAAAGCAAGCACCCAACGACCATGAAGCGCAGTCCATCGACGCTGACTCGGTTGCCACGATATCGACAACGACCACAGTACCAACGAAAGACCATGATGGGGGTGCCAGGCCCAGAGCAACCAGGGCATCGTCGAAGCCAGCAAGGCTGCGGCGGAACTCCTCCTCCAACCTTGTTGAGACTCAGATCCCCTGGCCGGAGCACTTCAAGTACCTCTCCCAACTACACCGCGCCTTGAATCTGGTCTACACGTTCTGCTGTACCAGAAAGCACTTCGCGACGACATGGGACAACATCAAGGTCGCGGTAGAAAGACATATCAAGAAGCCGTTGGTTGAGGACGATGTGGCGCAGGTGAAGGCCTTGATACCTCGAGCAATAAACTTCGCATACGTGGATGAAGAACACCTGCTCGTCACGCTGATGGGTGAAGAAGACGGCGTCAAGGGTGGCAGGGCGGACCACTTTCGATCTCTCCAAGAGGACGAGAGCGGGCCAAAAAACGCGCCTGGAGAAGCCAAGGAGCTGCTTTTGTTCGAATTCATCGATGGCGATCTGAAGAGACAGGTCGTCGACCCGAAGACAGGGCAGCCGACGAAAGCGACAAACAAGTTACGCAATGAAGATCTCAAGATGCCTGTGTTCAGCCAGAAGTCCATGCTTAGGCTCATCGAAAAGCGCGATGCCAAATTCACGTCCGCTGTCAATTTGTTCCTCAACCAGTGTGCCGAAGAGCAAAAGGATGCGGTCGCGAAGATTATGGAGATGAAACAACAATACCTTCCCTATCCCTCCATAAGTCGCCCCACGACCCCGGCTCCGCAAATGGAAAGCCTGCCCAAGGTGATCCCGAAAGACCGGAAGTCCATCTCAGAAATTGTCAAGGAAATCAGCGAGTTAGAGTGGTATACGCACCAAATCGTGCCAGATGGGCATCGCGTCTTTGATCCTCAACCCGCTATATATGGCGATCTGAATTTCTCGATGTCCCAGAACCTAGTCAACGCGCTGTACAACTGCAAGAACATCACCCAGCTCTATTCCCACCAAGCCGAAGCAATCAATAACCTGCACGAGGGTCATCACGTTATCGTGTCCACTTCAACAAGCTCAGGCAAGTCGCTGATCTACCAGATTCCAATGCTTCACGAACTCGAAAAGGATCCTGAGAGTCGAGGCTTGTATATTTTCCCGACCAAGGCGCTGGCGCAGGATCAGAGGAGAAGTCTCAAAGAGCTGCTGAAGTACATTCCTGGCTTGGAACATACCGTTGTCGAAACATTCGATGGGGACACGCCGATGAGGGAACGCAATCAAATCCGGGACGAAGGTCGAATCATCTTCACCAACCCCGACATGTTGCATATCACAATCCTGCCGCAGGAGAGCGGGTGGAGAACATTCCTTCAGAACCTGAAGTACGTTGTTGTTGACGAACTGCACGTGTACAACGGCCTCTTCGGCGCCCACGTAGCATTTATCATGCGTCGCCTGAGACGAATATGTGCCGCAGTGGGAAACCGCAAGGTGAAATTCATCTCGTGTTCTGCCACAGTGGCGAATCCAGAAGAACACATGAAGACAATCTTCGGCGTGGACAGGGTCAAGCTGACAGATTTTGATGGTTCACCATCAGGTAGGAAGGAGTTCATCTGCTGGAATACACCATTCAAAGACCCAGGTGACAGTTCCTCGGGTCGAGGTGATGCCTTTGCTGAGACCGCGCGGCTGATCTGTCAACTCATATTACGCGGGGTCCGAACCATTGCATTCTGTCGGGTGCGGAAGCAGTGCGAAGTCCTGCTCGCAGCAGTTAAGGCTGAGTTCACCAACCTTGAGAGATCAGAATGTGTCGCACTGGTCATGGGTTATCGAGGCGGCTACTCAGCCCAAGATCGCCGGCGCATCGAATCAGAGATGTTCAGCGGAAAACTCATGGGTATAATCGCCACCTCAGCTCTCGAACTGGGCGTGGACATTGGCTCTCTGGACGCCGTCATCACAATGGGCTTTCCCTACACGATCGCCAACCTGCGACAACAAAGCGGTCGAGCAGGACGGCGAAATCGGGATTCGCTCTCCGTCCTTGTGGGCGACTGTTTCGCCGTGGATCAGTATTACATGCAGAACCCGGACGAGATCTTCACCAAACCCAACTGCGAATTGCAGGTCGACTTGACCAACGAACTTGTCGTGGAGGGGCACATCCAATGCGCCGCCTTCGAAATGCCCATAAAACCCGACGAAGACGAGAAGTACCTGGGGAAGATGGTGATGGAAATATGCGCGGATCGACTCACGTACGACCCGATGGGGTTCTACCACTGCAATGCGCGGTTTCGACCTTTCCCGTCACGGTGCGTGGCAATAAGGGACACCGAAGAGGATCACTTTGCAGTCATCGACATTACGCACGGTCGAAATATCGTGCTCGAGGAAGTTGAAGCATCGCGAGCTTTCTTCACGCTCTACGACGGCGGCATCTTCCTGCATCAGGGCCGAACATACATGGTCAAGGAATTCTCGCCCGAGCGTAAGATGGCACGCGTGCAGCTCGTCAAAGTCGACTGGACAACACAGCAGCGCGACTATACCGACGTCGACCCCATCGAGACGGAACAAGTCCGGCGCGTCTCCACCACGTCTCTCACAAAAGCATACTTCGGGCGTATCAAGGTGCATGCCGTGGTATTTGGGTTCTTCAAAGTCGATCAGAAGCGCCGCATCTTGGACGCTGTGGCGGTGGACAATCCGCCCATCATAATCCACTCAAAGGGGCTATGGCTCGATGTGCCCAAACTCGCGCTCCAAATCCTCCAAAACAAGCGCTTGAATCTGGCAGCGGCGATCCATGCCGCGGAACACGCCGTCATGAGTCTCATGCCGCAGTTCGTGGTCAGCATGCCCGGCGATGTGCGCACGGAGTGCAAGAACGCGCTGAAGGAGTTTGCCAAGAAGGAGACACAGCGCAAACGCCCCGCGAGACTGACGTTCTATGATGCGAAAGGCGGGCCCGCGGGGAGTGGGATCGCGGCCAAGGCGTTCGAATTCGTCGATAGATTGCTGGAGAGGGCGGTCCGGCGGGTGTCGGCGTGTCATTGTCTGGATGGCTGCACCGAGTGTATTTGCGATGAGCGGTGTAAAGAGAAGAATATGGTCATGAGCAAAGCGGGGGCGGAGGTGATTCTGAAGAGCCTCCTCGGCTTGGAGATTGATGTCGATGCCTTGCCTGAAGGGGAGGAGGAGAGAGTTCCTGCCGGGGTTGAAACTGTTGTGTTCGCGACCGAGGTCATGGGACGGGACGGACGGAGGGTGGTTGAACGGGAGAGCGGATTCGTGAAGAAGGAGAAGAATGACGAAGATGCCATTGTCATCAAGGATGAAGAATGATTAACGAAGCACGGCCGAGGGTCTTTCATACGAATGAACATAGATCTGGGATGAGTACCCAGACGGCCGAACACTGGAGGTCAACGAATTCATCCGTGCGCAGTCTATCTATTTATCGTTGACGTGTGGATCTTCTATCTTCTCGTTTCCCTGGTGCCAATCCCTGTCACCAACACTACCTCGCTCCCCCATCTAACGCCCTCGTAGCATGCTTGACGAATGCCTCGGCCTCCCTTCTCACACTCTCCACATTCACGCCGCCACTCCCATACGCCCTCGCGATGGCGGCTTGAACCTCCTCGTCACCCAACACACTCTCGTCACCCTCCATCGCCACCACGGTCCGCCAGTACTCGTCATCCGCGGCCTTCAAGCCGGGATTCCGCACCACAGCATTCCTGGCAATGCTGTAGGCGCGGAGATTCGTCCCCGCCATCTGCAACGCCAGGGTCGCCTGCGTGAGCATCTCCTCGGTCCTCCGCCTGCTGAGTTCGGGATCGGCATCCGCCGCCGCCGCATTCGAGGTCGCCAGCGTGGGGAACAGATAGAACCGACGTGTTGCGCACGCGTACATCAGAAACGCGACGACGGCGTCAAACGCCACGAGGGCCAGGTACCGGATCGAGGAGCCGATCCAGAATGTCCCCGCCGGGGCGGTCGTGCTTGGCGGCACCGTGGGCGCGTAGGTGGTCGTGAAGAAGACGTCCAGCGCGGCGAGGACAAGGGCCGAGACCACGGCGCTGTGCCGCCACGTGCTGGCCTCGTAGCCGGAGACGGTCTCCGAGGTGGCGAGCCCGAGGATGAGAATGTGGAACAGGTGCGGAAGAAGGGTGTTCGTGGGCAGGTGGTACAGGAGATAGGACAGCTGGTCGTCGGGGTGGCAGAATTGGCAGCCCAGCAGCGTCGAGGGGCCGAAGCGGAGGTACAGTTGCCGGAGACTGTCGCATCGTTTAATCATCAAGCATCAAACATGAAGCATGGGTACATCAAAGGTTCATGTGTGCGTGCGTGCATGCGTGTGTGCGCGGTAGGAAAAGGCACACGAGAAGTAACAGAAGGAGAAAGACGGGAACTTACACCGGCGACGTGAGCTTGGACCGAAGCGTCTCGTCCACATCGATGAGCCGCCCGCCGTCCCTCAGCAGCGCGAGCCTCTCGAATAGCACATCCGTCGCGACACCCAGCCTGCTCTGCGTGATGACGAAGACGTTATGCTCGCTGAGATCGCCCCTCAGGTTCGGCCACGAGGCGTAGAGAAACGTGCATATTGATCCGAAGAGGGCGTTCAGGCCGCGACTGGTCTTGTGGTCGAGAGGACGGGGCGGGGGCCGTGTCCGGTACGCGACTTTGAGGGCCCGGTAGTAATTGAGCGCTCGGGGGAGGATGAATGTGAAGAGAAGCGGCCAGAATGGTTTTATGCTTTTTGAAGGGGTCGTTTGTTAATTACCTTGTGCTTTTGCTGATGCCTCGCGGAAGGGGAGAAGGGGGTGGGGGGGTGCGTACCTGGTCCAGAGTGTCATGGCTCTAGATAGATCAAGGTCGGGAGTGTTACATGTTAGATCAGGGGTCGGTCTTCTGAAGATTCTGATCTTCCTGTCTCAGCATTGGTGATTGGGTCTCGGGTCAAGTTGGGCGGGAGGGCATTCTTGAGACAGGGCCTCGCGCTTCTGCATCATGTATATAGGGAGCGGAAAATTGATTTTCCAGCTCGAAAGGCTGAAACGATCTTCACCTAGTTATTTTGTGGAGCGTGTACAGCCTGGCCTGCGTTGGAGCGAGGGCTAGAGGTACAATGTACGCGAAGTGGCTCTTACAGCAGCGTGGGAGCAGGGCACGAGAGAGTCCATCTCTGTTCACAGGTACAACAACATGGGGTTGGAATCAGGCCACTTCAAACTCTCGCTGCAAACCTGATGTCCGCCTGTACGGACAGCGCAACGGGAACTAGTATGGACGGCGGATCAGATCCTCAATCAAAGATGAAATTGAAATGGCCATAAGGCTATCAAGATGAGCGGTCTGGCGACCAACTGTTCGAAATGTAGCCAACTCTAGTATTGACCGCTGTTCGCCTGCATGCGCCTCGCACAAAACTCCTCGCTAAGCCGCTTCAGATTCGTCCCCAGTGCGCCCACGGTAGGAGGGAGACTATGCTTCTCGAGCTGCTGTGAGAGTGTCGGCTCATTTCTTCTTCGTGTCTGCTCCTTCTCCCTTTTTGGCTTCGGCTATCCCGCAGTCAGAACTACGTTTGTCGTTCTCGACCTAGACGTGCGAAGTAACCCACCTTTTGCCTGCTTTTCTCGCATGATCGCTGCCTGTTGTTCTTTCGTCCGTTGAAACTCGGTGCCAGATTGTGTGTTTTTCTTTTTCTGTCGCGGAACAAGTGTCAGTCTCTCGCTTGCACGTCGTCAAACCATGTTGTCAAGCCCGCGGAGCCTCGAATCGTTTCCTGCCTGGAGGGACCATGGGAAACCAGAGGACTTTCGTTTGTGACGAGGCACATTCTTACCTGCCCAGCTTGCTCTTTAAGATTCTTCTCACGAGCCTTGTCTCTCTGATTACCCCGAGTCATGGTTGCGGCGAGGGCTGGTAAAACGGCTTCTTAAGGTTCTATGTGTGAGGACGACTAGATTGCAGGTTGTCCGTCAAGTGCGAGTGTCGGTGAGAGAGAAGTAGGGAAACACACGGTGGTCAAAGCCTTCCGTGGGCGAGCGCAGTCTCCTCGGCAAAAAGAAATCGCGCCTCCGATGAAAATCCTCCCGCGTCAGATTCGGAATCGACCTCATCTCACCTCGTTTGCTTATCAGCTCCATCCCTAATGAATTGAATATCATTATGATGGCGCTCGAGTGTCCCGTCGGTCACTCCACGAAGAGCACGACATTCTTTTGGTGTGCACAAGGCTGCGGCAATCGCCAAATGGGCTCGGCGTCAAGAGCCAAATAAGGCAGCAGGCTTCAAGCGCGTTTCAGATTCTGCCGACCCTTCAACGTCGTTGAACCACAGCCACTCCTTCCTCGCGCCTCTGTCAAGCCTGAGGAAAGCATCGAGTCTGCCGTAGCTGTATAATCTTGACTGGATTGGGAATCGACGGGCTCGATTTGCCTTGATATCGCCACGGGCGAGACCAGTTTCCTGTCTGAAACTGATTTCACAGGCTTTTCAGACAGTACGCCCACCTGACCAATGGACACGTCTGGCTCGTTGGAGTACACAATGGGTTTACTACAGCTTCATCTCACGCTCGCGCGCCTATTGCAACCGTCATTCTGAGACGCAGAAATGACGAGACGACGACACTTGACTCCAGGCTCGATAAGAGTCATTGAAGAATTGTTCATTTCTCCCGCTCCCTCCCCCAGCTTCTTGTCACTTCTGCTTGCTGCAGTTTTCCTTATGTCGATTCGACCCCATTGATGCTCCGGCAACTCAATAGCCTTTTCTAATCCTATTGTTCTATTCATGAGATACCCCAGCTATTAAATTGATCTTCACAAATATCTCCTTTCAGCAAACTGTACAGTCCTTCTTAACCTCTCAGACGTTCAAGATACCTCAGCGACAGATTCCGGCTCCTCAAGATTCAGACGACAATCTTCTCTTTCTCCCATCGTTCAATCTGTCCACACAGCAACATGCTCTTCTTCCCCAAGAAATTAGCCGGCGCTGGCTACGTCGTGCTCAACATCATCCGAGTTATGAACATAATTGCCCTTCTCACGGTGGTTGCGGCGAGTTCAGTCATGCTGGTCAAGACTTTCATCGTATCAAAATTTTTCTTCTTTGATGCCTGTGAGCACATCATCCGAGCCATAATGAGCGGTGAGTCTTCGCAACTACATTGAGAATTGGGAGTCTGTGCTGATTCTCATTCAGGGTTTCTCATCCTTACCGAGTTGTCCCTCTTCAAGTCCTACATCTCCAAAAACTGGCCTCTTTTCAGCCCTCGATCTAGCTTCATCATGCTTGGAGTTGCCATGATCTTCCTCGGAAACAGCGTCCTTGGGAACCTCAACAAACAGGCAACAAGCCAGGAGAGCATTGGCCTGCCATTCTGGCGCCTGGTAATTGCTTCGGGGATCATCGTCTTTGTGATGGGTTTCATCAACCTCTTCGCGGTAAGTGATTTCAGCGCCCTATTCTTGGATACCATTGTCTGACTGTTTGCGCAGAGCTTTATCTTCCGAGACACCAAAGCCCATCTCACAGCCCGGCAAGTCAGATCACATGGTGCCGTTGCATCCCACAAAGCCGATGTGGAAGCTTTCACACCGAAACCTCCCAGCCGCAAAAGTCACTATCGGTCCTTCTTCCTTGGCAGCAAGCGCGATTCACTTCCTTCATATTCCCGCAAGAATGCCGTCATGGCTGAGACGCCAAAAATGCACCTCGCTATCTCAAGCCCTTTTCCTCAGACAGCGCAGAGCCCCGGCGCTTCAAGCTCGAAGTACAGCGGGAGTCCCAAAAGCGAACGATATGCCATGAGTCCTGAACTCAGCAGACCGGATCTAGCACATCATCCCGCAGTCACACACGGTCAGGCCTTTTAGGGGAGGACATGATCTGGAGGAGTTGAAGGCGGAAATGTGCTTGTGAAACATCGAACATATGCAAGACGAGGTTGATGATCTTCGCCTCAATACGAGGATCTACATGGCATTTTGACTCAGATATCCATGATTAGCGTTTATGAGCGGGTTTACGGAGGCCAAACCTAACATCAGAGCCTCGCATTGATTTTGCTGCTGTTGCTCACACAGATACCCAGGAAAGCCATCTTAATTCATTATGAGAAACGAAACCCAAGATCCGATTCAAGATGTGATACCCGCACAAGGACTTCTTGCAACTGCGCCAACCAAGTTCCATAGGCTATGACCTCCCAATCAGCCCCGCAGTGCTTTCTATTATCCTCACCTCCACCGGACACTCCTGCGGCCTGGAGAGGGCGTGGCAAGCATCGGCCGAAGTTCAAAAGTTCCACTGCATCGTCGGGTACTCGTACGAGTACACGGGGTTAGTAAGACGGCCACGCTCTCTGATGGGCCCAGTCGAGAGCAGCCTGTGGCCCGTTTCAGACTCAGCACCCCTCTTTTCGCAATTCGCCACCCCTTTCGCCCTCCACGAAATCCCCCTCCGTATGACCTCTCGCATCCCACTACCCCGTCCTTCATCCTATCCCATGCTTGCTTTTCCCAAGCAGCATGCAGCTCCTAAGCTTCTCTCCACTGCTGCTCTGGGCCCAACTCTGCCCCTTGTTTAGCTCCCGGAGCTTCTGCCCCGGCTGTAGCATGCACGAGCTCACGTTCTCCCCCGATCAGGTCAAATACCTTCCCAGCACGGTAGAATCTGCTCTTTTTCATGATACAACATTGAAATTTTCGCCACTCATGTGGAGACTCCGGCCGATATAAGCTTTCCTCGCCTTCACGGGTCGCCAGTGAGGACCACTAGCTGAGGGAGCTCAATGTGGCGAACGACATGGGACTGCGTGCTTGCTGGAGGCGCACCAGTGAGCTGAAGGGACGGCGTGCAGTAGGTATACAGTGCTATTCTTTTGGCATCTCTAATGAGCTTCTACGGCTAAGACAATGCATTTGCGCTCTCTGCCTCTCCGCGTGCGCAGGGACCTTAAGCGCCAGAGAACATGGCAGTACAACAATGTGCACTCCAACACTCTACTTCATTTTCTTCTACCAGCGTTCATCTCGTGGTGCGGACATGCTACAATGGGATATGGTCGAAGAGCTACGAGTAGAGTATCCTAACCAAATGACAAGATAGTCCGAGAGGGCAATGCGAGGACAAGGACGAGTACCTGAAAGGGCACCCTACCACTTCCACTGCTGGAGGTTGGTCGTCTTTCGCCGTATCCACCAGGTACGTACCTCTTCCCCATAACCCTTGCTGCCAGGGCAGACCCCTGTATTGCCTGGGCCGCCTCGGCAATCCTCAGCTCGTTTCAGCTCCTGCACGGCTTCCCACGCCACAGCCCACACTGCTCACTACGGAGTGCTCTTGCACTACCGAGTAGGTGCTCTTGCACTGGCCGGGCGAAACTCATACACAGTACTCGGTACCTGGTATTCAGCTACCATGAAGATTCTTATCTCCCCTCATCTCAGATGTGTCGTGTACATTCAACTCAGAACATGAGGCATCCAAGCCTGTTCATCCTCAGAGCGAAGTCGGAGATCATCGAACGGAAACGATAACCTTATTCCAGCTTCGACTCGCCACCTGCAAGAGCACGAGTACTTCGTTACCCCGCCTGGACGTACTATCGTTGGGATCGAGCCTCGCCCATGCTAGATCCACTCCGCGTTCAATGGCTAAGGTCGTCTACCTTTGCTGTCATCCTCGGACTCGCGATCGACTTGACAGATCTAGCTCATTAAGTACTCTGTGACAATTCCCGCACTGCCACAGGTATGACAATAGAAGACGCATCAGCAACCAGCCATCTGGTAGTGAGATGGGCCGAGACTCGGAAGCTCCATCTCTGCGCCTGTTTGCCCGTCATGCTAACGATAAGACTGCCCCGCCATGCTTTGCCTCCTGTGGGTACGAGTACGAGCTAGTTACGAGGACTTGCTACTTTGCAGCTCGACTGAGCGAAGGACAGTGACTGCACGAGTAGTTACTTTCAAGCAAGGAATCCCTAACGTTAGTAGGTTGATCCGTGCGAGTGGACAGTACTTGGTGGTCCCCTGTTACATCCAACTCCAGATCTTTGTTAGATAATGGTCACCATCTACCCACACAGTACGAGTACTCGTCGTTCCAGCGACTCCCTGACGAAGCCAACGAGACAATCGAACTCGGTCCTGGTTGAGTCGACAAACCCAACCCGAGAAATTGCAGCAGCGGGAAACACCGCAGATCCTATTGTCCAGACCCTGCGGGCGGTCCACAACGGAATTTGAAATGCCCGTCCGAGTCAGATGGTTTGGTGAATTCCATCGATCCTCTTTGCCACTCGAGACCCTCGCATTCGATAGCCATGATATTGGCGGGACATATCATCGTGCCGTTCTCGCTGGACTGAACTTGGGCGCGCGCGACCAAGCACCGTCCTTGAAAGTGTACAGAGAACTACGAGGACAACTTGCCAACATGACAGCGAGCTCGCTCGTATGGGGTATATTTATCGCTTTGCGTGCATGCGGAACACGACCAACCACAGCGGCAAGAGTATCAGGATGCACAATGCCAAAGCTGCCAGGTCGTGGTCGAACTCGGATGAGACTCGCTGTGAACGTATCGTGGACATTGGACCAGATTAAGTTTTGAGTGTGCGTGCACAGGCACGCCACAGCCTTGTATTCAAGATGACATAGTTACAGTGACATGACATAGCCGCATCATGGGAAGGTGAGGCGGAAGAAGGAAGTGAGGAACTTTACTTCCCTCTCTCTCTCTCGATATAGGAAGGAAGCAAGGAAGGACGGTATCTAGGTACCTTTCGATGCAAATTGTGCTCAACTTGACTTTTCGAGGTCTGAGATGTGCGGTGCGATGCGATGCGAGGCGAGGCGAGGCGAGTGATGATATGAGCTTGAGATACAGAAGCTGTGTGTGAGATTACAGCACACCCGGGCACACCACATACTACGCACCACAACGCACTACATACTACAGTACTGGACCAGAGCGCTGCTTTACCAGAAAACCTTCCTACTTACCTTATGCTTGAACCGGAGGGGCTGGTCATCATGGTATGTTACGTGATTCAATTACTTACTGGGTTTTTCAGTCTACTACTCGATTCCATGGGTTTCATGATTACTGTCTGTGCGGACACCGTGTAGGGCCTGGGGAGGGAGGGTGAGGGGAGGTGAGGCGAGGTGAGGTGAGATATGACAGTGAGAAGTGCCGTACCGCACGGTAGGGGTGTTGCGTAAGAATGGTTCGGGAGTGCCCAGCTGGAGGAACTGAAGAGGAACAGTTTATGTATGTGTGTCTTGTAAGGTCTACCAAGGCTTTGAGTCGCGCCGATGTATTGCAGTACCTCATGTTCAATGTGTGAGAAGAGAGATACACAACCCCCCCTTTCCAGGCTTATATGGAGATACCAATCCGACTTGGTCCTTATATTCTTTGTTGGCTTGGTTTGGCCTGTGCATTGTGCTTCCTGCGACATGAGAGGGATACGGTAATGATGGCGACGATGACGATAGTGATGATCCGTGGCATTGATGTTTCAGATCTGATCAGCGATACCTCGTACTGTACTTGGACTACTTGGTACAACTCGACCGTTGAGAGACTACCTGCCGCGTAACTGGAAAAGTAAACAGTAAATAACAAACATTGCCCCAAATCTTCCTGTGCAGCCTAGCATTTCCTGTTTGGATGTTTGTTCGTAAGTTCGTTCTTTCATTAGCACTGAGTCAAGACTCGGATGACCAACCACGAGTGATCGAATATCCTCAAAGCTGCGCCCCGCCCTTCCCCTGGCCCTATCAGTCTATCAACAACGTATCTTCATTCTTCGGCGTCTCTTGTGGCTGTTCCACCTACCCCTGCCTTCGGGCTTCCTCATAGCATAATTCATCGCCTCCAGTTTCCGCTCAAGTCAACAGCCAACCGCCGGGAGACTTACTCCTGCTCCGCGACTTCTCCCTCACCACGTACATTTTATCACCTTTCTTGACGAATCCTTTGGTGTTGGGCGTCAGAGTGGTGATTGTCTTGGTCTCCTTCACATATGGTCCCGTGATGAGTTTCCGTTCCTTCAAGCGGCGGGTGTGTTCGAAAAGTTCGTCCTGCAGGGAGTGGTCGATGTATTTCTTGATAATGATAAATTCGTCATCGCGCTGTAGGACAGACAATAGAGAGCAAACAATTAGTTAAGATCTTATAGAAGGAAGCGTGCAGAAAAGAGCGCACGAGACGGGTATAAGCAGAGAACGAGGCAATTGTGCGACAATGCCACCAGAGCAGAGCGCGCCACGACATGACAGTCAGGGCAGGGTGATACGTACCGAGTCCCACTCCCAAGGCAACCCGTAATGATCCAGCGTATCTGGGTGGAGGTATTTTCGATTGACCTTGATGAAAGTCGGACGATGGAGGTCGATAGCCAGCGTGGCACGCTCGGCCTTCTTCTTGTGGAGCACTTCATCGATGTACTCGGGACTGTAGCCTGTGATACCCCAAAAGAGTGAAGCCTATTAGCCTGTCGTCCAACTTGGCCGCATGCATTACCGGTTTCAACCAAAATATCCCCAAACGAGTGACATCCGACTAAACGGACCAGGCTCAATCCCTCAAAGCAGAAAAGAGTGACAATCTCCCGTGAACCCCGGGGGCAGACTTCGAGAATCTGGCATCCTTGGGCCCGAGAAGGTCGACTAATAGAAATAATCGTAATAGGGATAACGGGACCTGCGCATACCGGCATTCATGAACCTCTCCTTGACCTTCCTCTCGAACTCTTCCTCTTCGGCCTTCTTCTTCTGCTTCTCCTTTTCCCGGCGGTCCTCCTCGTCCTTGAGGATCCTCTTCCTCAGCTCCTCCTGCTCCTTGTCCTTGCGTTCTTTCTCCAACTTGGCTTCCAAGAGAATCGCCTCTCGCTCCTTCCTCTTGCGCTTCTCTTCTTCCTCCTCCTCTTGTTTCCAGCGCTTTCTCTCTTCTTCTCGGTCTCTCTTTATGCGTTCCATGACTCGACGCTCTTCTTCTTCCTTGCGTTGCGCTTTAGCGAAGTCGAGCTCTTTTCGGAACTTGTAGGGTAAATCTTCTTCGTCGAGCGGGTCTTTCTTGCTGCTTGGCCGGCGATCTGGTTCGGGGCGGCGACGGTGTCGTGACCTCGAGCGGTCGCTGGAATAGCTGGAGCTGGACGAGGATCCGTCGCGATAGTGATGGCGATGGTGGCTGCGGCTTCGGCTGTGTCCACGCCCACGGCTCTCGCGCTCAGAGAGAGCGCCGCCACCTATATTGATGATCGCAGGTGCCACGCCTCCGCCCTGGCTGGCTGCACGAGGCCGGCCTTGTGGCACCTCGAGGAAATTGTTCACCTCAATGGGTAATTCTTGGTGGCGGCGGCCTCGTCCTCCATACTCGCTACCACCGTGAACGCTCTTCACGGGCATTAACACATATTCGCGGTCGGAATCCGACGACCGTCGAGAGTAGGGCATCTTCGTTGGCTGAGTCGTGCCCCTCCGATTAGCGCAATTTCAGCCCTGTCACGGAAATCGAAAATGTCGGGGTCGGCGGCGGTGGGGAAAACGCCCGGTAGCTCAGGGCACTACAATCGGGCGTGGCGACGCAGGTCAGATATCCCGTTGGAATATATCCCAGGTAGCTACACGAGCCTCAGGCGGCCCTCGTTGCTGTATTAGTGTTCGTGCTCGGGGAGCAAGAGATGAAAGAAGAGAAGAAAATCTGTTGTTCCAGGTTAGGCTGTGGTGGGGGAGGCTGTTTGCTTTATCGTTTCCGTGCTGCAAGCCCAGCCCAAGCCCAGTTTGAGCCTGGGCTGCTGAATCGCACCCACAATATGCACTTTGGGGGCCAGGCGGACTAAAATGGCGAGCAGTCAGGTATGGTACACCGGCGACAACTGGAACCAGACCCGAGCCTGGACTGACCCTATGATCAAAGTCTTGCCAATGAAATGCGAGCGCTGGTAAAGGTCTGCCACTTCCTCCTCGACCGAATCACGAGGAGGTAGG
This sequence comes from Phialophora chinensis, assembly GCA_016109575.1. Taxonomy (NCBI): domain Eukaryota; kingdom Fungi; phylum Ascomycota; class Eurotiomycetes; order Chaetothyriales; family Herpotrichiellaceae; genus Phialophora; species Phialophora chinensis. The sequence continues at coordinate 3,014,668 of JADWPU010000003.1, read as the reverse complement.
CAGTACTATTGCATCTGTTCGTCTGCAAAAGTTTGAGACTTGTTTGAGATCTGGCCGGATACGAGACAAATGAATCTCTCGTCTGCCAATCTTGAAAGACGCTGGACAGCTTTGTTAAGGTAGACTGACTGTCAGTTGACAGCGGGTGTTTGACGGTTTCATCCTCCTTCAATCATAAACTTGCACTCGTTGTGGGCCTCATGGAGGCCTGAACATGCACCTGTGGCAAGTTATGCGTCATTCGGTGTGCTTAGTCTTCGGCCAAAGAGATCTTTTACTGCAGTGGTAGGGTTTAGGGCCCAATAGCATTGCATAGTCTCCGTCACACCTGTGTGAATCGAGCCTTCTCCCCATAGCTGTAGAAGTAGACCGCTAACGCCTGCCAAATGCAGGATCAGTCCTGCACTTATGACATGGCCGGGCAAGTCCCGTCTCTCCACGGCAGTACCACCGCTCCTTGGAATTGAGCCTCAAGTCTTTGTCAGGAATGGCGAAACTGGCCATGACAAACTCATTGCTTGGACACCCACGCCCAAAATGATCCATAAGAGTCGGGCATCCGGCAGTCAGCAGTGCACGGTGGAGGCCTTTTGTCTGCTGTATCCCCCCGAAGACCTCGTGTCAGAGCCCGGACCAGTGTCTACCTGCCTGTCTTGTTTTGGCGGAAATCTGTCCGGTGTTGCCAACAGGACTAATCAGACACACTCCCAGTGACAGTGACAAGGATACGTAATTGTCATGTGCTGCCAACACCGCGGCTTAATCAGACACATCTTTTGTTCGCTGCCAATTGACAGACTATCATCCCACGTAGTGAGGAAGTTGTTCGCTGGGCTGATACCTGGCGAAGCGCCATCAACGAGCACCGGTTTGCAGGATCTTCTCAATATGCTGTCGACTATTCTTGAATGTCGTCTCCTGATAGTGTAGTCTCTTGTCCAAGTCCGCGATATCCTTCTGTAGGGTAGCCGATTCGGATGCTAAACGTTGATTCAAGGTCGTCATAGGCACAGCAACAAACCTGGAACATGATGTGTCAGTGCTGTGGAAGTGTGAAGGAAAGCCCGCTTACATTTTCCCAACTCCTTCATAAACATTGGTGTCTTTGGACAGAGATTTGAGCTCATTGGAAGTCAGCTGATTCAATCTCGCGTCACGTCGTTTGGCTGTGAGTTCTGCCTGCGTCTGTGTGATTTTCTGCTGGGAAAGCACGGCCTGTGCTTCGACCTCTTGAAGCAACTGCGAGGAAGTGAGCAAGAAGTGAGAGGTCAGTGGGTGAAAGAGCAGACCTTCTGTAGCGTGGCGTTTGGGATGGCCATCTTGACAGCGGTCTGAAATCTCCAAGGAAACAATTACTAGTAAAGACGGGAAGTTTGAGCCTCAACCCAGATAACAATTTTGATGGATTACCTCGTACAATATTCCCGTATCCGCGCCTTGGAGACGGGAACACGCGCTTGGGCACACTAGTTAAGAACCGAGGGATCGTCCGTCCCGGGCTTCACCAGGCCGAAGGAGGGGCTGGAGGGGGCCATCTTTCACGTGCAAGGCTCAAACGATCTGCCTGAGGGTTCCCCTTCCGGGCGAGGCAACGTCATCATGCCCCCCGAAGTCACCAGCAGACAAAAACACGTTTCGTCGCAGCCCTGGTCCACTGGCATCTCGTATGTTGTAAGCGACCCATTTGCCTTAACCTCCATTTCCATCCGCCTCCGGCCTCGAGAGCTTTTTGGAAAGTGCGAAAGACACAATACAACAATCTCATCGATATGTTATAGCCTCGAGCTACGAGTTTGCAAACCGAAGCGACTCCTGGATCGAACTTCCTCAAGTGAACATGCCCTCATGGCTCCCTTCAGTCCCTTACCCCCCGCCGGGCCAGCCTGGGTTTTGGGATCCAGTCACCAGCACTCTCCAATGGTGCGAGGAGGTATGAGAAAACACACTCAGTGCGGAGGAGCGATTCCACTGACGCGCAAAGGACTACTATGCCACCTACTACTCCGCTGAGATCATCAACACCTTGACGAATCTGATGTTCATATACCTCGCATACAAGGGCGTCAAGAGTTGCAGGCAGCATAGACATGACACTGTCTTTGAAGTGGCATACTTTGGGTACTTCCTCGTTGGATTTGGGAGCTTCATGTTCCATACCACCTTGAAATACCCCTGGCAACTGGTCGACGAGCTTAACATGATCTACACCACTTGCCTCATGGCCTACGCCTCGCTCTCCTATTCACAGCCGAAAAAGACACAGATATATCTGGGCGTTTTCTTTGTTCTCTTCTGCGCAGCCATAACCGCCTACTACCACTACCTCCAGGATCCCGTATTCCACCAAACCGTATATGCCCTCCTCACGGTATTCATCGTCTTCCGCAGCATCTACAGCATGGAAACCTCGCTCCGACCGTCCCTGCGAAAGTCCGAAGAAAAACATCGCCTGGAGAGGAAGCGGTCGGGTGTGCCTGACGTGATCAGCAAAGAGCAACAAGCATATGAAAACCAAAGAGACCGAGAAATTCTCAAGACAATGTGGATTCTCGTGGCATTCGGCGTGAGCATTTTCCTCGCCGGCTTCTACATCTGGAATCTCGATAATATCTACTGCTCTACATTAAGACGCTGGCGGAGAAGCATTGGCATGCCCTGGGGCTTTTTCCTTGAAGGGCATGGCTGGTGGCATCTGATGACTGGGATTGGTGCCTACGACTACATCGTGTGGGGAATCTATCTGCGGCATATCCAGAACGGAGACCAAGAGCACTTCAAGATGGTGTGGCCTAACCTTTGCACGCTGCCAGAAGTCGTGAGGACGTCGGACCCACCGAGAGATGCTGGAAGGAAGAAGGGGCAAGATACTCAGCGTGGCGTCTCTGCAAACGGAAACGTAAATGGCAGTGTCAACGGGCATGTCAAGAAACGGAAGTAAAAATTTGATTTCTCAGTATAGATTACAAAGACCTGTAATAGAATGAAGACATTCCTGAAGAAGATATAGATCAGCGAGGCTTTTTTGATCAGTCTCGTACACCTCCTGTGCTCCTGATCGTCGCACCGCAACCAACTTCACCAGCCTTAGAACGCCCTTGCGTACACCGCAATCGACATCTGATATTTCCCGCACAACCCCACCGGCTGCCCATAACACGGCACACAGTTCGATTCGTTTGACAATGAACCCGTGAGGGCGGTCCCGCAATAACAATCCGCTGTCGGTCCCGAGTCAGCGGAGACAGTGCCGAAGAAGTTTGCCCCGTCATCCGTGATGCAGATGGCAGCGCACTGAGCATCTATGTTGTCGGTAGAGCTGCCTGTTAGGGTCGTGTTGTAGCCGCCAAATGTTGCCTGGCTGTCAAATCCATACACACCGGTCGCCACACAAGTGCCTGTGGAATCGCAGCCTTGCGACCAGCAGCCCATGTATGCAAATTGGATTGATGGATCGCCCTTGGGGCCTTGTGCTCCGGTTGCGCCGGTCGGGCCTGTGGCTCCCGTGGGTCCGGCTGGACCTGATGGGCCAGATGGCCCAGAGGGACCTACATCGCCTTGGACACCCTGTATCCCTTGTGCCCCTGTTGGTCCTGCTTCTCCCTGTGGTCCAGAGGGACCCGATGGTCCTGGGTCACCTTGGACACCTTGGATACCTTGTGCCCCTGTTGGCCCTACTTCTCCCTGTGGGCCAGAAGGACCCGATGGTCCTGGGTCACCTTGAACACCTTGGGCCCCGGTCGGACCTGCTGGACCGGAGGGACCGGAAGGGCCGACTGCTCCTGTCTCACCTGGTATCCCCTGCGCCCCAGTAGGTCCTTGTTCACCTTGAATTCCTTGAGCTCCCGTTGGCCCTACTTCTCCCTGTGGGCCAGATGGACCTGATGGACCAGATGGACCCGGATCACCTTGGATTCCTTGAGCTCCCGTTGGCCCTACTTCTCCCTGTGGGCCAGATGGTCCAGATGGACCCGGATCACCTTGGATTCCTTGAGCTCCTGTCGGCCCTGCTTCTCCCTGTGGACCGGAAGGTCCTGATGGTCCTGGGTCACCTTGAACACCTTGGATTCCTTGAGCTCCTGTTGGCCCTGCTTCTCCCTGTGGACCAGACGGACCAGATGGACCAGATGGACCCGGATCACCTTGGATTCCTTGAGCTCCCGTTGGCCCTACTTCTCCCTGTGGGCCAGATGGTCCAGATGGTCCTGGGTCACCTTGAACACCTTGAGCTCCCGTTGGCCCTGCTTCTCCCTGTGGACCAGATGGACCAGATGGACCAGATGGACCCGGATCACCTTGAACACCTTGAGCTCCCGTTGGCCCTGGTATGCCTTGTGCTCCTGTAGGTCCCTGTTCACCTTGAATACCTTGTGCTCCCGTAGGACCTGAAGGACCAGAAGGACCCGACGGTCCCGGGTCACCTTGAATGCCTTGTGGTCCCGTTGGTCCCGGGTCACCTTGAATACCTTGTGGTCCTGTAGGCCCCTGATCACCTTGAATACCTTGTGGTCCCGAAGGACCAGAAGGACCCGAAGGACCTGGATCACCTTGAATGCCTTGAGCTCCCGTTGGTCCCGGTATGCCTTGTGCTCCCGTAGGTCCCTGATCACCTTGAATACCTTGAGCTCCCGTGGGACCAGAAGGACCAGAAGGACCCGAAGGTCCCTGCTCTCCTTGAGGTCCCGTTGGCCCTGGGGGCCCAGTGGGTCCTGTCGGCCCTTCTATACCTTGTGGTCCGCTGGGACCAGAAGGTCCCGAAGGTCCCTGCTCTCCTTGAGGTCCCGTTGGCCCTGGGGGCCCAGTGGGTCCTGTCGGCCCTTCTATACCTTGTGGTCCGCTGGGACCAGAAGGTCCCGAAGGTCCCTGCTCTCCTTGAGGGCCCGTTGGGCCCGGGGGCCCAGTCGGTCCTGTTGGCCCCTCAATGCCCTGTGGTCCGCTTGGTCCTGGAGAAGACGTTAGTTATGTTCCGAGTTGGGTTTTTCAAATGCTTGATAACATGGAGCAATGGTCCCATAATTCATAAGAGAGTCTTACCACTCGGACCGGTCGGGCCGGTGGGACCCGTTGGCCCTATGCATCAAGACAACGGTCAGCAAACGTTTCTGTGGCAGCAAAGGACGCGTGAAATTCTGAGGCGACATTTTGGAAATGAACAGCATTCAACCCGGTCAAGCTGGCAGTCGGTCTTTCCTGGCCGTCAGTAAAGAGAGATTCCTGTGATGGACTCCAAGCCAAAGTCCTTCGCAAGAAAATAAAACTTGGTTCGGCTCTGGTCTTGGTTCCACGCTCAGGGTCAATATGAAATCGGAATGGGGGAGGAATAGCCACCTTGAGGACCTATATTGACGCCCGTTAGCCACTCGGAATTTCCATGTGGATGGCCACAAAACGGCATGGAGACTTACCAGTTTCTCCCGTTGGACCAGTAGGACTACAAATAATGATCAGCACCAACCGTCAGTGGACGGAATGGAACAACGTCATTTCATGTAGCCGGTCACAGCCAAACGAATGACAAGTAGTCACTCACCCCGTCGGCCCTGCGGCATTGTCAGTAAATGCATGGGCTTTTGACAGAGTTCAGCCTTACCAGATGGTCCACTGATGGCTATCGCACCAACACAGGACCCAACCCTCGCCATGCTCAACGAGACGAAAAGACACCCTGAAGGGGCAAGTGTGGGATCGACAAAGACCGCAACAATTGTATTGTCGGAAAGAACACAGAATTTCGCCCTCATGTTGTAGAAAGCAGAATTGCTCCACATTAGGTTGTTCTCCGTGTCGACAGAAAAAGCAGTAGTGATATCTCCGGGATTGGCGCTGGCTGTAAAATTGGCATAGGCCGTCCCGGTCGTGGTGCCGAACTGTAAAGCGCCATCACTCGAGTTCGCATACAGTCTCCCGTTCACCAAGCTGTATACCACGGCGTCTGTGCAGCTGTCGGTGGCTTGGCCCGAACCTCCGAGGTATGAAGTGTCCTGGCGTTTTCTCAGCCGCTTATTGATTCGGGTGTCCTGGAATGTCATCGCGAGTATGAACGAATAGCCCTCAACGTAGCTGAAATATGGAGACGAGTGTCTGAAGAAATCAGTGCCTGATCAAAGGCCAGGGTGGGATTCTCTCACGTTACGTGTGCCATAGGAATTTGGGTGCTCGTGTTCGATAGTGCCATGGGAATATCGGGGCTCGTGTTCGCTAGTGCCATGGGAATATCGGGACTCGTGTTCGATAGTGTCCTATATAAGGCACTAGTCCCCGTATATACGGAATCGATGCTTGTTGGTGCATTGCTGATATCGAGTGTGAAGTAGTCGGAGATGCTCAGGGTATCATTCGTATCGGCATAGTAGTTGACATGTATCTGAAAGAAGCTGGTCAGTAGCTGAATAGAATTTTACTTGTGAACTTACCGGAATCAACACCAGGACCTTGGTGATTGTTACTTCTGTGCTGCAGTTTCCATCTGGGCTGGAGGCCAAGTCTCGTGCGGCAGGCCGAGGCGAGCCCCTTTCTACTCGTTTTCCAATCTTGTGCGGAACATACCCAGCCGTTGTCCTACTTGTGAATAGCAACAGAAAGGTCAAAAACCAAATTCCAACAGTTTCAGCCCGAGCCATGCTAACGGAAAGTCACCTATCCAGGCAACAAAGGAGTGGATGAATATAAATGAATAAAGCGACGACACAACAAAGGGAGCGGCAGCAGAGGGGGGTTAGCAGTGAAATATATGAACATGTCTGTCCAGGGAGCTCGAAAGAACACACAGAGTCTGCAGGCTTGCCGAGATAACAGGGTCCCCGGACAACCTGAAGATTTGTCAATTCGACAAGGAATGCATGGTCAAAGCTGCAGACTGCACCAGAAGATTTGCCGATCATGACCAATGCAAGCAGGAATTCATGGTCAGAGCTTCAGATTGTCCCTCCAAATTTGCCAATTCGAGAAGGAATGCACGGTTAAAGCTGCAGCTTTCATCAATCAGATTAAGGTCGAACGCCTACCCGGCTGACCGATTCTCTGCCAAGATAAGTCGACGTTGGAATGCTCGAGTCGCAGTGGGACTAAAACACCCTTTGGACAAAGTCGGTGCCGTGATCCGAACGACGGCTGTAAGCGAGGCATTCGCCGCGCACTATTCTTCAGAAGCTTGCTACAAATTTGCTCGGAACAGACCTGATGCGGATCAAAGCTGTAGGAAGAGCGCCTAGGACAAACGCAAGCACCATGTCACAGGACACAAAAGAAGTGCGCATCGGCCCGTATTGAAAGAATGTGAAGGCATAGAATGTGGGGGATGGATGGTGAAAGGAGGTAGAGGGATAGAACGTATGGCATCAAGAACGAAGATGTGAAAGAACGAAGATGTGAAAGAACGAAGATGTGAAAGAACGAAGATGTGAAAGAACGAAGATGTGAAGTGAGGGAGGAGTGAAAAGAGGAGGATATAACCAAGGGGAGACCATAATATGAAAGGAGGGGGTTTCCGCATGTCACGTGCATGTTGGTGTTCTTCGCTTCGTCCGGTCCGTGGTTTTTCCTTTTCTGCCCAGCAGGCAACAGAAGTTACAATGGCCAATAACATTTGCGAGATCATTCGCCTGCAAAGGAGTAGGCCTTGCGGTTGCTGTTAGGCCGAAGTGGAACACTCGTCCCAGTGGTGAAGACAGCATTACCCGTCATGAAGAGGTATCCTAATTACTGTCTTTTGTGACCACAGGCTCTGACAGCTCGGATCTCTTGACAGCTCCATCATCGAGATTCCAGCATGGCCCAAGATCTCAACATAGCCGCAGACCACGGCATGGCCGAAGAATACAGCGCGACTGAAGACTTCAGCGTGGACGACTTGGCACGGAAGTCGAAAACAGTGTCTAATGTGCTCTCGACCCACAATCAACTGCTGGACACGCTCACTTCCTTCCTGACCGTCGCTACACACCACATCCTCTACCTTCGCCGGCTCTATCCACCGACCTCTTTCCTTTCCACTCGAGCGTACAACTACTCTGTCCGCCAAAATCGGCATCCGAGAGTGTGTACGTGGGTCAATGATGCAATGACCGCAGTTCGAGGTCAGTTGCAGAAGGATGTGGTTGAGAAGCTTTCACTCTGCATTTACGAGTGTAAGGGTAACCGCGTTCTCGAACGCTGGACGTTCGATCTTCGATCACTTCCTCAAGTTGTGAAACGCGACCATCACGTCCCGCTCGAAACAATTCCGCCAGACAATGGTGACGGCGACGACCGCGGCGACGGCGACGGCGAGGACGATGATGAAGACGAGGATCTTCTGGCTGAGCAACTCAATTTGGCTGACCTGGAAGCCCATTTCCGTGCCACCTTGTACAGACTTGCCACCTCGGCTGCCCGACTTTCACCATTGCCGGAGGGGCCTGGTGCTCCTGAGTGCAGTTTCACTCTGGCTATCGAGGTCAAGCACGAGGCTGACCGGCCTGTCGGTCGCCTCGAGAAAGACGAGCGGAGGTGGATCGCTGCAGACCCAGCATCGGACCTCAACCGTCCCCCTCCTTCCGCTCCTTTAGCACCGCTACGACAAAATGTGCACGCTGTAAGCAAATCGTCGCCAAGGACACATGCAGTACGCCTTTTGGAGGTCGGGGAGCTTCAGATGGAAGTCTGGGTGGAAGAAGCCGCACCTAAATTTGAGTTCAATCTTCCAACATCTGCACCTAATTCGTACCCACCTCCAGAACAGAGAGCCGCAGAAATGTCTCACAGCGCGGAGGAGGTGAAGTTCGATGCCGGCAGTATGCATGCAAATGACCTCGAACCACAGGATGTCAACCACGATTTAGAACGGTAGCATTGGTAGACTACAACCGAGGGTGAGTTGTTGTTAAGGGAGGAACCTATTGCGCGAATCCCCAGAGATTAAGCCCGTCCTGCCATTTGCACCTTGACCTTTCCGCAATGGTGCAGAGCTATTGACACTGTGCGTGGCCTACCGAAATGCCCATGCGATAAGATGATGGGCTCATCATCTTCGACCCCGACTTTGTCTGCACAATCATGAGCCGCTCCTAGTGCATACTGCTTGAGGGATTGTTGGTTCTTGGTTCGACCTCTTTACCTGCGTCGAAAGACCCCATCTGACGTTTTTGGATTTTCAGATTATCGCGCAGCGCTTGCGATAAGTCTGGAGTTGAATCCACCCTCGCCAGTCTCTTCGCCATGCCAGGCTACGTGAAGCTTCAATTGTCGCCAAAGGGAGCACGGTGCTTGAGGGCTAGCATCACGCGGCCTACCTCTGGCACCCTGGTCGTAGGGTCCAGAAAAAAAGATATGGCAAACGGGAGAAGTATGTCAGCATCGAGCAGTACATACTTAGTTTCGTTTTTCTTAAAATCATCGAGCCATCTCACACAGTAAACAACACAGACGGGATGATCTGGACTTCTATCCAGGAAACGCAACACCAGGCGCAGCTTCCGATGCCTCCAGCTGGTCATGCGAACAAAGAAGACAGCGAGTTTGTGAAACTTCGCCGTTCACAACACCCTTTTTTTTTCTGAGGACAACCTTCATTGTCACTGCAAACCAGCCTTCAGCTTTGACAAACGCCTTTGTCCGAAAGATTTCGTTGTCATTAACAAATCCTCCCAACAAGGCATCTGGACAAGATCCTCATTATCGTTTATATCACCCCAACGTTCAGCTACCCGGGTGCTCACTCGAAGTGCCTTGTGACAATCAGGCGGTCGTGTCTCGCTGCCTCTCACTCTATATCTACTACTACACCATAGTTCTCTCAAAGGTCTGTATCCTTTCTCTATTCCCATACAATATCCCATAAAGCAGTTGTCCTAAAGCACGCACAAAGCCCCCTACAGACTTACATAGTCATCTACCTCGAGAAGTTTTTCCATTCTCTAAGAACAACACAACACCCGAGAGCCCACACTATGCGGCCTTCGACTCTTGTGTCCGCTGTTCTCGCTGGAGGTGCGCAGCCCCTCTCAAACTATCAACTTGTCGGCAACTACTCCGGAGTCGACTTCTTCAACAACTTTCAATTCTTCTCTGACCCTGACCCTACAGCTGGCTTCGTGAAATATGTGGATCAGGACACTGCAAATTCGACCGGGCTTGCCGGTATCGCTTCCAGCGACCAGTTCAAAGACTTGGCGTACCTAGGTGTCGACTACTCCTCGGTTGCGCAGGCTGGAAGACCTTCGACTCGGATCGAGTCTCGGAGTACATTCAACTTGTCGACTCTATGGATCACTGACATTCGTCATCATCCTGGCGGCGTTTGTGGCGTTTGGAGCGCTTACTGGCTTGTTGGTCCGAATTGGCCCCGGGGTGGTGAAATCGACCTGCTCGAGAACATCAACCTAGCCAGCACCAACAAGTATGTATTGCATACTGGTGCCAACCTCGCTGTCTCCAATCTCAGCGACCCTGCCATCGCCAACTCCACTGGCATGGATATCCGCGGTCATTTCAGCAATCTCAACTGCTCTGCCGCTGCAGAGGGTAACGTTGGTTGTGTAGTCGAAGGCCAGAACAACACTTTTGGTACCGAGTTCAATGCAAATGGCGGGGCCGTCATCGCTTTGGAATACCTGACCGAAGCAATCTCGGTTTGGCAATTTGACCGATCTGAGGTTCCCGGCGACATCTTCAATGGCACTCCAACCCCCTCGGCCTGGCGTCGTCCGGACGCCCATTTCATGGCTACGGACAACTCCTCCCTTGAGGACTATTTCTATTCACTGCGAATGGTCTTCAACACGGACATCTGCGGGTCTTGGATCGACAAGGGATGGCAGACCAGCGAGTGCGCCGCTCTTGCTCCCTCCTGTGCGGCATATGCCGCACAGAATCCTACTGCGTTCAAGGATGCTTACTGGCTCATTGGCGGAGTCCAAGTCTACAAGACTGTCGCCAGTGATCTGACTGCGATTTCCATTCCTGAGGTCCCCGCTACGAACGCGACCTTGGATTCCAATTATCGTCGTCACGTTCGTCGATCTTCGACGGGCCCAGTCTGGTGATTGATATATCAACTCTGAACTACCACACCCTGACAAATTGACTAACCGATTATTCGCAAGGCCTAAGAGGCCGCGGTGATGGTAAGATACCACGGTTTCGATTCGAAATTCTTTCGGCACGGAGCCTGCGAGGGGTGGCCGCTATGGCATAGCTCATTTCGATACACCACTCACCATAGCGGCAGATGATGATGTTTAGAGATGACCCATGCTGGGGCACAGTATGGGAATATCTCTGCCTGCAATCCTTCTTGATCAGAGTCATGTCCAACCACATCAGACCAGGTACAGTTTTGAGGATAGGCATATTCAATTGCAGCGAGACAATAGGTCCTCGGAAAGAGATATTTCGTTCAACCCACTCTTCAACTTCGCTCCAAGTGCGATTATTCTCTCTGTTCATGTGCTCGTACACCTTGTTTTGTTCGATTTAATCGTTAGTTCCCATGTGGTCTCCCCCGTACTTTGTACTCTACCTGACTTTTTTGCTAATCCTGGCACTGTTCTGCCGCACCTCTGCAATACATCAATACACCTTGGCGATCCAGGCTGCTCATTCACTTCTTCGCCCACAGACCCGCCTTAAACGTGCCCGAACCCGCAGTCCACCGGCCTCAGCGTCGAAATATCTCTCCTCCCTCTCTACCAGAAGAGACATCCAAACCTCTACTCGGCACCATCATGCTGCTGCTCCTCGTCTTCCTCCTCCGATGTCTCCCAGCGATCCTCCCCTGGCAGCACGACATAACCGGATTTGCCTCTGCAGAGCCGGAGCCTGCGCCGCCCCCTGGTTCCAGTGCGAACAAGACCGCATCCGCATCCGCACCCGCACCCACAGATGCACGATCCACATCGGACCACAACATTCTCAACGTCTCGGTGTCGAAGGATCGAACCCCAGCTCTTGACGGCACTACATCCTTGTTCGTCAATGGCACATCAGGTCCATCCGCTGACGCTTAGACTCACAGTGTGCCCCGTGATTTCGACAACCAGTGGGACGAAGACCTCGTCAGCGGCGTAAGTACATCGATCGATCCATCTATCCATCCCTTGGCGGCTCTCGATCATTTTGCCCCCATCTCCGTGGCTTCTTTCCGAGCGAATCAGTAGTAGTCCGCTGTCGTTGCGGTCGCGGTCGCGCAATGCAATGCAATGCAATGCAATTCGCAAGTCTCGCTCGTTCACCGCTGCTAACTAACTGTGTGTTGGGTGGGCACTAGATGTACATCTGCCAGTACCCCGACTGGTCGGGCACCTGCTTCTGGACAGAGATCTATCCCTCAATGTATAATCACTGCATGGTGATCATCGCGGTCGGGGGTTGGGCTTCTCTTGGTCCTGACGCCGGCATCGCTGTCGATCTGTATCGGTATGTCTTGTCATGTCATGTCATGTTGTGCTCCCCCATGTTCTGTCATGTTAATGTCGCGTCGCGTCGCTTCGTGTTGTGGTTGTGGTTGTGGCTTTGTCCCGCCCGCTGCTCTGTTTCCAGTATGCGTGAAAGTCACCCTCGCACGCACGCACGGTGAGAGAGACAGGGAGATTGTGTATGAATATGTGTTCTCCCTTCTCGAACTGCATGCTGACTGGTGGCCATTTCCGGCGCAGGGACTCCCTATGTCAGGAGATGTTCTGGAAAGACCTGACCTTTCCGGGCGATGCTGATGCACCTGCGCGGATTGCAAGGTCGGGGATCCCACCGGTGAACAGTGACTTGATTGGCGCGGTTTTCAGACCATGGGCCGGGCGTACATGAATGGTGTATTCAGAAGCAGTTGGAGGGAAGGCAGAGAGGAGGGGGAACCAAGCATTGAGCTTCAAAGTATGAACACGATCGCGATGGAGGAGACATAATCGCGATGGAGACATAATCGCGATGGAGACATAATCGCGCTTGGTGGAATGCCGCATTCAGATCGAATGGTCAATTGGAAATGCGAAGACAGACTTGTGTGTGTGTCGCGAGCCTAGAAGTCTCGGTTACAATATGTATCCTCGCTGTAGCTGCTCGTCGTGCATACTTTGTGTCTGCTTGCGAGATTGATGCCTACCTATGCTAATGAAGACGGTAAGGAAAGCTCTCGACGTACAGTAAGACGTCCACTTGCGTTTCCACGCGCGACAGATATGTAACATGGCCGTATAGCTTTTGAGACTCCGAAGAAAGGCATCTCGTCCGCCTGACACTCCATATCTGGTATTGTGGTCCCGGAACCATTTTTTGTTCCTGTGTGCGAGCCAGCAATACTCCCTATGGACTGTACGTGAGTTCATTCTGGGAACACAATCATCATGGCGTGAGTGGAAGGATTTGCATGGCATGGTACGGTATGGCACGGTATGTCCTGTTTGGTTTTGTTCGACGGCATACACAGGTAGGCCATTTGTGTATTCCCTCTTTGCTTGCTCAACGGCCAAGACAGGTAGGTCATTTTCATGTACACATTCATTCCCTTTTCCTCACGATGCCAATGACAACGCTAATGTCATCCAGCTTGCCTCCCTCAGCGGCAATACCCTCGTCAAAAGCGCGTTCCATGTACGGACTCTCCGCGTTAGGATCCATGGCGATTTCTCTCGCCGCGTTCATCAACCGACGCGCCACGTAGACGACGCCGTCTTTGGCGTCTCCGTCGTCAATCCCGTTGCCGATGTGCTTTGATTTCCCGCCGTCATCGTCGGATGCCGACGAAGCAGCGGACTCCTGCCACCGGCGAATACTCTCGCAGATGTTCTTGCAGATTTCATGCTCCCACAGATTATCCGTCACGCCGTCACTCAGGACCGCAACGACATCGCCGACTTGGATGTCTTCAATAGTGTCGCAGACTGCATTGCCCGTGGGGGTGTCGGGGGAGTTTGTGCCTAGCTGGCGGGGACAATCAAACCAATGCCATTGTTCCTTGGAGTGGTAGAGAATGGTCCCACCGGTGCTCTCCGAGTCAGAGTCCGAGTCCGAGTTAGAGGAAGAGGACGACGACGACGACGACGACGACGACGGTGTCGAAGGAGAAGGGGATTCAGACGGCGACGGGCGGATTACAAGGACTTTACAGTCCCCCAGCGTCGTGGCGAGGATGACTGGCATCGATCCCGAGGCACCTCCCTTGTGGTAAAGTAGTGCGGACGAGGCCGTGGTTGTACCGAGAATATCATTCTTAGTAGAGTCCTTTGCCTCGCCCGAGTCCTTGGAGTCCTTGGAGTCCTTGGACGACGATGACGAGGGTGTGCCGCCCGGGGACGAGCCGTCGTCACTTTCACCCTCCTCTGCCTCGGAATATACCTCCTGGTCCGGGTCTCTTTTGAGCGTGCCCTTCGTAGCCTTCTTGGTTGCATCAAATGCCGTTTCCAAGCTCTTCACAGGGTCAACCTCGTCGAGAGCAGCAGCCTCATTGGCGTTCGCATCCCCGCCGTCCTTCGCGAGCGACTTCTCGACCTCGACGTCCCAGAAATGCGCGATTAGCCTCGACCAGAGCGCAGCATGGCCGCGTTCCTTCTGTGCCCAGGCACCAACCCCGTCGTTCACGGCGATAAATCGCTGATCCGCGCCAATAATGATCGCATCGTCACCGTTTGTGATCCCACGGACGAGCTGGCCATTGACCATGGGCCGACGAGCGTTGCGGGGCAAGGAGGAGGGATTGTGTGTTGTGAGCGGGTCTGAAAAGGAACCGGAGGGCAGAGAGATGAACGGCGGTGGAAACGGGCGGGAGAGCCTTTTCGCAAAGATGGAGTAGCCTGTCTCTAGGTAGAAGGGCGAGGACGGCGGCTTCGTGTCTTCTGACGTGGCTGAACCGGAGATCTTGTCAGACTTATGAGCCGTGGTACGACCTTCTGAGATGAGGTATCGACGGGAGCGTGTCGTCGAGCTTGAGAAGTCACGTAGGTCGGGACTGCGAGGTCGCCATCGTGAAAGTCGACCTGGCCCGTTTAGAGGGCCTGATTCGAGTGGCGTGAGGGGACGGCACTCGACCAGTTGTGCTACAGCATGCCTGGAAAGTCGGGTCACCTGAGCGAGCATGGAAAGGACCAGAGCGCTCTCATAATGAGGCGCGCTTCAACCCTGAGACCTTCTCCTAGCGATAGCCTGCAGTGTCAGCGACACCAGAAGATAGGGAACACCAGGAGGACGAGCATGAGGTGGAGATTGGGAAGAGACGGCGACGAGCGAGTGGAGCGTGGACCCTGAAAGCTTAGCAGTGGCCGAATTCCGGTCGACATTCTCCACCGCAGCGAGGATACCCGGTAAATATATCATCACACAAGGGAAACTGGGCGGAGGCCTGCGGTGTAGCCTGTTGTGCAATACAGTCGCTATTGATGTACACAAATATACACGAATCCGGAGTGCCGCCCCCTTTTGTCTAGAGTACAATATGTTCATTCTGAAGATGGTGAGTGGTGATCGGCTGTTCAGAGACACCGCAAGATCCAGTGCTGTTGGCCTCCAAATCCCAAGACATATTAAAAGTCTCCCGTGATGCTGTGTGAAGGGGTTGTAGTGCAAGGAACCCTTCACGCGAGCGCTCTCTCTTCCTCCTCGCGCCTTGCGACAAATCGCTCAGCTCTGCCAATGAGTTCCTCATAGACCGTCCACGCCAGGGCAGAGCTCAAGGCTTTTCTCCCCATTCTCAGGCCCAATCCATCGAAGAAAGCCTTGACACCGTCCTCCTTGAGCATCAGCCGCGCGGCTTTCAGAGTGTTACCGTACTTCAGCGGCATGAGCTGCAACCTCGTCTTAACCGCGTCGAACGGATTGGTCATGCTCGTCGCCAATCCCGCAGCCAAAACACCACTCGAGGCATTGATGGTCGCCGAACTCGCAATTGAAGGACGCCCTTCTAATCCGTCAAGGGCAGTTGTCGTCTCCACCGCGAACATCTTGTTCAGGCGAGTCTTGCATTGCTCATAAAACAAGACGTAAAGACCCGCGTAAGGTGCATCTCGAACAGCGGTGGCACCGAACCCCGAGAAGAATCCCTTCAATCCCTCCGACGCATAGATGGAGCGGGACGCCGAGGCGATGGATTTATAAGCGTACAGATCCGACTCGTAACGCACTTTGATCACCGTCACCGGCATGAGGACAAAGCCTGCAAACACTCGCGCCGTTGCCCCTGTGATGAGATTCTGCGTGTTCGACAGCTTTGGTAGTACAGAACTGCTCTTGCCAGCCGAAATTGCTGCTCCCCCATTTCCAAACGTTGTCGCCGCGGTCTTGTTCGCGAGAAGTTGGCGCAGCGAGCTGAGAGAGGTAAAATAGAGGGCCGAGCCGAAACCGGTGCGTAACGCGGAGGGGAGAGTGCCTCGCCAGAGGCTTGCGACGGGATGTGGACTGGAGAGGATCGATCGTAAGACGGTTACAAGGGAGGACGAACGCGATTGCTGAACTCGAGTCTTGAGCAAGTCGGCCGGTTGCAAAAGCACCGCGCTTGAGACACCAGACGTCAAGCCGGCGAAGAAGTGAAAGGTAGGATGGGCCTTCTTGGAACTTTGGATCGCGCCGGCGCCGCCATGGGACATATTCCGGAGGCCCGGGAGAGCCTTGTGCTGGGGGAAGAGAGGCTAGAGGTTAGATGTGTGCAGGTGTCCTGTTCCTAGAAGGACTGCGCATGGTGTTGCACAGGTGGAGCTGCGGCCGCAAGTCTCAAAAGCTCCTTCAGCGTCCGGAGATCAACGAGCATGCGTGAATAAGCATCCTCGAATACGTGCAGGAAAAAGACGTGACCACCTTCTGGTATGTGACTGGGCGTCGTGCAGTGCGATGAAGTCATTGTCTATACGAGGAATACGAGCCGGTGCCGAAGACGCACTCAGTGCACTACGCCTCGACCTAGCAGTCCTTTAATAATGTCATATCCCCAAACAGTAATATTGCTATCTTCTCGGCATAGTCTGGTGCAGCAAGGCTTTGTGACTGTAGATCTCTTCCAGGAGTCTGCTCCCAGTCGTCGACACACTTGACAATCACTGGCTCGCAGGAATGCTGGTTTGGGACGCCGTTGCAGCTACTGGCATTTACAGGCAAGACTTTCGGGACTCGGCCCCAGAGGAATATGCGGATGATAGCAGGAAAAGTCAAAGGAACATGTAGGAACGCACAGGGACCATTATGGAAATGTGAATTGTGGTCTAGGTGTATCGAGAAGGATTACCCGGCAATCCTTCGACAGCGTCCTCCCATATCCGCTCAAACACATCGCTACCGACGCTAACAGGTCCTCCAGTGACAGTCCCACACGTAAAATCAAACAGCCACTGACATATCTGCTTCTGTGTCGACGCTGTGGTGCGGTGCAGAACCTTGAGGATTTCAATAGTCCCCCAGTGACTCTCCTCGTCTCCCAACCGAGAGGAAATGATCGCCCACGAGACGTCCTGTAACCCTGTATGCGTCAGGCTGCGATAACGATGGTGGAGTTCGGCAATAACATTTTCATAGCGTGAGACGTCCGTCCTGGCATGCCATTTTACTAAAGCAAGCCACACGAGAACGAATATCTTGTGACAGTGGTCGCAGATTGCAGAAGTTTCCGCTGCGAGTAGTTGCCGAATGTCTTCCGCAAGCGGTCTGTGGTCCGTTCGTGTATGCTGGCTAAACTGAAGCGACCAGACCGCCATGTCTCTGAGCTGAGACACAACTCGGTGTACCTCATCGTACCATTCCGGAAGAAGCTTGTGACCTACGCTCTCAATTCGAAGGTCGTCAAGGTATGAGGCGAGTCTGCGGCTAGTCATGATCATTGACATTCTGACAAATTGTCCAAGTTGTGTTGAAAGATTAATTTTGTTCCATCCGCCATGGTGGGTGATGAAGTCCCTCAGGCCCGCGGAATGCGCTCCCTCGGTCGTGTTCTCCCCTTTTTTGAGCTCCCATCGGTGGAGGTAGCCATGCAGGAGCGACATGATCCCATACAGGACTTCATCACCATATCGTGTGTTCGGATCTGATATGAGCTCTGCTAATCGCCGTATAACAGCGTGGCGCCAGAAAATTGTTCGCGGACTGGCTTCAACTCCTTGTTGAGTGTCAACATAAGCACTCGCGCGCTCAAGCAAGTTGAGAAGCCGGATGGGACAAGACAAGCTCCAAGTCAGGCCAAGTGATGTGACACATGACTTGCCCCAGTGCGCCGAGATAGTTCCTGTATTCAGGGCGAGCGTCTCTGCAAATTTGAGCAGATCGCCTGCTTGGTCGGTCATCGATACTGACGAGGCGACGAGACCGTCAAGCCCGGCAGTCAGGGATTCAGGCAATTGTCTGAAAAGTCGTGAAAGGCAGCCTGCCTCGGCCTGTCGCTGGAGTTGGGCCCGATGTAACGCCGCCGAGCCAAAATGCTCTCGACATACCCGGGGCTTCGCAGGGACATTCGTCGAAACATTGCCAGAGGAGTCGCTGGGACCTAAGAACTGTACGAGTGTTCCGAGCTTTTCGTATTTGGGATATGCTGCGTCTAAAATCGGCCCATCCTTCCAACGCTTGAGCTGTCGCGATTGTTTTTGAGCATGAGCGTTGATCAACTTCCGCCGATGCTGACTCACGGCCTCGTCGATCCAGAACAGCTCGACCGACAAGTGAGAAAGAGGTCTTGCCGCAGTTTTGACTGCGGCGCTGGGTGCCAACGGTTTGATTTGAACGTACTGGCGAACTTCGGCCATAACATTTCCGGTGTGAAACCAAGGATGGGTTTCACTTCCTTGTTAGAGCCTTAGATACACGAAAAGCCCGCCTTGCGCTGCACAGAACATTGACTGATCTGATGCAAAGGAAGATCTCTTCAGGACTTTCGAGGGCGGCACAACTAGAAATCGAATGTACTGCCTCCAAGAAGAAGCGGGCTATTGCCTTGTTGGGCGCTCTGTGTGGTCAAGACGGACCAGTCGTCCCGAGGGTCGAGTCGACATCTGTCAGCAATGCCGTAATTCAGCTGGCATGTGATTCGGTGGACCGTAGCCGTGGGTTTGTTCCCTCGAGACTTGGCAAGAAACCAGGGCATGCCACAGCCCCCCAACGGGAATAATCTAGATTGAACTCAGCATAGCAGAATGCACTAGATAGTCCTTGCAGCGGGTGGCTGCACAACAGATAGCAATAAGGGCAGCTCATCTCGAGCGACCAAATCCAAGTCAATCAAGTCTCGGCGTACCCCCTGCAATGTACCTTTCTTCTCCCTAACACGAAGTGCTGAAGTTGTGACTCGCACCTGAGGCAAGCGAAGCAAGACCGGTCAAGCATCTTTGCGTTCCCAGTTTTGAGAGCTCCGAACATGAAATCATGGTCACGCAAAGCGACGCAACGAGGACAGGTCGTTCCAGGCGCTGCAGGGACCAAAAATTGCTTCAGGAAGCGTTGGTGCAGCCTTGCTCGTGCAGGCATTCTTGGCGTACCGGGTTGCGCTTCCTTCCTCGTGTACGGTGCCGGTGTGCAGAGCGAAGCGTGACCTACCGTGCAATCAGATTCGTTCACAAAGCGTACCAATGATTGCACAACAGTTTTCCCGACGGGATTCACCACGGTGTCCGTGCATAACGATGTGATATATCCGCGTGCCTCGCACTGAACCAAGCACTTTGTGATTTACCCGTTGACCCTGTAACCCCGACCGCGATCTTGTGTGCTTGGCACCCACGGGAAATGGGTTGTTGTGTCCTTCTGATTACTGATCATGGGTATTCACTCAAGCTGAGCATTGCAATGATTCCCAGCAATATCGTGTGCCGGCATTCAGGCGTCGTTTTCATAGTTCTCCGTCTTCATGTCGTTAAGGCCAAGGTCTTCCATTTCCTCCTCGGTCCTCTCATATTCCTCGGTCTTGATCTGTGGATCTTCGCCGGAATCCACATTCAGCTGCACAAATGAGTTTGCCAGCGGATCTTCAAGCGTGATGGAGTAAGGAAACTCGGCTTTGATAGCGGAATCCAGCCTATCGAAAAAGCTGTCCCATTTCGATTTCGTGTCGGCGGTCATTGAGTCGCCTCCTGCGAGGTCTTCGTCTCCAACGGTGTAGATCTGGCCGTGGAGCTGGTCACGGACTTGAGAGAGTAAACCCTCCAACGTGGTGAATCGACCACCAAGCGTGCCAGGCTGCACCTCTAGCCCAAGATCATGACTCTTCAGGACACAGGACTCCGACTTCAGCACATCTCTGGACATGTCTTCTAACGTCTTCACTTCGAGAGTAATCCGCTTGCCTTTTTCGGGGACTGCGCCCCCAGTCTTCACATCGCTGGTCCTGAAGCCGCAGTGGTCACATACTGTTGCCATGATGATGACTTCTTTGAAATGTGGGATGTTCGTCTTTTTCATGTTCACCGTGCATGGTTTCCCACAAGCCGGGCACTCGGCGTGGAGCTCATAAACTTCATTGTCGACGACGTCAACGCCTTCCATGACGTCGCCGTTGGTGTTGGTGTTGTCGTCATCATCAACAACAAGACCAAGCTGTACATTCTGCTGATGGCTGCGTAGATAATCGGTGCGAACATACTTGGAGCCTTTATCCGCGGGGGATGGCTCGATGAACGAGTTGCCCGAGATGTCATCCAGCGAGACTGTGAAGGGAAAACCACTGCCATCAAGCATCTTCCCGAGCTTCTCAATGATTGCTTGAAGTGCATTATAGAGTTCAAGGCTGCTCTCTTTCCTGGCCGCCTGGTCACTCTCGAGGTCTGTCTTGATCTTCGAGATCAAGCCCTCGAGGTTCGTGAATTGACCCGGCGCAGGCGGCATTTCCAGCCCGATGTCCTCAATCCGGAAGATGCCCGTATCACTGCGGACTATCTGCCTTTGGAAGTCGCCCACGTTGTCCAACCTGAAGAGGAATTTTGCCCCCTTCTCTTGTATCTCTCCTGCGCTCTTCACGGTGTTGTTCTTCCAGCCACAGTGGTCGCATGAGAATGACTCGAGCAGGATTTCTTTGAAGAACGGGATCTTGATGGGAAGGATTCTAGTCATACCCTGCAACTGTTAGCGCGGCCCCTGGAGGTTGGGCAAATCCACACGTACCTCGTCGCGACAGTTCATGCATAAA
Organism: Phialophora chinensis; assembly: GCA_016109575.1. NCBI lineage: Eukaryota > Fungi > Ascomycota > Eurotiomycetes > Chaetothyriales > Herpotrichiellaceae > Phialophora > Phialophora chinensis. Next base: position 2,993,616 of record JADWPU010000003.1, on the reverse strand, counting down.
CTCTGGATCTCGTAGACACCAGTCTCATTGGGATCTGCGTGTACGACTGAAGGAGCCTCGGAATTTGCCATGATAGCGTCCAATTGTCACCCTGTATATTTCTGGAGGATGTAAAAGCTGTTTGGCTCTGTGAGTCGTGTCTGTCGTCTTTGCCCACGACTTTTATTGTTTGACGGGCTTGCTGGCACCAAATTTTGTACCTTCTCGAATGACGCAGAATGATCGACGTATGCCAAGCCGGCCGCTAGTGAGAGAGAATCTGACAGAGGAAGTCGCGATTGACGATTGGTCAGCCTTGCGCAGGGACGAGGCTGAGAAACCCGCTCGATCTTCCTGCGGCGGTCGAAGGATCATTTCTTCATCAGGTCCATGAGGTTGAGGCTGGGAAGAGTCTTCGTCTGCTCGCTCTTTCTGACAAGCGCTTGCAGTCCATCTCGATCTTTCCGTGCCTTTGCCCTTTTCTTGCTGGTGGGTCTATTCGCGCTTTCCAGCACCGTGTCTGCGCTCATCTTATTCTCGGATGGTTGAGCAGCCACAGCCAGATGCTTGTTTTCTTTTCTGGGGCTTGATCCAATGGCAATGGCGTCCTTCGTGACACGGTCGCAGAATGAGCAGCGCTGAGAGCGTACCACTCGCCGCTTCACTCTTTCGTCTTTTGGTCCCCTACGATCAGGCTTTGCCTTATTCGCCGTGATCTTGCTTCTCACCGTCCACTGCGGCAAGAGTATACTACCGCAGGCAGTACAAGCACCTTCTCCACGGTGAGGAGCATGCGAGGAGATCTCATGGCCCAGCTCCTGGCTCTCGCGCATCAGCTGTCTGGACGTGGCGGGTGTCGCGAGGAACAACTCGAGGGCCGATTGCTGCAAGAATCTAACTCGCAGATTCTGCGCTTCGCTCATCTTGCTTCTATTTCTGAGGCAAGAAATTATACCAGTAGTGAAATGTTTGCTTTGGTCGCGTTGCCAATTTGCTGGTGAGAGACGAAGAATTGCGTCAGATTCCCGGAGAAAATTGGGTACATGCTAAAAGGCGCTTTTAGCGGTCTAGCTAGCCCGTGTCCCCCGGCCAATATCCATTACCATTCCGGCCATAGTATGTTGGATCAAGAAGCGGCCGTATACACTGTTATCGTTCTGGGTCGAAAATAAGCACGTCCACAAGCAATGCTGGAAGTTCCGAGGCTTAGGCTTTTGCCAAGAAATATCTTGACATTATCGTCGGGGAATGGCCGCAGACTACAAGCGTGTGATGGCCCGCGGGGTCGAGAGATCCGTGGGTCATCCATACATTCCAGCATAAGATCAGTCAGCACTTCCACGTCGAATTTTAACCGTGACCATCACCACGTCGCGAGGACAGATGAGCCCGCCGCAAAGATACTCTTTCGTGAACGCGCGTCCCCAGACGAAGGCGGAAAAGCGACAGACCCGGACTGCCATCCGATCGCACATTGGACGATGGACCCAGGAAAAACAGCAGAAAATCGAGAGCAGTGCGAGTTCGGCCAGTGAGAAGAGCTCGCCCCCTGAGTCTTCGCGAACCGTGTCACCCTCACCGGCCCCGACAGATCAGGCACAACCACCCCCTCGCGATAGACTCGGAAGCACGTGGTCCGAAGCGCCGGACAGTGCAACCGAAGACGGCGCCCCCAGTCGCAGAAGCACGGAAGATGAGGTCGCAGGCCTCTCAGAACTGACCGTCACAGCCCCTGCGCATCTCCGGCCAGCCTTTTCCCCCGGATCAACCACACGTTCGAACTCTGTCATCCAAGTTCTCGGGTCAGGTACCCTGGATCCCTTTCGTACCTACCCGTCGGAGTTCCCCTCTGCATTAGTATCACAGTGCCATGACTACTGTAAGCAAGTTCGTCCGAACGGCTTCCACCGTTCACTTCAAAGCGAGATCCCAAGAAAGAACTGACGGGCGTCCGTACCCCAATAGCGCTGAAGGTACTATGGCCTGGTTTGACACCCCGGCCGGCAGGTGTGCCGGACCCTGCCGCTAGCAAAGCCTGGTTTCCGATGCTGCTCAACGATACCGTCGCTCTGCACTCGCTGTTGTTTGGAGCTCTGAGCCACAAGCGATTGAATCTGCTGAAAGGGGCTGGGAACCATGTCGACCTGGACCTGACCAGTTTGGAGCTGGACATGCGGCGTTGTGAGGCCGAATCCATTGCGCTGATCAACAAAGCTCTTCGCAAAGACAACGTCATCACAGATGCGATGATCGTGTCGGTACTTTGCATGGCAGCAAACGCATGGGATTTGACCCTCGAGCGATTCTTGAACGAGCCAGCACCTCCCCCAGTATTTGACCCCTTATTGAAGAGTCTGCAGTGGTTGGACATATACGGGCTTCTCAGCGACCACCCCATCCACGCCGCCGGCCTCGTCCAGTTGATAAAGCTCAGGGGCGGCTTGCGTGAGATTCGAACGCCCGGTCTGGCTGCGACGGTATTTTTGTAGGTCGGCCCCAACATCGTTTGGCTTTTTCTGGCTTGGACTGACCATCTCATTTCCTGTAATAGCTTTGGTATTCTCGCCGCGAGCAAACACCTCACCACGCCTTTGTTTCCTTTTGTGCCGCTTGTCGAGGACGGGGAGCAGACCCAGACACTGTGGAGCGTGTTGGGCACATCCCCCAGTGAACTTCGGGACGAGTTTGTGTTCGGCGGCCTGTTCGATCTGGGCCTGACGAATGAGATGGCTCTGGTCCTGATTGCGATGCAGCGATATGGACATAGCGTCCAGTTATTTGTGGATGGCGCTGTTGCAGACATCGATCTCGCCCGATTCTGCGACAGAAGAAACCTCATCCAACACACCATGTTGTCGCTACCGGCGCAAACAGACTTACCGGCCTCGGAAGGTCCACGACCTGTCTATGAGCCAACTCGACTCGCCATGCTGATATACTCTGTGACTGTCATCTTTCCGCTGCCCCCGCAAGTAGCGCCCATAGCTCTCCTGACCCAACGGCTCAGATCGGCTCTTCGCGAGACCGACCTGCGCACCAGCTGGTCATCCTCACACCAGGTCCGGCGCCTCCTCGTGTGGATTCTGTTCATAGGCGGCATCGCCGCGCGAGACAGGCCAGACGATCGCTCATGGTTCGTTGCCGTACTGAGAAGGCTGACGGCGAAAGGGAATCGGCTCAAAAAGTTCGACCATCTCAAGCGAGAGGTGCTAAACCGTATCCTGTGGCTTGATCGGTCCTGTGACGCTGCAGGCAGAATACTCTGGACCGAGATCTTGGATCCTGGGGAGTGATGGTTCATGAACAAAGAGCATCGCTGCAACGAGGTCGAGGAGGATGACTACCGGCAAGGGCCACGCGGCGTTACGGCGTCCATAGATCCATTTCCATAGGATGGCGAGAAGGACACGGGAGGAGGGGAGGGGGAACCAGTCACCATTATATCTGCATCGCCGGGGCCACCAATAGGCATGAATAGTCAAATGCTCGTTTGAGACTCGGCGCAATCAAGCCACCTGGGCCGGTTCACCCCCGTGCTCACCAATCACCATACAAGAGCGGAATCCCCTTCCCTCTTACGGAGTTATAGCAAGATAGGCCATGTGGGGGATCTCCTCCATGAAACATGCACCATGGATGCGGGCAAAACACGCACGTCCTGAGGAGGCTGAAGGCGCGGCCCATCTGTTGACTGGCCGTTACCCGGAATTGGTTACAACCCTTTTGGCACCCGGTGATATGGTGGCGTTCAAAGTTGCGCCGGCGGATCTCCGTAGCGATCCCTCCTCAGTTCTGTCGATCCCCCCTCGGAATTGGTGTCCGACGCTTGTTCCGTCTGTAACTTGGGCGATGACTGATCAGATATGTACTGTACTACTGCGTACTCGTTGCTGTGTAGCCTTGCTTACCGGAGCTTCATGGTAGCGCCGCGTCCGGCTTACTTAGCACCGCACATTTGGGTCCGGATCGGGAATTATCCACGCCAATCTGTCCAAGCAATAGCGGAAGGATCCAAAGTCTGGCGCGTGTATGTTTCAGCTTGATCAAAGCTATGGAGTCACTCGACAGATAAAATAAGTACTTGTACGCAGATCTCGCGCTCTTTTAGGGTGCACGCACAGTTTTGCTTCCTGCAATATCTCCGTCGCATGGATGGGGAACGAGTACTCCGTACTCGGTACTTCGTTCCCGATGCCTGGACTGAGAAGAGACGCGTGTTGACGCACGATAGCAATGGGATGTCGTGCTTGGGAGGCCTCGGCTTCAACTATGTGAGCCCCGGGAGCCCTGGCGACAGATAAGGCAGTCCTCATGTACCCGATTCAGCATCGTCAAAGAAGCGGTCGGCCCTCACTGCCCCTTTCCGGCTTTTCACTGGTTGCAAGAGCCGCATCACAATGTCTACGATATCTCCTTGCTGAAAAGGACGGCCTCGGAGCATATATGGGTATGCCCGGGTGCTCAAGATGCGACAAAGACTTGATCATCACAAGACTAGTATGACTTTGCGTTCAACCAGTACCCGGCCATTGCATTTTAAGAGTGCTTAATACGGAGAGACTGCCACGATCTTTACTGACCTGCTCTCCTGCTAGGTCCGGGGCGGTGGAGTAATCTCCCGAATCACTTTGACCAGCTCAATGAGCTGAGAGCTGCGAAACCTCAATGCACGGTCCGGTATACTGCTTGGAACGCCGGAGGAAGTCAAGCCCCCCGTGTTGACCAGATTGGTGCGACGGCGGTAGAGTCCACCGAATGACTGAGGCGCAATGGTCCGTCAAAGTTCTCTACGAGAAAGAATGGCGCAAAGAGTCTGTCAGATTCATCGTGACGCTCGACGACGCGTCAGCTGTCCACGGGTCCTCGAATGTTTGACAAGGTCGGTGCCTTAGAGACTCCTCAACGAGACGCTCTGCCGCGGCTGGGAGACTCGCTACGACATCGCACATGCATCAATCCTTACCTGAAACGCATTGTAACTCCACGAGATGTAGACACTGGGAACGTCGTCGACATCGTAACGCAGTCTTCGTCCGCGAGCTTTCTCAATGCAAGGCTACGAGGCTGTGCCCTCTAAGGCCGTTTAACTCCACGTATTGGCCTACGCTTGACCGCTTTTGGTCTACAGTTGTGATCCAAATCAAGCTGGACTGATGTTTATTGCTGCAGAGCTGAAAAGACGCATGACCCACATCACCAAGTACAGATGTGTAGTTGACGAGGGATTTCGTCGTTGATTCGAACCAAGACGGACAAACAGTCAGTCCGAGGAGTCTTTGCCAATGAGAGTGAAGGCTCGTTGCTGAATGAGGAGAAACCCTACCCTGCCAGCCAACGGAGTTAAGAAGTCTGGGATTGTCATCTTTGAGACTAGTTCACCTCCGGCATCTCAAAGACTGTTGCCTTTCCAACAGCGCAGGTAGAGGTACAAATAGCACGATGTTGCCCTGTCAGAATAGAACAGCAAACCAGCTTGACTCGGAATCTCGAGAGTCCTCTCTACTCAGTCAGCCAATATGACAGCAACCACTCACGCCGAGTTCAACGCCGAGACCGAAGCATTGGAGGTCGCAAAGGCATTCCCTGAAGCTATTCAAGGCAAGACCGTCCTCGTCACGGGTGTCAACCTCAAGGGCATTGGCTTTACCACTGCGCAGGCTTTTGCTTCCCAGGAGCCTGCACACGTGATCCTCGCCGGCCGCAACAAGTCCAAGCTTGAGGAGTGTATCGAGGAGCTCAAGAAAGACTATCCAAATGTCGACTATCGCGTACTGATCCTCGACCTCGGCGGCCAGAATGCCGTCCGGGCCGCTGCACAGGAGGTCCTCTCGTGGAACGATGTCCCCAGAATCGATATCTTGGTCAACAATGCTGGTGTGGCTAGTATTCCTAAGCGCACTCTTAGCGAAGAAGGCATCGAGATGACCTTCGCGACAAACCACGTCGGACACTTCCTGTTCACGTGTCTCATCATGCCTAAGCTCATTGAAGCAGCAAAAGCCAACCCGAAAGGCGCCACGCGGATCGTCAATGTCAGTTCTCGCGCGGCCGAGGCGAACGGGATCCGCTGGAGCGATCTCAACTTTGAGAAGACGTCAAGGGAGTTACCTGAGGATGAGCAGCCGAATTACACGGTGCTCGGGATGTGGGGTATCACTGACGGGCAAGATCTGTCATACATTCCTTTGGAGGGCTACGTTCAAAGCAAGGCCGCCAATGTCTTGTTCGGTATCGCGCTTACAAAGAGGTTGTATGAGAAGTACGGGATTCTGAGTGTTGCGCCGCATCCCGGCGTGATTGCTACGGAACTGACCAGGCATTCGACCGCGGAGCAGATGGATGCAATCAAGGCGAGAGAGCAGCGCGGGGAGTTCTCGTACAAGACTCTGGGTCAAGGGGCGGCAACGACCCTGGTTGCAGCCGTAGATCCCAAGCTCGGAGTCAGCGAAACGCGGGATGGCAAGGAGGGCTACGGAGCTTACCTGATCGATTGTCAGATTTCGCAGAATGCGCATCCTCGCGCCAAGTCGAGCGATGAGGCTGAGAAGTTGTGGAACTTGTCCGAAGATCTTGTTGGAGAGAAGTTTTCTTGGTGAGTGCCGACAAAGGGCAGAGAATCATTCGATCAGTAGCCAGTCAGTCACAACAGAAACACACTATTCTCAATGCAATAATGCAACTTCACCTCCGATGCTTGATGGTCTTCTCACAGATTTCACCTGTTCCTTCGACTTACCGACTCATCTGTGCTGCCGAACCCTCTCCACACCATCGCGCTGGTCATCCAATAGCGAGCGAATCCTTCTTTTTACAGGGGATATAATTGAGTTCAGCACAATTGCTCCCAAGAATCTGAGGACATCCTTCGGGGTTCGCAGTGGGCAGCAACTTGCCGACCACTGTAGTCTAGATATGGTGGTAAAATTGGCTTGTCTTAATACTCATCTGTCTTCCAGTATCTACCTTCTCCCTCTCCGAGGAAATGGTAGAGAGCCGGGTGTGACTTGTTACAAGAGACCACAAAACCTTCTGACGTGCTTCTGTGCATCGAGGAGGGGTTTCCTCCCTAGAGAGTTTTTGCTTCTGAAAGTGTTGCTTTCTTTTTTGACAGGGTACACGTTCCTGCATTGTGCGGGCAATATGCGGATAATTGCGACGCGCCTGGAAAAGATTTCATCTTTAAGCCCAAAGTGAAGAAATAAGCGGGAGGATGAGATGAAAGTGAATTTTAGGTCGGCTGCCTCCGCCAAGACTCCTACACTCTAAGTAATTGCATTTCTCCGTATCCTATCCCGACTTGACATTCTTTCGGAAAACATGGTTCCGGCCACGTTCGCCTTGGGGAGTTTCTTCGTCAACCTCAGTAAATGCGGCAAGCACTTTTATCGAGGCCACATCAGTATACCTCAGTCTTAAGCCCAGGGACAGGGGCGTATCGTCTTGGCTCTCCTTTCGGAGGCAGTAGCTACCCATCGTATTCACTTAGACGCTTAGCTCGATTATTTTGTCACTCAAGCCTCAATCATCGAATACAGAGAGTTCGCGCCAAAGATGTGCTAGCACGTTCTGTCTCCAACCCATGGTCCAACTTGGCCAAAGAAAAGGCGAAAATGTCAGAAATGGAAGAGCAAAAGTCACCAGGCATCAGGGTCGCCGTTGAGGGTTGCGTGAGTTCCCATCTCCCCGACGTTCCTCGATCTTTGCTAACTGTCCGATCAAGGGCCATGGGACACTTCATGCAATCTACGCCTCGGTTGAGCAGGCTTGTAAGGTCAAGGGCTGGGATGGTGTCGATCTGCTCATCATTGGCGGCGATTTCCAGGTCAGCAACCCCGATCTCAGACGCCTGACAAGCTAACTGTTTCCAGGCAGTCAGGAACCAATATGACCTCAACGTTACCGCGATGCCTCCGAAATACAGGCGCATGGCCGATTTTCACGAGTATTACAGCGGCAGCAGGACGGCTCCTTACCTGACGATCTTCATTGGCGGCAACCACGAAGCAAGCAACCATCTTTTTGAACTCTACTATGGCGGATGGGTCGCACCCAACATCTACTACCTAGGAGCTGCAAATGTCCTCCGGTTCGGACCTCTAAGGATCGCCGGATTGACTGGAATCTGGAAAGGATACGATTACCGGAAACCTCACTTCGAGCGACTCCCCTACAATCAAGAAGAGATCACCAGCATTTTCCATGTCAGAGAATTGGATGTCAGGAAGCTATTGTCTCTACGCTCACAGGTTGATATCGGATTGTCACATGACTGGCCGCAAGGAGTCGAATACCAAGGAGATTACAATTGGCTTTTTGATATGAAGCCAGATTTTGGGACCGATTCACGTGCGGGAAAACTGGGGAGCGTAGCGGCAAGACAATGTTTGGATCGACTGAGACCTCCTTACTGGTTCTCTGCCCACCTACACACAAAGTTCGCTGCTATTTTTAAGCACAATCAAGATCAGTCCTCCACAAAGGCAACTCCGAGACCCAACCGAGCCATCGACAGACGAGCGGAGAATTCTCCCCCAAAGCAGACAAGCGAGTACGTCCAAGGCAGCCGTCCTATTGCGACATCGGAACACCGTCCTCTGGTCTCAGCTTGGCAACAATTTCATGTTGGCGCTCAGCAGGCAGACACCGAAGAACGAGACAAGATCCTGAAAGACAGAGATGATCAACGACTAGAGGAGAAGAGAACCGGCAACTATCCCCGTCCAGGATACTCATTTGATGAAACATTCAATGAGGTCGGGCAGGGAGGAGGCCTCAGTCGTACAATTGTCTCGACAACTCGGAGCCGACTCGACAATGCCGACGAGTATCAGCCTATTCCGCAACTTGACGGCTGTACCTATTTAAGAGCTACCAAGCGACCCCGCCTGGAAGACGAGCAGCAAGCAGTTACCAATGGTCTGAACCACAAGGTTGCCGATCAAGCTGCATCTCGCGATCAGATGGATGGCGCCAGTTCCAGTTTGCTTTTGCCGTCGCAATCGGTGCTTGCAAATCCCGATGCTATTGACATCGACATGAGTGACGACGAGGATACTACGGCAGTAGCCAGCGATGCGACACCCCGAGCTAAGCCTCTGCCAATCGCTGACGGTACTCCCAAAGCCGATCAAAGCAATGACGAAAGGGAGGCAAACCTCTCCAAGAGCTTCTCGGAAGAAAGTGAAGATGGTGGCGTCATACTCAATCCTCGGGCCGCATCATTTGCACCCACACCCGGCATCTCCTTTTTGCGGGCAGAGGGAGCCGTATTGCCGTCTGCAGGATCGAGGGATTTGTCTGACCCAGGCTTGGAACAATCTGCTGTAGAGTCCAAAGCGCAGAATTCCGCTGGGACTGTCGCTGGTGAGACACAGGCCAAGCCGACTGAGGACCACGCTACGAATACCACCAGCCAAGTGTCCGAAGAGATGAGAGCCCAACTAGCGGCGCTATCTAGCAAATTCACAGCAGAAGAAACGACGGAAACCTCCCCGCCGCTTCCGTTCCCCAAGGAGATCACCAACAACACGACCCACTTCCTGGCCCTAGGCAAGTGCGAGGTATACCAGGAATTTCTCCAACTTGTCGAAATCGGCTCCATGACTTCCCCGGGGGAAACAATCCGTCGTCCTCTCAAACTCTCTTACGACCCAGAATGGCTTGCGATCCAGCGAGTCTTTGCGTCTGAACTTCAGCTCGGCGGTGTGCCGACTGATAAAGTCTCTCCTCATCGTGGCGAGACCTATTACCAGGAGCGAATCGAAAAAGAGCAGGAGTGGATTTTCGAGCACGTGGTCAAGGCCGGAAAACTCCAAGTTCCTGAGAACTTCACGGTCACGGCGCCGGTGTACAATCCTAGCCTACAGGTCGGACCAGGCGAGATGCCTCGTGAGGTGACAAATCCGCAGACCAGTGCATACTGCGACTTGATCGGGATTGAGAATAAATTCGACAGCAGCGAGGAGGAGAGGGACTTCAGGATACAGCAGGGGCCGCGGCCCGAGAGTCAATCATTCCGTGAATACCATAATCGGCCGCGTCAACAGGGTCGCGGTGGCCATCGTGGTGGCGGCGATGGAGGATACGGACGGGGCCACGGACGCGGAGGTGGCAGAGGAAGAGGCCGAGGCCGGGGAAGGGGCCGGGGAAGCGGTCATTGATGGATGGATGGCCCTCGCCCTGGCTTTTCCGGCACGGAGATGTTGCCGATGTGCCTTTGTTTGGCTGTTTGGCCCATCTAACATTGCCGTGAGATGAGGTGTTCCCAGTCGCACAATCTGTATTCATACGGAATACGTGTACAACACGCACGATTGATACCCCTGAGCTTTGGAAGGGAGGGAAATGCACGATCCTGTATGAAAGCCTTTAGAGCTCGGAGAGAAAGGTATCTATCTTTTTCATTGAGATGGATGGTGTCTAACATCCTCCAAAGCCGGCTGACCATATTATTGGCTATCCTCAGCGAGGATGAGGCCCTCAATTCACTTCACAGCCACGGCCACAGCCCCAGGCTTGACGGCAGGAGATCTATCCAACCTGTCCAGCCTCTGCAGGAACTGTTTCCTCCACTTCTCGAACTCGTGCGTGCGCTCTTGGCCCAGAAAGTCCAGCCCATGATGCATCATGGTGTGCAAGCCGGGTAGTAGCACGCCGTCAGGGTCCTCATCCACCTCCTCGTCGTCCACCGACGTTGCACGCTTCCTTTGCCTTGTCCTCCTCCCTGAAATAATCAAATCGTCTTCATTGTCTTCCTCATTCTGACTTTCCCGTCCATCTGCCTCATTATCGTCGTCCCCCTCACTCTCGACCTCGTTGTCGGCAGCAGCATCAGGATCAAACTCAAACACCCGCTCCGGCACACTTCCAAACCACTCCTGCCCCCTCGCATACCCGTGCTGATTGATCCTGCGGATCCAGCCCTCCACGCCCTTCACCCCAGGAGTGTAACCCAGCACCTCGACCGCCCGGGCACACGTAGACTTGTAGACCGAAGTAGTCATCTTCGAGGCCATCTGCATGCGCGTCAAGACCATCAGGTACAACGCGACGAGCAAGCCGATGACCTTGTCTTCGAAATCCTTCTCCCACGACGACGACGATGATCCTGCTTGAGATTCGCCTTCCCCGGGCGGCCACAGCCCATCCAGCTTCAACACAACACACACGCCCGTGTAGACGTGCGGGGCGAGCAGCGGCGTCGCAAACGTCCTGCAAAGTCTGCGGATATACGGCATCACAGAGCGAGGTGCCTCCTCTGCAGCATCCTTGTGCGCTAGACCATTGACTTCCCCTAGGAATGAAGGATCTCTCTTCCCAGTCGTGGAGTTGGATTTGGATTTCGAAGGCGTGGCCGAAGCACTTGTCCTTCCAGTTCTCGTTGCCGCTTTTCTCTGCGATTCTGTTTCTTCTGCACGCAGTTTAATCGCCCCATCTGCTGTCCTCTTCTTCCCCCTACCGCCTGGGGTGGTGGCGGTCTTTGGCGTCCCAGTGGCGGCGTCCTCCTCGCCGAGCACGCCGCCCAAGAACGCGACCAACTTCCTGTACGCCGCTGGTTTGCAGGGCGCGCCGCCCGTCTTGGGCGCGGGAAGTCTCAGCTTGGCCCGGAGGCGCGTGCATGCTATTTCGCAGCACGCGTGCGCGCGGGCGATCTCTTCCTCCGGTTTCAGGTGCGCAGCTCGCTGGCGGGATTGTGCGAGGAGGGACTCGGAGAGGTGGACGAGAGGCGCGGGGAGCGTGGTGGGGGTGTAGTTTGGGAGGAGGCACACGAGGGTGAGGCCTAGTGGGGACGAGGAGGTGGGCATCGAAGCGTGGGTGGGTGGTGGTAGGCGGTCAATTGGTGGAATGTGAGTGTGCAAGGCGTGGCGAGAGGCGAAGTGCTGTCTGATACAAATAGGACGGAGTCTGTGTAGTCGTATATACACAGTAGCTTGAGGAGGTCGCTGCTGCACTTTCTGTTCTACGTATTACAGTAAGGCTGAGCCGCGCTGCGCAACGCGCCACGCGCCACGCGCCAACGGAATGAAGAGGGCTGCGCTGTTGGAACATAAACTTCGCAGTAGCATGTAAATATACGGTTGAGTGCAGAGAGGAAATCCTATCCTCGAGCCTCAATCACACAGCGCACTCAAATAAGGCTATTCGATACTCAATAACTTATGGTACGGCTATGGGGCACCTCTGACATGTGATGAGACGGACGCCTACCTTGAAGGTTTGATGCTTGCGCTGTCTAGGTATGCCATGTCTCTTCTGGTCGGCCGCGCTTCATTTCTTCGCACTCCAACCAAGCTCGACCTGGTCAACTCCTCGCATCAGCAGCCTCCCTGGACGGTTGGGTTTACCGGGGCTTCATACATACATTTTCCGGATCGAACGGGACGTCATATCTTAGCCAAATGTGCCAGAAGCTTCTCTCCAGCAATCCGACTCTCCGGTCAAGAGAGACCGGTATTCCAGGGCTAGCTTGTCGCCGGGTTCATCAAAGCGATCGATCCACCAGAAACAAACGCCCACCCTGGCCCAATTTCCACCATTCTGCTGCTCGGCGTGTGTGGTTGGGACCAAAATCAGACCCGTGCCATGGCAAGGCTTCTCGAGCACTGCGTGTGTTGCGCGCGAGGCCCCGGATTTCGAACCCCCGGACTGTATCTTCTTGCCGCGCCTGCTCTCCGTGCAAACTCCCAGCAGGAGGACATGGGCATTGCCGCGAGATCGCAGCAGGGTGGTCGTTGAACGCATAGAGTCGTCGTACTGAGGCGCGGAGAGGTCCAAATCAACGGCAAATGCTCTGTTGGGCTTTAGAAACTCTTGACACGCCAACCACGCAGTCGCCAAGTCGATTAAAGGACACAGTCTCCCTGAGAAGGTGCCCCAACGTGTACCACCAACGTCAACCGTAGACAGCGCGGGACAAGACGCCACTGTATATCCTGGGGCCCGCAGGTGGTAGTACACATGACTGCTGAGATTTTTAGCCAATCTCGACGAGGGCGCGATTCTCCAGCCCTTGCCCCTGTCCGGGGGCTGAGTAAAGACGTGCAATTGGCTCATGACAGGCTGCCTCTCCATCAGAGCCTGGCCCAATTCGTCCTCCAGATCCGACAATGTGAACTGACAGCCTGGGTCGACACCGGGTCGAGCCTTGCCGAGGCGAAAACCAAATACCTGCATGATCCCGTAGATTCGGTCCACCTCGTAACTTGTCTGGCGGTGCTGTGCCGCGGGAAGCAGAGCCATGGGTTCGTTGTCGTCCAGTTCGACGAGGCCAAGTGTGCCCAGAGCGGCCTGGAGTCGACAGAACGCGACCTGCGTTTCCCGCGCCGGCACGTTCCTCTGTGGATCGATGGTCTGGAGCGCGCGAAGCAGATGGTGCAGGTTGACGAACGGGCCCGCGGGAGTCGTGCGCATCCAGGGTGCCGCGTTCCGGGCCAGGAACACCATCTGCTGGCACAGGAACGCTTCCTGCAGCGTCCAAAGCGACGAGAACCACGGGTCAGAAGTAAGAGAGTTGACGTACCCGCAGATATGCGCGTCGGTGGTTTGAACGATCGCATTGTCCGCGTCGCCGGCTATCGCATCGTCGAGTCTCTTCCGAACGGCGCGCGAAGTGTCGCTGAACTCCTCGCTCACTGTCCCCTCATGGCTCGTCAGCCAGGTGAACGTGCAGAGGGCGTGCTTGAAAATCTTGGCCTGCCGACCGATTTCCAGAGCCGAGTCCCTGGACTGGGGTCTCTGATCGATACACGCGACGTCTACCCAGACGAACGTGACGGGAGGTGAGAAGCACTTCCTGAACACATTGCCTAGTTTCTCCGCGCGCCAAAGCATCCAATTGCTCCATGAGGATTTGCGCCACGAGTTCAACGCATCTCCTGATCGTCCGTATTTGAAGTCGATGATGGCCTCTTGCGCCGCCCAGAGTATGCCCGGCAAGGCTTTCAGGGTTTCCTCGAACTCCGCGGCAGTAAAGTGATCGGGATGGATTCTTGGGATCGTCCAGGTGATACCCTCGACGTGCAAACACGAGACCCCTAGTTGCTCGTCATCCCGTAAGCAATATCTCCCCCATGTATATGAGAGGGCAATGTATTTCGGACGGCGATGCCCGCCATACCGACATCCGGGCGCCCAGTGGTGGGATGTCATGGTGGGAACGTGGAGCAGTCTCCGCGGCCAGTCGCAGTCTTCGTCGAATCCATCGAGTTCGGCTTCGTCGTCGAGAAGTCTTTGTCTTGCTTGGAGACGCCAGCTTTGGTCTCGGATCCAAGCGATAGGACTCTTCATTCTGCTTCGAGGACAAACATGGTAATCAATCATGTATGAGCGGGTCGAAGGTGGAGAATATCTCCTGGCTAAGGAGCATTAGTGCACAGGAGTACGCGTCTGAGCACTTCATCGCACCGAGGTCGTGCTGCCGGGCACGCGGCGGGCGTAGATGAAGGCGCGTGGGGTTAAAACAATCTTGTCAACGTGACTGTAGGTTACTTGCCGGAACGAAGTCGGACTCTGCAAGGACCAAATTAAAGACGTCGCACGCAGGCCCTCGCCTCAAGTGACGGAATGAAAGATTATTCTAAAGATAATCAATGTTAGAATAAGAGGAAAAGTGACGGAGTCACACGTTGACGTCTACTACGCTCAGCGGTCAAAGCTACGATTTAGACACCGGCATCTCCGAACTCATCATTGCTAGATTGTTCGAGTCGTGGGCATCAAGATGCGACATTTTTTTCTTTTCTTCACCCTCAGACCATCTGTTCTCTTGTCTCCATCGGCCTCCCAGATGTTGGCCCAGGCTAGAAGAGTCATGGCTTGTGGAACCCTTGATGTACCCCGTGTGGAAAGCATTTTCATTATTTGGTAAGCAAGGGACTTCCACCTTGTACCGTTGGCCTCAGGGCGCCACGCAGACAGACCCTTGAAACTGGCAACGATCACACCTCTATCGGTTGCATGATCCCCAACAGCAGCCTGTGGACTTTCGAACCAGGCCGGGTTCGATCTGCGAGGCCGGGTTTAAGGGTATTCGGCTTATGCCACCGGCCAATAGTGACTCCGCTGCGGATCAGATAAATCAAATTTTTTCATCTGGGTTTATCTTCTTTTCAGGCCTCCCCTGATGCCGCCCACAAGATGCTGTCCACGCCTGTTCTGCCCTCTCTCTGCAGTCTCTGTCGTCTCCAAAACCTCCACCTCACACCATTCCGCGGCCTGTCGGATAAGCTTGGCCGATAGAAAGCTTGACGCCCTTTTTTCGGTCTTGACCTCTGATCTCGACTCTTTAGATCCTGCGACTATTCAAGATGCTACCTCACCATGCGACCTGGATTGCATTGCTGCCCCATCCACCCAAGGGAAAATTGCTTGAAGCAAGCAAGGTCATGCCCCGCCGATCTCGGATTTTCACGGTTGGTGTATCCTGTCCCTGCGTATATAATGGTGAAATGATCCGTCCCTGGCCCCGGTTGAATTTTTATCTTATCAATCTGGTTTTATCAATCTGATCAATCTGTGCTGCGACGCCCTCCCTACGTCCACCCACCATCCCAATTCTTGATCTTCAATATGAAGCCTCTCGCTGGGAAGCTGGAGATCCCTGGCTTCTTGGCCGCCCTGAGCAGCAAGCCTTCCGAGCCACAGTCAGAGGTGGCCGCGGGCCATGGAGCCACCTCTGACCATCCGCTCGAAAAGGATGTCCGCAACAACACCACCTCGTCGCTCGGCGATACATCCGACGACGAGTCCGTCGAGAAGATCGATACCAATGCCGAACATGGTGTGCAGGCAGTGCAGGCCATGACCTACGCATGGTCGAAAAAGGAAATCATTTTCCTGTATATTATGTGAGTCCAGATCTCACCCTGGTAGTGTTTGGATAGGATCCTGTGTACTGATGCCGCTCAGGATCTGGCTTATTTCGTTCCTCCTCGCATTCTCCAACGGCATCATCAACACTTTGACCCCCTACGTGACGAGCTCCTTTCAAGAGCATTCGCTTACCGCCCTGACGAGCGTCATCTCATCCCTGGTTGCCGGTATCTGGAAGCTCCCATATGCCAAGATCATGAACGTGTGGGGCAGACCACATGCATTTGCCATAAGCGTTGCCTTCATGACCATGGGCTTGATTATGATGGCCGGCTGCCAGAATGTCCAGACCTACTGTGCGGCCCAGGTCTTTTACTGGATGGGCTACAATGGCATCGACTTTAGCATCACGGTGTGCATTGCCGACACGTCCAAATTGAAGAATCGAGGCTTCATGATCGGCTATTCCTCTTCGCCTTTCCTCATCACCACCTGGGTCTACGGGTACGCGGCCGACAGCGTGATCAACGGCATGGGTTACCACTGGGGCTTCGGTATTTTCTGCATCATCGTCCCCATCGTCATGGCTCCCTTCGGAATCATGCACTGGATTGCGCAGGAAAAGGCGCGCAAGGCTGGCCTCATCCCTCCACGCGCCACAGCCAACATGACTCTGGCTCAGAAGACCCGCCACTACCTCAAAGAATTCGATGTCATCGGTCTCCTCATCCTCGCCACCGGTCTGGCGCTCTTCCTCTTGGGCTTCAACATCTATTCCTACCAACCGAACACCTGGCGGTCTCCCTTGATCATCTGCTTCCTCATCTTTGGCGGCTTGCTCGTCATCGCCTTTGGCGTCTGGGAAGCCAAATTCGCTCCCGTCACCTTTGTGCCTTGGGAGCTGCTGAAGAATCGCACGGTCATCTTCACCTACACCATGGCGGCCTCCCTGTACACTGCTTGGTACATTTGGGACAACTACTTTTATTCGCTCCTCATCGTCCTCTTCAACCAGACGGTCGTCCATGCAACCTACATCAGCAACATCTACACCATGGGCAGCTGCTTCATTTGTCTGGTCTACGGAGTTTGCCTGCGCTACATGAGCGGCCGGCTGAAACTGTACTCTCTCTTCTGGGGTGTCCCACTCACCATCCTCGGGGTCGGTCTGATGATCAAGTTCCGCCAACCCGACGTGAACATCGGATACATCGTCATGTGTCAGATCTTCGTCGCCTTCGGAGGCGGTGTGCTGGTCACCTCGGAGCAGACGACGCTGATGGCCGTGTCCAAGCAGCGCGACTTCCCCGCCCTGTTGGCCTGCGAGAGCATGGTCATCGCCATTGGCTCCGCCATCGGTTCGACCATCGCAGGAGCCATGTGGACCGGCATCTTCCCGAAGAAACTGCTCAAGTACCTCCCGGCCAGCGCGCAAGGCAACTTTGCCAACATCTACGGCGACCTGACCGTCCAAGCCAGCTATCCTCTGGGCAGCCCGGCCCGAAACGCCATCAACAGGAGCTACGCGGAGACCCAGCGGTACATGCTCATCGCCGCCACCAGCCTCTACACCATCACCCTCGTGAGCGTCGGGCTCTGGCAAGATGTGGACGTCCGCACGATGAAGCAACGGACCGTTGGTCTGTTGTAGACCGAACGAGCCTTCTCGTGCCGGTCGCGGCGGATCGCACCCGAGTGGTTGACCGCGAACGTCGCACCAATGCAGGAAGAGTGAATTCTAGGGTCGGGATATTCCCATCGGGACACAGGCCGGGCGTCATCATGACAGGCGCAGGATGCCGGGTGAGATGTATATTTTGATATATATATAATCAGTGATTCAAAAAACCTAGGTAGGATGTATAGATTAATGAAGGGTTCCGGAATCGTACCAAGATGACAGGTCTTCGCAACGAACTGAAGCGTCCGTGACGACGCTGAGAGCGACATGCAGCGGTGACGTCCAACAACATAGTTAACATCGGGGGGGGACTTGTCTCTTTCTGATCCCTGGAACGTAATGAGTGTGATCTGCAAGGTCCCATGATTTGCAAGCATTGAGATTCTCTTTCCGAGAACCTTGATCATGACTGTAGAAGAAGCCGCACGGGCAAGCACCGAGGGTGAGGAGGTCAACGCGTTGTCCGTAACGCAGGGTGACCAAGATTGGAAAGCAGTTAGCGGACCAGCCATTCCTTCGTCGGGCATTTCTGGCGACAGCTCTTTCCCAGTCTCACCTTGACATTTTCACCGCTACACTCGATCCTACATCTCCACAGCGAGACGAGGCTCGGGGACGACGCTCTTAGGACTTTGGCTCTGCCGCGGCCCACAATCATGGTCGGCATCGGTTGCGCACCTCGTAGAGCAGCCCTGACGGTCCTGTCCGGGTGGAGAAGACATCAAAGTACATTCTCGTACAGTGTTTGAATCAGATGGCTGTTACAATCAGGCTTTTGCAAATTGAAAAAGGCCATTCTCGGCCAATGCCACCACGAGGTCATCTCGCTCCTTTTGGCGGCCTTTTTGCTAAGAGTACATGTGGTACTTGCATCAGCAACTTATTTGTACTATAAGTAAGTTTTCGATTGACACTGCCAGTGGCAGTTCTGTCTCCGAGTTGGGGCGCCTTTCAGCCGCTGATGTACGAGTAAGCTACTGGCCGCCTCAATATGCACCTTAACCTGGACAAGCGAGTCGACAAGAACGAATCATCAACTGTAATGTAGTCAATGTATGTCATGGGTCTGCTTTACATAGAAACAACCAAGCTGATGCATCACTCTTATAACCAATTCATCAACCTAGCAGAAGAGTTGGATTGCGACAACACCCAACCCAACTACGGCCCCTGTTGCCTTCGATATCGTGATTCCACTTGCAGCATTTGATTGCGACTGCGACTGCGCCTCGGCCTTGGCAGTAGGAGTAATTGTAACACCGGGGAGATCGAATGTCGGCGTACCTGCGGTCCCAAGATACACACTATAAGCAGGGTCGGTCGGTGCTGGACTGGCCGTTACCGTCGCCGTTCTTGTGACGCCCGGCAGCGCTGTGCCACTGGGGATGGCAGTAACAGAGGCGTTATTGATAGGCGCCTTGTTATCAACTTTGGCCTGAGCCAGGGCAACGACCAGGTTCTCCAGGTCATAGACCACGTATGCGGATCTGAGGAAGCTATCTCCCAGGATGATACCAGTGCCGTCGTCGGTAACAGGGTCAACGTTGAGCGAGCATGCAGGCGTGCCGTCTCGGTACGCAGACTCGTCACCAAGTTGTTCCCCGATGAGTTCCGACAAAGGCACAGATACGTTGACGCCGTCGGGTCCACCGAAGGTGTAAATCAGCGAGACATTGCTCTTCCGGTATGCGCAAGGGACGTATGAGTAGCCGGAATCTTCATCAAGGGTCGCTCCCAGGCCTTCGATGATTGCGTCGGAGACATCGTGCGGCAAGTAGGAGGATGTGGTGCCAGAATCAAGCAGCGCAGGGGCATTGAATGATGGGAGGGTCAGTGCCCGAGTACTTTTGCCATCGCGGATCGACAGCTGGGTCAGTGCAATGCGAAATTCGGTGTAATCACCATATGGGTCGGTCGACAGCGGGAGTGCAAGCAGCTCGCCGGTGTAGCGGGACGGGTCAATCCCGCCAAACAGGATGGAGCCACTGTTGTCGTCGTAGGAGTCGAGGTACAGCGAATACGCAACTCGGTCGATATGTCCTTGTGCTTTCAGCTGCTCTGGCACGGTGGGAAATTCAAAAGGCTCCTCATTCTGCAGACTGGCTAGGTTTGCGCGAAAGCCTACGCCCATCAGGCCTTGCACCATGTCCGTGTCATTGGCGTTAGCCATGGTGGTGTTGGTGATGGAGACATCCTCGCCGAATGATAGCACGTCTGTAAAGTAGTCGCCAGCTGCATACGAGTAATCGGCGTAGCCGATAAGGAATGTGCCTTCCTCAACGAGACTGTACGTTGAGGATACGTTCTTGTCGTATGCGCCATAGTCGATGCAGCCATCGTCCTCGCAGCCCCAAGAATCTGCCGAAGGCACCCAGGTGTCACTGCTTCCTGTGTCAAGTGTCAAGGAGAAAGGTTGAGGTGGGGTGCCGATGGTGACATTGATAAAGTACTGGACTCGCCAGTAGTCGCCTGTGACGGGGGATCCGAAGTCGTCGCTGCGGCGGGCAAGGGTCGATCTGTGTGGAGGCTTGTTCTTCCAGAAGTCAAGCTTGACAGCCTTGGCTGAAACAGCAGCAAAGATGCTTGCAAGGACAAGGAGCCTCTTCATTGTGACCACCTGCTGTTGGATGCAGTCGACGCTGGAGCTGTAAAAATTAGGTAGAGAAGCATGCACGCCAATATGAGCAAGACTTCATCTGTACCTTTATTTCCATCACCGCCCAGAGAAATCAGCCTCACCTTGGCTCTGGGACGAGGCCTGAAGCCGAGCAAACAGGATTTCAACAGCGGCTTCATCGCAGACGCTGTTGCTCGGCCGGCACGCAGCCGCAGCCTTTGGCCCTCTGGAAGGCGCAGCATGTTTTTGGCGACCTGAAAGATCCTTAAAATCGAGAGTCGTGCCACGGCGGAAGAAGGGGCTGAAGGCGGCAGCGTGCCTGTCGCGGCGTGATTGGCCAACAGCTCCAATAAAG
The DNA here is from genome assembly GCA_016109575.1 of Phialophora chinensis. Classification (NCBI taxonomy): domain Eukaryota; kingdom Fungi; phylum Ascomycota; class Eurotiomycetes; order Chaetothyriales; family Herpotrichiellaceae; genus Phialophora; species Phialophora chinensis. The sequence goes on along the minus strand of JADWPU010000003.1, from coordinate 2,973,174 downwards.
TCATGGCACCAACCCCAGGATAGTTAGTTCGCCAACCTGCTTCCAGACAAGCTTGCCAAGCCACAGGCCCAGACCAGCGCCAAGGACATTCGCGACTCCCAAGGAAGAAATCCTGAACTCAAGTTAATTACTCGTACTTCTGAAATCTGTAGCACACGGCCCTCGTGACCATTTTGCTCTTTCATTGCGCGACTCCGCCTCTCGATCCTGCGCATATACACAGTCCACAGTAATACTCGGGATGCCTAAAATGATCCCGCCACCTCGCCGAGTGGGAGCTCGCCCACGACGGGAAAATCGTGTGGCCGTTCTTGGCACTCTCAGCCGCCCTGCTTTTCAGCTCCCTCCGGCTTGGAGACAATAGTGGAAGGTAGCTTATCCCGGGGAATAGCTTTCGCCTTAACAGTAGGCTACAAAGACAAAATTGCGGGTACTATGCGTGGAGAGCCTATGTTTGCGCGATTATTCGTATTTGTGCCCTCGTTCTACAGCTGCCCTCCTGCTCGGACAGTTTCATCAATCTTTTCCTTTGCTCACAGGGACGCAGTCTTGAAGTCCTGCGTCCCACTTCGCATCCATCCATCCTTCAACATACACAGTTGTGGCAACAATCAACAGAGAAGAGGCCCTGAGCGAATCGTCAAAACGCATGCAAATGTAGATGACTGGCGTCTCAGCTTGCGGAAACGGACCAATGCGAGGATAAGACATAGTCTTACCCTCGGTAAGTTATCCGCCGCCATTCACAGGCGGACTGATCCCAATGGGCCAACCCCGACAATGGCGTCCGAAAGGAAACCAGCTAGCCATGCGAGGCCGAGCTTGAATCCCTGCCCAACACCTGTCAAGAAACTTCCATCGGTAGAGACAGGACACCAATTATAGGTGAAGGTTTCGTTGCTCGGTGGTGAGCATTGGATATGAGGTAGCGGCATAGGAGTCTTGAAGGGGAGATGTGTTCGGCTCATCTCTGGCATTCTGGCGGGAATAACTGTTGCCAGGGTCTTCGACCGTGTATGTTAGGCATCGATGGTTGTACTAGCGGGCTCCGAGTCGCCCGAAATCATGGCAAGTAGCCATTCCCGACACGCTGGAATGTTGGCGATCGACAAATTTGCTTCAATGAGCAGAGAAGAAACACCGGTTGATGCATTATTGTCCGGTCCGAGGTCCATGCCTGAGAAGGGGGGGTGGGCCATTCCCCTTCCGTACGCCCCACTGCGTGTTGCGCTGAAGATGCTGCGCGAGCTTTTTATGATCCAGTAAAGACAATGACAAACATACTATAAACATGACGTGACGAAAGCCACAACCGATGGGGTATCAGATAGCCGCCCTTTATAAACACGCACAAGAATAAGTGATGATGTAAACTGGCTGTTTCCGTCGACGCCGGTCACAGCAGACAACGGAAACATGAAAGGGAAAACATTCGTTCCAGGTGGCATAATTTCCTTGAACCTCGTGATAGTGTCTGGTACATGTCGACATGCTGTGCTTGTAGAGTCGTTGGTCCGGCCGTGTGTAACTTTGGTACCGACGGATAGTGGACTAAGATTTCAGATTTTAGCGGCATTGGCGACTGTGATATGCTCTCGAACGCCCTCGCGACGCATCGCAGGTCGAGAATGGCCGTTGCCATAATAGTAGCCGTTTGAGGGGTAGGCCGGGTCATCTCTTGAAAGATAGCTGGGACCGACAATCTTGTCTTCGTCGATACCCCTGAGTTTGGAGCAAGCATTGCCGAGCAAGCCCGCAGCCTCATGCGTGAGCTCCCACCTAGTGCTCTCGAACGACTCTTTCAAGATCATCAAAAGGCCCAGGCATCGGTTCTTTCCCTTGACGTTCTCAAGATCGTCCGGAGCCCGTACCCCGGCGACTCGGTCGAGATATTGCCGCATGTCTTGCTCCTTCTTCTCCCAAGTTCCGAATTCCGCTTCGGAAGGAGGGGGCTTGATCGGGCCTTCGAGTGCGAAACCATAGCACCAGACAACGAGAGCCGATATGTAGAGCACCCACGGCCGGTTCAGTAGGAAGTCATCTCGAGCAATGTACTGGTTGTGCTCAAACGCTTGAGGTAGGATAGGACTGGCGTGGCCATACAGCCGGCCACTGATGCCATCCAGCCCATCTCCATCTGGAGGAATGAGGACTTGGACGATGAATTTAAGCGCATAGAATGCCGCATCCCGTGCAGAAGCTTTGGTAGCCCAACGCTCGATCTTTTCGCGGACAACGCTATAGTCCTTTGGTGTTATCGAACGTCCGAGCAAACGATTGGCGCCTGCAAAGACTTGACAGTCGACAACGTCCACATGAGCAGCGATATGAGCGAGATGGTGCAGGACGGTCCGTGACTCGAAGATGTTTTCATCGTCCACAGGGCGCAGAATGGGATGCGGAGGCACAACAGGTGTCCGCAGAGGTGAAGATGGAGCAGGGGTGGCTTCCGCGAGAGCCTCGTCGAAGTCTCGTTTCCAATTGTCGAAGGCACGCAACAGGACACCTTTCCACTTGTCCGGACCCCCAAATGAATTTGCGGTGCGTGGTCCCAGGGAAGAAATTTGCAAGTCACGCTGGCTCATATGCCATGAGACTGACAATAGCCCTGCCATAAGGATGGTACGACCGAAAGAGTTTGTGCGCACCCTCTGTCCGTTCAATGTCCGCTTCAGCCCTTCGAGGAACATAATGGGCTTGATGCCGTTTGTCTGCAATGAAGACTGAACTCTGGAGGCCTCTGAGGGAGATACCGCCGACCAAAGACCCTCGTCACAAGGTAAAGGTAATCGCATCTCATGCGCGACCATTTTCGCAGCGTGACCGAACATCGTCGCGTGAATGGAATCGAGGACGAACGCCCCAAAAGCGGCGCGACGAGTGGCCTCTGTAGTGATCCATCGATGCCACGACTCTTCTGACTTGGAGGTTTCGGCTCCAGAAAAGGGAACCGACGTCCTTCCGTTGTCCTGTTCCCCTCTCAGGCTGGGCGGTGAATCGGATGCGGAACGGCCCAGCAAGGAGCTGCCACGGCGCATGAGCGTCAAAGTCGAGTCGTGATGGATGTGCGCTCTTTCGTGTAGTGCACGAGTTGCATACATCTTTTCATAGACCTCGATGAGTAGTAGTGTCTGGAAAACCCACAACTTGGCTGGAGGGCGGAAGTCAACATCTCGCACGATCTCCCAACGAAGGTGCCAGACTACAAAATTGGCGAATTCGGCTGCGGAGTCGGTCAGATTTGTGCCATACGCCTTGTCCAGTGTCGCGGCTCCAATTGCGATGACCATGAGTAGAAGTAGGTTTGGAGTCCGGTCAGCGGAAAAGGTAGGCTTGTGCAAGATCGGCAGCTGTGCATGTTGATGGTACCAGTATGATCCGATATATGTGTGCATCATCCTAAGACTCAGTATATGACCGTCACTATCCATATCACCCTCGAACACGGAGTCCTTTCGCTTCTTGACTGCGTCATGCGGGCGCTCCACGAACTGAGACTGCATCAGGTCAAGCAGCTCATGACGTTTGGACTCCGACATTATGTACTGGCTTGTGGCGGTCGAATCGAGAATGCTTGTAACACTCATGGGATGTTGCATGCCACTTGTCGAGTAATTGTTACTGGATGACGAGGGGCTTTGGTCGAAGAAGGGACCTTGCGATGGTTGCTGCTGTTCATGACCGCTGTACCCGGGAATATAGTTCGGCGGCGAGAAGTCGTTCGAGCCAGACTGGGCGTCATTGAAGAGCCACTGCGTAAAGTCGTCCGCAACTGCGAATGGTGTCTGCGTGTATGGAACTTCTTCGCCACCAAAGACGGGAAAACCGAACCCACTGCTGATGTCTACGCTTGCCATGCTGGTGTTGACCATGCTGTATGGGTATTGATCAGTTCTGGTCAATCCGTGGGAAACGGCGGCTGCGAAGGCAGCGTCCGCCGTGCGAGACACGCCGGCTGCGGGATAGCCTGTGGACGAGTAATTGGAACCAGAGGTCAGGTCGATGGATTGCATGTAGCCATTTATTCCATTTATTCCATTCCTCTCCACAGCATGGTCTGAGTTTGACCTGACAGGGTGGACCGGGGGGGCCGACGACCCCGAGTACTGGCGAACAGGAGACGGCGGGACGTTCTGGCCGGAACCCCTATCGACTGATTGCATGGAAGCATACGCTGGCTGCTCTCTGTGGAAGTCTGCATTGTTGAAGCTTTGCCGTCGAACTCCAGAAGACCAACCCGTCTGCTCGTGCTTCTGAGGTGGACTCATGGGGTTACTCCCAAGGCTATTTGTACGATGCAACTGGGGGTCCGGCCTCGCGGGGGCGGTATGCGGTGTCGGTGGGTGGAATTGTGGCTCTGGGGACGGAGGGACCGTGTTGCCGGACATGTGGTGCCCGTAGTGGTTTGTCTCCGGGAGTTGTTGTTGCGAGCCCAGAGACTGGCTCTCTCGACGGACTGGCGCATTAGGAGCAGACATCGGATAGGACTGCGTTTGACTGAGTCCGTTCTGGGATGGCGTCGGGGCCACCGACTGATCGTTAGACGTGGATTGTGCAAAGGCATCTCGTTTGGCAAGCTGCGAACCGTGAGTAGTATGCCGTTCTCGGTGTCGGATGCAGAGATCTTGTCGTACGAAGTACCGGGTGCAGTCGGGATAGTCGCATCGGTAGATGGTCTTCGGGGTATCTTTGAACAGGATTAGATGGTCCCAGCCAAGGCAGTGAAGCACACTCACGATTTAGCTGATGTCTATATAGGTGTTCCGCACGAGAGTAGCTTTTGCCACATCCCTCGTGCTTACACTCAAACTTCTTGTCGGGGTTGGGCTTCACGACCCTCCTCCGCTTCTTGGGTGGCTGTCCCGCCGTCCCTTCACTGCCTGCTTGCTCAGGTTTCGCGTCGTCCGATGAGCCATGCTGGGTGAGCGTTTCCTGGTCCGCTCTGTCGATGGGATCGTTTTCCGCCATTGCAACAGAAACTTGTCACCTGCCTGACAATCGTCCAACCGGAGGCTTAGCAAGAAAAATCACGGCGTGCTCAGCATGATCAGCGACCAAGCATCCACCCAAGATTCAGTAAAGATTCACAGTCGACGTTGGACAGAAATTCAGCCTTGTCTGCAGGCCTGACCCGGGAACAGTCCTAGCGATACAGCCGGAGACCCAACACCGAACACAAAACACGCGATGCGAAAACCGTTGGACCTGACAGGTGAGCGGCTGAGCTCAGACAGTGTGTTTTCCTTCCCGACGCGGGGTGTTGTACGCTGCTGGCCCTATGTGGCGTGCAATTGCTTGCTTCGCCCACACTGCGACTTTTTGGGGTTTGCTAGACTGTATGGAAGGCTTCTGCGCGCGCGGAGATGGTTATCGCGTGGAGGAGGGAAGATTCGAAATGGGGGGTGCGACGCAGATGCAACGAGCGGCGTCTCCTTGGATGCAGGTACCAGTTGCGCAGAATGAGATGGTTCAGGTGACCTCGGGGTCTAGCGCTCGTGGGAAGTGAGCGGAGGGCTTATTGCTTCTGCTGCTCCTCATGGCCTGCGTGGCAAAGGACAGTGGAAGAGGCGAGGACGAGGCCCGGTTCGATGCTTGGGAGCCAGAGACAAAGGGTCTTTAGCTGGCCGGATCTGCGTTGCTTCTGTAGGAGGCTGTACCGGGGGGTCGTTGGGGTCTAGGTTGCAGTTATGGTTGTCTCTGCTCCTGTTCCGTTGACAGTCGCATGGCCCGGCATGCGCACTAGATGTGAAGAGGCAATGGCAGGTTTCGTCTTGCAGAGCGGAGTGCAGACCAGTCACAGACACGGGCACGGGGGATGAGCTTGGGGTGATGCAGCAAACGCGGGATGTGTGGATGGCAATGCGTGGAGAGAGAGAGAGCACGGACGGTGAGTCTGTCAGTGTCAGAGAGGAAAGAGGGGAAATTGAGTCGTGCAGCGGGCTGACGAGAGGAGAGGGAATGTGGTTGGATGCGACACCACCCGACACCACCAAGCCTCGACACCGCACTGGTTCCGAGGTGTGATGTGGGTTTTGACTCAGAATCTCTGCACGAACTCGGGGCGGGTCGTCAAGGCAAGCGGCCTGCCGCCCCGAATATCGTGGCACTTGACTGGGGTCAAGATGGCACCCTCGACGATCGTTATCAGCCTGATTCTCTAATGTACGAGCACACGGGTGTGCATAAGAACGGTCGGCACGTGCCCGTCTGTTGCGTGGTATGACTGGGTATGCGTTGGTACGGGTACGGATTGCTTGACTTGATTCCACAGGCCACGAGGCAGGTGAGCATCAGACAAGTGAGCACTGAGAAGCAAGCAGGAAGACAACAGCGAGAAAGCGCCCGGCCTGCAGCTTCACCACCCAGCCACGCTCGCCTGCAAGACGCTCCGTGGGCGTTCCAAGCTTACCGATAATCGCGGGGTTGAACATAAGGCGAGCAGCCAGGCCGGATAAGAAGCGCCATCACCAGTAGCAGCAAAACAACTATCACCACAATGCTCTTTCTCATTCACCATTTGGCTGCCGGGCTTTCCATAAATCGAATCGTTAACGTAACAATCGGCTGAACCATGGTAGAGCCCTTTCTTCGCGCATCCCACCTCGCGTCCCGCGAAAGTTCCCGTTCGGCACGCGTTGTCTAGCTACCGAGAGGCTTGCCCATTAAAGTTCCAGGTCGTCATCTTCGAGTCTGAAAGTGATCATCTGTCCTCGAGTCTTCTCACCCTCTGCAAAGCGAGAGGCTGCCTGATGCTTGACTTCCCCACGCTTGCGCTCTTCCTTGACCCTTGCAGCAGGGCATCAAGGCTGGACGGTCTTCACAGTTCGTCCCGACGAACCAACCACCTAGGCCCTCTTGACAACGTACACTATTCTCCGCACTCCTTTGGCGCCTGGATTTCTCATCAGCAAGCCCGAGCCGAATCACATCATCCCGCATGCCTTGTGTCACCCCATACGATCTCGTGTGACCCTAAGCTCGTCGGTATTGACCCGAGGACAATGTGGACGATGTATGGTTGACACAATTATTAAGGCCTTGACGCCCCCGGCTCTCAGATGAGATACAATGCCTTGCGTTCTGTCAAGTGTCAAATCAGGCCGAACAGGCACGAGGCTTCGCTTAGCCGCGGAGAACAGGACCTTCTGCTACAGTAGCCATGTTTTGGCACTCGTCAAGAAGATTAACCCTACCACCCTATTTGTCCATTCTACGGCCTATATCTTATCTTCCAGCGCCCTGTCCATTGACTACACCTATTGCTGTTTCTCATTTCGATGGAAGCATGCCTTTGCCCGGCCTCTCTTCAGCCGAATAGCGATGTATCCGTCGTAGACCGCCGACATCCGAAGATTCCTTCTCGAGTCCGCACTATAGATCCCTGGGCGACCGCCTCAATGAGTATCAGGGATATACTCCGTACTACGGCCATCTCTGACCCACTGTACTCTAGCTCGGGAGCCTCTGAGCCGTGGCAAGCAATACTGCTGCGTCATGCTGCAAAAGAAGAAACCAGAAAGTCCTGCACGACGCAACGTGGATCAGAAGAAAGGACCAGGCAGAGGCGCCGAAAATGCCGGCATGCGTCTGTCTCGGTCTATCACGGATGGGGGCTGACCTCGACTGGGAAGACCTTCCTGATCACGCCTCGGGAATGCTTCACTGAAGGTTTGAAGCCTTTCCCAGTTGGCCATTCCCCTCTTTCTTCAGGGCGAGAAGTGCACCTTCTCCACGAGTGCTATCCAATCATGGGGGGTGAAAATAGACGAAGCTAATGCACCTCTCCTCCAACCACGGACATTCTCATGAAACTGTTGATCTCTCCTCGACGTCCAGCTGCAAATGAACCACCTATTGTGCATCGAAGCCAAATACGATTCTCAACACAATCCTTCGTGCATTCAGTGATATTTCGAGATCGAGATCGTGCGGGTGTGATCACTTAAGCGTTCGATTAAATCTCGTATTCCACCAAAACGGACAAATTTTAGTCCGTCCTCCGACTTTGGTGATCGAGAGAAACGCCGACGACCGAAAGGCCTCAGGAGACTGCCATAGCACACGAAAGGAGGCCCGAGTATGTAGGTCTCGACTAAGCACTGTCGTTAAAAGACTCTTTCCTGGTCAAGGCCCTGAAGATGACGGACCTGAACAACTGAAGTTTCTAGAGCCGAGCAGATTCCAGAGCCATTTCGGAGGGAATCCAACGCTGCCTACCGTAACATGTCTGGAGTAACCAGCCCGATCAGCCCAACGGTGAAGCCGAAGTCAAAGACATACGAAGGGTCATGTCACTGCGGGAAAGTCAAGTATGTTCATCAGTGTGAGCCTTCTTCGCAATGAGATTGCTCATCTGCGTCAGATTCTCTATGAAGCTCTCTCCTCCTGTCGAGGATGGCTTGGTGACCAGCTGTAACTGTGAGCTTGTGGCCTGCTTTCTTTCCGATCTCGCTTGGCGAAAGATTACCTGACGGCTGTGCAGGCTCTATCTGTGGGATCAATGGATATCTTATGGTCTACCCCTTGGAGACCAATATCACATGGCATAGTGGTTTCGATTCCATGACCACGTACACGTTCGGAAAGGAAAGAATAGCCCACTCTTTCTGCTCAACCTGCGGGACGAGCATTGGTGGGAAAAGCACCGATGCAACCTTCTTCGCTGACAATCGGGCTGTGAATGTAAGTTACCCTCAAGTATACTTTGTGGAATTTGAACATTCTCGCACGTATAAACCTCGGACTGTGTACCGGGGAATGATGGAAATCTGCTTCAATCAGAGGCCCACTCGCTGGTTCCTACCGGTGAATGAGTGTCACCCGCTTTGGCCTGTGGTGGACCTCCATTTGCTCGCTATTGTCAGGGAGAAGCTCACACTTTTGGACATAGGTGCGCACTTTAAAGGGTGTCGACGTCGACTCTCTGAAACTCAGGAAAGTAAACGGGCGCGGCTCGGAGACCAAGCTCCCCTCTGACGCACCGAGGCGAATGTCACAATCCCACTGAAAATTCAAACGACGAAACACCGTGGGAGGCTCCTCGAAATTTGAGATGCGCACATGGTCATTTGCTGACTCCTGGCTGTTGTGTTACAGAAAAGTTAATGGACGCATCATCTCCACGCCAAACAAGGAAGAGTTATCCAAGCCTGGGTTGATCCGATCCTGAGGGCAAGACTCCTAGCGTGTTGAGGAACCGAGATACCTACAGGTAGCGAATGTAGCACATGCCAGGTGCACAGCACAAAAATCGATGAGCCTGGAGCTTCAACTTCGCGGTATCAGAGAACAAGACCCTAGGGCTGTTGATGGGCCGTCTTTGGAACGCTTCTACCTTAAAATCCCCTTGTAGGCGCTTGAAAGGAATTGTGCCTTCAGTGCCCATTAGTCAAGCCCACGCGCAAGATATCAAACGCTAACCCCTATGCCATAGCTGATGACAATACAGGCAATATAAAACCCTGCACGAACGACCCCGGACGCCTTTTTGGAACGATCTTTGTCATAGTCCACGATCCCTTCCAAGGAACACGCAGAGTGCCTTCTGCATGAGTGACAGTCTTCCTGGTCACACAGTGATCACTACCAACCATTTTATATCAGACATTCCCACGCCACACAATCCGGATTCCTCACGTGGAAGTAGGCAACATGTACATCACGGTTCCCAGCGCCGTGAGCCCGACGCCGGCCCACCACCACCGATCCGCATTGTAAAACTCACTGACCGGCTGTTGGATAACGCCATCCTTCCCGCCCATCAGCACGTGCTGTGGTTCACCATCTCTCTTGGCTTTCGCCTTCCCTGTTGCCTGTGAGGCAGTCGTCGGATTCAACGTCTGCGTTGGCAGCATCTGCGGCGGGCTGTATACCAGGTACAGAGGCTGCAGGGGCGATCCGTCGAACTGGAACAGGTTCAACCGCGGGACATTGTGGAACGGGTCCGTCAGCACCTCGTAGGACTTGAACAATTCGGGCTGTTCGTAGCGGATGTAGACTGCGTTGTCGTAGGAGCATGGCGCGCTTGTGAGTTGGCGGCCGTCCACGCCGAACGGCGTGAGGGTTATGGAGCCGTCGGCGGCGACCACGTACGTGCCGTGCTGCCACTGCATTATGGAGGAGGGGCATTGGGGAGTCGTTGCTGCGGCGCCGCATTGTCAGTATCCTAAGCACGTTGTAGGTGGGAATGTGGAATGTGGTAGGTGGTATGTCATTTTGGCAGAGTAATAGGAACGGTGACAGCGGTAGCCAAAGAGTAACTCAGCAGCCCGTTGGAGTAGACAAACATACGATTCGGAATAGAGCGATAGTATGCTTCTTCATAGAATCCATCCGCCGTGAACGAGTATGAAATGCCCGCAAGGTCGGGCTCGATTAACTTGTCTGCCACAGGGTCGTAGAAGCCCTGTTCATTCGTACACGGTGTTAGCATCTAACATATCCCCTGCCGTGCGCTCGCTTCTCTTCTTATGTGGCATGTATGTCCGCTGGGGGTACACTGACCGGTCCGGTGAGGACTTTCTTCGACTTCGTCGTCCATGTGCCTACGAGGGCGGCGTCAAATTGGGCTCTCACGAGGCCGAGCAGGCCGAGGGATACAGTAAGAACATTGGGTATCGAGTGCATCATCGTTGCATGGCTTTGCTTATATGCGAGATCTGTGTCTGTGTGAGGGTGCTGGTTTGGGTTTGGGTCTGGGCGTGTCGCACGGGAAGGAAAGCTCCTGGTCACAGGCAGTAAGATGCACAATACAGGGAGTAAGGGAAAGAAAGAGTGGAGGGAATATTGTGTGCAGTCTGTTGGTTGTCGTCTGGGCTGGGAATCTGGAATCTCACCCTGAGGCGACAGTGTCGGCCTTGGAACGTCGACGCGGAGGCTGAGGCGCATGTGCAGGGGTCCTTCGAGCTGCGCAGCCGGGCTTGTTTGAGGCTGGTGGGGGTGTTTGATTCGCTGGAGGCGTCCCTGAAGATCGTTTTCGCCCACCGTTCGGAGTGAGCAGCCGATCATGTCAAAAATAGTTCCAATGCTCCGTGACTCTGCAGCAGCATCTGGTTTTCATGACAGCAGCTTGAAGCAGAAGCACAGCGCGGAGGCCTGATAATAAATATCACGAGCATCATCTGGAGGCAAATACGGTAGCTTTACGAAGCAGCTCTTGAATGTCATGACATGCGAAGAGCGCCGAGTTTGGGGTCTTCCTCCATGAGGTCTTGGTCTTGCGTCCAAGCTCTACGGACTGTCTCGACCATGGCTCTGATGGAGCAGAAGAGCGCGCTGAGGAAACGCATTGCGGACGAACTAAAAAAACTTGACTTAGAAGAAATTGAAAAGCAGTGTAGGCGACCTTGTGCCTGCCTTTGACCATTGCTGATGACCACAAGCGGCGATTGTCACGAAGATGGTGCTTCAAATGAAGGCTTATCAAGAAGCAAAGTCCGTTGCCATATTTTTATCAATGCCCGGCAGAGAAGTCTCGACGCGCGAAATAGTGCTTCATGCGCTCGACGAAGGCAAGTCGGTCTTTGTGCCCTATCTTCATCCAGGAGAAACTCCAAAATCAAAAATAATGGACATGTTGCAATTGCAGGATAAGGACGATTTTAATGCTTTGAAGCCGGATGCTTGGGGTATTCCCTCGCTTTCGAAAGACTCGGTCGGTAGAAGGAGGAATGCTCTTGGTGGAATCGGTCTTTCGAATGATTCAGTGGACAACCAGGAAGCGTCTCCTAGCCTGGACCTCATATTCATGCCAGCAGTGGCTTTTGATCACGCTCACCGCCGGCTCGGCCATGGCAAGGGCTTCTATGACCGCTACCTCTCCAAATATAAGAACGCTCTTGACTCTGGACCGACCGCACGTCCAATGCCGGCGCTTGGTAAGGTCTCCAATACCGTATGTCCGGGACTTCTCACTAAGTCATGTCTTCTAGTGGGCATCGCTTTGCGCCAGCAGATTTTGGCACCTGGAGACCTTCTTCCTGCTGACGAGCATGATTGGACGGTTGATCAATTCGTGGTGGCCGATATCGAATGATGGTTGTGCACACCTTCCTTTGCGGCGTTTCCTCCTTTTCGCTCTCCCGGTCTGGCGGTGACACTGAGTGGTGGCCTGGCGATCTAGACTGAAGTAGACCTATGGGTTTGGAGTGCCAGAAACAATGAGACCACGCAGTGTTTTTAGTCAAGGGACTGGATCAAGGAAACATTGTCTCCCTTGAGTAAAATTTGGCCTGAGAACTCTATTAGCCCGACGGCTCTCATACCGCTGGAGATAAGTCCTACCAAGCTGCCTTCTCTTTTGTGGGGTATCTTTTGTGGCTAATTGCACCTCGACCGCGTCGTCAATCACCAGGTTCATGAATTCGTCGAAACCCTGCGGAAGCATTAGCATGTTCGGCAACGCCAGAGCTTCATGAAGCCACCTACCCTTATCTTTCCTTCGATGCGTGTCAGCAAGTTCTCGTAGAGCCATATTGAGACTGTTGAGCGCTTCTGCAGTAGACTGAAAATGAAATGAATCGGCGCAAGTAGTGTCTTGCGACCGCCTCCACCTCCACGGCCTGTCATCGTGTACGGAAACTACTTCTGCAGCTGGGTAATATTTGAAGAACGTGTTGATCAGGATCGCAGTAAGGGAACCCGGTGTTTTGGGTGTTGTCGGCACATTCAGTGGTGAAGGGAAGACAAATTTACACCTAGACAAAAATGCGGAGGAAAGCAAGGCTGAAGTGGGCGGCAGGCAAGGCTGGCAAATGCATGAAAACTGACTTGAGGTCATTCTCACAAACAATCACTTCCCTCCATTTCGGTCACAGTTTCTTCATTTCCACCACAACCTGCGCCTGCCTGCATCTTGTCCTCAACCTGTTCATTCTTTTCTTAGCAGCCTTTCTTCTCCTACACGCGGGTTCGTCGACAAATCTTTCACTCCTGCGCCGCTGCCGGTTGTCTATCGCTGCCCCTCATTCTCACTCCCACATACATCTGCGGCGATGGCAAGCGGTACGAATTCACCGGCGGGCTTTGCCCCAATCCTTTCTGCGTTGAAGACTATGCAAAGCAATGCCGGGAGAGAGGACAAAGCTGGCGCTCACGAGTTCCTTGAGAAGTTCCAGAAATCAGTGCGTCAAATGTCCATTATCGACTGTAGACTTCAGAACTGATCTAGCAATAGTCAGAAGCATGGAACACCACTCATGCAATGCTTCAAGATTCGTCGGCCCCGTTAGAAGCCAGGCTGTTCGCAGCGACCACTCTCAAGGGAAAGGTGCGACTATCGCTACCGCTGTGAGATCGCGGACTGACTCCGTTTCAGATTACCTACGACCTGCATCAACTCCCCGCCGAAGCTCTTACACCTCTCCGAGACTCTCTCCTCACTTTACTTCAGCTCTATACTGCGGGCCCCCGGCCGATACGGACGCAGCTTTGTGTATGTCTGGCGCACCTTGCGATCCAGTTGACGTCGTGGAAGGATGTGTTAAGGACAGTGGGATCGGCTGTTGGCAACAGTAGCGATGGCGGAGATTGTCTACTCGACTTCCTGCGAATCCTACCAGAAGAGGTTACAGAAGGCCGCAAGATCAACCTTTCAGTATGTTCGACCATACAACGTTCTATGCTCGACTCTGCAGCAACTCAGTCCTGGCGGCCGATCACAGTCTAATCCAGCATTTTGCACTTTTAGGAAGAGGAAATCGCCGATAGGACCAAGGAACTCCTGGAGGATAATTCCGCTCAGGTTCTGAACCTTTTGGTCTCCTACGCCCAGTCATCAAGTAAGTCATGTTATGAATCGGTGATCAAAAGCCCTGACAGACCTCCTCTAGCCCAGGCCGCCCATAATCCGCGACTGTACGAATGTATCGCATCATGGCTTCGAGAAATCCCAACGCTAGACGTTCTCAACTCACCTTTGTTGAATGAAATCATGGACGCCCTGCAAGACAGCGATTCGTTCGAAGCAGCAGTGGACTGCCTGAGCACCATGTTCAAAGACACCCGGGACATCGACGAATCACAGAGCGCCATCAGAATCCTCTACCCCAGAGTGGTCAAGTTAAGGCCCATGATAGCTGAAGCTGCCAAAACCGAAGACAACGATCTCATGAAAGGCATCACGAGAATCTTTGCAGAAGCTGGCGAGGCATGGGTCATCCTCATTGCACGCATGCCGGCCGAATTCCGAGAACTGGTCGAGTGCGTCCTCGAATGCTGCTTGCGGGACAAGGACAGAGATGCCATTGCCGTCACGTTCATGTTCTGGTACGAACTCAAGCAGATTTTGACCCTGGAAAAATACATGCCCGCCAGGGCTGCTCTTGCAGACCTCTTCTCCAAACTTGTCGATGTTATGATCAAGCATCTCGAATTCCCCACGCCAGAAAACGGCGATGAGAAAGACCTGTTTGATGGCGATCGAGAGGCGGAGGACAAGTTTCGCAGTTTCAGGCACAGTATGGGCGATGTCCTTAAGGACTGCTGCGAAGTTATTGGTGTCACCCAGTGTCTGACCAAGGCCTTTGCCCTGATCCAGTCCTGGGGTCAAACCTATGGTCCGCAAGTGTCAGGTACGACTGTGCCGCACTGGCAGGAGCTTGAGGCACCTCTGTTCAGTCTGAGGGCCATGGGTCGCATGGTCAGTCCAGAAGAGAGCACTGTGCTTCCACAATTCATCCCTCTACTCACTTCAGTCCCGGACCACGAGAAACTCAAGTTCCAGGCGATCATGGCACTAGCTCGCTACACTGAGTGGACAGCTCAACATCCTGAAACACTGGAGGCACAGCTCAACTATGTCATCTCGGGCTTCGGCCATCCCTCGCAAGAGGTTGTACAGGCGTCTGCCTTGGCCTTCAAGTTCCTAGGCACCGACTGCCAAAAGCTACTGGGTGATCACATCTCTCAACTCCACCAATTCTACGAGAGTGTCCTTGACAAGCTCAAACCAGCGAGTCAAGAAGAGGTCACCGAAGGTGTCGCCGCGGTTGTCGCAGTGCAGCCACTCAATAAGATCTATGACAGTATGAAGCTGTTCATTGATCCTGTCATGCGGCGGGTGGTGTCACTGGCCTCACAGGCAACCGACGAAAACGCCGAGAAGACCGTCGCTGACTATCTACAGCTTGTCAATATCTTCTTCGAATGGGTACAGCCGTACGTTTCGCCTTCAGACGAAAATCCTTCCGTCAGATATTGTCAAGAAATTCTGCCCGCCCTCTCACAAATCGCAAAGCACTTCACTCGATCAATGCCAATCCTGGAGAGAGTCTGCAAGTGTTGGCGGACGATGGTTGTCTCGTACCGAACTGCCACGGCCCCTCTCCTCCCCACTCTAGCAACGAATATCGCTGAGGGCTTCGAGGCCTCGCGGCAGGGCTGCTTCTTGTGGGCTACGGACGCCGTCATTCGAGAGTTCTCATACGGTGCCGAATTTGTCGATGAGGCCACAAGCGACAACGTCTATCAATTCTTTGCTCAACAGGCCACCGTGTTCTTCAGGATCTTATCAGAGTTGCAGCCCGTCGAGCTCCCTGATGTGATTGAGGACTTCTTCCGGCTCGCCTCTGATGCAGTGCGGTTTTATCCCAGGAAGACAATCACGTCCAACCTTGCCCTGCCAATGGTCCAAGCGTCACTAACAGCTCTAACGTTGACGCTGTTGGAACCAATTCAAGCTACCTTACATTTCTTGAGAGATTTCCTAGATTTCGGGTTCGAGAGGCCACCAGTGTCCAATTTCAGTGGACCAGACGGAGAACCTGCCCCAGAGAATTCTCTAGAAGTTCGAGCCGCGGTAAGGCAAGTCATCAATTCAGTGGGTCAAGAGCTGGTACATCGAGTCTTGACAGGCATGATGTTCAGCTTCCCTGAGGATTGCTTCCCTGATGCCTCCGGCGTCCTACTTTCTCTGTTCAACTTAGGACCGCAAGCCGCTGCTCAATGGGTGCAGGGAACGTTGCAAGCACTACCACCTGGAACACTCAAGCCGGCAGAAGCGAGCAAGCTGATGCGGGGCATAGGCGACAAACTTCAGCAGAATGAGCCACGTAAAGTACGAGTGCTGCTCCAGGACTTTACGAACTCATACCGAAGACGGAATGTGGCACCCCGTGAAGGATTAGGAAGATTGGAAGCAGCAAGATTCAAGTTCAGCGGATAGAATGTGGTTCGCATCTTCGTCGGCTTTGCGACCAGCCACTACATCTCCCAATGGTGCCAGCTCCAGCGGTCTACTTGTGACCAGTTGGGTAGCAATGCAAAGGTGCTCGGTCGACATGGTCAAGCATTTGCAGCACCTTATACTGGATTCGTCGAAAAGCTTCTCAGAACGATTTGGGACTTTTGGACTTCATCTGCGTCTGGTACTACTTTGTCATCCGCTGTTGATACGACAAAATGGAGCGCTCAGAACATAGCCAGCACCAACTGCACCGTCATACCACAACCTTGAAAAGCATATACCCCCTTCATTTTCGCGACTTCCCAACATCAGCTTGAGAGTCCCAGCATTAGACCGTTTCTCTGTTATACTGGGGACGAAGAGGGCATGTGGGCCGACACCTAGCAATCATGTTAGGGCGCACCGATTGGGTATCAGACAGATCAGCGCCCTCAGAGGACTTTGGGCTAATAGCCTGCTTCGCAATCGAAGGTGCCACAAGACTCGAGGTTTCTGTGTGCGAGTGATGAGACGCTGTGAAACCAGGTTGCCCGCTCACTTGCAGAGGCACAGCCTCTGCACAAGATACGGCCAGGGCCAACTGGAAGGATACCAGTCACTTCGAACGAATCACGAGCCCTTTGACTCGAAGCTGCTTATGTCAATGCATTAGACATGAGCTGATTGATCTGTTTAGAATTCGGATGCTGCTAGCGGCCATCATGGTCACGCCAGACTTCAAAATATCACTTACCCTTGATACGTCTTGTCGACCTTGCTCTACGTACTTCTTGTCTCGGCTAGGATACACAGCCTTGGCGTATTTACTTGTGCAGGTCTCAGTCGAGACGTCAATGCCGAAGGCAAGATCAGACAGTACGAACAACGGGAGTTCAAGAGGCAGAAGATGTCAGTGTAGACGAACTTCATTGTGGAAGATGTGAGCTCTGGTTCGGCACCGAGGACTTGAGAACAAGGGAAGACGCTGGTGGACAAGCAAGTGATTTGAGGAAGATAGGTGATCTTGAGTTCGGTGCGGCATGGCGGAACGTCCTCTGATACTGCGTATTATTCCCTCCGATGCGTTGTCTCCTGAAGCACTCCCGTGCGATTCGCAATGTCACAGTCGGTTTTGACAATCGTCATTCCACATTCGCCACTCTGGCTCTGAAGATGGAATGCCTTGAGTCAACAGCTGCCTAACGCCTTGCTGCTATAGGCTCTGGGTCTTTGCTCCATGTCGTTCGAGTTGTGCCACGGTCGGCCTACGTGATTCTTGTCAATGCCATGGAACCAACTATAGAAGACCGCGTCAGAGTCTTATGGGTTAGGTTAGGCCTTATAGCGGAGATGGGGAGATTAGGAATGAGGTACGGCGGGTGGGAAGAGAGAGCTGGAAACGGCCAGTGCGGCCGTTCTGTTACGAGTACGGTGCGCCGCGCTGACTTTATGCGCAGCTCAACTTTCCCCGCCCAAAAAATCTCCAACAGGAAAGTAATTTATGTACATGGTCATCTCGTCTGTTGCCGAAAAGGAAACAAAGACTGCATCGTCCCTACTCCATCTCCTCAGATCACCTACGCCGCTGCTGGACCGAGCTGACTTCTATCATCTCATACCTCACTCACACTATCTTCTCTCCTCTGGACTCGCCCCTCCAACCCAGCTGCCAAGATGCGCGCCCGTCGCTCGAAAAAGTACCGCAAAATCATGTCCTCGTACCAAATGACCTTCTCGTTCCGCGAACCCTACCAAGTACTCCTGGACTCTCACTTCCTCAGGACATGCCACTCCTTCCACATGCCCCTGCAAAAGTACCTAGAAAACACCCTCCACGGGAAATGCAACCTCTTCGTCACGAAATGTACACTCGCAAAGATCATGGACGCGCACCAAAAACAGAAGGAGCGAAACAGAGCAGAAGGCAAAGCGAGGACTCCAGGGCGACCTGATTTTCTGCCCCCGCCCACGGAGGTCCCTCTGCGGCATTGCAAGCACAAGAACGACGAGGGTGAAGAATTGGGCATCGTGAGTGAGGCGCGCTGCCTGCTCGATCTCTTGGCCGGACAGCCGCGCGGCAACGAGCACGCGAAGAATAAACAGCATTACATCCTCGCTACCGCGGAAGCGGAGGAGAGGGAACAGCGTGCGAGAGGGTTCATCGATGTGAGGGAGCGGGTGAGGTTAATTCCCGGTGTACCGATCGTGTACGTCAAGAGGAGTGTGATGATTTTGGAGGAGTTGAGCGGAGTCAGTGAGCGGGCGATAAGAAAGGTGGAGAAGGACAAGTTTGGAGAAGGGTTGATCGGGTTGGCGGGCCGGAAGAGGAAGAGGGCCGGGGATGACGAGGAAGGGGAGGGCGAGCGGGATGACGACGATTCGCTTGGAGACGAGCAGCGGGACGGCACGACTGCGAAGGTGAGAGGCATGAGGAGAGCCAAGGGACCGAATCCGTTGAGCGTCAAGAAAAAGAAGAAGAACAGTCAAGAGAAGGCCAAGATACCACAACCGCTGGGCGGTGATGGTGGTGGACCCTTCGACGCACAGGCAGAGGGCGAGCTCAAAAAGAAGAAGCCAACGAGAAGAGGCGGCAGAAGAGTCGCAGGAAGAAGGGACGCCCAAGCCGGCGGAGAAGCCATGGGACAAGAGACCTCAACCGAGCCCTCTGCCATGGCGGGGGCGGGAGTAGAGACGGCAAACGCAGATGCATGAGAAGCTACAACTTTGTCTCGTCTCGTCTCGCCCCGTCTCGTGGCGTTGGCCAGCCAGAGATTATTTTGTGTTTTATCCTATTCAACGAGATACCCTTTTGAAGCGTGAAAGAATTGAGATTCATTAACGTCCCATCGCTCAACTCTCCTTTTGTTACTCGTACACACCCCTCTGGTCCGAGTGGGGTGGGCCTCTTGTCTCCTCCCCTCTCCTTTCCCTGTGCCCCGATCACCCCGTTCCCTCTCTCTCACCCTCTCCCTCTCTCTCTCCTCCTTGTCTTGCTTTCTTTTCTTTATGCTCGCCCACTACTTCGCCAGGAACGCTCTCCCATAGACGAAAAGCCCCGTCGCCGCCAACACGCTCAGCCCCGCGGGGAGGGGCTTGCCCGTCTTGATCGCCCTAGGAATCGAACTTCCCGCGAGTAACACCGACGCGAGCAGCGCGAGTTCCACGCCGTAGGGTTGGCGTTTGGAGATGCGGTAGCCGCCGAGACCGTACTGGAGGGAGTCGAAGCGATGTCATGTTAGTGGTGTGGGTGGTGGTCAGAGTGTCGGAGAATCAGGAGGGGTCAAGGGGGAGTGGTGCGCATACCAGAAGACCAACTGTGAGGCCGGCCGCGATGGAGGGAATAGATCCTGTGCGCACGTAGCCTGTGATGCCGCCCACCGAAGTGAGGGCGGAGAGGACGTAGGCTGGGGTTTCGGACTGTCGTGGCGCGGAGTGTGTGTCAGTGTTGAACGTCCCTGTCACCTTCCGGAAAAGGGGAGTTTTACCATATTGAACGCTGTCAGGGCAGAGAGGTCAGGATGGAGAGAGACGGTTTCTGCCGCAGTGAGAGAAGAATCATGTTTGGTGCGAGTTTAACATCTGGTGATGTTTACAATGACGAGATTGCTTACCCCAACATTCGGCTGTGAATGTTCCGCCTTCCGAGTCGCGCAAAGTACAGCGACTCTCACACGCTGAAGCATATTTTCACGAAAGCACTCCGTAGACGGGTATTAATGATTATAATTATGTTCCCATCATCACCGCAGTGGGTGAGACCCTGCTATCCCAAACCGGTCGTGAACAGCTGTCTATACAATTTTATACAGCGAGGGTCATCAAATCAAAACCATAAAAGCCACGCATAACCCAACCAAAGTCGTTAGGGAAGAGTACGAATGTACAGAGGTGACACCGTTGCTGTTCGATCCAGTCGAGTCGCTTCCTTCGCCTGGAGGAGTGTTCGTGGTGTTCAAGATGGTCGTGCCATTGTCCTCGTTTGCTCGGTTGTTAGTCGTGGAGTTGGTCTTGTCGGGGATGGAGGTTGAGTTATGAGTGGATGAACGCTGGTTGTGGTAGTTACGGATAATGGTGCTGGCTTGTTCGGCGATGCCGTATGTCGAACTCATCAGATGTGCTGAAAAAGCGATGGGCGGGATGCTCGCGTCAGCGACGCGGACGTTGGAGAGGCCGTACACGCGAAGGTTCGCATCGACGACACCGCCCTGTTCGAGAGGCAGCATGGCGCAGGTCGACGAGGGATGGTATTCAGTAAAGACATTGGCGCGAAGCCAGTCTTCCCATTCTTGGTCAGATTGAACGTCTGACCCAGGCCAGGTCTCCTCCGTCAGGCTGCTTGCGAGCGGTTGAGCATTGCCCAAGCGCCTTGCAAGCTTGACACCCTCGCGTAGTACCTCGACATCAGCTGGGTGATTCAGGTAATTTGGATTGATAATGGGATAGTCGAGTGGATTAGACGAGGCGATGGAGATTTGGCCGTGACTGAAAGGATGCTGTAAATTGGCACCAATTTGAATGACCCCATCAGTTGTGAGTCCTATCACAAGCTCGATCAGGCCAATGGGGCTGGTGAGAATGGTGTTCGCTGTCGTGTCGTAGATGGCCTTGAAGCCATCAATGACGCCACCGTCGGTGCTGGTGTTGGGGATATATTCGTCAATCTCACTATTGATAGTGCTTTGCAGGCTGCCGACTCCGTCGCCGAAGAGCACAGAAGCATTGACATAGGCCGTTGCCGAATTCACGTATGACAAGAAGGCAGCGTCATCCTGTAGCAGTTAGAAACGTGTGACGGCTGTCAGAACATGGCTGGATGGTACCTTCTCGGTGCTAGCGTTATTCGCGTAAATGCTGCCTCCTGTCTCCACGTCTGTACTCCACTGGATTGAGACGCTCTGTTTCTAGTCAGCTTGCAACCCATCTCACATCCATAAGAATGACTCACTAGGTGGTCCTGCAGATGCTGTCCAACGCCGGGCAGTTCTGAAATAACAGAAACTCCAGCAGCGTCGAGCACATCCTTGGGTCCAACACCACTGTAAAGTAGTACAGCCGGACTTCCGATTGTACCACCCGCTAAAATGACCTCCTTCTTGACACCAACCGACAGAGTCTCAGCACCACCGTTCAACGCGTACTCAACGGCATATGCTGTCAAGTTGCTGCTGGGAGACGAAGTGTTGAACAGAAGTCGAGTGACATGTGCGTTGGCGACAACATCGTAGTTCGCACGGGGTGGCAGGGGGTCGAGATAACCAGAGCGGCTGTACGAGCGTGTCCAGTTGGTTGGGTTGATGGCGGAGGTAGCGACGTATGCGCCCCAGTTTTGACCGCCGTAGGCGTCCGAGGTATCGGCAACGCCGACATTACTGGTCGCGGCCGACCAAGCGCCGACTTCGGGAAAGGTGCTGAAGCATGGTCAGTATTGAATCCAGCGTGCAGGAGTTGTTGACGTACTAGCCCGGGTAGGACATGTGAATTGGCCCTTGGGTACCGTGACTCGCTGGGTTGAAAGTAATGCCGGCCTCTTCTTGAATTGAAGCATCAATCGGAGCACTGAATGTCTCGCTCTTCTTCATCGCCGCATACAACGAGTCCCAGGACCAATTGTCCGCGCCCTTCATGTCGCCAAGCAGAGCCTGCCACGCATCGACCTCGATCTCGCCTGGCCGGTTCATGTAGAGCCCGTTGATTGCTGACGAACCACCAAGCACTTTCCCTCGAGGCCATGGCAGTTCACTGTTGTTGGCATGGGTTTGAGGCGTCGTCGTGAAGTTCCAATTCAGGTCCGTAGGCCATAGTGATTGATAGTATGCATAAGCAGGAGTATCTGTAGACAGGTTAATGATCCTGCGGGTCTGGTAAGCGCTAGAGGTCCGCACCTATACGAGTCTTGAGCTCATCTCCAGTTGTTCCAGCTTCGAGAACCAGGACTGTGTGATTTGAGTCCTCTGATAGGCGTGCGCCGAGTACGAGACCTGCGAGGCCTCCTCCAACAATAACAAAATCGTATGAATCTGCGATGCTTGTGCTGTCGATAATGTTGCGCGTCCGCAGTAAGTGCGGCTCGTCTTGGGCGAAAGGAGCAGCAAGCGCTATCCCGACCCAAGCGGCCAAAACGATAGACTTGAAGCTATGCATGCTTGCTGCTGCATGAGATATAACTGCAATACGCGCCGGGTGAAGAAGAAAAAGATAGAATCGACGGCATGGTGGGAGAGAATAAACAACGACTGCGCGGATGCCATGGATAGAGATTTCCGGTCGCAGTTGACTCGACGCGTACTCCGTAGCGAGGCAGGTCCCCAGTGGGTTGATCGCTTGTCGCTGAAGGTGTGCTCTGTGTGTGGCCCAACCCACCTTTTTTTAAATTGTATACACCACCAAGCTTACCTATCAGAGAAAGGGACAT
The DNA here is from genome assembly GCA_016109575.1 of Phialophora chinensis. Taxonomy (NCBI): domain Eukaryota; kingdom Fungi; phylum Ascomycota; class Eurotiomycetes; order Chaetothyriales; family Herpotrichiellaceae; genus Phialophora; species Phialophora chinensis. The sequence goes on along the minus strand of JADWPU010000003.1, from coordinate 2,950,600 downwards.
GTGCCCGATACCCAGCCCGGACAAGGTCAAGACTATGGGTGGGCCTTAGCGACGCCACTTGGGGAATGTGTCGTGTTTCACCAATTGACGATCTCGTGCTGGAGCCGCCATCATCTGGCGAATGGCGACTATTTGACAGAAGCGAACAGATAAGAGCGACCGAGGTTTTGTCGAAGCAGGGCTTTCACACCCTCTGCACATGCGAGCGGAAGTGAGACACGAGTGGGTGCTGGACCCATTGTTGACGAGTTCTGCAGGGTCAAAACCAGGGGCAGGAAAGTTTAAGCAGCTTAAGCTCCGAGAGGCGAGGCTGGAGATCGACACCACGAGGCTGTGTTCTCGAGTTCCCAAAAAAGCAGGTATTGCGGTCCCGGACACGTCGCTTCAATGGGGTGACGGCGGACAACTTTACGTCAATCAGCCAACACATCCAGCACCGTAGTTCCCCAGCCTGTTTCTTGCCCATCGGCCATTCCTTGACAATGGCGAAGAAACCTGCGGCCCAGTCGCCGGCAACAAAGACGCCAGCCCCCGTAGCAGCGGCCAAACCTCTGCCACCCGCAACTCACAAACCTTCGGGGTCGATCGCTTCAAATCCAGCCCCGCCTGCGAAGGCAGCACCGCCGAGCTCATTGTCCCCTCGATCGTCGCCGCAAGAGATCATCATCCATGTGTGGAACAGATACCTCCAGGACACCCCCTCAAGGACTATGCTGCTAGATGCGTTCATGGCGTGGCTGGTGGTGGTTGGAGCTGTCCAGTTCCTCTACTGCATCTTAGCTGGAAACTACGTCGGTCACCTCCTACCCTGCTGCTACTGAAAACATGCTGATTAAGTATTGAAACAGCCATTCAACGCCTTCCTCTCCGGCTTCTGTTCTGCAGTCGGCCAATTTGTCCTGACCGCATCGTTACGAATGCAAACCTCAGAACGACCTCCGGCCGGCGCATCGACAGGGGCGAAGAAGTTGACAGCAAAGACTATCGATGGGATCAGCGGAGAAGTGATAGAACAGGGAAAGATCAGTTCCGAGAGAGCATTCGCAGACTTTGTCTTCGGCAGTCTCATTCTGCATGGGTTCTGCGTTAACTTCATCAACTGAAGAGCTCTACCTTGTATAGCCACGAAAGCGAGATGACTGGACTATGCTGGTTCTTCGTTATCAGGGATTAGGTCCCCAACCTCGTAGAAGATAGGTCGCTGTCTACACAGAAGTCAGCAGACCTGAAAGATCTCATAGAGCCTTGCCTTCATGGAAGGAAACAAGGTCAGATCAAGGGAATCAAGAAGGCACAGCGTGGCAGGTATAGCTAGACCTGACCGCAACAAGGCCATTGATTACAACATGGACTAGGTCGTTATTGAGGACAGTCTGTCAGCCTACTGGACGATCGGCGCAACACAACTTCAGGAGGACAAAAGTGTACAATATGATGCGTAGAGAAAAGGGAACAACGACATGGGAGCGGATGATTCGCGTCTAAGCTCGATTATTTGCATTGCAACCAAACGGGCATCTAAATCTACAGTATCATCCACTTTGGCTTTATACACCACCGACGATCACAACTCAGACGGCGTCTTCCTCCTCCTCCAACTCCCATGGCGGGTGGGATCCCTCGCGATCCCTTCCCACTCCCTCACCTTGTCCTGGCCCACGCTCTCAAACCCATACTTCAGCCAACTGGCCTCGGCGGCCAACTTGGCATATTTCTTCGCCCCCCTCGCACTACCCACACTATTATACATTAACGCAGCATGGCCGTACGCATCATCTAGAAATGCGTCAAGCCCCTCTTCCTTGTAGAGCCTGATGAGCATTTCGGCCTTCTTGACACTCGCGGTGGAGTTCGACGTCCACTGCGCAAGCGCCCATTGTAGGGCGATGATGTCCTGGGTGGCCTTGTCGCTGTCCTCGACGGTGCGGTGCTTGTGGTGCTTGTGGTGCCGTTGAGTCTCAGGGGAACAGCGCGGACAAGTACAGGTGAATTGGAAGGTACTTTCGAAGTATTGCTGCCGGTCGGCGTGGAGCCGGAGAGGCGGCGCATATGATATAGTTAGCTCCTCGCCCTCTTCGATCGGCCGCACGGCGTGCACGTAGTGTGTTAGCAAGTCACTGGAGAGGAAGTATTGTGCACTGTAATAAGTCAGTACAGCGCAAAATCTAATAAATCTCGGGACGAAGACGGTTCTCTACGTACTTCGGCGCGCACGCATGGTTGAACCTCGATGACTCCGGGAAAACAGCCAGATGCATTAGCCCGCCGATTTGGATCTCGAATGCATTTGCTTTCACCACGTCCTGGGCCACGACGCTGGCATCGTTGTAGATCTTCGCGAGGCCGAGATAGGCATCCCGGCTCGCCTGCGGGAGCTGATCGACGGCCAACCTGAGATAGTACTCTCGATCCTGGGTTGAGAGGATATTCTCCATGTGCGCCAGCAGATAAGGTGTATATGCGGTGATCAGGTCACCGCGTTGGAGCGGGCGGGCAGCCAACATACCCAGTCCCTTGCCGCGAATAAAAGACGTATACCACGGTTGGTTCGGCGTGTCGGCTTCAGGATTAATGCCCCGGGATGCAAGTGTTTTCGGGTCCTGGAAGGGTGGGAGAGCGGCAAATTCCTGGGCGATTCTAGGCGTCGTGAAGATGGATATCCCTCGTCCTTTGCTGAACGTTGCGTTTGTATAGACACATAGTTTGTCCTCTATACCGTCGAGGTATTCTGTGCAGACAGGTTTGTGGGTCCAGGGGAAATATGAGTCCGAGGTTTCTTCTCCTCTTGGAAAAGAAGTCTGAGAAGCGTCGGATCCGGCTTCAGCACTGGATTCGCTCGATAATGTTACCTGGAGTTGTTGCTGTGCGGCCGCCGCTACTTGGTTGGTGCAGGCAACTAGCGATACACCCAGAGAAACAACTCCTAAAGAGACCAGCTGGAACTTCATTTTGATCGAACGCTATGAGAGTTGTAAAATAAAAACCGAAGCACAACGTGGGAAGAAGAGCGGAACAGCTCTAGATGCTGTTGAAGGCACTTTGCTGTTCAGATCCATCTTGAAACATGAAACACTATGCCTGGGGTAAAGGGTTTCACATTTGACGGCCCCTATCAGCAGCTTCAGTTATCATCTCATGTTTAGCCACTGCATTATACTCCGTATAGTCTTTCAAAAGGATGGGATTGACGCGAGGACGAAAAGGACTCTACTTCACGGAGGACAGTGAGATGAGATTAAAACATCATTAACTGAGTCGATGGCGCGTGGAAAGGGAGCGGGACGTCATAAACTCGAAATGACACACAGCAGCGTGCACTTATCATGTAATGACAAAAGATGCCACAAATGACGCTCTTGCCCGCAGCAAGTCATGTTTATTTCTTGAACGATTTGTACATCTTCAAGCAACATGCGAGTGGCCATCGATATCGGTCTACACTCTATATGCGTTGTTCGAATCATCTATCATTCCCAGGACTCAACTACTCTCGCCTGCGAAGCTGTTTTATAACATCATGATCACGGTGCGCTGGCTGACAAAAAGCCCCATGATTGCCAGAATTTGCTCGACAAAGACTTAATATTGTGCTCATCGTGACTTTCAGTTGAACAGCCTAAAGCTTCAGCTGGCCTTACGCCTTCCACAAATTCGTATCTCCTACCCTTTCTTTCTTCGAACTACCCGGAATCCTGGTCCCGGCGGCCAAACTGATGATCTGGGTAAACAGCCCTCTTCCCTCCTTGACGGCTGTCGTCGAGGCCCGCGCCCGAGACATTCACGCCAGAAGCTCGTGCAGATTTCTGGTCCTCAAATACCGTTCAAAGCTCATTGTCTTGGGCGGCGGGTTTTTCAGCCCGTCTGGCTCAATCCAGTTCTTCACTTCACACATGTAAGGAAATTCCGCTAAGTAAGCCGCGCCTTCGACAACCTCTTCCCTCATACCCGTCATCTGGCAGAGTAAGTGCACAGTGACTTCCATGAAATGCGACTTTCGTCCTGTAACTTTTTCCCAGGTCTGCATACCCTCTTCTAACCCGATCCACCAGTCGACCGCCAAAAGTTTCGTCCCAGCTGGTTCGTCCTCAACCAGGCAACGCACATACCCTCCTGTTGAAAGTTGTGGAATGAAGACCGGTATCTTCGTCGACATCTTCCCCGGAAGGACCATGAGGTACTGGCCGCCGCCAGACACTTTCTTCTCCTGGGGCTTCTCCGTGGTGGCAGGAGGGCGGGGCAGGAATCGTACAAGAAACGGAAGCTTTGAGACGAGCCACACGATCCACGGCGTCCCGAAGGGAACCCTGTGCGGGTACAGCAGAGGATTGTCGCAATAGGCGGACGCGTAGATATAGCTTGTCTTTGCCGCCAGCTGGGGCATGTTGGTGGTGATGTGCGCGGCGACAACGCCCTTGGTCTCGAAATGGTGACAGCGGGCGTACTTGCCACCAGAAGCGGCCTTCATTGAGCCAAAGGCCGAGTATATGAATTTCTCGAGCTCAGGGATCTGCGACGCTGCCGTGGCGGCGTTCTTGCCCCAGCTGATCTCGGTGTCGTACGCCAGTTGCGAGGCGTCATCGACGCTCTTCCCCACGGCCAGGGCTCCTCGATACACTTGCCAGTAATCGGTGTTAACAAAGATGGCACTGGCGGACGAGAATCCGGAGACAAGGCTGCCTAATGAGGAGAGGTCGGCTTGAATGATCTCGGCGCCGAGGGCAGCAAGGGCTCTACCAACAGTCAGAATCCAAGCATGTGCAGACGACAACATAAGAGAGGTCGACAGCGGGTGCGATGAACGGGATGTGCCTTGATATGTCGGACATCATGACAAAAGGGGACAACGCGGTAAGGTACGTACTGGGCAGCTTCGGATGATGGATTGCGCGTGAGACAACGAACGCACCAGTGCGATGACTGCGGTGCTGAGAGGAAAGTACGAGCAACGCTACCGCCCTGTCTCCCGGTTGCGCCTACAATGGCGATGGTTTTCTTGCTGGACGCAGACATTGCTACAAGTGGGGATTCCGATCAACGGTCAAAATTGGCGGTATGGCGTGCTGTTCTGGGGTTGCTGGAGGACCATTCCTGTGGCCTAGAGAGAGACATCTCGATCGTGTAGAAGTTTTATACCTCCTCCTCCATTGGAGCTTGCGGGTGTTTGCTTACACCTTTGGAAGCCATCAAGAGCCGTCACGGAGCCATAAATCGCCCCGAGTATGTCTCTCTATTATCCTGACCTCTCTTCCGATTGGACAAAAACCGTAAGCAACTGCTGGAGGTGCAGGTTTGCCAGGCAAGTCTGTCCAACTCAGCGACCGGCCAACTACGTGAGTTCTACTCCATACACAGTACGGACTAAAACATTGTGACTACCGACTAGTCGGAGTCGTGTGCGCCGCAATGCAATGGTGTCGAGCATAACTGGTACCCAGTATTAGCCTGGTGCAAGTCACTGCTTCTTATCCCCGACCCCGCCTCGGGCCCTCAACCACAGGCCACCTTGCTGACGCAGTACAGTACGAGTACAGACCCAGGGGGGAAGACTCCATTTTTCTCTTCCCGTGTCACCTGCTCCGGTTCCGGTGCGGGTACAAACCGTAAGAAGCGCGTGCGGCAGAGCAAGGCCGATCCCGACTTACTTCGGACCAGCCCAAGAATGCGCCGTAGAGACCACAGCCATACCGGCACCCCTACCTCTACACCAAAGTCGAGCGCCCGTAGCCTGGCGAAGAGGCCATCAGAGGCTCGGCGGGAGCAGAACCGACGCGCACAACGAGCCTTCCGTGAGCATCATGTCTTTTCTTATTTCGCGCGTTCTCGCCGCACCCGTGCTGTGAAGATGAACCCAACTCGGCCCTATCTCTAACATATCGCTAGGAGAACGACAAAGGGCCAAAAAACAATTCCCGGCACGCAACACCACGAGCACGCCCGGACTCAGACAGCTCGCACTGCGAGCCCCTCTGGGGGTAGACCTGGACCAAGAGGTCAAAGTGAGATCTTCCGACAGCGCCCAAAGCACCACGGCGCGAGAGCCAGCACATACATCTAGCGGGTGCAGTTCGAGCTCAGAACAGTGGTGCATAGGTGGAGAGCAAGGGCCCCCCCAAGCACAGAGCTGCTTCGCAACCGCACAGGCGCCAGAATCGTCCTTCAGCTTCGCCACGCCTCAGACTCTCTTTCCTGCGCACAAATCGCTCGTCCCTAAGCGATGGACACCCGGCGAAGTTTTGGATCTACTGACAGATCGTTCAACGCTTGCACTTTCACTTTCGCCCATACCCACACTCCCGCTCTGGCCTCATGGTGTCACCGCCACGCTGGCCGCGTGCCTGTTCAACGCCCGCGCGCTGGACATCGACCTCGACCGCGTCATGGACCCGGGCTACGTGTCGCCGTTCTATCGGGCCTCGAGCTGCCTGAGATCCCCGCTCCCGCTCGCGCCCAGCCCGGAGGTAGATGAAGAGGCGATTGCCCCAGCACGATTCGCGGCTCTAGGTCCCCTAAGGCCGTGTTTCGCGCAGGTGACGTTTCAGCACCACGCATGTATAGATCTGCTGCCCTTGCCAAGGCTGAGAGAGGGCGCTGTGATGATGGACGTCAATGTGCGTGGTCAGATGCATGATCGGGCCCAAGCTCAGGGCCGGCGAGAAGGTGGCGTACCCGTTCGGGCATCCGACGCCGTCCAGGAATTGAAGCGCGACGTCTACGTCGGGCAGGGTGTCCGGTTCCGCGGGATGGGCGAGCTGAGACGAGGAGAACGCATCATGTACGATGAAGGTGGGGGAAGGCATTGTGGCCACCCGTGGGAAGGGGCCAGTTGGGCTGTTGCGCCCTGGTTCGCGAGGAAGTGGAAATACTTGATGGATGTTTGAGGGTAATTACATGGGCACAGAAGGCGGACCGGACAGATCGATCAGATCGACTATTTGGGGGTGGGGCCAGGGAATGAGATCAAGACGGACAATGACTTCGCGAGGGATATATTTCAGCGTCTTCGCTGCTTGGTTTGAATCATGTATGTGGCCTGTGACGCTGTGCGTACGTGATGCTGAAACAGCGTTCTCCGGCACTGTCCCGTCCGACTGCCGGGGCCTTCGCTGCAAGAAGCTATACCAGGAAATCAGTTGAGAGGTCAAATCGTGGCCTGAGCGAGATATCCCTGCCATGTTGTGTAAGAATAGCTTCGTGTCTGCTTGGGCGGGTGGTTTCAAAGTCTCGTACATAGCATCGAATCTACACTGTACAAACCTTCGTCCCTTATTCGGTCCTTGGCGCATGTGCGAGACCAGACAATGTACATACAGTTGAGAAACAAATGAAAGATGAGGTATGTAGTCAGCCGCCAGGTCCTCCGGTCGAGCGCGACTCATCATGACTTGCAATTTCTCTCCCTATTGCTGTCCCTCACTAACACGGTTTTCCCATGAACATGGTAGCAAATATAAGCAAATACATAAATATCGACTGGAAGGACGAGAGGGAGAAAAAGACATCATTCAGACGCCACCCCTCCTAAACCACGCCTCCAGCCCAGTCTTCCAGGCACAAAACTCACCATCTATCTGGGCCACAATCTCCAGCGTCCTCGGCTCTAGTCCGAAAGCCTCTGTGGGCGTGCCATCGTCTTTCATCATGGCGCTATAACTCATCTCATCGTGGTCCATTTCGTCATGCTGACGGTGATAGCTCACGCTGCCCAGATCCGCCATGACCACGTCGCGGCTCCGCACGCGGTCCTCGGAGAACTTGATGGCGCGGACTTTGTCCATGCCCAATGGCCTGACGTAGGCACGGACCTTGTCGAGCGCGTCGACCATGGCTTCGGAGCGCACTTTGGTGAACAGCTGCTTCTTGGTGACGTTGTCGAGCGTCCATTTCAGCCGCTGCACCGACACGGCAGGCTGCTTGGAGACCTGGGCGAGCAGGAGGCCGAGGGCGTCGAAGTCGCGAAACTCGGCCTCGATCTCCATCGAGGATTCGTACTGGGGCGCCTCGCGCGAGAGGATCGACGAGCCCGGTTTGAGCCAGGAGTAGGACCGGAATGTCGTGACGGAGAGGTCGACGATGGGAGGTGGAGGAGTTTCACCGTCTTCTCCTTCGACGGTATTGGTCGTGGTGTGGTTTGCCGGGTTGGATGAAGGCGGCAGAGCTACTTGGACGAGCGGTCTCAGCGTGGATAGAATGTCGTCGGCCGTTCTGCGGACCGAGTCGGCCACTCTCTCCTGCTTCGGTCCCTCGGCGTATATACGGAGGGATACGAGCGCGCGGTTGGCCGGGACGCTGATACTGGACTGTCCCTCCAGGTGGACGGAGATGGGTTTGGGCGCCGACAGGTACGATGGGATGCCAAGCACGCAGAGCACGGTGATGATCGTTTGCTTCAAGTAAGATGAGGCAACCATGGTGGCGAAGAATTGCCAGAACCCGAAAAAGCTGGAGCTTTCCCGTCCAGAGCCAGAGCCAGAGCCAGAGCTTTTGCCCATCATTCTAATTGACGAGGTACGGTGCTTGATAGTGCGTGGAGGCCAATCTTACTTATGTGAGAGAGAGCATCGTCGAATTTTACGACAGGTGGTCTCATTGATCACGGGTGCCGTATCTGCAACTCTGGACCCAAACTCCGTTTGCGAGTGGTAGCCTAGTTCACCAAGTCTACTCCGAATGTCCAAGTGCTCTGGCGCAGAGATGGTCCTGGCATGGGAGAGGCCAAGTTGTCGTCTCGAACGGATGCCATGGAACGGAAACGATTTCCGCCCCCGGGTCGCCGGCTTGGCTCAGCCTGAGAAGGCGGTTAGCAGCGAAACGAACCAAAGCACACGAGGGTGCACGTATAAGGCTTGCAATATGAGAGCGTCAATTCTAGAATAAATCTATCTCGGGTCAAGCCAAGCATGAAATAACCCGACCCATCCTGGCGCCATGACTTTTCTAGTCCTAGATGTCCTCCGCTCTTGGATGCAAACACTTTTCCGAACCTTCATATCGCTGGAACGCTCAAACATTGTAATGAAACAAGAGTAGTGCACTGTCCTCAACGTCGTCATGTTCGTTAGCCGCAGCTATGGCTGTAATAATCGTGAAATTGATAGATGTCGGTCTCGCACAGTGGGGGTTGGTGTCATGGTAGGTAGCCGTATATTTGTCGGACACACTTTATTCACCATGGAATTCCTGATCAAACTCTTCGTCGGCGTCGATTTCCACATCATCGTCGTCCAAACCTGTGACGTCCATTCCTTCATCATCTTCAGAATCCGTCTCCTCCGCCTCTTCCCCGGCGATGCCCTTCCATGCGACATAGTCACCTTCGATCCAATGCTTGCTGATCGGGAGATGGTATGGGTCGTAGGGAAAGTAGCCTTCGAGTATGCCGTTATCTCCGACCCAGCTCAAGTCTCTCTCGGGGTTGCTGATGGCCAAGTCGGACATGTCGCGCCAATGAGTCGTAACTCGCACATGCCTATTCTCTTCCAGCTTGGGGTATATGTAGAATAGCTGTAATGCGTGCGTGAGCTTGGCGAATTGCTCGACGATCACTGGAGTGCACACGCGCAGAGGGTTGAGCGGCGAATACATGGCTGCGCGGAGCGATTCGCGCAACGACTCGGGGAAGTGGAAGGTCTCCACTTCTTCTTCGTCAACTTCGAAGTCGGATTCGTCATCGGAGCTGGAGGATGCGATGTCTCGCCACCGGAAGCAGAAGATGTAGAGAATCGCTTGGAATGCAGCGTAAAAATCACCATACCGCTTGAGGTCTGGGCCGCGACAGCCGGGTTCGTAAGACTTGCGCAGGATGGTCAAATGGTCGCACAAGAGTTCCAGGCAGTCTTGAACCACTTGTGGAGAGACATGTGCACCGCGACCCACAAAGCCAGAGAAGTAAGCGGCAGCGCTGTGTCGAAGATGATGTGGTTGCTTCTTGTCAACGAGCACTGCTACGCAAGACGTGACAAATCGGTCGACAATGATAGGATCTGCTTGGGCGAAGTGGAAGACTAGGAACTGCGGGTGTCGGGCTCGGTATGTTGGGAGAATTTGAGTGTGGAATTGAGAAATGATCTGTTCGATGGTGCTGTCCCGGGTCTGTAGAGTCGTCGAGGCGGTAAGTCTAGCATAATACTGGAACAGGATGTCCATGATCAAGTCGACCTGCTTGATGTCTTCTTTCAATTTCCGTCGACGAAGCGTGGCGGCATCAACATTTTCGTCCTGTTCCATATCTGACTCGTCAGTTGTGCTTGCATCATCGCTCTGATCATCCAGACCACCCTTCAGCATGTCCTGCGAAGAGCCTGGGATGAGGGTTTGTGAAGATGACATGTGGCTGAGCAAGTCATCTTCGGCGTCCTCCTCCTCTTCATCCAGGTCCACCTGTACGGCCACATCCAGCTTGATGAGCTCTCGCAGCACCAAGTTCAAGATTTCGGATGTAAGCTCTGGCACGTACTTGATCAGTTCCATGAAATTGCGGATGTATGTCATTCGCTCCTCGCCTTTTTGGAAATCGAACTCTAGGCGTGAGGCGATTCGATCGGCAAGTGCGGCGGGTGACGAGGGAACGTTATGCGCGATGTGCTGGATTGCTTGTAGGACACGGCGATGGATCTTCGGCTGTCTGACGGGGGCTGCGCCTTGAACTCGTCGTGTTTTCTGGGGTCCAAGCAAGTCGACCAACATCGACATTATCTTCGACTGATATCCGCGCTGCGCCGCGGCGAGGTTGTTCAGGAATCGGACAAAAAGCGCATAGTATTGCTCCTCTCTTCCAATCCATTCGCTGTACAGAATAGCATTCACGAGGCCACTACAGTCTTTGTCGAGCGATGTGACATTGGCCAGCAGAGCGTGAAGGTGCAATTTGAGCGTCTTGGTAGACTGTGCATTTGACTTGTCAGGTGGGGTGCTGAAATAGCTCTTGACCCTCTCGTACGCTTCATCTTCTCTGAGTCGATGTCTTTCAATCGCTCTGCGAACTTGCTCTCTGACGACAAGAGGGTCGAGGTCTTCGTCGTCGTCGGCAGACACTATCTCAACATCTGAATCAAAGGTCACGCGAGAGCGCTTTGAAGGGCTCGAAGGGACATCCATGACATTGCTTTCGTCGAGTGATCGTTTCAACGTCGTTCGTCTCGTCAACAGTTGAGGTCTTGATGATTTGGAAGGAAGAGGAGGAGTTGAAATGCTGGCTGGGAGCGCAGGCCGATGGGCCTTTTGGCGCGGGGCTATCATGACCGCACCGGGACCTGAAGGCGACGTTTTGACGTATCATGTGAAGCATGAGAAGGCATAAACATGGAAACAAACCGATGAACAAGATCGCCTGCTAGATGTGCTGTGGAATTCTTGCCTTCAACATAGCGAGATACCGTCGTAATTGCTGGCAGGCTGGGGAAAAATAATACAAAATTCATTTCGTGCGCGGAAAAGCTATACCTCTTTGGGCAATGAGGCAGGCAGCATTCGGTCGTCAGCCACCGGTTCCGCCCATCGACTTGACTCACTTCACAATTGAATAGACAATCTCTTCGTAGCCTCAATGCTCCAGTGAAATGAATGACTCAATGACTCTTTACAGACACTCCCACCCAGTCTTACAAGTAAGCCCTCTGGCTAATACTCTCCGTCCCCCGGGTCTTCTCAAAGTTCGACGCATCCTTCCCAAACAATTCGATCCTGTGTCCTAGTGCTCGTCTGAGGATCCAGTCATTACTGTTGATATCCTCTTCGGCTGCACCTTCTTCCAGCGGCGGAATCTTCTCGCTCCCTTCCAGTCGCTTGAGTTTCACCTCGTTCTCCGGCCTATTGAAGTACACGAGTGAGTACCGTGTATACTTCGCCTGCTCCCCTGGTGGGGCGACGACGCGGTGGATGTTCGAGCGAAGAAGGCCGTTGGTAAATTTCACCATGGCATCTCCGAGGTTGATGATGGCGTGGTTTCTGTATTTTCCAATTAACATTCAACAACTGTACGGTGACAATGGGACTCTTCGAGAAATACTTACGGAAGTGGTTTGACGTAGCACCACTGCGCGTCACGGCCTGGTGGTAGGACTTGCAAGCCGCCGAGCCGGTTGAAAAGGACAGTTACGCTTCCAAAATCGGTATGTTCGCCCAGCGCCGTTCGTCGGTCGTCCATTGGTTGGGGTGGCGCCTTGATAAATCGGACTTGATCCCCTGCGCGGCCCTCGAGTCGATGCATGTCCTGCAACGTGTTGGGTGGTAGCTGCAGGTGATCGTTGAGGAGTTCGAGAACAAGTGTGACTATACTGTGGGCTGACGACATAAATGATTTCAGGAGTGGCCGTCTCGAGCTGAGGACTTCAGGGGCTGGGAGGGGGTCCATGAGTCCAAACATGTCGTCTTTGGACACCTGCTTGTTGTCACGAACTGCGTACGGTTGAGGTACCATGGGAAACTCACATTGTAAAACTCGTTGCGGTCGAGGTTGCCGTCTTTGTCAACCACATTCGCCCCATAGCCCTTGTACCCGAAGTAGGATTTCTTTTGCTGGAAGTCATATTGCTTCTTCTCTTCCAGTGGAAGGTCAAACAACTCCTCTCCGACCTGGAAAAGTTGATCAGCGTCGGCGAGAATAGAGTCTCCTGGGCCAGAAAGGTCGAGGTAGAAAAAGCCCAGGTCCTCACAAGCCCGCACGAAGCGGGTTAACTCCTCGGGATCTCGGTCAAGCAATTTGGCAAGCGAAAGACGGAGAAGAGGTGCCGTTGGCACATTATCTGGAAAGGGCGGAGCATTCTCATACGTCTGATTTGGCGCAGAAAACGCTTCGACTTGTTGAGACGCCATTGCGATCTTGGTATATGCGGTAAAATGCTTCAACGAATACTCGGCACGAAGGCAAGATATTCAGATATATATAGCCGCTCGCTTTTGGCCGAGGAAGCCTATCTCCACTTTCTCTCCGCGTTTGCTGGGCTGTCATGACGAAGCCTTCAGACCCCGGGTGGGGGAGCAAAGCGAGACAGTACGCTTGAGAGGTGTTGTGATTGGACATTTGAGGCTGACTGCTCGGCGTTCCCTCGGGCGAAGCGTCAGCTCCTATGCCCAGGATATGGACGCTCAGAATTGAACTTCTCGTCTTCCACCGGGCCATCCAATGCATAGAATGTATTCACTTAGGGAGACCTGTGCATGTCATCACGCCAGTACACCTCATTCGACATTTTGGGGTATTTCCGACACCGAGATACGTGAGGACTCCATGTGAGGTCCATGGCTCGGATTATCGCCCAGTGCGAGGTCTCCATGTCCTGGGGCTTTCTTCTGTCTCCCCGGGCAGTTTGCGAGCCCACTTAGGAATGCTTGCAGGGCGCTTCACATCCGCATTCCTCCATTCGATCGTCGCAACTTGATTCTTGATAAAAGGCTGGTCAAGCGTCTTATAGCAGACCTCCCAATCCAAGATAGGATGGTAAGACTCTCCGGATGTAACGGCGGATTTTGACTTCTCCACCGCCAAGTTCAGTGTTGGAAACACCGAAACATGTCGGTCGACTGTCAAAACGGGGATTGTAAATCTGGATTTGCCTGGCGCCGACTCCGCTAACAGTGCTCGAAAGTCGTTTCTTTCGGCATCGAGCATTTCGTACACTCTTTGTACGTCAGCCTCGGAGTAAGTGCGAATACGAATCCTTGAAAGACGTTCGACACTGTCAGCCCGCACGCGAATCCAGTATCGATGATCCCACAGCAGCCACGATGACCAGAGTCCTTTTTTCTTACTCTCGCCGACGGAATAATTCGAGTCATGGTCGCTGGAGTCTTTTCCTTCCGCACTCTCACATCGTTGGGGAGGTCTGAAAGCCATCGAGGCAAGGCGCAGCTCCTTATCGCGCATAGGTGGCCGGGACAGCGTCCAGATAGTGCTTTGCCGATCCCTCTGAAGCCAGCGATGGTCAACTTCGCTTTCATTCTCTCCAAGGTCAGTATTGGCCTTGTACCGATTTTCCATCGACGCGGTCTCAATTTTCTCGAGTAAAACCTGTTGCATGGTCACTTGCTCTCGCCCACTTCGCTGATTTCTCTCAAGGAATTCCATAAGATTACGTTGAGGCACAATAGTTGGCTCGGCATCGTCTTTTGACTGTGGACTCACCACACTTGTCAATCTCGCCAATGCATACCCGCACGCTTCCGGATCGGCTTCACATGAGGAATGGAAGTTCGGTGAGAGACAAACAGTCATGCGACCAGACCGTAGATCAAAGACATCTATTGTCATCATCTGCAAAATCGACTCTCCTCGTACGGCAAGAGACTTCGCGGAACTTTGGGCCCTTCTCTGGACCTCTAGTAACGAAGGTCCCTGCAATGCTCTGGGTAGGGCGTAGTTGGTTCTCAGATGACGGATAGCGTTTCGTAAAGTCAATGTCGGATTGAAATTGGTCTTATCGAGGACATATGGTATCCCATATGTGTCGCAAAATTGGAGGATAGCAGCTTTGGGGAACGCCAAAAGCGGTCGGTGCACCTGGATACCACTCGAAGTGGGTGCAATTGTCTTCTCTTGGTGGGCATCAACATCGTTACCTGAAGCTTTGCTCGCCGCGCCACCTTCGTTAGCATCGCGCACCCAAGCTCCGAAGTTAGTGTATTGAATAGCCATCTGTGCGCCACTGATGTCTTCGCAGCAAGGTATTGTGCCATGCTCAGATATGCCTTGACGGCCGAGAAAGGAGTTGTTAGAGTTGCGTATGAGCCGCATGAGAATCGTCTCAACCTGATCATCCTGATGATGTCCGAGAAAGATGTGGCTGATCCTTCGTCGAATGGCCGCCCCAGCGATCAATCGATAACGGGCTCGGCGCGCTTGCATTTCGAAGTCGGGCTGGCTTCCAGGATCACCGGTGGCGGGCCATTGCATCTCAAGTATATCGCTTTCAATCCCTACTAATCGTGAGCAGATGGCTCTTGAGAAGGGAATGTGTTTCCCACCAAGTTTCCGAAGCTGGGAGCCAACATACTTTGCCTCCTCGCTACTTTCTTTCCTAGCATTATGATCAACGATAAACGCGATCGGTTTGGTCTTTATACCGTCGGATCTTAGTGAGAGTTGCTTGAGCAAAAACGCCAACGCCATAGAGTCGGGACCTCCGCTAACGCAAACACCTGCAAATGTGAGAAGGAAAGCGATATCAACGATGCTAATGCATACCGATGGGAATAGCCCGTCTTCTGCCTATATCCAGCTCATGCTTGTTCCAGATGCTTTTGAGGAAGCCGCGAACCGCGGAAGTCAAACTCTGCTCAACATTGTGCATTCGATTCCCAACCACATGCGTCATAGTAAGCGAAATCCGTTGTCTGCTTTTGGAACAGACCCCCTCCTACTCCTGACGCACTGGCGAAGCCGCTTCTACGAGCAGCAGGCTCACGCCAGCATACATTTAGCTGACTTGAAGGTCTCGAGTTCAAAGACATCATCGGCCCCACGGCACAGATCGCGTCAAAGTAACAGCAAGAAGTCCACTGACAACAGCCTCAAGTAGCTGTGTCGTGATTGTGATGCATAGCTTCCTGTTGACTTCTCGGAACATGAAAGGGAAATGGGAGGATGTCAAATTTCCGTGATAGGCCGCCACGCCGCCAACAGTGATTTCCTCCCACACCCAGTACGGAGAAGTAATTCGACCGCAATAGACATTTCTCCCACCAGCGTCTACGTCATCAGACTTTCTACCAGCCATAAAACCATTCTCTTTCGCATGCCATGGGACGTGCTTGGTGGTAATTGGAAGTCGTCAAATATTCTTACTATGTTGCTGAACATTATTTTGTGTCCGCATCTTGGGGCGTCCCGAGGATGCTGTTTCGAAGGGAGGAGAAGAGTCCAGTGGCTGCTCCGTGGGCCCTGAGGTGCGAGTTGGAAACGCATACCTCGATATCCTGACCTTGTCAACCTTTTCACATGGAGTGAAGGAATGTCCCTACGTGCAGCACACGCAGCCTACATTTCAGCGGCTGATTAAAACCCTGGCACGTCATCCGATTGGTATGTAGCCAGTAACGTATATGTGGGCGTCCACGGCTTAGCATCAAGTTCACCACTTCCACTTCAACTTCTCGACAGTCCGTCTAACATGACTCTCACCCATGGCCAGCTCAAACATGCCCAACTACAAGGCCGTCTTGAAATCCTCAAATAATGTCTGATCTTCACCCTGAAGTCGAAAACCAATACCAGACCTTCCAGGTTCCTGTCGAAGCCCCTTGTCTGATCCTCGGAGGCAACATTGGCCGACTGCGGGACTAGGAAAATTACCTGATTTTCTGGCGACGCAATGAGCCCAATTTGACACAGTATGTTTAGTCCTAGGGAACCATAAATTCTACGGGATATCACGATCTGAGGGTCTCGCTCTTACTTATAGGCTTGAAAAGGAGGAAAGGACACTTGGTAAACTAAAATTGCTTCACCGACGCGGACTGGACGTCATCCGTCCATATGAGGCCGTAGAACCGGGATGAAATCGAGCGACGAGTGAACGATTTCCGACAAATATAAGACTAGACCGTCGATTAGTATAGCGAAGCGTATGAGAGAGATATAGATTAGCCGCGGAATCAGATAAACCTCATAAGCTCTAGTTCTGAGTGTAAAGGCGATATGAAAAGCATCATCGTTGTTACTCAAGGAAGCAGATGCGTTCTCTACGGATCTGATCGAAGTCGGCGGACAGATGACAGGAGTGCAGTGGCGGGTCTTCGGCCACGCGCACTACACAACACAATGGCGTGAACAGGGAGTCAATCTCATCAGCAACCTGCGGGGATATGCATTTGGGCCTCGCCCCAATGGACAACATATCAATGCGACTAAAGGCAACTGTGCATGGCAATCTGTTGGTTCCTGCTTCAAGCGAAAGGAGCTTCACTTCGATCCACGAAAATGCATTCAGATCAGAGTATGACACTTCATGCGCGTATCTCAACCAACAACGCCAGTCTATGCGTGACAGCGTCGTTACATAGCAGTAAAAGATCAGTGCCTGGATTTTGAAGGCGAGGAACTTTTGAGCCACGGTATCCGCAAGACGGATCAGACCATGGATTTTTAGGCGGATTCAATACGCCACATCCCTGGCCAGCTGAGAACAAAATGTGGCGCTTCGAAGGTTTAATTGTGTGAGGTGGCTGTGCTTCGTGGCTGATTCCAGGGGTTCGCGGCTACGTACAAATACTGTGTAGAGATGCGGGTGTTCGTATGGGTCTGGTCATGGTAGGGAGCCGGGTCATTCTGGAGAGAATACTACAAACAAGGGGACCGTAGACAGGTAGGGGGGTGGGGGGGTCGCGGTTGGCTTGGCCTAACGCCGGCTGCTCTCTGGTCGATTCAAGCTTAAACCAAGACCGAAAAGCTCTTCTAAGCGTACACAAGAACGCCCAAGCAATCACGCTTGCATTTCGCCTAGACCGTACATTGAAGGAGCTACTTCCTAGACGGCTCGGCATCAGCAGCGCCCTCAGCAGAACAAGCAGTTCAGCTGCCGAGAACCTGAGCAGAAATGGCCAAAATCCAGAGGACGCCTTTCGTGAGAATTATTTCTATCTCTTCTGCCTGGCGTAATCGCAAGTTGCAACCTCAATCGAAGATGAAACTAACTTGACCTGTAATGGAAATTCATGCGGCAACAGGCACTAAAGCCACTGATCGGCGCCAGGAACGTCCAAGAACAAAGCCCCGACAGGTTGTTTGCGGGCGGGGATCCGTCATCATGCAGATGGGAAAGGCATGCCCCAAGGATTGGACTTCGCTGCATCTTCCTGAAAGCGCCGTCATGATCTCATTTTAAGCCACCCCCCGTTTCGACAGCGTGGTCGCGTATTGTTTGGGTCCGGCTCATTGCAGCATGCCTTCAATCTCTCTTCGTATGCCAAGGATTCTCCCTCTCAAACGCCCACTGACTGGATGGAACTTCGCTGTTTATGCCCGATTTCCTTGATTTTCATCATCGCTCCATCCTTTCACTTTATCATCTCATTCGGCATCCGTCACTAGTTCATCTTTTTAAGGTTGCACTGCTGGCAGTGAGGCTGTGCAACTCCCACTGACGTCCATTGTGTTAAAAGACCACCGAGCACTCCACCACAAAGCACTCCGGTTTGGTCACTTTCAGCACGACTTCGAGCACCGATTGATCACCCAAGTCTGAAACAACAGACCTTCGCGACCCTACACAGTTGTGTTATCGAACCTAGGTTTCTGAGGGAACGGTTCAATTATGCGTAAGTTTCAGATCGATCTGCGCTGCGCGCATCTGACCCGCGGCAGACAAATACCGCCATCAGGCGAAAGTAGCGGCCTGGTACGACGACCCGAACGATGACCGGAATTTGAACTTGCCCATTAGAAATCCGTTCTCGAAATGGAAGCCAAACTCACGGTCAAATACAGAGCGAAGATTGGAGAATGGGGAGAACGGATCGCCATTGACCATTACGCAAACAGACGATCCGAATGACTACCGACCCTCGAGCGAGGGCAGGGGTGAAGACCTCGGTGCAACTCGCCATCCGCGACACGCAGCCACAACGCCAACAGCTACATCGGCGGCAAGAGCTTATGGAGCGAACGATGAAGTCGAAATCCCCCGGTCGTCGAGCCCAATCAATGATGAGAAGGCCGTCAAAGAGGAATTCCGCAGCGCACAGCATGGTGATGAGACAAGCAGCGATACCATCACGAATGGCAGACCCAGCCAACCGGAAGACACGGCCTCAATCCGACAGCGTGTTGCTGGTGACGGACAGAAGAAGCGCGGCCTGAAATCATGGTTTACCCTTGGCAAGAATGAAGAGGAGAGGGACGACAACAACAATGGCAAAGACAAGCGGAAATTCACGGCCTGGAGCCAGATCCGGGCCACCCTGTTTAATTCGTGGATCAACGTCCTCCTCATCGCTTCACCCGTGGGCATCGCAGTCTACTACGCCGATATCGACCCGGTGGCAATTTTCGTCATCAACTTCATCGCTATCATTCCCTTGGCTGCCATGTTGAGCTATGCCACCGAGGAAATCGCTCTCAGAACTGGTGAAGTCATTGGTGGCCTTCTCAACGCCTCATTTGGAAATGCAGTTGAATTGATCGTCTCAATCATCGCACTGGCGAAAGATCAAGTTCTGATTGTGCAGACCTCGTTGATCGGCAGTATGCTCTCCAACCTGCTCTTGGTCATGGGTATGTGCTTTTTCTTTGGTGGCATCAACCGCATAGAACAAGCCTTCAACGTCACCGTTGCGCAGACTGCCTCGAGTTTGCTCTTCTTGGCCGTCAGCAGTCTGATCATTCCCACTGCTTTCGAACAATGGGCCAGGACTGGAAACAATTCCAGCAACACCGAGACTGCGACGACGGAAAACGCCAAACCTGGTGTCGCGCAGCTAAGCAGAGGAACGGCCATCCTACTCTTGATTGTCTATGCCTGCTACCTTTTCTTCCAGCTCAAAAGTCACAAGGAGATTTACAATGCACCTAGTGCCAAGAACGAAACTCGACCTGTGGGCGCCAAATTCAAGAATGCAGTCATCCCAGACAAGATGCGATCGAAGAAACAGGCCGGAGCGGAATCGCCAGAGCCCAAAGTGGACGAACCCGAGGAGCCTCAGCTGTCGGTCATGGTCGCCGTACTCACCCTGGCAATTTCGACGGTCCTCGTTGCTCTGAACGCCGAGTATCTGGTCGACTCGATCAACGCCATTACTTGCGGAGGTGGGATCTCGAAGAACTTTGTCGGTCTTATCCTGCTCCCCATCGTTGGTAATGCTGCCGAGCACGCAACTGCTGTCACGGTGGCCATCAAGGATAAAATGGATCTTGCTATTGGTGTTGCTGTCGGTTCCAGCATGCAAATCGCTCTGCTGGTGCTCCCATTGGTTGTGGTCCTAGGTTGGATCATTGGCAAAGACGACATGACTTTGTTTTTTGATGGCTTCCAGATCGCAGTCCTCTTCGTGGCAGTCCTGCTGGTCAATTACCTGATCAGCGATGGCAAGTCACATTATCTGGAAGGTATCTTGCTGATGATACTATATGTCATCATTGCGGTCGCTGCCTGGTTCTATCCTACCGCTCCTGGTCTCAGCGACTGCCCGGGTGACTCATGAACATTTCATATGTACATTATCCACTCCCATAAAATGTTGGTTATCAGCGCGAGCTATGGAACAGATACGACAAGCACACGGCGGAGATTGAGATCCTAAATTTTGAGCGAACTTCATACCACTTTGTAATTCAACATCGCCTACGAAAAACCAGCTCCTTCTTAAGAAGCCACATCAAGTGGCTCATGACTCACCTCGTCACATTACCCTGCAGCGATATCATCGGACCGTCTACTAACGCCTACGCTGAATCAATACAAGTCGTTCGGGCATGCGCCGCCTCGAAAGAGTTTCTCGCATATCCTGTTTGCCTGCTGGACTAGCGGCATTTCAGTCATGGGAATTCGCGCTGCGCAGCAACCAGCAATGCCTCTGCTGTATGTGCCGGGCATGTAGCGGGTGCATCCAGGTTGCGACAAGCGGTCGTTGGAAAATATTCCAGGTCAAAGCTGAAAGCTGATATCCCCTACGTGTCCCACGTTACCAGGGGAGTTGGAGCGCTATGGGCAAACAAAGGGCCTCGAGAAGCGTCCAGAAGCTTCATGATACCGGCCCGATCATAAGGCCATGAGCTTGAAATCCTACTCTTTCAGTGAGCGAGAGTGCGGCGTCGGTAGGAGACGGCGGCGAGTTCAAAGGAACCGGTGCATGGCTGTAGTATGTAGCTTGACCGTCTGCACACCAAAATGACACGAAATCCTGTAAAGGACTTGCGAATCCCCCCTCTCATCACAGCCTGCCGTTCGTGCGTGTCTCGGATCCAAAAGCTCCCTATGAGCGGCAAGGAGCAAACAGCCTCGTCCAAGCATGGCACGCACATTTGCCGGTCCAATTGGAGATTCGAACGAAAATCGGGAGCTTCGGCCTCAAAAGAGTCCCTTCTCTCGGGATCTGCTCTGCTCAGCTTACCTTACCACATTCGGGCGACAACGGTTGCCTGATCAGGAGGCCCTAGCCTTGCCTTTCCGCTTCTTTAGTCGAAGTTTCAACGACTTTATCTCTTCTTTAGACCCTCGCTGACTTCCTGTTCGGCTTGTCCTGCCTGTAGCTTTCAATACCGCAATAGAAATTCCGACCTCAGATATCCATGCCAATGGTACGCCCGAACAAAATCCCATTAGCCAGATATCTGTTCACCCGGCTGCGTCAACAAGGCGTGCACGCTATTCATGGCGTGCCCGGCGACTTCACTCTCAAGGCACTAGACCACGTTCGCCCCGCTGGGCTGAAATGGGTCGGGACATGCAACGAACTCAACGCCGGCTATGCGGCGGACGGATATGCTAGGGCCCAAGGTCTCAGTGCGATCATGACGACATATGGTGTTGGTGAACTATCAGCAATCAACGCCATCGCCGGGTCGTTTGCGGAATGGGTCCCTGTGGTGAGCATCGTGGGCACGCCGCAGCGGCGGTTACAGGATGAAAGAAAGAACGTCCATCACACGCTGGGCGATGGACGGCCTAGAGTATTTGCCGAGATGGCGAAGCATGTCACGGTCGCGCAGACGAACCTTGTTGATGAAAGAACAGCGGCGGACGAGGTTGATCGAGTGATCGCCACCAGTCTGAGAGAGTCAAGGCCCGTTTACGTTGAGATGCCCGCGGACATGGTGGGCAAGGAAGTTGAGGCCGACAGATTGGAGCAGAGTCTCGACCTAGACAAAGGAACTGGGCATGGGAGGGAGGAAGAGAGGCTAGGCGAAGAGCTGCTCAGCAGGATTTACAACGCAAGGCAGCCGCTCTTGCTGGTCGACAGTGGAGGGGGCGTCCGGCAATTGCGAGAGGAGATCAATGCATTTGTCAAAGCTTCTGGGATACCCACCTTGTGTATGCCCTCGGGGAACAACATAGTCGATCACGCACAACCGAACTTCTATGGCGTACACTCCGGTGCTGTGGGACAGATCGATACGATGCCTTATGTCCGGGACACAGACCTGGTCCTCGCCTTTGGACCAATGTTTTCCGACACGCAGACGTTGTCGTGGAAAGTCGTTCCTCAAGAAGAGAAGATAATAACACTGAACAAGAACTCCATCCAGGGTTCGAGCTTCAACAATGCGAAGGCCGCAGAAATCGACCTGCATCGCTTCCTCGAAAGACTTAGCAAGCAATTTGACCGCTCAAGGCTCAATCCCCCCGAAGTGAGCTTACTGGGCAACTTCCGCACCGTTCAACCACCCGCCTATGCAAAACCCGACGGTGTCAACCTCGACGACCCCATAGACCAGACATCATTCTACCTCCGTCTCTCGCCCTACCTCCGACCCCACGATACCATCGTCCTCGGCAATGCAACACCGATTCTGGGTGGCCGCGATCTGGTCCTCCCTCCGCACGCGCAAATCATCGCATCAGGGCAGTGGTTCTCCATCGGCCATATGTTCCCGCTCTCGATGGGCGTGTCTCTCGCTCGTCAACACGGGCTGCAAAGCCAAGAACGTCCCGCTGGCCGGACGATATTACTCGATGGCGACGGCGGATTCCAAGTCACTGCTCAGGAACTCGGCACAGTCATCCGATATCGTATTCCGATGACGATTTTCCTAGTCAACAATGCGGGGTACGCCTATGAGAGGCAGATTCATGGCATGCACGAGGATTACAACGACCTTGCGCCGTGGAGGTATACGGAATTGGCTAGGGTTTTAGGAGCGAGCGAGGCTCAAATAGCGGGGAGCAAACAGTCACCGAACTTCAGGACAGGGCTGGGGTATAAAGAAGGGGAGCGGGAGTTGTATACCGTGAAAAATTATACCATCCACACATGGAGGGACTTAGAGGAGCTGCTTGCCGATGGAGACTTCTGTGAAGGAGAAGGATTGCATTTTGTGGATGTTAGGGTTGGGAAGTTCGATGTGCCAGAGAAGTTCCGAGTGGTTTTTGAGCGGGCGGGCGAGGCATTGGGCAGTTGATAGAGGAGCAAACAAGACAAGTGCAGTATAACGGCATGTCCAGAGTATATACCATAGTACATACCACTGTAGATAGTACTGTGGGCGAAGGGACAGCCGAGAGAGATCGAAACCCCTGAAATCCGAAATGGCCTTGCCCCCAACCAGCCAGTCGTGCCAGGATTAGGGGCACCTAGAGGGGGCGTGAGGGGGTGGAGGGGCCTGGGAGTGTGGCCCTACTCCGCCGTCAATGATCCCGGCCAATCGGAGGGTGTGCTACAGCCCTCTGGATACATTTCACCCTCCTCCATCTCAGATTTCCTCCAGATACTCCGTTATCCTCACTTAAAACTCAACCCAGATTGTTGTCTTCACAGCGCGCCATCGAGGTTTGCTACTGTAATTCTGTTCCCTCGCTCGATAATGTCGTATGATGGCTCTGCCTATCATCGGCTCCGGGCTGAAGCCGACGAGAACTTCGACACCGCCCTCGTTTCAGATCTCCCTGAAACGGCCCATCAAACCGTTGGCTCCCTAGCCGCCCGTCAAGAGTCAAGACCGCCACTGTCCCTACTGTACCCCCCGATGAGCACCAAATTGTTCGGCTCTGTGACAAGCCGACGCTCACAGGTCAGCGGGGCATCCATTGGCGCGACTGTCCATGGTTCACCATTTCCGACAGGCCTCAGACATGGAGTTTGAAAAAGTCCACTACTGATCAGACCAAGGACTGTCCTGTATCACTTGTTTGATATACAGAACGGGCGTGTCTTCCTCTTTTTCTTTTTCGCACCCTTTCTTCCCTTCCTTTCCCTTCTCTAGCCTGGTTGCTCCTTTGTCCATCGCATTCGCTGTCTCAGAAGTTTTGGGCATATCGTTCCGTTCAATCCAATCCATTCGAATCCATTCATCATCGCGTGGCAGGCCATTGCAACTCAACCAACTATTTGAAGCCTAGCAAAACATAACATAACTTTAACAAATCATATCACATCAGACGATAGAAACCGGCACACCACCATGTCAAGAACACACTCATTGCGCCTCCCCTCGATGGGCCTCCTCTTACTCCTCTCCCTTGTTACAATCTCAATGGCGCTCTCCATTCCAATGGAAAGCCATTTCCTGGCCACGCGCCAAACCAACACCTCCGATCCCCTCTGCATGCAGTACAGCACGATAGCAAACCTCTCAATCGTCGGCTCCAATGCGACCTATCGCTCGGCCTACCTCCTCGCTTCGCCCGAGGGGAGCGATCCCGCCCGCGCACCTCTCGACACTGCGATGCTCGAACTGCCGAAGTTCCAGTTCAACAAGACGATCAATGACGAATGTGGGAACCTGACGACCCTGGCGTTTGACAGCGCGGCCACGAATTTCACAAACGGCATCGTGCTGCAGTTCAAGATTGGGGCCGTCAATTCTGCGGTCCAACTCGGAGGGAGTATGCTGGGAATGGGCTTGATCACGGGCCTAGTATCGTTGGGGATGTTACTCTGATTTGATGTCATGTGATTTGTTGTGACAGTGATGTGACAGGCTGCAGAGGCGCGCAGATGTGACGCGAGCATACGTTGATGAGTACAGAGGGAAAAAGCGATATTTGGATATGAACTTTGCAATCGATCTGGGTCTGCGCTTCTTGTGTTTGAGCAGTCGACGACAAACTTCGTTCCGCACTCCGTAGACACAGGCACAGGCAGCCTACGGAGCATGCACTCGTACATACCGCATGGTGCAAACCAGCACGCGTGTGCAGCAGCATTTGTCATGTGGTGATGGGCCCCGAGCCCGGACGGACTGTAGAAGTTCAATGTCAATCCAAGACACCCCGGAACCAATTCATTCGCAGACGTACATAAAATACAAGCGCAAGCGCAAGAGTGAGGCACTACCACCTCATCCTCCCAGACAAAGATCCTCCCAGAACGATAGGTAGTTTCGCGAACCTCTTCTTAGTCAGACATCTCTTGTCCCAGAATCTCTTGAAGAGTCCCTCCGCCGTCTCCACTTCCCATCCAGAAGGCCTGTTGACGGCTTGAGAGATCGAAATCCAGACTCTCGACTTGCGGTGTTTTTTGCCAAGGGCACGATCGGTCGCCGAAACGGTGAGTTCGATGGACTGTAGTTGGATCAACTTACCTCCTCCATGGCTGGATTCTACACAAAGTCTAGGGTATGGCGTACAGATATTGTTACTTTATGGGCGTGCCCTCTGTGTGTGGCTAAACACTCTAAAGTCTGCGGAGGAATACAGTACTCTTTACTCGTGATGCTGCCGATGCCGATGCTGGTGCTAGTGCTAGTGCCATCCATCTGCCAAGTATTCATCTACCTTGGCTAGTGTGCCTTATCTAGAAGCTGGTGTCGAAGCTTGCTCTCCTCTCGATCTGTTCCCCGAATGACGTGGATCGTCTGCTCAGCGTTCTGGTGCGGCTGCGACTTGTGCCGCCCGTGGTTGTCCGAGTGATGGTTCGGGTTGGTGTTGCAAGCAGTGCACTCTCGTCGTCGACGTCACCTTCTTCGTCTTCACTGGAAGTCGTTTGATAGCCGGGCTCATCTTCTGGCAGATAGAGAGCGTCTTCGGGATCGTCCATGTCTTCTTGCCTCTGCAGCCTGGGGAGATGGGCAGGCAAGATGAGCAGAGCCGAGACTGTGGCGAACACGATAGCCACAATGAAGGTAGCTCTTAGACTCGAGGCGTAGGCATTGATGACCTGCTTCTTGTGGACCGGATCAAGATGCCTGATGGATCGGATAGACTCTCGGACAGTCCGGATGATGTGCTCTTTCGTGGCGGTGTCCGGCGCCGTGACGTACTTGTTCAGGTAGATAGGCAGCGCGTTCTGAAGGACCCAGCTACTCAGGGCTACCCCCAGGATCGAGCCAAGACTGCGGACCAGGCCGAGTGTTGTAGTTGCCACAGCCTGGTCTTCTTGACTATTCAGAGCTAGGACTGCAATCGTCGCAGCTGGGAAGAAAAATCCTTGACCGATGGAGACGAAGGGGATGAGCCACGGGACCAGTCCGGCCGGTGTGTTCGCCGACAAGCAGGTTACAGCGATGGCGCCCCCTAGTGCTGATAACGAGCCCACAATCATGGGTGGTTTCAACCGTCTTGTGAGTGTGATATAGAACCCTGCTGCGATAGCAGTGATGCTCGCTCCGACCAAAGGTGGAAAAAGGTAGAAGCCAGATGTCGTTGGCGATGTCTGTCGGACTGCTTGAAGATAGAGGGGGACGTTGAACAGTACCGCATTGACAGTCATGGAAGCAACGAAATTGCTGCCAATGACATTCGCAACAGGCCTGGTCGTGAAGAGCCTGAGCGGTAGAATGGGCCGTTCAGCCTTGCGTTCCACCAGTACCAGCCCAACGCCTGCAATGACAGCCACCACCAGACTGCTGATAACGAATGGATGCGTCCATGAAAAGACATTGCCGCCTAGGTTGACACCAAGGATGAGACCAGACACTGTCAGGACCATGCCAATGGTCCCGTAGGCGTCGAAACTCCTAAAACTTTCACGAATGGTCTTACCTTGCGTCTTCGCAAGATTGGGTCCTAGATTGTCAGGGCACGAGAGAACTGCGAGGACTCCGTACACAGCAATAAAGGGTAACTGTACATAGAACGCAGCCCGCCAGCCAAGTTTGTCGCAAAGAAAACCGCCTAAAGCGGCGCCGAGTCCGTTTCCCACGCCGTATGCCTGCAATTTGCACGTATTAGCGAAGAAGCTAGTATGAGTGAGAGGAAGAAATAACATAACAACGGGATGACTTGCGAACAGGTATATGATTCTGAACAGGCAGGCTCACCAGATTATAATAGCTTTGATAGATGCCCCTGTACTCGATTTTGACCATATCGCTTGTCAAAATCGACGCAAGGGACATCACGCCACCGGCGCCTATTCCACTGACGGCTCTTGCTGCAATGAAACCTCCAATGTCCCCAGCGGCGCCACACCAAGCCGTACTAGTGAAGAACATGACAATGGCAAACAGTAACACAGGTCGCCGACCGATATTATCCGACACACGCCCAAAGATTGGCTGAAACACAGTTGAAGTCAAGTAGAACACCGTACTCAACCAAGAGGCTGCATTTGATGCGTTGAAATAAGAGGTAATGACTGGGTGGGAAGAAGCCATGAGCGTGGTATCGAAGAATGCAATAGTGCAGCCGAATATAATGCTCCAGAACAGAAAATGGAAGCGCGGCCCTGAAATGACATCCCGGTAGGGTACATCACGGCGTCTCCCAATATCGCTCTTGTGGAGCAGAGTCGTGGTTTCTGTCGGTTGAGGGGAAGCAGGCTCGATCACGTCGGCTCCGACGTATGGACCCGATGCCGTCATCAGGTCAAGCAGAGACTTGTGGTCGACGTCCTTGGTCTCGCTGGGATAGTGCGACAGATGAGTATGAGCGTATTTTGTGCGTGGAAGTTCTGTTTCTACTCGGTGTTTGCGACGCAAGTACCCGGGTATATACTGATGTCCGGTGGTTAGTCAGACGTCATATGGGCACCTCAATACGTTGTTGCTGTGCCACAAGTGATCGTCAATGCTGAGAGGCGAGCCCGTCATCTAGGGGCGCGTGAGGTCGGGAATAGGGAATAAGGCTGAAAATAATAGAATGCTGACCATGCCCCATCTGGCGCTCAGGCCGGATTACTGGGAATAATGGCTCAAGGTCTGTCTGGTACTCTCGCACAAATAATCAGATGGGCATTTGGGCAGGCAGAAACCGAATTTCTCATCTCAGAAGTACCTACTCCAGTGGCCGTGCTGCGTATATGTCGTACATGGCTGACCACCAATATATGCAGGTCCGCCGGCTGGGAGTGGCACCAGCTCGTATGTAATGATCAGAGGATGCTGTAGCGCCCTTGCTGCTGATCTGAATGAGGCCCCAGACGATCTGATGATGCTGCCGTGAGCTTAGCTGATTTGGTCTCAGATGGTCGGATATGAGGAATGAAGCAGATGAGGTGAAGGAGATGGGAAACAAGCCTGAGCTGAGAAAGCGGATTTGTGCGGCTGGAGACAAATTATTCGCCGTCAAATGACACAGACGACGGAGGCATTTTAGCCGCTCATGACATGAATGACGCCAATGACGTGCTATCAGTCATGGATACTGCAATCTCCGCCGCCACTTTGTGGTAAACACATTGTATTTGCCCTTACACCCTGATATAGTCGTTTCTTCTGGATTACGGAGTACTGTCTGGCTGAAAGCCCGGCGCAGAGTGGGTCGGAATGAATCTCAAACTCCAGCGCGCTCTGCGCATTGCAATCCTTGAGTGCGACACGCCGTTGCCGGAGACAAAGAAAAGATTCGAAGGCTATGGCGGTGTGTTTGAATTCTTACTTAGGGCAGGGGCAAAAGCCTTGAATCGACCGGACCTAGATCCAGAGAGCAGCCTGGAGTTTTCCTTTTGGCAGGTTGAATTGGATCCAGACAAGTACCCGGATCCCCAGGACATTGATGCGATTCTTATCACTGGCTCAAGTGAGTGGCATCGTCCTTTATTACTGATAAGCGCATTTCGGGCCATGGCAGCGAGCGGCATGCGACGAGCAAATAGATCCCCAAGTGATGGCAGGGTGTAGTAAATGAGCAAAGACACTTGCTGACACTAACTCTGAATATAGAGCACGACTCTTTCGCTGACACCCCCTGGATCAATAAGCTGGTGGATTACACGGCGAAGATCTTATCGGAAACGAATGTTCGAGTAATAGGCGTCTGCTTCGGGCACCAGATCGTCGGTCGGGCACTGAAGGCAAAGGTCGGACGGAACCCTGATGGCTGGGAGGCAGCAGTAAATGACGTCCAGCTGTCTGAGAAGGGGAAAGAATTATTTGGCGTAGACAAGCTTGTATGTTTGAATCGCCGAGTTTCAGTGTAAACCGGGCCTGCCACGATGTTTTACTGACCGTTTCACAGCGGATACATCAAATGCATCGCGATTGTGTCTTCTACTATCCCGAAGGCGTCGAAGAACTAGGCTACTCTCCTGTCTGCAAGGTCCAAGGCATGTATTCGCCGAGACGACTCATGACCACGCAAGGGCACCCCGAGTTCAACAAGGAAATCATGACAGAAATCGTTAACGTACGGCACGCGACCGGCATCTTCGACGATAAAGCTTACGAGGAACACATGGGGAAAGTAGGCCAGCCGCATGACGGCCTGATTGTCAGTCAAGCATTTTTGAAGTTCTTGTTGGAGCTATAGTAGGTTGCATAGGGCTTTGGGGATGTCCGATTTATGTGACAGGGGTTGATCACTTCAAGCACGTTTACCTTGCCGATAGACGCAGAGCACTCTTGGATATAGAATTATGAGCTATTCTCAGGAACTCCAGCCAAGGTGGAATTGTGGACTTGCGGCTACGCTGCATTCAACGCACAGCAGACTCCACACCATCGTGCTCATGGCGTACCGTCCACAAGTACAGCCTCACGAGACCATCCTGTCAGCATCAGCTGCACCGGGAGGTATCCTTCCCTCTGCCAGGTCCTTTTCGATTCGTTCAATCTCCTGGAAGCTCTTGGCGTTCTGGATCATGCGTTCCACCCTCCGCTTTTCCGACTCTGTCAACTTCGTCCGGACGCCCTTCTGGAAACGGGCAGCCTCGCCATTAGCGCCGACCGACGAAACGTCAAACGTCCGACTCTTCACTCCCTTGATCTTCGCCGCGAGCTCTGTGGGTTGTTCCGCTGTGCCAAACAGTTCCTGCGCGTTCTTTCTTTCCACGTCCTTCACTTTCTGAAAATCGAGGAAACGAAGTGACGGTATAGACCATATCAGATAGAGTCTGTAATGCTGAAAGCTGAATGTTAGCCGCTTGGCTCGTCCGAACTTCAGGCAACGCTCACCTCCTTCTTTGTCACCGGATTTTCCACAAGACTCAAATGAGTTAAGGCTCCGCATCCGCTCAAACCCTCGAGATCAGCCAACTCCCTTACATGGTTGTTTGTCAAGACCAAGGTTGTGAGATTCGGCAGCTGTTCCGCTATTCTCTTGTCCACATTCTGTATTCGATTCCGGGCGCACAACAGCGTGTTTAGTCTTGGAGATAGAGGGAAATTTGTGAGAGTGGTTATGTCGTTGTCAGTAAAATCGATGGCATCCTGTGAGCCTGCGACGCCTAGATTTTCGATGGTAGGAATTTTATGGCCTGTGAAATCCGCAAAAAGGCAGGGATGTGTGGTCAACTATGCCCTTGAATCAAAGTGTAGCATCTGCTCTTCTCAGACATACCTCGAAGGTCAAGTTCCCGTTCTTTCAGCGGATTTAGGTAGGAAAGGGAGTTGTGGATGAGCTCAGCGGTGAGCCTCATGGCTAGGGATAGCGCCGGTCGCGATAGTGTATTGTTCTCTACCTCAGCACCATGCAAGAGACATACCGAAGTGGTCGTGTGCAGAGAAGTTGAGTTGACTGGGAGTGGGATCACAATATTTTTGCGCCTGAGATGTAATTGGCGGACAATTTCCAGCCTCGTCGTCCGGAGTTGTGCCTGCCAAGGCTGTCGCTTTCAATTTCTCATCCTCAATTCGCTTTGGCCACTAACATTCTTTGCGCTTCTTTTAATCTCTGCTGGACAGATCTGAGCTCAACATACTTGCGATCGCTTTTCGACCCTTTGGCGGATGTCTGGTTCATCCGACGCTGGTTTGGTGTATTCTCCAATACTGACACTAGCCTTTCTTGCGCAACTTCTTGGGGAAGACCAAAACTCATTTCGTCCTCGAAGAAGGCTTCGGGAACATCTTGCCGTCGGTTCCTTGACCGATCTGTAGACCTTAACACTTGTGGCGCTTGAAGATATGCATGCGTATTAAGGCTACCACACTAAGTCCCCCAGCCGCGGCACGGTACCCTGGAAAGTTCAGCCGAGCCCACGTATGAAGAGCCTCAAATATTAAGAGTTATTGGCGTTCCAACTCCTCTAACATTATCTCAAGAATCTCTCGGTTTAGTCATATTGATATTGGAAGGCTGTGTACATGAAGATTGGAATAGGAAGGATCGTACGCGAGCAAGCACAAAGCCGAGGAGAGTGAGCGTCCATGAAGTGAATTTCAAGCTAGAGATGTCAACCACTGCACTGATCATTTAGGGAAGTATCAACCGCGCTCTAACCATTGACTTCCAATTCAAATATCGTACGATTTGCTCCGCAGGCGAAGTACAGCGGTCCCTCCCAGGTCGCCTGAGCCTGTTGTCTACCACAACATCAGATAAGGTCAATTTGTCGGAAAAATCAACCATGGGGCGCTCCTTCGGCGAGCGATCGCTGCGTCTGCGTGTGTTCACTTGGGCCTTCTCCAGCAAACTCGCCCGCGGTGGTACTGCCAGCCCTAGCGCCTCGGCCTTCGTCAGAAGATCCCAAATCTTTCAGCGGGTCCGACGTGCTCGATGTTTCGCTGGAAGATGTCTCGGCATTATGGTTGGGAGTCTGGTATCGTAGAGCGTTGTTTTGTGGCTGCCGAAAGCCAACAAAACCTCGACGTAGCCTAGTCTAGAGAACACGTTCGCGAATTGCGTCTAGCTCATTGGACCAGGCGCCTTCAGTCGCTTGCTCGGCTGATATAAAAGTCTCCGGAGTCCACAGGCGGATTTGTCTGTATGGCACTTACCTTTTGGCTACCATCTCTGGCTGCGGCCCCCGAGTATAGTTCTCCTACACTACTACTATGCTCTTCTGACGAGCTCTGACCTGGCGGGTTGTCTCTTTTGCCGTCTTGGTCGGTGAGTGTCGACCTTATTGTCCAGCGACTAGGATTCCGTCCGGTTCCTGACCGGTATATGTTTTCCGTGCGTAAGAATATTCAACGGTGAAAGTAACAATCAACACGTATCCCTAACAGCCTGCAATAGATGCCAAACGTTAAGTCAAGAACCGGAGATAATCGACTAAACGTCAGCCCTCCTTCTCCAAGCGACATACATTGACTATTGCAGAGTCCGCGCGCACCGAACTCGTCTGAGCAGATCGCAGGCTTCGGGAATACTCTTCCGGAGCCACTTATGGACCCAAACATGGCTTATTTGGTGACTACTGAGATACTACCTAGACGAAGTAGCCACGTCTCATTCTCCAAGTGATGGAAGCAATTCGAAAGTGCGGACAAGGCCAAATCAGCCGGGCACGAGGCTGCGTAAGGCTGGAGTTCCTGCTGACATAAGCCATGACGCGCATTCTACCCCAGTAACATGCCCCGTGGCAGCCCCCCCAAGTCTGGTGTTTCCTCGGTAAATTCGAGGTGTTGAAGCGTGCAGTCACTCCGTCCGCTGGCACTTCGCGTCCATCCAGCCCTTTCAATTTGCGATCTGTCAGTCCCCTCGATGGTCGACCTTGTCCGCCCACAGGGCGAGGGCGCCTCCCACGATGACTCGACCGATCACAGCATCCTTACGCGAATGCAGCGTTTCCGCGCCAATCCTTTCAACTTCGCCCACGAGATTTCGCTCTTCGTCCGAGGCATCGGATGGCGTGCCTACGACAGGCCCATCGGACAGCCTGTCTTCTATTCTGGCTATACAGCCAAGATCAAGGCGGTCACAATGTCTTCTCCGCTTCTGCGGCAGAAAGTAGTCGATTTGACGGAGGCACGTTTGAAGGTTGAAGAGAAAGAACACCTCCTCGACAGTACAAGCCCGACATACCTCTCCGACCGAGAGAAACGAAGACATGAGATCACTTCTCAGCTGCTGGACATCACAGCCGACATGCTGGACAACATGGTCTGCAAAATGGAGAGCAAGACCTATATCCGCACCGCTTTCTACGGAGCTACCCAGTTGCTCACCCGAGCATACAGCGCAATCCATGTCTCAGAGTCGGAAGTACAAAGATTGCGAGACATTGCAAAGCTAGCAGCCAAGAAAAAACAGTCTATCATTTTTCTACCCCGCCACACAAGTCACATCGACTATGTCACTTTGCAATTGGTCTGCTATCGTCTGGGTCTTACGCTCCCGGTCGTCGTGGCTGGCGACAACCTCAACATCCCGCTCCTTGGCGGGTTTCTCCAAAGCTGTGGCGCTATGTGGATCAGAAGAAGCTTTGCAAATGACCAGCTATACACTACTTTGGTTCAAGCTTACCTCGATTCCATGCTCCAGCAAGGTTATAATTTAGAGTGCTTTATCGAGGGAGGCAGAAGTCGCACTGGGAAATTACTTGGGCCGAAATTTGGATTCCTCAATTTCATCCTTGATTCAATACTCTCCGGCCGGACCGAGGATGCTTGGATATGCCCAGTGTCCCTGCAGTACGACAAGGTTATAGAGGTTGACTCGTACGTCAATGAATTGCTTGGGAAACCGAAACAAAAGGAGAACCTTGCCGACTTTATCTCGGCGTCTTCCGTGCTGTCGTTGAACCTTGGCCGCATCGACTGCAGGTTTTATGAGCCGTGGAGTCTCAGGGACTTCATCAAAGTGCAACAGGCACGGCAGGCCCTTGATACGGGCGTCTTCCAGGATGCGACTAGCAGGACGCGGTTGCTACGCACTCTTGGATATCGAGTACTTTCTGATATCAATGCGGCTTCGGTCGTGATGCCCACTGCCCTGGTTGGGACAGTTCTGCTTACAATTCGCGGACGCGGCATCGGAAAGACAGAGCTCATAAGGCGGGTCGACTGGCTTGCCAAACGGATCAAGCTGAAAGGTGGGAAGGTCGCGGACTTCAAGGGGATGACCACGTCGTATATAGTCGAGCGAGCTTTAGACGTACTTGGACCAAAGCTCGTGGGGACCGTGGACGGTTTGGCCGAGGAGACATATTACGCGGTCGATCGTTTTCAGCTATCGTTCTACAGGAACATGACCATCCACCTCTTCATCTCTGAGGCGCTCATTGCGGCCGCCTTGTACAGCAAGGTCAAACAAGGGGGCGGGAGCGCCAATGAGCGCATGGGCGAGGCCGAGTTGATAGACAAAGTCACCTTTTTGTCCCAGCTGTTCAGAGGCGAGTTTATCTTCCCGGCCGGACAAGGTTTACAGTATAACCTCGAGGAAGCCATGCATGGCCTGGTACGAGACGATGTCTTAGCTTCAACTGAAGACGGTGAAACAATGATTGGGTTATCAGAGGCAGAGCGGAGGTCGGGCCGAGAAAACTACGACCTTTATTGCTTCCTTATCTGGCCTTTTGTCGATGCTGCATGGCTAGGGGCGGTGTCATTACTGGCCTTGGCCCCTCCAGCTGGCTCCTCGGCCGGTTGGATTGAGATGCAAAAAGCCCAAGATATGGCGCAGCTTGCTGGCCGGACCTTGTATCATCAAGGTGACCTGTCATACTTCGAAGCAGTCAACAAGGAAGCCCTCAAGAACGCCTATAGCCGATTTCAGGAGGAGGGAATTATCCAGGTTGCAAAGACTCCGGACGCGAAAAGCAAGCCCACGGTCCGACTGGCTCCCGAGTGGACGCCCGAAAGGGATGCCTCTTCGGGCGAATTGAGGCCATCTGGACGCTTGTGGGACTTTATCGAAAAGATTGCGCAGTATCGCCGCGAAGGTAAGAACAGACGCGACGAAGCAGCTGTCTCAATACGTGTGCTTT
This sequence comes from Phialophora chinensis, assembly GCA_016109575.1. Taxonomy (NCBI): domain Eukaryota; kingdom Fungi; phylum Ascomycota; class Eurotiomycetes; order Chaetothyriales; family Herpotrichiellaceae; genus Phialophora; species Phialophora chinensis. The sequence goes on along the minus strand of JADWPU010000003.1, from coordinate 2,915,986 downwards.
CTCTGGCCGCAAGGCTAAATCAACAGATATTCGTTGACGACAAGCCGACCCTAGTTGAGTCCCAGCGGGACCCGGTGAAGGAACACAGGCGACGATCAAGACTATGATCTTTACGTGGCCAGTCCCCCTCACCAGCTCCCGCTCCCCGAACAGTGTTGACATCGCATGGCTCGCGGCTCTCCCAGACAGCTGTGCATGGCATGAACTCCAGTCCAAAACAACCGGGAGGAGGGCCAGAGTTCATGGTACGTGGGAGGATCTTGAAATTTGCGATTGTACCTGTCGATGTCGGAGAGAAATCCTTCCTCCACATTCCGCCCTGCTCCACCCGCTCTCGACCAACCCTCCACCAAGTATTTTGCGTCCCGCTATTCCGGGCCGGCCTCCCACTGGCGATAGTGTACAAGACCGACTTCCACTGCTGGGGCTACAAGAACCTAGATGAGCAACTAGTCAAGGCCCCCACGTGGGTTGCCTTTCACGTCCATTACCGAGGCTACTTCATTGCCGGAGACCTGTTAGACGCGAGGCGAGGGTATATGCTTCAGTTACGTGACGTCTAGTTACCATCTGGCGACGGACTGAATCGAAGCTTGTCGTGAAGGAATATCACGTTGGAGCAAGCGCTAAGCATGACCTTTTCAACGACAGCACCAACATCACAGGGGCACCGCGGGCTTGGATAAGCATTGAAATCCTGCTTCCTCGGCTCAGCTGCAAAGCCAAGATGATCTGCCAACGCCACAAGTCCCACGCAAACGAGCCTCACTTTTCCCCTCACATTGATTGTATAGCCTGTGCGCCGTGCGGACGCCTGAAGACTCGGTCATTGAAGAATGGCCGCATACTTTCATGTTGGCTTGTTAAACACAGTACACTATTCTGCGGGGCCAATCTAATTGGGAGACAACGGTCAATATACCCCGAGACAATAACAGCCACCGCGACGGTTGGCACGGCACATTCCCCTTGACAAGCGTTGTAAGACGTCTTGGCAATGCGCTCGGCAAGGGTGTCTTTTGGAGACTCCGCCCTTATTGTCTTGGTATTCGTGGGGAGTCGCATACCCACGAATTAGGATGCACGAAGGCCAACAGAAGCTCCTCAGCCAAGAATGTGTGCCACCAGAAGCCTCTTGCCCTTTCGGGGTTGTGATATGCACGCAAAGAGATACGCTTCCCCAGACTCGGACCCCAGAGGCCTGGTACGGACAAGCCAACCTCCAAAAGCCCCATCATTGTGGGGAAGATGCATACATCCACATTGGAGCCGATCTCCGGGTGCAACAGTGCATTTGCTATAATGTCCCTCAAGTGCCCCCTGGTCCGCAGCGTAAAGTAACCACGGGAGGCCTTTTCGTTCTTCCAGTCTGAGTGCGAGCAGTGTCGTCTGTAGATTGCCAGCCCAGCTACCGAAGAGACCATCATGGGTATCAGTGCGGAGAGAAATACGCCTATTAGGGCAAACTTGAAATGTCTTCTCATCTGCCTAGCTGTGTCGATGGCAAATTGCCAATACGGCTTTGACACAGCGACTGTGGGCGGTGAGTCTTCTCCTGTGGACGGCGCGCTGGCTGTGACTTGGTCACCGTCGCGCTTCGTGGGTTCGATGCAAGCCTAATCCGGGTTTATAGGCTTCCAAGCCATGATTGGTTTCTTGGAGATCTTCGGTTATAAGAACCCAGAGTCAGCAACTGGATGGAGTATTCATACGGAGACGCAACAGTTGATGACATCCCTCATTAACGTTGGCACCATTGCTGGCGTGTTCGTCACAGCTCCTTTTGCAAAGTATTTCGGCCGTCGAGAAGGCATTTGGGTAGCCTCCTTGATCAATTTCATCGCTGCCGGAGTTCAGGTCGGGACAACAACCATCGGCGGGTTGTATGCTGGAAGGGCACTAATCGGTCTGGCCAATGGTTACTTCATTACATTCGCCAATATTTACGTTGCTGAGGTGGCGCCTGCGCATATGCGAGGTCTCCTCGTCTCGTTCTTCGGTGTCTGGGTCAACATTGGTTCCGTGCTGGGAGCTGTTGCGGACAACTACTCCAAGCAGCATCTCAACAAATTGTGCTACCAGATCCCGTTGGCGAGCATGTTTGCCGTGCCCGCGCTGTTGAGTGTGTTTATGTTCTTCGTCCCGGAGTCGCCCCGGTACGTCGAGAGCGCATACTCCTTGCACAGACGCAACTGACAGTGCGCTAGATGGCTCCTCTTCCACAACAAACCTGAACAAGCCAGACGCGCGCTCGAACGAATCCGCGGCAGCTCGTTGGCCCCTGAATTTCTTAACGAAGAATACGTCGAGATGGCCCGCGGTATCGAAGAAGAGAAAGAGCTCGCCTCCTCGGCTTCTTACTTGGACATCTTCAAGGGCTCCGACCGGAGAAGGACGATCATCTGCCTTGGCACCGTCATGTCCCATTCTGGCGCTGGACTGTGGCTGATCATCGGGTATGGAACTTTCTTCTTCCAGATCGCTGGTGTCGACAAACCGTTCGAGGCTTCGATTATTTCTACGTGTGGCAGTTTTGCAGGCGTGCTCGTCGGTCTGTATTTCACCACAAAGGTCATTGGTCGGAGAACGTCGATGCTCTTTGGCTCGGCAATGGCGTCTCTTTGCATGCTGGCCATCGGTATTGCATATGTCACGGGCGGGACCTCGAAACCAGCCGGCTCGGCCATCGTTGCGTTCATGGTGCTTTATGGCTTCTTCTACAATGGATTCTCGGGCACGCTGAGTTGGCCGGTCGCAACCGAGGTCTGCAGCTCCAGACTGCGTGTGTTGACCATCGGCTTGTGCACGGGTATCAACTACTTCTTCAACTGTAAGCCATTCCTCGCCCTGCGCGGGAGGATGACGGTGACCGACTAATTGTCTTTGCAGGGCTCACCAGCTACACCGCACCATACTTCATCAACCCCGACGAACTCAACTGGGGCGGCAAGTACGCATTCGTGTGGGCAGGTTCGAACTTTTGCGTGTTCCGTAAGTTGGGAGCCCTCCCTCGTCATTAATCATGTCCCGTCTGTCGCCAGGGTCCAGACCGATACGCTGACACCGGCGACTTTAGTGTTCTTCTTCTTCCTTCTTCCCGAAATGAAAGACCGGACGCTCGAAGAACTGGATGAGCTCTTCCAGAACAATGTCTCTGTGCGTAATTTCAAGAAGTACCAGTGTGTCAGTTCAGAGCGGGCTAGGGAGGTGGCGATGAAGGATGTAGGCCTGGAGGGCAAGCAAAGCGTGGTTGTTGAGACGGTGGAAGACACAAGTGCGAGCAAGGTGTAGGGGGTTTACACGACTACGAGGATATGTATCCACATCTGCGTACGACAGGGTTGTGGAACTGGTACTGTCGGCGGTATGAAAAGTGTAGCCTACCCGGTTTCTTGGGAAGAAAAGGGTCCCAAAAAACCAAAGAGAAGACGCGAAGGCATGACGGTACTGTAACCACAAGCTTTCACAATTCTTAGTTCTCCAGAGAGCCACCTGCTTGAGGCAAGCAGGCAGGCAGAACAGGCCCTTCCCTGCCGGATAGAGGTTCACTTACACTAGCATAATAGACCTTTACCCCATGAACCGTCCCATTGCGCACCCGTGCAAGTGGAAGCGGCCTGGTCAGCCTTTCTCCGCCACTCCGCCACTCCGCCACTCGCAAGACAGTATAGCACAGTACCACGAAACCAATCCACAGGGATAATAGACCGACCGGTCGATGAGGCAGCCCAGTAGAGCCTAGAATGCTCCGTAAGCTTATTTCGTGTTCGCGCTCGTGTTCCGAACCACGTTTCTCGTCGCTCGGTCTTCCCCCCACCTCCTAAAATCCTAAGCCACCGCGCTCTTAGCCTTCATCTCTTGCGCACCCTGAAATTGAGCTTGAGCTTGATCTTGAGCTGGTGATTGCCCGCTACGTTCAAAGTGGTACAACGGCACGAGAACCTCGCCACGCTTGAAGAAAAGGTATCGCCGTACCGCCCATGGCAGGACCTGAAATTCCAATCAGAATGAGAGCTGGGAAAAACCGGGGGAGTTTGTTCGAAAAAGGAGAATAACATCCAGAATTAAAAAAAATAACAAAAACACACCATAAAGGTGTCGTAACATACCTTTGTGATCTGGTAGCTGATGAACCGACGCGTGGGCACGGCAAAAACGTAGTCGAGTTCTTCCAGCGTGTAGCCGCTCGTGTCGGGGACGAAGAGGAACATCAAGATGAAGACGCACACGTTCATACCGCTAATGGAAACGGCACGGGTTAGATAATATAGCCTTCGCGGTTGCTTGGACTTGCAGAGGGTATTGGGGAGGGGAAAGGGGATCGGATCGGATGGTGCAGTTCAGCTCGGCTTACGCGTAGAAACCAAAGGCGCCGGTGGCGGTGAATGTGCTCAACATCAGCGGGAACGTCAGGGACAGAGCGGACGACAAGGCAAAGGTCGCGGAAACGGCCCAGCTGTTACCGATCTCGCGATGCGACAGCGGGAACGCTTCAGCCGAGTATACGAAGGCGACGGGTCCTGTGGTGGTCACACGTCAACAATTAGCTGCGCCGATGGTTGGATGCTGGGGCGGGCACTTACCCTGACCGACTGAATAGAGAGCCGTGAAGGCGTAGACGAAGAAGGCAATCATGCCGACGTGTGCTTTGCTGGACTCGGGAATGTAGAAGCAGAAGCCTGCGGCGAGCAATGTCCATGCCATGTGTGGAAAGGTGGAGAGCAGCAGGGATCTGGGTCCAGCGTCAATGAAACGGGGTCGGGTGGGAATTTCGTGATAGGGTCGTGTCCTTACCGGCGCCCAACCCTATCAATGAGAAAGATTGCCGGAATGGCAAAAACGAAGTTGACAATGCCATAACCTAGAGACGTAAGGAGCGCAGTCTTCTGAGAAGCCCCGGCTTGAACGAAAACCGTCGAGGAGTAAAAGGCGATAATGTTCATGCCTGGCCCGGAGGAGAAGGGCATTGCCCGTCAGCTTCGAATCGATACTCGAGGCCTCGTCTCAGGAGCCAGCTGAGCAGAGCGCAAACTTACCGCAGAATTGTTGGCCCATGAACACGACCAAAGCGGCAACGAGGCTTCTCCGTATGCGAGGTACGGTGATGAGTTCTCGAAGTCGCGTGGCATAGGTCGACCCCGCCGCGATCTCGTACTCGATGACGAGTTGGGCGTGGACGTAGTACAGGTCGCGCGCAGCCTGGATCCTGTGTCGTCGAAGGCGACATAGCGACTCAAAAGCCTTGCGATACCGATTCTTTTTCATCAACCAGCGCGGGGATTCTGAGCAATCGGATCAGCGGATTTGACCAGAAGACTGGATCGGCAAGGGCCATCCCCTTCTTACCTGGGCAGAAGTAGACGAGCAGCGCTAGTGGGACGGCTGGAATAAAAGCCGAGCCGATCTGAAGTCTCCATGCAATGGTACCGACTCGATAAACGACAAGGTTGGCGGCAAAACCCAGGAAGATTCCGAAGGCGGTCCACATCTGCCAGCCCATCACTAGAGCGCCTCGGATGACGGCGGGTGAGTTCTCTGCCGCGTACATGGGAATCGTCGCGGCTAATGTGAGATAGAACGTCAGTCCAATCCATCACGGACCGGGGTGTCGTGTCAAGGTCATACCTTTCAAGCCCATGCCAAAGCCCATCAAAAGCCTTGTCACGAGCAATTGATGCCAGCTCTGGGACAAGGCACCACCGATCGGTGTCAAGACGCAGAATATGGCGGCTACGAAGGTCGCCCCGCGGCGACCCATCAGGTAATTGATGGGATCGGAGAGCCAGCATCCACTTCACTCTCGTCAGTCACGACTGTACACTGAACGGATGGTAGACTTACAAGACTGCGGAGGAGATGTACGGAATGGCGTTCACCAGACCGATCAGCCAGTTATCCCTGCTGGATCCCGAAGCGATGCCAAATTCGACAGGAAACGTCAAGTTCGCCCCATTGGAACCAGTTTGATCCCAGCCCCTTTTGAAGCGTCAGTCACCTCGTCCCGCCCACTGAGAATTCGGGAAAGCCATACTGGACCGCAGCCCCGATAGAGCAGACAAACACGGTGGCATATAGAGCAAACGGGTGCTTCCATCTGTGTGCGATCTCGTCTTGAAGGCTCTCCAATTCGTCGGAATCGAGCTCTTCAATTTCGGCGAACGGCACGCTGGCTTGTGCCACATACGCGCCCTTCTGCAGGAGGGGGAGTATGTCGAGGAGGTCCTTGTCGGTGGCAAAGCGCTGAACTTCTCGCATCAGGTCTTCCTTCGCAATCCCAACCAAGGGGTTGACCAGCCTGTAAGGATTGTTAGCGAGGGGTTGGCATCGGTAGTAGGTGAGTGTCTCTGTGTACTTGGCCGTGCTGCCATCCATGTCAGAGCTTTTCGCAATACGCTCTCCTGTGGCGATATCGCACACCTCATCGTGACAAGTATATGCCACTTGTTCGGTCGTGAGTTTCTCTGTCATGATGTATCGTAGTTGAATAAGAGCTATAAGGCTCCGGGAAAGGGTTTGCGAGCCTGCTGAGAGCTTAAAGTAGAGTCACAAGTATGAGCATGAGTGTAAGCGTCAGGTCGAGGGAAACCCTCACCTCAAATATGTTTTACCAGCCGGGAGTCTCCTGAGTTCTCAAGAAAATCCATCTCGACAAGACGGGCCAGACCCCACGGGGTAGTTGGCCTCCAGCTGGGCTTGCGCGCCGCCATTACCATGGTCGTGAAGAAAGCTTCAAACAAAGTTCACCAAACCCTATTGTCGTTAATGAACACAAGGCGTGTCCGCCGAATTCCCGGAGATGTGTGCTTCTCCGGCGAAGAAAGTAAGATCATTCAACACAACCACGTGTGAGATGGTGTGCATATCTGTTGAACTGGGTGTGGAACGAGAGATTTGTCGATGTGCAGCCATTCGCCATCAGGTTAGCGGCGGGCATGTCGACCGCCGCTGCCGTCAGTAGCAAAGGCAGTCGAAGACATGTAGTGAGACGAAGCTGAAACTATTGCATGAGAGCAGCTGCGTCTCTTGACGAGATGCAAGTGTCTGGTTTCTGCTCCTTGGATAACCGCTGGTACCTCATTAGCGGCGGAATGGTGCCCGCCGACAATATCGGCTTCTTCTCTGCAGACCAGCGGTAAGCGGGACGCCTGGCAATGGCAGAAGCGCGCAATGAAGCACTTATGGAGAGCGCCGGAGAAAGCGGCCAATACATTGCTCAGTTGCTTGCGGTCTAGAAAGTCTTGTCCTCTTGGATTGATCTGTGTTGTAGGTCGTAATACTGAGACTGATTTGCACAAGCACGAAAAGTAACTGAATCGCCGCCGCCGCCGCCTCCCGCCCGCCGCTAACCCCTTCCTGGAGAAGCGGCCATGGCACGGATAAACATTTGATTCGTCCGATGTTGCATTGTCAATGCCTCCCTCGCTCACTCCGCCATGTACCTCGCAGAATCTTGCGGACGAGCTGCTCTTACCGCGCCAGTCGATGTCTCCCCGTCCTCTTCTCCTCTCTGCTCCCTCTCCTCCGGCATCGGGCCACGGTGGTCCAGGCTCTCCCAAGCATGATTCCACCAGAGCACGTATTCATGTCTCCTTGACCTTAAAGCTGCGAAACCTGTCAGCCGTGGCGTAGGTCAGCATTGCAGATGCCCTTCGCCCAAAACTCAGGGAAGGGCTAGATCTTTGCTAGAGAGATCCCAGCATGACGCTCACGCCTCCTCCGCAAAATCCCGTTCGTGTTCTGTTTGTCGGCGCGGTATGCAGTCAATCAACCCCCCGAATCTCAATTCTGGACCTCGAGGCTAAGACCTTTTCTGTTTGCAGGGCAACATCACCTTTGGCAACGACAACGTCCTATGGAACCATTCGCTCCGCATCGAGAAATGCCTCGGCGCGCGACTCGAGGTCATCGGGGTCGTTGACCCCTCCGTCGAGCGCGTGAAGCAAGTGCTTCTCCAGAAACGTGCCTCCGCTGCAGCGCCGTGTTATTCCACAACCAAGCACTTACTCACAGTGCAGGAGGCGAAGGAACAGCTGGACCGCGACATGCTTGGCCGCCCGGATCTTATCGTTCTCGCCACTCCGCCTCATTACCGCGGAACCATGCTACCGGGGCGGGATCTAGAAGCCCAAATCATCGCGACATTCGGCTCGGCGCCTCGTCTGTTCTGCGAAAAGCCGCTCTCGACCGCTCGGCCGGCTGAAGTCTGGCCCGTGGCCAACTTCCTTCGGGATGCCGGCGGCGTCGTCTCCGTGGGCTATATGCTCCGGTACCTGCGAGTGGTGCAGCACGCGAAGTCGATCCTACGGGACAACAACGTCGCCGTCATGGCCGTGACGGCTCGCTACACCATGGCGTACTCGAAAGTGAGGAAGCTGGACTGGTGGAACAAGGCCAAGCAGTGCGGCCCGATCGTCGAACAGGCGACTCACTTTTGCGATCTCTGCCGATACCTCGGCGGGGAGGTCGATCTCGCCTCCGTGCGGGCGTCCGCGCTGGAGCACTACGAGTCCGCGGGGGCCTTATCGACCATGGCAGTCGACGAATCGCAGATTCCCGCGCAGGACCGCATCCCTCGAGCGACAGCCGCATTTTGGTAAGTCACCTCATGCCATGCTCGAGAGCCAACATCTTCTCACATTGTGTCACCTTCGATCTTGACACTTTAGGTATTAAGTCAGGTCGGATGGCTGGATGCTAAAGGATGTTCGCAGGAAATATCAAACCGGGGCACTGGGCTCACTCGTCCACACCGTCAATCTGCACGGAATCAAATACTCGAACGAGATCGTTGTTTGCGGAGACGGGTTCCAGCTCCGGCTCGTCGATCTCTACAGCAGCGCTCCGACACTTCATGTGAGGTAAGTACTGTATGACCGTCGCCATTAAATCTCTGGTGTAGCCCCGGCCTGCATTTCTGCGTTTGATACATGCGGTGCGTAATGACGGACATTGACTCTGATGGATGTGAATTCTTGCAACCGCTCTAGAACCCCGGCCTCCGAGCACGAAGAATCTTTCGCCTATCCCGACGACGACCCCTTTTACTCGGAATTCGCGGCCCTTCTGGGATCACGCGGCATGCCTCCTTCACGACAAGATGCTGCGTCCGGGTCAGAGGAAACCTCGTCTTCCTACCCTCCTCCCGAGATCCTGTCCTCGTACGAAGACGCGTGCAAGACATATGAGTTCACGTGGCGAATCCGGGACGAGAGTGAGAAGTCCAGCGCGCAATGAGTGTCTGTAGAGGGATTGGTCTTGAGACCCAAGGTGCCGCCGCGGCTACAGTATTTGAAGTCTCCCGCCGCATTTTGGCTTCCGATAACAATGATAGCGAAAACGACAATGATGGTGTCAGCGCTACAAGGTTTCTCTAGCCGATTAGAATAACCATGACCTCCAAGCTATATTCCATATGCAGTGCAGAATTTCATGATCTTCGGAATCAAACATCGCGCTCTTCCCATGCGCCTACCATGTTCCAATCTCTCAGTCTCAAGTTCCAAGCCCCAACACGAGTGCCACTGCCACGCCACTGCCAGTCAGGACCGCGTCACCAAGCTGTGTATCCCCCGTCGACCAGCAAGTCCGCGCCCGTGACGTACGCACTGGCCTCGGAGAGCAAGAAAATGACCGGCCCCCTGTAATCCGCCGGGTCGGACAGTCTCTTCAACATGCTCTCCTCGGTCCACATGCGCTCGAGGTGCCCTTGCCCTCCTCCTTCACCGGATGCGAGCACCCCCGCCGTCATGGGCGTGCGGATCACGCCTGGACTGATGGAATTGACGCGGATCGATGGGCCGCCGCCGTCCTGCTCGGGGCATCCCCATTCCGAGGCAAGGTTGCGCGTGAGCTGGTGGACTCCGGCCTTGGAGGCCGCGTATGCTGCGTTTGGTGTGCCCTGCCACGCCACGGCGCCGGTAGAGTTAGCTTGGAGCAGCCCAGACCAGCGGAGCGAGAGTGAGAGTGAGAGTACGAGTGTGGGCATACCTTGTTGACCACATATCCGCTCATGCTCGCAATCAAGACAAAACTGGCAGATAAGCCGCCTCGGTTTGCGTTCTTCCGCACCAGCGTGGCGGCGGCTTGCGCGCAAACCAACGTCCCAATGAGATTGACTTCGACGATGCGCTTCGCCTCGTCGATGGGGAAGCTGATCGAGGGCCCCACCCAGCCGATTGCCGCGCAGTGGACTAGGCCGCGCAGGGGATACCGCGCGTTCGAGACTGCCGTCTCAAACACCGAGGACGTGGATTCGAGGTTGGAGATATCGCATTGGTGGTATGACAGGACAGTGCCGGTTTCGTTTGCTATTCCTTGGAGGTCTTTAAGTACCCCCGGCAAACAAAAGAGGTCAGTGTCGGCGTCAGCGTCGCTGTGGGATGGGATCTGATGTGTGCAAGCGGTCTCTTCTCGTCCACTGGGGAGGCCCGGGAGTGTTGTGTTGCGCTGAGGGGCGGTACGTACCTTTGTGAGCAGAGCTTGCTGCCTCGTGGCGGTCCACGGCGATGACATCGGCGCCCGATTGCAGGATCGCTTTGACCACTGTGAGGCCCATCCCGCCGGCGGCACCAGTCACTACGGAGAAATAGAGCGTAACGTGAGTCTCACTGCCGCGGAGTTGGATTGGAGTTGGAGAAGGAGAAGGAGCCAGCATGGGCTTTCGGTTTCGATGATGCTCTCCTTGTTGTCCACGTACCGATAATGGTTCTGCGGTCGAGGGAAAAGAGGTCCCTAGCGTTGACCTCTGTTGGAGCCCCGGAGTGGTGGCCATTCGTGGCGGCCTCGCCTAAAGGTTCCGTCGCGATCATGATGTTGGGGAGCCTGCGAGCCAGATCGACCAGATATCACGTCTCGGAGTGAGGTGATGGGTGGTGCTTTTGAGGGTGTCAGCTTGAGAATTTGTATAGAACCAAGTGTCTGTAATTTCCAGAGGCAGGAGGTTGCACGCATCGATCTGGCAATGCATTGTCGGGCCGGGGATCGACCATCATCGGCTTGGGAGACAGATCCCCGGGGGCGAAGATCTATAGCCGATAGATGGCCCGTGGAATGATTCTTTGTCTGCAGCATCTGGCAGCGACGGAGCGGCGGGCCGCCGACGAGGGTGCAACCCCCTGCCGCCCCCGCTCGGAGGTGAAGACCGCCTTGGCAACCTCCCCGTATTCCAGATCCCAGTGCTTCCATGTGGTTGATCTCCACCACTCCAGAGAGCGGACATTTGCCTGAGTTAAGAACGATAATGCCGCCGGTCGATCGGGATGTCGGCTCAAGATCGAAAGCGCAAGTTGGTTGAAGCGAGAAGGAAAGACAAACGGCTCGCTCACAAAAGGAGATCGGGCCGTGCTTCAGGTCGTCCCATCTTTCGGCGGTCTTGCTCAGTCCTGTGGGAGACGCAAAGAGATAAAACTCATATGAGCGCTCTTGAACCAGCCCGTATTGTGGCGACCTGACCTGTGAATATCTCCTACATCTTGTTTGGCCAACAGGTATACTGGTCCAATGGCGGCACGATCCCTTCTCGACCGCCTCGAGCAGCTTTGTAACGTGGATGTTGACGATGTCGACACCGAAGTCATCAGATCACTACCCTTCACGCCGCACAATCGTAGGTCTAATCCGAAGAACCTCCTGGCAGCTCCCAACTCACCAACATCAATCGTACAGAGACTTCCAACCAGGCCATCATCACGAAGACTTTGCTGGCCCCGGAGAACAAGGCGCTTCTCGAAGGCCTTGTAGACAAATATGGCAAAGAAGGCTGGGAACATGTCTATGACATGGCGGTATGTCAGCCACGCAAGAAGAGCAACCCATATTCCAGTCCCCTATAAACTCACCTCGGCTTTCTCTAGGCCGTGACTCTCTGCGCTAGAAACGTTCCCTACCTGTCAGGTCGAGTGCTCGTCCAGACCTCTCTGCGATACGTTCATGATCGAGATGCAATTATTCGACACTGCCTTGCGTACGCAGCCGGCTTCGAACAAGCCGGCGTCTCACGAGATCGGTTCGCCATCAAATTGCCATTTTCGGGATCCGCTGCATCGGCGGCCCTCGAGCTCAACGCACGAGGTATCCGCACGCTGGCTACGACGGTCTTCTCTCTTGAACAAGCAATCGCAGCCAGCCAGTCGAACTGTCTGTTCATCAGTCCATACTATAATGGTCGGTAGCACAGGGTCCCACACCTCCTCCTCTTGCTGATCTTGGCCGCAGAAATTGCCGCGCACTTGGACCCGTCGTTACGTCCCAGAGTTGAAGACCCAGCTCTCGAGGTATCATTCCCTATCATCTCGACCAGAGAGATGAAGTGTGCTCATAGTTCTTGCAGCACCCTATGTCAGCCCGTGTGATACACATTCTCAAGACGTACGCGGAAGCATACGCGCAAACTGGCAAAGAGCAGCCGATCTTGGTCATCGCAAGGTGGGTCGGGCACTCTGTTCACGACATTCCACGTGCTGATGCTTCGGCGCTGTGACAGTCACTTCAATACCGCCGAGATTCTTGCCATGGCCGAGCTAGGTTGCCAACATGTGACCATACAAGCGCATAACCTCAAGAAGCTGATGGAGACGCCTGACACGCTCCCACCAGTTGTCGGTACGAAGCCGAAACATCCATATGCTGAATTCGTCATCGCGAACCGCTTACAGACTTTGGCCACTCTGGATCCACTTGCAGGGCCAGGATGGGATGGAGTTTTGGCGACAATGGGCACGGATTTTGTGGCCGACGGCGGCGCCAAGCTGGACAGTTTCATCGAAGCGGATGCCGTCCTGAACAAGCGGTTCGGGGACGCTTGCAAGCTTTTCCTTGGGGCCGAAGAAGAAGCGAAGATGGCTATCGAAAGAGTTATGGCGGCAAGAGGTTTATGAAGCCTGCGATTAAAGGATGGTGCCACAAGGATCCTCCACGCCCAGTATCAAGGTCAAGTACGATGCCTCTGGGCTCAGCCGAGCCGCAAGCGAAGGCAAGCAACCGATCATGTTGATAAACAAAACAGTTGCATTGGGCAAATCTTCCGACACTGCATAGTCTCCAGTGGCACCTGAGTGATCGATACATAACCATTAGCGACTGTGTGTGATGTCAATGCACGGTCAAACTTGGGAGCAGATATTATACGAACCTTTCCGGGCCATTGATAGTAGCATCGACAACCGCCTGTCGCGGCCTATATGTTGCCGGTTCTATCAGTCTGCAAGAGAGGGTATATGAAGAGGACTGAATGGTCTGCCTTGAAGCAAACGAGAATAAGTGGGTGTCTGGAAGATCCTGTTTGCTTTTGCCCACATTCCGACCTTTTGAATCAACGCTCTTGGCGCTCCGAAGCTGTCGTATCATTACAATCGCCTGGAGTTGAAAAGTATTAAGGCGGTAGTTCGGCCGGATCCAGAGTGATTGCTATCTTGTCAGGTCTCCGGTTTGAACTAGACCAAAAAATTAGCTTCGTGGCCGAGCCCGCTGTCCCAATACCACATTGAGGATCGGCAGATTTCATTGACATGGTGGAAGGGCGATCTCACCAAGTACTTCGGCGTTGAAACTGAGCGCTGAGGTGACGGATGTCTCCTTGTTCGCAACGGGAGTCGTGTTAAGACGTGCCGTCGCAGAGGGTGTCTAGGGCGTAGCTTGAACGTTCACTGGCTGGCCCATTCACCTCGGTGGCTCCGCAAGCGTTGCTTTCTGTGCACAGAGCTTATAATTTCTAGGCCGCACTCGATACCTGAACCTGGGATGGCCAATGGCTTCAGAAGCGCAATAGCAGTCTCCAGCAATTCTAAGGTGTCTTCGACCAAATCGGCAAGTGCGGGCGTCTGAGCAGCAAGTGCCAGGATTAGGGCATATACCACCACGCTTGACAGAAGGATACCGATCAGTGAATGATAACCTTGCAATTTGAAAGGATATGCAAACGAATAGCACTCACCACTGCGCTGTACTGAAACTGTATGGCGTCCTTTCCGAGAGGACATGCCCAGCAGTGAGGATAAATATCCGACATGCAGAAAGACACAGCCGGCAACGTTCAAGAACCGCCGTTGGCACACCGGCTTCTTGGTCTGCGGCTCGTGATGTCACGTAAATCACAAATGGTCTATAGATGTTGTGTCTGGCAGACCAATATCTGAGCCGCAAAACACAGGCTTGTGCACTTCCTCTGGAGGTGGCTGAAAGATCCGGTTTAATGGCCGTTGGCAGCGACTCGTACCATGTTATGAGCTGCCGATCGAGTTCTTCGCACACTCTCAGTAGTGACGCATCGGGGTTGACTAGAAGCGGGCCAGATGAGCTTTGCGACCGACCCACATATAGGGAAATGCCATCGGTGAAATAGATGGTATGGTGGACGCGGTTGGACAAAGACCTGGCTGATATGTCGGCCAGCGAGTATAAGCTCTCCGACGCCGTGGCGTTGCTGTAGGTCGGAAAGGGCATCCGGTCGACCAGTAGTTCGATGCCACTTCTAGGCTGATGGAACTCGGCCAGGATATCACTAAATTGCTCAATTATCAGTCTTCGGCCCTTAGTCGTCATTTTAGATCCAACAAGCGCACCATTCGATCAAGAAACATGTCCAACCGACTCTGATGACACTCTCTTGGGTCCTTCGGGACAAGTGCTCCTTGCGCCTGAGAATTTCGGTCAGATTGTACATCGCAGCGCAATGGTGGAGCGGCCAAACCAACATTTGCTGAACGCTTGTTGAAGCCATGTGTACAACTCTCCAGGCCATCAATGGATCAGTAACATAGCAGAAATAAAGGGCGCAGAGGACGAGGGCTTGGGAAAGAACAAGGTCTCCGCTAAAAGTTGCAGCCCAAGAGGGGAACAGTATTCGAAGAGCTTGTTTGATTAGTTCATCACCCGAATATTGGACTTTGGTTGGGTCAATCGGGTCCGATGCTGTGATGCCCAATGCAAAGATAGCCAGGAACAATGCAGAGCATGAATTGTCCGAGAGACCCTCGCTCATTGTTTTGTCATACTGTGACCTCAACTCCTCCCACTCGAAAATAGGCCGGTATAGATGGACCGTCGACAGGTACCGTTCCAAGCAATCATCTGCGACGGATCTTTCTATGTTACGCCAGTTCTGGTCGGCATCGACATGTGTCGCAAGGAGGCTCTGCAACGACCACGTCCTTGGTCGATTCTCCTCGACTAGAAAAACAAATTCGTCAGGGAAGTCGCCCACCAAGCTGCGCATCTGAGGAAGCCTAAGAAGACTGCTCAAGCTCGTTTGGTGACCCAAGGGAATTGTCAGAGGGGGTACTTCATGGTTCGCATGGCTGGTGTCGCCGTCCATTGTGTGGCTCACGATATCGGTAAAGTGCTCTGAATTGGCATCTTGCTGCTGAGGCTCACGTGCATTTACGCGGGACACGCCCTCACGATTGGTAACAGTTGGGGTCGGCGATGGATGCTGGAGGGGATCGAGCGTATGACGAGCTGAAGAGGCAATGGCTATCGAATGTTGTTGCAATACATCCTCAATCGTGTCCAGTCGCCGTGAATGTTCTTCCGAAATGTCATGTCTGCGACTTCTGTCAAAGCTCAGCATTTTCGGATGGTCGGACGACTCAAGGTCTTACTTTGGGGACGGCACGTCTTGATATTCACAATTCAGACCTCTCTCGCGGCAAGTTCTGCACATGGGAATCTGCCCGTCACACCGTCTTTTGCTGCATACCAAGTCAGCGTCAAGGACTCTATTACAGTAGCACATCGGTCCATGTGTTTGGATTCAAGTACCGGTATCGGCAGTATGTGCATGCCATATTTCTCCGCTTCGGGGCAGCACTCATGTTGTTGTGTTCTGAAGTACAGCTAGTAAGCCACACGTACGCAGGACGAACGGGTTTCCAGCGACACCGGTATCATTGCTGA
Source organism: Phialophora chinensis (assembly GCA_016109575.1). Lineage (NCBI taxonomy): Eukaryota > Fungi > Ascomycota > Eurotiomycetes > Chaetothyriales > Herpotrichiellaceae > Phialophora > Phialophora chinensis. The sequence goes on along the minus strand of JADWPU010000003.1, from coordinate 2,900,095 downwards.
AGCATCAATGCTGAAGGTGACAATGTTGCGAGAAGTCACTGAACGTCAGCGCGCTTTGGCACGCACTTCGAATATGGATTCTGTATGTAGCAATAGTTTGCAAGAGTGCTCATTAGGTGCAGGCCACCCAGCAACTGGGGGTCGCGGGGGCCCAAGAGCCACTACCAGCATTTCAGCTAGCGTGATCTGGTGTCATTGGAGGGGCTTAACCCGGATTGAAAGCGTGCGATCTTTTTCAGTGCATTTTCACTTTCGCTTCTGATGCCCCTCGCGTTCGCTGTGATCGCGCGTTCACGGATAGATATGGCACTGTGCTCCTCCCTTCCCTCACAGACTCACTCCCGGGGAAAATTGAGTGGACAAATGATTCGAGAGAAGCTATGCTATGCTACGTCTTATGTATAAGCCAGTGTCCCGACCGAGTCTGAGATATTGAACTCCGGAAACATGTCTTGCAAAATGATAATACTGCTCCCTAGGGAAAACTAATCGGCGCGACCATCTGGGCCTCCAGCCGAACGCAAGCAATGATTTCATCTCATTAGCCACCAGGAGACGGCCGTAGATGATCTTATAGTAGAGACTGTTGATGACATGTCGGTCGCTAGCGGCGAAGAACACGGTATGTAAGGTGACTTGGTTGCTTGTGACACTCGTACTTTGCTAATAAGCAGTCTCAATCTTCAATGTCCGATGAGGCCGACTTCAACGCGAGAAGCTCTTGGGCACCGATTATAGATCTTTGTTAATGGAGCATACGCGTCTTCCCATCGTGAGGACTAGAAGGCCAGCTGTCTGGCCCCATCACTTGCATGAGAGAAATGGTGATCCCGTCCATTATGCAAGCAGATGGTTCCGGAGACTGCTTCGCAAATCAGAGCAGCGGCAGAACTCCACCAGCAATGGTGTTGTCGGCTTTCATCAGCAGTTCCGGCGTCGATTCACCATGCAAGACTTAGCTGTTCAGCGTCAGAGGATTTCGGCAGCCGTGACTGATGCCGTTCTGGGTGATTTGGCTCGGAATATACACCATTTATCCTGTTTGAATCGCCAACACGAATCCTGTCAAGTAACCTCCACCGACCTGTTGCATCAGAGATTGGCCAGCAAATTCGCGCAAGGCTGACTCTGTATACGCCGGCAACGAGGCTTCTCCGTGTCGAGGATCCATTTGGCAGCAGTTCGACAAGCTGGCGAATTTCGAGGACTCATAACATCTCGCGCATTTTGTCACAGCCCTTCTTAGCCCTTGCACATTAAGCCTCCGTAGATGCGCCCTGTTATTGCGCCGGTTGTATCGCTAGGTTGGGTCACCATGGATGCCATGGGGTACTCACGAAGCCATGCCCGCCATCTCCCCTCCCGAGTGCTGGGACATGGTTAGTCTTGAGATTGTCCGCCGGGGAGAACGAGAGTTTCGGAGGTCAGGAATATAAGGCGGAATATCATGGTGGTACCTGCTTCCAGCCATAGAGCGAAGCTATCTACGCCCGGGCAAGTCGTCGAGCACAAAATTTCGATGGCAACGTACCTACCTGCTTCCAGAAGAGCGGACGCGCCCCGTGGTAACATGCGCCGCGGAGGAGAATGCGATGCTGTTTCTGTTTCTTTGCTATTGATCACTGGGAAGGATGAGCTATTCTAGCACCGCGGAGTAGATGAAAAGATTTCCATTAGTTCAAGACTTCCGTGCTCAAGGCTTCCAAAGCTGCGTCGAGCTAGATTTGCCTTGAGCTTGAGGTGAGCCCGGGGAGATTTGGGTCGCGCCGAAGCCGAATCCTGTTTTGTGCGCCAGTTGTCAGCCAAGCGACTGCGACCAAACATACATTCAGGGAAGAGAGCAGTGAAGTCCGAAGGAAAACGCCTTGCTGCTGTATATTATCGAGTCCCTCACCAGTGTCCGTATTCAGCTACAAAAAGTGTTTGTGATACGAAGGGTTCCCTCAGTTCCCTAAGCCGCTGACTAATTGGTGCCTTACCAAGTTTAGTGCGATCGCGTGAACTCGCTTATCCACCAATCGAGCTTCGACAACTGCGGGGTTAGCAAATTGTTGGAGTACATTCATCACAGAAACTCGCCCTGAGCTCGCCATTCGTGAGCCTCGCGCATGGGATTAGTTATCGGGCCTTGAGAAAGTATTTGTAAACCGCGAGCACATCATCGCGGGGTTGAGCGATCTCAAAGAGAAATATAAGCCTTCAACTGCAAGGTCAAGTACATAGGTCATTCGTTGACCTCCGTCTCTCCTCGGTCGCGGACTTGATTGGTACTTGTGACAGGGCGAATTTCCATTGCACCTTCTTTCACTCTTCCTTCAACTTTGCATGACACCTAGTGCTTCGCAAACCACTCACAACAGGCTCAGCAGTGAGGCTCACAGATTCAATTGGCCCACAATGTCGTCGCAAAAGGCTTGGGCGGTTATCGCAGGCGTCGGTCCTGGCACGTAAGTCTCCATGTTATTCAACGCCCTCAAGTGAATACTGACACCACCAAAGGGGCGCGTCCGTTGCTCGTCGATTCGCTAAACACTACGCTGTAGCCCTCCTAGCTAGGAAGCCGGAGAATTTCGAACCCCTTGCGAACGAGATAAACGCTGCTGGCGGCAAGGCGATTGGCATCAGCACCGATGCCTCCGACAGCAAGAGTGTGAAGGCTGCATTTGAACAGCTGCAGAAAGAGTTTGGCGGAGCTCCGCTAGCTGCTGCGATATATAACGTGGGAGGCAGATTTGTCAGGAAGCCTTTCCTCGAGCTGACAGAAGAAGAATTCGAAAGTGGATGGGAAGCCAACGGGTAGGTTGAGACGGCCGCCGAGCCAAAGAGCCAAGGTATCCGGCATGGGCATTTGGGCTGACTTGTGAACTACTCGATAGACGAGGGGCATTTCTCTTCTCGAGAGAGGTCCTGCCACTCCTTCTTAAGAACACTGATGCCGAACACCCACCAACTCTGATCTTCACGTCCGCTACTGCGGCCATGAAGGGCTCTGCCAACTGCGCAGCTTTTGCTACCGGCAAGTTCGCAATGAGGGCTTTGGCACAATCATTGGCAAGGGAGTTTGGTCCGAAGGGCATCCACGTTAACCATGCCATCATCGATGGAGTTATTGATATTGAGAGGACCGCCCACTACAAGTTCGATCATCCGGAGGCCAAGATTAAACCCGATGCCATTGCCGACGCTTACTGGTATTTGCACACCCAGCCGCGGACTTGCTTTACCAACGAGATCGATATAAGACCAGCAGTCGAGAAGTGGTAGGAGAGATCCGGAGAAGGGCCACGGTGGCAATCCTCCTGGTGATGCCGACTTCAACCTGGCCGGTGTGAGGGTTGGTGGTCTGTACCGCACCCGTGCCTACGCTGAGCTGTGTGGCTTTCCATCAGGTCAATGTCGGACGTCGGATGCCGGAATACTGGCAACCCGCTGTATTCTCTTCCTGGAGGCATTCATTGTTGAGCACAGTCAATAGTGGATCACCTACCTTACACTGTATCGGTTCCGATGCGAAGAAAAGATTATTTATACACTATCAGAACTACGCACGTCATGGCCGCCGCAACAACTTCGAAGAGCGTTCCATTGCCTTAGCGGAGTCCGCTTACTTCACTCTGTGTATACTTTCCTTCATGGAATAGCCTGAACATTTCAGCTCGTCCACGCCACATGCACTTCTTCGTTTCCGTGATAGTGTCGCCCCCGAAGTGTGGCCTGACAAATGCTTCTGCCAAAGCAATAGGCATAGCATCGGAAGCCTCGGTGTTGCGCCATAACAACGGACACGGCCGGAGAAGAGCCGTAATGCAGGGGCGAATCGGCCGAAGCGCATCTCAGCAGTCTCGGTGCGATTGAAAACCGTCGAACAATTCGAAGCGACCATGTGCTGAATATAGCGGGTCGAGCGGCACGTCCGTACGCAATCACACGCCGCAGAATGATGTCTACTCCACATGGGGACCCCGGCGGACTGATTCTTGCCTGTTTATCTCCGCCTCCACCGGTATCCAACCCTTGAACTGGAGGCGCTCGGCCTCCCACATTGTCGCATCACCAGCGAACCATGACGCATCACCAATTCTTTCCGCCGAGGCTCTGCACCACGTTCCAGCACTGTGATTCACCGGCAGCTCGTCCAGCGGAATTGCAACAGGGTTGCCGGACCACACCCAACAATAGTGCTCCGCAGACTGCATTGACCTTCCTCTTTGTGTTCTAGTCAAGCAAATTGCTGGCCGCCTGCTTCGAGTTGTCGTCCCAGCACCGCAGTGCTTCTTCCAAAAACGATTTCCGCCCCGGGATGGTGATTCGCTCGTCTCGCAATGTGGCAAGGCTTGCGAAGCTTGTGTCTGGGTCAAGCACTACGCTATCATGCACTTCGGCAAGCCAGTGCACACTTGCCGTATCGTCTGTAACGCTTCATAATGACGTCCGAAGACCTGCTCCTGACGACGACGGCCTGGCACCACTGGATGCGACCGGCGACTGATGGGTCCCTGGTAGGACGCGTCGTCATTGCATGAGACGTGCACTGGTGCATAATTGCATCCATTCACTGGTGGACCTGTGCCTTTAACCGACGTGACGACGAGCGCACACATTCGTGCGCCACCGGTCCGTTCAGGATGATCAATACCTAGGTAGGTGGTTACGAATCAAAAACTTTGCGGAAACTGGATATGGCCATGCTCCGAGGTCGAGGTCATGGCTTGTGGGTGTACATCAAGGGGACCTTCACCCCAGATTGTACTATATATATTTCGTGATTACTCTTCCGCCTCGTTTCCCCAGATTTGCCCTCTTCCCCAGGTCGCTACAACCCAGCAACCCCGGATTGGTGAATATTAATCAAGGACGATCCGCAGCAAAAGAACACACCGTGAAAGCAGCATGTCAAACAGTCAGCCAGATCCGCTGGTTCGCCAGCACACCAACGACATCGAGTTGGGTGTTTCGGACGTTTTGCAGCGTCATGTCACAAGGCATGTTGTGGCGCCAAAGCCGGTCTCGCAAAGGAAGCTCGATTTCGAGCACAAGCGACCTCGGATCCTGCGTGAAATGATGGCAGAAGCGTATGTTATTCCCCCAAGAGCTGGACCTGTCGCAGACGGCATCTGAAGCCACCACGATCTCAACTTGAATGCAAAAGATCGGCACTAACAGCAAACCAGGACCGGCGTCTTCTTCTACGTCTTCCCTGGCATTGCTTCAGTCGCTTCTTTCACGTTGGCCACTACCAACGGAGTCGGCGCCGAAGTGGGAATCCCCGTCTTTGGAACTCTCTTCCAAATCGGTTGGGCCTTCGCCATTGGCATCGCATTTGCCATTATCGTAAGTCCGCCTCCGGTCTGGGTTTGGGGTTTCAGATCTTGATGCCTAGGGGGAAGGCTGGTCCTGGACCTTCGGACCTAGCCTCAGACTTCGACGAGCTACGCTAACATACCTGGACCGATTAGACCTGTGCACCTGTGAGTGGTGGGCATTTCAACCCAGCTATCACGTTGTGTTTTGCTATATGGCAAGGTGAGTTGCACAGACTCCTCGGGACCAATGGAACGTCCACGTCCAAGTCTAACCCGCACCGCTCGACTACAGGCTTCCCGTGGCGCAAGGTCCCGCACTACATCTTCTCGCAAATCTTCGGCGCCTTCATTGCCGGCCTTTTCCTCATGGCCTGCTACTGGCCGCAGATTCAGGCCGCCAAGGCCATTGACCTGAAAACACACGGCACATCTGTGTACAACGGCGGCGTCGCCAGCATATTCTGTGCGTTCCCGAACCCTGACCAGACCAACCAAGGGTATCTGTTCTTTCAGGAGTTCTTCGTCGATTCCTACATTGGCATCGTGATCTGGGCATGCTTGGACCCGGCGAATCCCTTTGTGAGCGCCACGAGTGCGCCCTTTACAATTGGTATTGCGTATGCGGCGATGGTGTGGGGTTTTGCTGGTAAGTTTCAAAAGATCTATCGTTGCTTCGATGCGTATGATCGCGGAGGCGTGTTGTGCTGACAGAAGATCCCAACAGGTAACACCCTCTCCACCAACCTGGCAAGAGATCTGGGTACGCGTATCGTGGCGGCAATCTTCTTCGGCGGCGAGGCGTTCAGCTACAACAATGGCTACTCGTGGATTTCCATCCTTGTTAACGTTCCAGCCACGATCTTCGCGACTGCTTACTATGAGTTCCTCATGAGGGATAGTCTGCAGAAGATCCATGGCGGGCACGCTGAACATGAGGGCGGAGAGGAGGGCTTGTCCAGATATTTGAGTAAGGTGACGGGGGAGGATATTCCGACCAACAATGCGAGCACCGAGCGTGGGATGATGAATGCGGCAAACGGTGTTTATGAGAAGCAATTTTGAGCCGAGTTCAGCCGAGTTCAGCCGAGTTCAGCCGAGCGCATTTGAGTGCCTAAGACAACAGGATTTGTATGAAGTGTCTCTCAAGGGAGAGTATCTCAAAGAGACGACCCCACTGAGCGGTGCGTGGTGTGATTGGCAATAGTAGAAGTCAAAGTCAAAGGTTGGGGTGGGACATTCCCTCACCTTCAACTACATCCAACACTTTGGACGTATCCCTGTAAGAGTTCCACCCTGAAAAACCTTGATTTGAACAATTCGTGGAGAGTCAAAGGAAGTGAGCCGCATGCAAATTAGATGTAAAAATCAGGTTCACACGGTAATTGGGTGTGTGGAAAAGTAGTAGGGGATTATGAAACCACGACGAATGCTAGAAGAAATCGGATATGGAATACGAGTTTGTCCCTCGCCATCAAATACATTCAACTCAGAGGACGTGTCCTAGTTGACTGTCTGCCGGCGAGGCCGCATGCTCGGTTCAAAATAGTGAGCATGGGTGTGATTCAATATGCGCCAGCCGTATACCTTGGGCAACCAAAGGAGGAAGGTAGACAAGGAGATATTACTGGCATAACCTAACGTGACGACGAAGGTAGTGGTTAAAAAAGACGTGAGCCATCTGCATGGTTGCGCTTGCGGAGGGTCTCATGGCAGAAAGTCGTGGCTGCTGCATCAGGCAGGATCGGAGACGACATGGTCAGAAAAAAGAACGGGGAATTGCCTGTGGTCTGGGAAGCCTGGAGTCACCGACAACAGCTTGCACACCAGCGAAACGCCAGGGTGGTAAGGTGTCACGGTTTCTCGCTTCGTTCCCAACCGTGCATCAAGCTGGCGAGCCAATCTTGGCTCAGCCTGCTGTGTTTCTCAAGGGAACTTGAAAGGAATTTCGACCTTTGTGACTTGATGCTTTTCCATTGAGGACGTCCACGTCGGGGTATGTAGGACGTTCTGCTTCTATCACCCGCTTGTGTGTGTGTTTTGACGATGCTCCTCGTGTCGGGCATTCCCGAGGTTGAAGCTAGCCCGGAGATGCCTTTCAATGCGTTGATTGTTTTCGGCGCACGTTGCCAGTCATTGTTCACAACTCACCAGCCTTCCCTCTTGGTCGGCTACTCCTTCGACTCCTTCGACTTAACGGCCTCCCTGCCCTTACCGATCCTCTCCAGAATCTTCTCCCGGTCCTTATCGAGCTTCAACTTCGTCACAACAACCTTTGAAGGGTGAACGCCGATGGGCACAGATTGGCCGTTTGACTTCTCTCGTGAGACTCGCTCAATGTGAATGAGATATTTCAGGCGGTAGACGGAGGTGACTTTGCCTTCGCGGCCTTTGTTGGAGCCTCGCACGATGGTGACTTCGTCGTCTTTGCGGATGGGGATGGAGCGAACCTAATTAGAGGGAGAAGGCTTGTGAGATCCTGTTCTCCTGCCATGCCATTTTTCGAGGGAACTAATACGTACATTGTGCTTTTCTCTTAATTCCTTGCTAAGAGGAGCGCTCATAATTGTTCGACGGACGCTGGAGGGGGCTCCGAAATGGAGTTTGCGAGACTTGCGCCTCGAGGCGGCGATGCCTGGGACCGGGTCAATTTCATTTCTGATACAAAGAATCAGTAGTGAGTGAGTATAGCGTACCATGGTTTGACTTTGTCATGGCTGCGGTTCTGGCGGTGTTAAGGGAATGTTGGAGCGACGACGAGATCTCAAACATCAATCTGTAGATTTTCAAAATTCGGCAAGTGCGACCATCGGTGCCAAGAGTTCAGCACTCCGGTGAATCATTCGGCTTTGTAATGCAGAAGCCGGAATTCGCGCCACTCTCGTGCCTCGCTCCGTCTGCGACGATCGCACCCGCAGGCCCCATTATCTTCAACCAAGTCACCACCATCGTTCGAATTGTGCGCGCAAGAGACATGCGCGACAGGGATAGAAATAGTTTGTCGCGTATCGGAGCGCAACGTTGATATTCCTCTATGACCGCTTGAGCGTGCCCCGTGCGTCTAGTCGCCCACGACCGTTAAGGTTCGGGGGACATCGTTGATACTATGGTTGGAGCTCAGCTGCCAGTCGCGGTGACTGTTTGAGGGTGTAGGAGGCTGTGATGTCGTACCCGCCGCTCACTAACTACGGAAATCACTACGACTCCCACCAAGGCCAGCGGAACCAGAACAACTCATACAACATCTCGAGCGACCCGTACGCAAAGCAAGTATCCTATCCGGGTGGTATTGGACATTCGCGGTACGGCTCTTCGGGCTACGATGGGTCAAACCAGTCTCATCGGCAGGACTACTCCAGCGGCTCGCGCCAGCGATCGACTTATGGCAACGAGGGCTCCAACGACGTGAGTGCGCAGAGGCAGAGTCAAGAAGATTGGACACAAGTCAGCAATTACGCGACTCAGGCTGCAGCAGGAAATTCAGGGCACAATTACTACAACTCGTCTACTTCAACGAGCCAGAGTACCCAAGGGTTGGATAGCTTTGCGTATGCCTCAGGACTTGACGATGCAAGGCTCCAGCGACACGGCCAACATGTACCACGGTCGAATACGGTTTCCGGCGCTGGATATGCCACATCTTCTGGCTCACATGTGTTAGATCGTGCCCAGTGGTCGGCTGCCACCCCAAGCACATTGGTACATAGCACGGCCTCTTCGAGTCACTCCTATCAGAATGATTCACCTTCCTCGCAAAACCAAAGTAATGGTTTGTCCGCAGCAGCAGCAGCTCTCGCTGGGGCAGTAAATGCACGCTTCTCACAAGCTACGCGAGAGATGGGAGGCCACTCATCAACCTCACCTGTGGTGGAAAGTTCTACCTCAATGCAGCCGTCCGTTCCCAAAAGATCTGCCTCACCTTACCATCCACCTCAATCTGCCACAAACCGACCACAGAGACACCAGTCACAGAGCCCGTTACAATCAAGTCAAAGCGCATCACATATGGGGACATATCAGCACAGAGCACAGCCTACAATACCTGGCCAGCACGGCCAAGCCTCGGGTCAAAATCCTCTATCACGAGGATCACAGAATAATGCCCAGCCAGTCAACACGATTTCAAGCCTCATAACCCCCTCTCTCGACGAACAATTCCAAAACGAGTATTCAAGAGCAGGCGAGCCACAGGCCATGCCAAGCTACATCGACCCGACTCAAGTCTTTAACCCTCACGCCAAAGAGCACGAGAGAAGACGTCGGCAGGCAGCAGCTCAAGCCGAGGCTGAAGCGCGGAAGAGAACAGGGGAAGACACTGCTGCAAAACGGAACGCTGAAGAAGCCGCTGCGAAACAAAATACGCGACAAGCGGCTACGAGGGCTGCCGAGAAAAAAGACCAACGAAAGGTCGCTACAGCGAGGAAAGCCCAATCGTCACACCAACAGAAGCAGCCAAATACTGTTAGCAATATCCATCCGCCGCGAAGTGAATCCGCCGATACCACCTCTCCTCGGCCTGACCAGGCATCAACGGACATGACGGCCGGTGAACCGAGTATGGCAGCGGAGCTTAAAGCAATGATGGAAAAAATGAAAGAGTTCCGCGACAAAGATCCTGGCCTGTTTCAGAAGCTATGGGACGACATGCGCAAGCCTGTTTCGGGACCCTCGAGCGCAGCGCCTCTACAGTCGCCATCCCCTCAAACGGTTCTACAGCAAACTGTTCCTCCTGCAGAGATGCCAGTTCCTGTTCAATCTGGGCAGCAACGTCAGTCTACACCCGAGTCTATGACTGTCATGCCGTCTGGACTCAAGACTTCTCAACAATCTGACGCCCTAGCCGACGTGCCACGGCCAGTGAAAATGAATGGATACAAGGCTACGGTGCTGAACAATCCTGAAAATCTACCCGACCTGGGTCGATTCCCCGCCGAACGACGTTTTCGACTGAGGTATTCGAAGCCTCCTTCAGAAGGTGCTGCACAACCCGCAGCTACTCAAGCAGCTGTTGCTAACCAGTCACCCACTGCTTCGAACCAAGGAACTCCTGCTCCCCCTCTGCAACCTCAAGCTGGAGCAACAGCGGGGCCGCCACCTAGAGGAATACGTCCGCTTACTCAAGGACTTCCTCCTAAAGGTCCTGCTGGTGGAACAATCTGGCCTGAAGATAAGCGTAAGGCTCTTGCAGATGCTGCGATCGTGGCGCTTAAAGCAGTGCCGGAGAACGCATCAATTGCCATCACAGCTGCGGACATTCATGACATGCTCGAGCAGAACCCAAGCTATATTGATCTCTGCGAGCTGCTTGAGAAGAAAGGTCTCAAATTCCATAGGGGTCAATTTGCGCGACACCTTCTGAGCAACGTACCCTATCTTAATGGACCCTCCGGTAAGCGGCTTCCCACACGTTCGAGTCCTCCACAAAAGCGCAATGCAGCTCCTTCAATCCCTGTTCAGGATATCATGGTTCCATCCACGGCCGCCGCAATCTCCACTGGAGCCCCAGACAATATAGGCAATACCGAATTCCAAGCTGTTAACGAAGGAGTGAATAATCCAGTCGTGAAGTCTGAGAAGTCCATCTTTCGCTCCCAGCTGCCATCTGGAGCCGCATTGCAAGTGCCACGACCGAGACAGTCCAGACCTCACCCCCTCGCACGCCTTGAACCGGCCCCGGGTTCGAAAGAGGCTATGGCTCGCAAACGAGATTTCTCAGAATTAGTCGACCTCACGGCATTGAGTGATAATGAGGACTATGTGATGTCTAAGATACAAGCTCGGGTCGATAGTCCTTCGCCAGAGCTTATTGACCCAATCCAACAATTCCAGGAGAGCCATGTCTTGACAAACGCGCAGCGACTTCAAGCCGTGGGACCACATCCAGCCGTACCTCCGCTACCCACGCAAAACGGTATGCTTGAGGTGCCTCTTCGCTTCGACCCAACCCAAACTCCGTATCCACAGAGCTACGCACCACTTCCACGTTATCCCGCGGCTCAGCCAGCCCGGCTATTGCAGATGCCATCACCGACACCCGCGCAGCAGCGGCCATTCAAATGCCTAGCCAAACCGATCAACAGACTAGAAGCCCTGCGTAAGACAAGTTACGACGCGAAAACAGTGGCCCGTGATCTTCTTATTGCTGTTGGCAGACATCCCACTGAGCGCCAACTCAATGCACACTTGGCAGGCCTATTAGACAAGTATATCGAAATCGATTCCGACCTGAGTACGTTTGAGTGGGATGCGATAGATCCAGGTGGACCCCCTATGCCCCAAGTCCCTTACGTCGATGTTCCGATAGGACCACCACGACTTGAATGGGGACGCCGAGGACGTCCTCCGAAGCTCGAGAACAAAACCGAGGGGCATCCGGCACGCCTGCCTGATTCGGACAGGCGTCAAGTGCCTGCGCCCTCCACAAATGGTGAGCATGCTCCAGCTCGTCGCGGGGAAGAGAAGCCAGGCTTCGACAAGGCTCGGGCACAGAGGTCACCCGTGCAGGTGAACACTGGTTTAGGGTCGTCTCATATCGTGCAGCGAGGTCCTGGTCGGCCGCGACGAGAGTCTCAACGAACTCCAAAATCGACTCCCAACTCAGTCCATCGGAAGCGGAAACCAAGCAGTGTCGTTTCGCTCGAAGAGAGACCTGCCTCGGAAAACAAGCGATCTAGGCGGAGTGCCTCTTCACGACTCACACCGACCGTTACACCTTCCAATTCTGCGGGGAAGATGGAGAGCCCTCGTTTGCACCCAAGCGGAAAGCGGATAGGTCGCCCTCCTAAGTCACAAAACATTCACTCTGCATCTGGCGCCGTGGAGAGAGCTGTGACCCAAATCAGCCAGATGGGAGTCAGTGTTCCTCCAAAACCCATCTCGGCAAGCAATCCTGTGTTCAGGTGTCGCTGGAAAGGCTGTCAGGCCCATCTTCACAATCTTGAAACCGTCCGAAACCATGTCTCAAAGGTGCACCATCCCACGAGCGAACAGCTAAGAGACCAGAATGGGTACATTTGCTGGTGGAAAAAATGTAAACTCCTAGTCGAAGACGAGGACGGAAACCTTGGTCCCTCTCAGATCTTTAGCCGTCGGGGGGATTGGCTGGGGCACATCGAAGGATCGCATTTAAGAGAGGTCGCACAGAAACTTGGGGATGGTCCGTCACTCAAGCATACTGGTAAGCAAATAAACAAGCGAGCGTCATTCCCATTTGACGTGACGGGGTTTTCATTCAATCCTACATCACTTGCACCTCCTACACCACCCTACTCAAGTCCTGTATCAGTGGCTAGAACATCCTCTCACACAGATCCTCAGACGATCCTCCAGGATAGAACGCGCTACCTCTCCGACTCGGAAGGCCGAGTCGTCACCCCAGACGTTACGAACCCAACTACACAAGACGATCTCCAGCAAGACACCATGCGTCTGCTCAGTGCGGCCCACAAAAACTCGGAAGAACAAGCGCAGAAAGCATTCATCAAGACTCATCGGCAGGAGAAAAGCAACCCGAGGGCCGTCGCGGAAGAGACTCTGAAGGCTATGGCCGCTCGGAAGGCCAAGATCGGGGCGGGAATCGACAGAGGAGGATGTATCCTTGTCAATGAAGAGAGAAGGGCCACATTGATTCAGAACCCGGGCATCCAGAGAGTTGTGGAAGGGGATTATTGATTGCATGGGATGTTTGCACCTTGAGACAGGCGACGCCGGACATTTCTCTCTCAGGGCATGTCGGAATTCCTTGAAGCGTCTACACAACCCTGCGATTATTGTCGCCGTGCAAGTCCAGCCACGAGACCGAAGACTTCAGTGAGAGGGAATGAAGGCCAAAGTGAGGCCAACCTGAAGACGATGCCAGAGCAGAAATCTTTTGAACGGGGAGCGTCACGACAAGCAGTACCACAAAGCTGGAAATCTGTATCATTATTTTTAAAGTGCCAACTTGAAGTTGATACGATGCCATCAAGCACAAGTCTTGAACTCGTACAGTTATCGACGTGAACATGAACATGAACATGAACCTTGAATCTTGAATCTTGAATTTGACCCTGAAATGTCAGGAGCGCAGACGGCAAGTTGGAAATGTCCAGCAAGATGCCTCGTACATCCATAAGCCCCAAGTACAGCGCTCCGCACAATAAGTACAGGGCTTCTACTTTCGCCACAGAGTCCAGAGAATACATCAGGCCGATCCTCCCCTATGCATCACTTCTGTCTCTACAGTACCTCGTACTGTACGTACATGCTTCACGCTGCAGAATTAACCTTTCGAAACACCAAAGTACGGGAAGGACATCATGGTTCTTTTCTACACATGTATGTTCTATGTTCAGCATGTCGATCGCCATGTCAGTGTTTTGCACCCTGACAGGCGATTTGGCGGACATCTATGCTTCGTCCGCCCGCACTGAACGGGGCCATGCCTGGACCTTTCTGTCCCTGGATTTTGGTGATATGTCTCTTAGTTTGATGGGGGATCGAATGGTCGAGGGCCCGAAGAAGTAGTCCTGATAGCTCCTGGCCTGGACTCGAGTTGAATTGGCTTGATCTGACGGACTTTGCCTTGACTTGACGCAGGCTACGCGGCGCGTGGATTGTATGGACAGAGGTCTCTGATCTCTGGGGCCTCGTCTCTCCTGCTCCTGCTCGTTTCTCTTCCTCTCGCTTCTTTCTCCACATCCCGTAACCCAGGAGGAAAGGACCGGGGGCACAGGCACAGGCACAGGCAGGCCATTGCAGCGGTTGTTGGCTGGTGTATCGCTCTCTTCCTGCTCAGCGATTCCAGTCCAATCCCCTCAATTCAATTCACATGATCCTGCTCAGTCTCATCCGAGGCCGAGTGTGCCCTCCTGACTCGCCGTACAATATTAAGGCCGTTCCTGTCGTTCTTACGACCCCCCTCCCCAATGATTTATATGTCATGCTATCTCCTCTCTCTCTCTCATGAAGACTCCAGCCCCACAGGCTTCACGGCCCCGACTCCGGCCTTCTCATCCTTGAGCTCGGAGCTCAACTCGTCGTCCTGGGCATTCACTTCGAGGAAATGATACAGCACAATCAGCAGCATTGCTGCGCTGCCGAGGAAGATGGCAAGAGAGTACAGTTGGGAGTCGGTGATCATTTTGCGCAAGTTCTGTTCTGGTTGGAGGGGTACACGCGGGTAGGTACAGATCTCGGGAGGAAACAGAATTTGATCGAGCGTCAGGGGAGGCCAAGCTGAGGAAAGGACGCTCGCTCAGCTGAAGTGAGATGAAGTGGAGTCGAGGGGGGGGGTGGCAGGGTTGGGTGGTCCGTAGGATAGCTGAGTCTGGCTTGTAGGTCGTACTCGAGAAAAGGGTGGCCAGTTTATAGGAGATGAGTTGCTTTGTTCTGCAATTCACGGCTTGGGGGTGGAGTTGGAGCAAGAGTGCAATGAAAGCTTGGATGAGGAGTGTCGAGGGGGCAGTGATTCTATATAGCTAGGTAGGGTCCTGTTGCTAGAAGTCGGAGCGAGGTAGGAAGCTAAATTGGATTGAGGACTGTAGTTGATGAGCTGCGGAGAGGAAGGAGTTCGAGACATCGTCCGGATTTGTATTGAAGACAAGGGGCGGTTGTTGATTGGCCGCCTCGTAGCCTTGCGTGAATCCCTTTTGCCCTCCAAGTGAACGACCCGTTACCGAGACTGAGAGACAAGAGATAAGAATTCGTCCAAGCTTCTTTTCGGACTGAGTAGAGGGATTTTGTCTATCCCTTGGCTTTGCCATCTATCTGTCACGTCTATCCCGTGTTTCTTGTCTCCAGCAAGAGATTACCCGTCTAAACCAGCCCACCGGTACTCGAATATTAGTACAAATAGACCAGTAAATGATCCAACTCGCGTCAAGCATATCTCACAACTCCGGCGCCGTGACGAAGCGTTCTGCGGCAGGTCTTTCCGGTGTCGAGGAGCCCTCTTCCTCGTCCTTGTCAGACCTCGAGGTGACGATAGGCTCATACCTCTTCTCCTGTTGTCTGTGCACATCCGTGTCAGGGCCATCCCCTGAAATGCCAGACTCTTCTTGCTTCCGGTCGCTGAATGAGCTGGAGTCTCCAGGCGATGAACGGCCACCCTTTACAGCAGTAGCACCCTTCTCCCCATCTGCAAGGATCTCGCGCTTCTCAGCACCAGAGACATTACTCTCCGTTTTCACCAACGCAGAGTCTCCCCTTTTATCCTTGCCTTGGAATTTCTTCCCTTTGGGCATTCTCGCCAACCAATAAATCGCCACCGCAGCGAAAATATTAAAGACAATGTAAACAAACAGAATCCCGAAGTCGCGCCATCTATGTGAGAAGGAAATGCTGACAAGTGATAAGAAAGTATCGGTGTTGTCGATGGTGCAGAATTGACAGTCGCTGCTGCGTGGGTCAATGAGGTAGCCTCCTGCAGCGGAGATGAGAGGTTCGAGGTATTCGCCGCAGGTCTGGCCGGAAGGGGCGGTGAAGCGGAGGTACTCTGAGGTAGCGCAGGTCACAGGTGCATGTGCGACGCCGACGCTGAGAAGGCCTTCGACGAGGTATGTGAAGGGGCTATTCCAACAAGTAAGCAAGTGGTGCGACACATGGCCACGGTGATGGAAACTTACCTGACCCGGTACATGAAAATCCAGAATCCCGGCATTTGCTTGGGACCAACCAGGACACCATTGAACAACAGGCAGAGCGTAAACAGGACGTTGGCAATGTTCGACGCTGTCTCGGCCGTCGCGATGCCCGCAATCATCATGTGTGCGAAGGTGCTGCTGAACATGATGAACTCCCATACAAATAAGAATTGTGTTGCTCCCCGCGAAGTCACGGCGTCCGTATAGGTTGCATTTTGATACAGTCCGATAGGATAGTACCAGCAGAAGAACAAGATAACCGCGCCCAAAGTCGCCCAGGGAAGCTCAACGAGGATGTTCGAGAGCATAAATGCTTTCCAGGAGTAGGTCTTTGATGGCCGCTCACGGACTTCGTAGAGGCTGCGTTGTGTTACGAACAAGGGCATGATTTGCTGAACAAGCTGAGAGAAGAGGACCAGAAGCATGAAGATGCCGAAGAGTTGGTTGTTGAGTCCCTGCTGCGTGTTTGGAGCTTTGAAGAGTGAAAAGCCGATGAACAGGCCCTGTTCCCGCAAAGTCAGCACAACAACAATCAAGATCTCAAAGAGGCGGGAACGTACCGTAAGACAGCAAAGTGTGAGCTTCGAATAGACATACGTCGGTGTTCGCCAGTATTGCTCGAAGACTCGCCTCTGCGTCTCCAAGTACTGCTGCCAGAAGGGTGCCGCAAATTCGAAGTACTCGGTCTTGTTCACTGCCGCTGGGGCTGCCAGTTGGGATCGCTCATCCTTCATTTGCTGCAGCTCCTGCTGGACATCCTGGTACTCAGGCGAGTCTCTCCAGACCTGGAACCAATCGATATCAGTGTGGGAACCAGGCGCCGCTCCGATAGCCTCGAGCATGTACTCGGCCGGGTTGGCGCCAGGTGGGCAATCGTGAGCACCGTTTCTCTGGAAGTAGTCAATCAAGATGTGCGAATCTTTGCCGACTGGACCGAAGTAAACGGTCTTGCCACCTGCAGCAAGGAACAGCAGTCGATCGAATCTCTGGAACAGAATGGCTGACGGCTGATGGATGGTGCAGAGGATAGCCTGACCGGCATTGGTTAATTTCTCGAGAAGGTTGAGAATGGACCAAGACGTCTGAGAGTCAAGACCTGAAGTGGGCTCATCAAGGAAGAGGAGCAACTGCGGTCGCGCTGCTAGTTCGACTCCGATTGTGAGCCGCTTGCGTTGTTCCACATTTAAACCTGCGATACCCCGAGTCAGCATCGAGAATGTCTATGTGGAAGTCTCGCAGTGATCGTTGAAAGATGGATAGGAGAATATAGGGCGAGATCAGCCTACCTTCACCAGGAACGCCCACCACGGCATCGGCATACTCCTGCATGTCCAGCAGTTTGATGACCTCCTCGACGTAAGCAATCTTCTCAGATCGAGGTGTTTCTCTAGGTTGCCGCAATAGAGCACTGAAACGGAGGGCCTCGCGGACTGTACTGGTCTCAAGGTGTAAATCTTGCTGTTGAACATAACCGGTCTTTCTCTGGAAAGATTCGTCTCGTGGTCTTCCATCGACAAGCATTTCGCCGGTGATGATACCCATTGTGACACGAGTTGCGAGACAGTCGAGTAGTGTTGTCTTACCAGCACCGGAGACGCCCTATGGCAGGTCAGCATCGTTTCGGATCTCGAGCTGTTTCCATCAAGCATACCATGAGCGCAGTCATTGTTCCCGGCTTGACCCAGCCATCAACATGGTCCAAAATCCGACGAGGTTTACCCTTGATCTTGATGTCGTAACAAACATCTTTCCATTGGAAGATGGCTGTCTGTTTTTGGATCACAGCGCTGACTTGGCGTGTCAATTGTTCATCCATAGTTTGCTTCCTCGTCAGAGCAGCGAGGTTGGGGTCAGAACCTTGCGACTCCGTATCTGATGCTTTCTCTTTCAGAAACGCCGGTTTGTGTCCTCTACGGAAGAGAAGAACCTCGCCTTTCGACTTCTTGGCGGTGACGGTCTCGGTTGCAACGAGGTACGCGAGACAGAGGAATATCATGAAGGCAAATGTAATGCCAACATTTCGCCACTTATGCGCCGCAAAGTACTTGTAAGAAATGTTGATGTAGGCGTCACCATGCACCACAGTCTGGCCGGCAACGGATCCGACAACGGTGCAGATTTGAGAGATTGATGAGCCATTTCCGAACTGAGGCGCCGGCGGCACAAAAGTCGAACAGTCAAAGTCTCGGTGGTGGAATTCATTGATCATTAGACTCTCGAAGCCATATGCCGTAGGGTTGACGTAGTTGATCCACCGAGCCCATCCCTTCATGTAATCGACAGGGATAACGAAACCTGAAACATCGATTAGACCAACAGGATGACCAGAGCAAGATCCTAGGGGCACAAATTGAGGGACTCACCTGTATAAACGACAATAGACACCATCAAAATGGCCGTGGGGACCAAAGCTTCCACTAAAGATCTTGAAACTGAGGCAATGAACCGAAACAACATGCTCATTGTGAGTGTCAAGACGAAGGACATGAAGAGGAAGAAGAAAAAGGCCCCCGGTTCGCGTCGCAGGTTCGTCATGAAGTAGAGAATCAAGTTGAATCCGATGGTGTTGAGGATCTTTGAAGGTATGTCACACAACATCGACGCGAAAGCTTCGGCTGAAGGGTGATAGAGTGCGTACCGCTGGTGTTTCTCGACAATTGGTCGTTGAGCGTATAGAGTCAGGATTTCGAGGGCGCTGCCGAAGGCATTCAGCAAGACTGCAAAGAAGACGAGAGAGCTTCGAGACCGGAGAGAATCGCTATTCGCCGGCAGGTTATAAAACAGCGAAGAGACGACAAGGGCGTTGATACAGTTGGCAAACAGCTGTGTCAGAGTAATCGCAGGGTCGTCCATCAGTCGCTTCCAGCCTCTCCATACGCACAACTTGACCTGACCGCTGTAGGAGAGCGTGTAAGGGGAGGACGGCCGCTGAGCCTTCGATTGCTGGATGCGACGGGACTGCTGGAAGGCTTCAAGATTGGGCCCACCGATCGGATTTGCTTGCTCAAATTCGTCGAGCTCCTCCAGCATTCTCTTTCGTGCCTCGCTGTTATGCCACCGTTCGGCAAAGTCGTCGGGAGTCCGAGGTACCTGCGACTCGTATCCCTTCTTGACCAGGCGCTCAATCGGATTGGTCATCGAGGTCAGGAAGTCGGGGACTGTCTGACGCTTCGCACACTCAAAGCCCATGTCTTCAAAATACTTCTGGGCTTCGGTGGTGCGGCCGAAATAGATTTGCCGACCTTGGTACAGGACGATGACCTTGTCGAAATAGTCATAGGCACTCTGCGGAGACTGATAGATGGCCACGGCTGCAGTCGTTTGATTCAAATCCGTCGAAGTCCGTAGGGTCTTGCAAAATTCAATGGCGTTTGCAGAATCAAGACCTCGAGTGCTGTTATCCCAACACTGCAGCGGCGCATTGCTGAGCGTTGCCTCTGCGATGGAAACTCGCTTCCTCTCACCACCACTGACGCCTCTGACGAAATCGTTGCCCACTTTAGTGTTGATGGTATGTCTAATGCCGAATGTGGCCATGACGACGTCCCGCAGGTGCGCTGCATACATTCCCTTGGTGATACCATGGGGTAAATGCAGGTTCTGAGGCGTCCGAGCCTGGGCAGCGAACAGTAGAGTGTCGCCGACGGTCATCATGGGAAAATGAACGTCTTGTTCGGCCGTATAGATAGCTTCACCTTTGAAGTTCTTGTGCATCTGGTTGTAGCTGATGCCCTGATAGTTGATATAGGAGTCGTCGCTGAGGTTGAAGCCATGAGTTTCGCCGGTGATGGTCTTCAGAAATGTCGAACAACCAGATCCTGGAGGTCCCAGCACAACAAGCATTTCGCCGGGCTGCACAACGCCTTCAAAATTCCGCAGAATGTCGACGCGATGGCCTTTGTTGCCGACGAGACCACGGGCCATATCCATCAGGGCAAGTGGATAGTTGTCGACAGTCTTCTGAAAATCACTGCCTTTGGTATAGCCGAAGGCAGAGAGGTTCCGGAAGGCAAAGCCGGCAGTCCGACCAACATTTTCTTGGCCTGACTGCTTCTGTAGCCTGAGCATGGCTTTCGTCCAAGCCCTGCCATTGAAATTGTCCGAGTTGGGGTCGATTTCAGAGCCGGCTCCAGACGCGTCGAATGGGTGGAATAGCGGTTCGGTACCCGAGGCCCGCGAATACTGGCGGGCAAGCTGCCGGATTTCTTTGTTTTCATCTTCGCTGTCGCGGACTAGGGGGCCCCCACCAGGAGAAAATGTTCTGTCGTTGTACGGATAGTCTGCAGCTGGGTTTTGGGGGGAAGCACCAGACATGCGACGACTTCGGTCGTAATTCATCAGCGGACTCGTCATTTTGATGGTGATCTATCAACAGTGCATGGGAAATATGTGTCGCGGTCTGTGTCTGGAGGCCAGACCACGCGGGAGGGCGCGATCCGGTTGTCGAAAGGAAGGGAAATATAGCCGGCCAAAGGGCCAAGGAAGTTACAAGAAGTGAAGCCTTGAAGGCAAGGACTAGGTGTGAATGAAGAGCAGAAGGCTGAAGAAGTGTGAAGAAAAGGTTGGTATGTATGTTGATGTCGACATTGAAGATTAATTAGTTTCGGTCGAAAACGGAGCTACGGTGCACAGGACAAGCAACTCGGGCATGCCACCAGGCTTCACTCCGTGGTCACAACAACCTCAACGGGGCCAAATGGCTGTGTATGATATCAGGCACCAGTCAAGGCGGATAAAAAAACTTACTTCCCGGGTGGGATACGGAGTCGGAAGTCCAGATTGCTGCTCGCAATCTGAATCAATGATTCGCGCGATGGACTTGGCGAATTGGGAAGGACACGACAAGGACAATCAAGATGGCGCTTTCACCTCTCCGTTGGGTTTAGACACCGCTGGCACCGTCACTGTAGCCAGAACAAGCAAACGAGGTGGGAATGGTATACGCGAATACGACGAATTTCCCTCTGGAGCAATCATGGATTTCCGCGCGCCTGCGCCGTGAGTGGACGAGCCCGGCCGCCACCGCCGCGTTTTGTGGGCTCTGGGCGCCCTCTCGCCCCCGTCGCGCACGAGTAGGCGCCATTCCTTGCAGCTAGGCGGGTCCCTCCCGGGAGGAACGATCTCCACCGGGGCTCTTAGGCGACAGCTGTTGCCGGCCGAGATGTGCAGCGCTGGCAGCCCCTTTTCTCGAGGGATTTGTGCACCTGGCGGCCGTTCCGACCCGAGTTATTCGCAGCACAATGCCTGCGCATAACTCAAAAGGGCAAGTGCACCCTCGTATAACTCGACGCCGTCCGCCATTTGTTCCCGATGCACGAGACGTAAACACGAGGACGGATGCAACTTTCTGCACACGAGGCTGTTGCTAATATTGACCTCCCTCGTCCATGCTCGTCCCAGCGCCGAAAATAATATTTACTGCGTACAGGATGGGTTGAGGGACATGGATTGAACAACCACGGCAGTTTCAGCGGTGCACATTTGATCTCAGCTTGTCATTGCACACGCGAGCCGAATAACTCGGATATTTCTTGTTGGCTCTACTCTACTTCTACTCAGATGGCTGTGAAAGTGGCCAGAGGTCAGTATGACTTCCTAGTGGGTTCAAGGATGCTGCTGACCGTGACCTACCTTCAGTCAACCTTTGATCGACAGTGCGTCCTCTCACCTTTCCTGTTGTCGTTCTTCCTACCTCGATCCGTCGCACCCCGCCTGCGTCCTGCTGGTCTTGACCCCTCCGGACATTTTGACGCATGTCCACGCTTTCCACTCGCGGTTTCTGTGACATCGTCGTTGGTGATCTCGGTCGCGTTCGTCATCTCGGCCGAAGCAATGCACCAGCGGTAGAGCCACATACTCGATACTTTTCCTGTTTCTTTCCACCTCATTCGACCGCCATAATGATGTCCATGCTTCTCATCGGCTAGCAGCCACCCGAAGCGAGCGTCATATCCACCACTCCAAGTGTTGAGGTCGATGGAATTGTTTTGTCCTTGAAATCACCATCTTGGAGATTTCAGTCGTTTGGTCTGATGTTCGCTCATGATGACGGCCCTCAACGTCACATCAGCTTCCGCGACATCACGGATTCGGTATCTCCTGATTAGGTGCATATCCACGCGCCCCTGTGTCCTGAACAAGTTGTCAGGTGAGCGGTCAGGGCGAGAATCACTCGAGAGTTGGAGATTGTCGGTTCACAGCCAATCCAGTACCTCGTACTTCGCCGGAATCAGGTGGGCGGAGACAATAACACTTTACCGGTTTTCCTCATTGCTGCAAAAGGGGGCCTCAAATGCTCTCCAGCGGATGTATTCGGCTAACACTGCGTGGTCGTCGCCTTGTCAACGTTTAGTACCGCTGCCTGGGCCATAGCCTCGAAACAGCGACTGTCACCAAAACATTACGCATCGAATTCATCCAGTTATTACTGCGATATGCTTGTCGCCGTCTGGCGTAGTCAACCTCCAGCCCGACAGGACGAGAGCTGGCTGATTGACGCACTACCCGCTAGACAGACTCAGTCGAAAGCATGAGGCAGTATCTTTTGGCTTTTCTTACTCTGACGGTTCCTGCAGCTAAATTAGCAACTGCCTACGAGAACTAGAGACACCTAAGCGCAGATACCCCAGCCTGCTTCTTCCCTTGCGAGCTCCCCCTCTGCTGTGCCATACCGGTAAAATCATTCTTGTCCTAAGCTCCAGCTGGGCCTATTCTCGTCCCCTTTTCATCTCCCACAGCGTAACTGCATGCGAGGCGGCGGAAGACACGGGAAATTGAGGCACGGTACAGTGGGTGAGGCCTTGGCCAGGGTTCGTCCACCGAACTCGATACCCCGCGAGAAGGACGTACATACTTTACTATGTAGTACATGAATAAGTTACTCGAGCGTCGCCTGTTGTTCAGAACTTGGATGCATATGTACTGGACTGGACAGGACTGGACTCGACGGAATTGGACTGTACGGGCTTGTCCATTTCATCCCGGTTACTGACTGCATTGTCGGTCGCTTTGTCCCACACGCACATACGCTCGCACGCACGCACGACCTGACTAGTCCATCCAACCATGCTCCCATTCTTTGTCGCTTGCAGTTTTGCTGTTCGGTTTGCATCGCTTTTCCAAGGCTCAAGGTTCTCTGCATCTACATGACGAAATATCAGTTCGCACGGCCCCCGAGATGTGGCATTCTCCCGGGCCGGCCTCAATGCCTCATCTGGACTGCGATCCTGTTGGTCATGTACTTCGAGATATCCCCGATCAGGAGACATCCAATAATGGAGAGCACTCCGAACGGGATGCTCGTGTACCAGACATACGCCAGCGCGTCCGAATATGCCCAGCGGCTTCCGATCGTGGCTGCGTCGATGACCGCCGGCGTCACGCCCGCCACATCCGAGATGTTAGCGGGAAGGGTCAGGAAGGTCTGGACAAAGGACGTCGCAGATGAACTCGGAAGACCGGCTTCGAGGGCGAAATCGAGCACCCTCTCTGGCAGTCTGTTCGCCAGCTTCTCGCTGAAGACGTTGTAGTAGATCGAATAGCCGATCGAGCCGCCTACGAAGCGGATGGTCAGCGTCAATGCCGTGGCTGTCGCGATGAGAGAGTCGGGACACGCCGTCATGGCGATGGTAGCGGACGGAACGATGACCCCTCCGATCCCGAAGCCCGCGACGGTGGCGAGGCCGACGGCTAGGCCTGCATTGTTGGGGTTGGCGACGGCCATACTGCCTGTGAAGGCGGCTGTGTATCACACCATCGGGGTCAGCAAAGTACGGATTCAGCGAGGGTGGTGGAGCACAGTTCACGTACTCATCAGGAGACATGAGATGAGGAGGAGTTCTCGGCCGTGGCCTTTCAGGACCGTGAGCATGGCGTTCATCACTGTGGCGCCAACGGTGATTGCAATCGAGTAGCCGAGGCCCTTGACGCCGACTTGGATGGGGCTACGCATGCGTCAGTGGGGAGAAGTCATTAGCGGAAGGGAAGAACTCACTCGGGCTCGTAGACGGTACCGTAAGTCAGCGGGGCGAAGTTGATCATCGAGTCTGCGGATATTGGTTAGCCAGCCTGGTACCGCACCAAACAATTGGAAGCTCGTCGGAAAACGGAGCAATCTTTTGGGAAACCTACAGAAATTCATTCCTGAGACGAACGCAACCACGAGGGCGATGGCGACAACACGCTGGCCGGCAAACAGCTCCTTGGGCACCATCGGAAATTTTGCGCCTTTCCACTCCCACACAACAAAGCCGGCTATAAGAGCCGCACCGATGAGCAGCATGCAGAGAACGTATGCGCTTTTCCAGGGGTGCGATGATCCGCCAGACTGCAAGGCAACCAGGCTGGATACAATCAGTAAATGACCGCGGCCGCCTTGGTATAGCGCGACTTACAATAGAATCACTCCCGTTATGGACAGCATAGCGCCGATATAGTCGATCCGCTTCGCGATCTCGGTCCGACTCAAGTCGCCTTTGCGCAAGATATGAGAGTCCGGAAAGTAGAAGAGGAGGACCCCTGCGAAGAACACGCCATTATAGATGCTTTGTCGTGTTAGCGCTGATTGACGCTATGCAAGGTGCAGATCTCCTTACACTGTGATCCACAGACCCCATCTCCAGGTCGAATGAGAGGAAAGGAGCTGCGAGTACAGGACGTATGGAAAGAATGGGCCTGCAGATGAGTCAGTATACTTGCCCCCCGGATGCGTCTGGGTGCGTTGGACTGACAGATAAAGAACGTGACACACGCGAGGTAGACGCCACGCTTTTTGACAGGAACCAGCTCCGCCGTCCTGTGGACATCTTCGTCAGCAACCGAGTCCTGACCATGTTTACGGGCATTCCCAGGCGCGGCAGACTCACCCAGCCAGTGCTGTAAGCTCACCGATTGAAGCACCTGCGCCAGCAATGGTCATGCCGGACACACCTTGAGCAAAGGAATGAGCCGTGGCGGTGACTATCGTGCCGACGAGGATCAAGACCGATCCCAAGATGGAAATATTCCTCTTTCCAAACATGTCTTGAAGGTAGCCACAGAACGGGCAGACAGCGGCAAGTGCCAGAGAGTTCGACACCGGGAGCCAACCTGTCGAGGCTGAACCCAGGTCGGCCGCAATGTAAGTGAGCGAACCTTTTGCTTGTCAGAGCGTTCCTGAATTCCTCGGGCTGTAAGCTTACCTCCGACAAAGTAAAGCGGAATCTGCGACCCTGTAGGCAAAGCACAGGTTAGCAGGACACTCCAGATTGGAAGGCATCACGTATAGTGGTAACTTACCCACGTATACGCCACACAGTGAAATGGTGGCAAGGATCTGTTTCCAGGTCCAGTTGACATGTCCATCGGAGTCGTCACCTTTGGCCACGCCGGACTTCTCATTCCACTGACCGACTACTTCATCGTGTTGAATAGTTGTGGGAGTCTGTTTGTCATCGAGACTGGACTCGAGGTCTCGCTCGGGTTCTTCAGCGTTGTTCATTGTTGTATGACAGTTTCGAGCTTTCGCTGTTCAGTGTCGGGTCCGAGGGATGGGACTGGTGTCTCCAGAAGGGGTCTGAAGTGTTCTCTTCATCTTCCAGTATTCCAGGGGAGGCTACTTCTGTATATGTAGCTAAACTCTAGTTGTCGTGAATCCCATGGGGTCTCTAGCGCGGGGATAGCCTCGGCGAGCCATGCACTTGGATCCGGGGCTGGAATGTGTGGTTGAGTAAGTCTCGACCGTAGCCGGGGTTGTTCAAGCAGGTGTGAGCCATCAATGCGCCGTGTCTTGATTTGACGCGCATGGGACATGCAAGCGGACGCCTCACAGCGGACAAAATCCGATGCTTGTTCCTGGGACCACCTCATCTAGATGCCCGGATTTATCTGTTCCGTTCTGATATGGCCAATCATCACCGGCCAAGAGAGAGTCAGTCCTGACTGACACCGAGTACCAATTCAGCCTCAAAAGGAATAGTCGCCCCGTGACAGTGCGAAGTCTGACGCGAGGCTTGCGATTCTCCACCGCTGACGGTACAAAAGCTCAGTCACCACTCCCCGCAAATCGCACATGGCTTTCTCCACTGTCCCAACATCCGGGGTACCTTTTCGGGTCGGACACAATTCGAGTCATTTGCTCCCTCGAAGACCTCACGTGGCTTTTCACGTGCAAGACTTCGTATATTGATGGCCGCTCGCCCGCATTGGGGGGAGCCCGAAATGGGTGTAGACAGGAATATACCGACTGATCTTCATTGCTAAGTCTTGACATGGCGAGCTTCACCGGCAAGAACGTGGTTGTGACTGGCGCTGCATCGGGGATCGGTCTTGCCATTACACTGACTCTTGCAGAGCGAGGTGCAACAGTTTGGACAGTAGATCTATCCGCCAGCCCGCCCGACGAACTAAAGTCATGGATCGAC
Source organism: Phialophora chinensis (assembly GCA_016109575.1). Classification (NCBI taxonomy): domain Eukaryota; kingdom Fungi; phylum Ascomycota; class Eurotiomycetes; order Chaetothyriales; family Herpotrichiellaceae; genus Phialophora; species Phialophora chinensis. Next base: position 2,873,773 of record JADWPU010000003.1, on the reverse strand, counting down.
GCCGGCAAGGTGCACTTTGAAGGCGGCATCGACGTTGGCGATCGAGCAGTCTGCCGGAAATATATGGAAAAGGTCGTCTCGGCGGCGGGAAGACTGGACGGCCTCGTCAACAATGCTGGAATTGGCTTATACGAAGGCGCCATTGCTTCGGATGAGGCCTACGACCGAATGATCTACGTCAATATCGGCGGAGTGTGGAACTATGGCACGGCCGCTCTTCGCGCCATGGAGAAGCAAGAGCCGCAGGGCCCGTTTGGCTCGCGGGGCAGCATTGTCAATATTGCAAGTGGTGCTGGACTGAGAGGCGTGACGGGGCTGGCCGTCTACTGTGCAACCAAGCATGCGGTGATCGGTCTGTCGCGGGCATGGCAGGAGGACTTCGGCAAGTTTGGGATCCGGACAAACTCTGTTGCACCAGGTAGGTGACGAAGAGACATCCAAGGTCCCGGCAGCGTGCTGATGTTGTTAGGTGCGACCGCGACTGCGGCCTTCGTCAAACGCGCCGAAGAGGAAAAAGGCTTTCTGGATACGCTACCCAGTAATCCTCTGGGCAGAGTTGCAAAACCCTCTGAGATTGCTTCCGCGGTTGCTTTCCTTCTGTCGGATGAAGCAAGCTACGTTGCAGGTGAAGTCCTCTCGGTGACTGGGGGCCACGCGTGAACTGCGAGAGTAGAGTGACTGGCTTTTGCGATGGACATCCACGCCGACATTAGTTACAAATTCAAAACGCCCGATGGGCAATTGACCAGAGTCTCATGCATTCGTCCCCTGTCCTGCCGTAAATATAGGCCTCTGCGTGGCATACATCGAAGGCCAAGATTATGGCACGACTGATTGACTGAGTGACTGAATGATTGACTGAATGAATCGCTGATTTGCCTGGCCGTGGGTGGCGCCCGAGGGAAAGTCACTTTAAATCGGCTTACTCGCCCGTACCAAAACACGTCACTCAAAGCACCTTCTGGTCCCCCGTAATGACTCGGTGAACTTTCCTTGCGAGCTTTGCTTCTCCAGCTTCTCCACGTGTCCAGCGGCAGGGATAGTAATTCATCGCTGACTGACCCTGCCACTCCACGTTCCGCTGAAATGAACCCCGAGCCATTGCGTGAGGCAAAGCATGTTCGGCCCTCGCCCATTCCCAGTGCCGAACAATGTGGCCACCGACGTCCAAACAACGAGCATTGTGGCACCCAAGACGACTGACGGCTGAGAGGGAGAGGAAAGGAACAAGTTAGCACCGTTCATCATATTATGCAAGACAAGGGGTTCTTCATTCCCTTTCCGGTATGGTTGGGCTGCCGAACTGTGAGGTTTGTACTTCAGGTGTCCATCTGGCGAGCTATGGATTGACTACACGATATACGGACCGCCCATCGTGGATCTGTCATGCCCGTGTGCCCGACACACTGACCCAGTAGTCGAAAGATATCGCATGATGACCAGGGCGGGACCCGTCGTATCGTCCAATTCAAGTCGTGGCCTGAGACTGCTTGACACTTTATCACGTCTGGGCGTCCAACCGAGGTGCTGGCATGAGTTACCGAGTACCGCAAAGGCAAGAACTAGTCCCCTGCTATTTTCCTGAGGACACCAACAATTCACCAACCCCCGCAGAGTTCGGACCAGAGTTCGGACGTGCACCACGGGTGATTGACTTTCTTTCTCTACTGCGATAAACGTTATTAGGACGGCCTTTCCTCCTGGAGGACTTGACTCCTTTCCCACGGGCACCCTACGTCAGCGTCCATACAAAGAGACTGACAAGATGATCACGAAACTTACCACCACGGCCACGGACTACGAAGTCCTCGATCAATACCAGTCGCAACCACGACCACTCAAAATCATCCACGTCGGCGCTGGAGCGTCCGGACTCTTGCTAGCGTACAAGGCGAAGAAGCAACTGCGCAACTACGAACTGATATGCTATGAAAAGTAAGTCTCAGACCTCAATCTGTCATACTCGTCATCTTTGCCGTATCGATCGCTGCTGGCGCAGTACACGGAAATCTAACCCCGGTTGTTTGATCTGAGACAGAAATTCCATATACGGCGGAACGTGGTACGAGAATAAATACCCGGGCTGTGCATGCGACATCCCCGCCCACGTCTACACCTACACTTTTCAGCCTAACACAGAGTGGTCGGGCTTCTACTCCGGCTCGGACGAGATCGAGCAATACTTCCAGCGATTCCACGACGAGCATTGTTTGGCGCCCTACATACGGCTGAACTCGGAGGTGTTGAGTGCGACGTGGCTCGAGGATGCCGGCGAATGTGAGTTGATGCGCGGTAGCTTCTCCATATGTTGTACGGCCTAGCAGACCGAGCTCAGAGCTGACTGACACCATTGTGAATGGATCCAGGGGAAGTACAAATCAAGCGCACGAACCAAGACCAAACAACCACATTCACAGACCGGTGCAACGTCCTGATCAACGGCTCCGGCGTCGTGAACAATTGGAAATGTAAGCCAAGCCAAGCCTGATTACGTATCATCTTCCAGTTGTGCCTATCCTAGTTGTCGCCGCGCGTTGAAACGGAGCTGACGCCGCCGGTCTCCCACTGTTAGGGCCTGCAATCGAAGGCATCTCATCATACAAAGGTACCCTAGCGCACAGTGCCCACTGGGACACCTCGATCGACTGGCAGGGCAAGAAAGTGGCCGTGTTGGGGACAGGATCGAGTTCCATCCAGATGGTGCCTCATCTAGCTAAAGGTAACCTAAACCGCAGACCCAAGAGACCATGGCAAATATTTCGCTCCGTGCCCCCGTTTTCATTTAAGAAAAGAACCCATCGTAGCCCCACGAGAGCCATGATCCTCAATTCCAAGTCCCCAAGTTCTGACCGAGTTGCCCTCGCGGCCCTGCTCAAACAGGATCCAAAAGCCTCACCATCTTCGCCCGCAATATGACATACATCGCGCCGCAGATCTCGACCGACACCCAGAAAATCGACCCGAACAGCCAACCGCCCGCCGCGGCCGGCAAGCACTACTACATTGACGCGGAGAAGGAGAAGTTCCGCACCGACCGGGCCTTCCACCTCCAATACCGCAAAAGGCTGGAGTCAGCGCTCACGGAGGCGTTCCCCATGTTCCTGCGCGGGACCAAGCAGAACATCCAGGCGAGGGAGGCGATGCAGGCGAGCATGCGCGAAAAGCTCGGCCCTGGGCACGACGAGCTGAAGAAGCGCTTCATCCCGGAGTGGTCGCCGGGGTGCCGACGGTTGACGCCCGGGGAAGGGTACCTCGAGACGCTGACCCTGGAGCACGTCAACGTGGTGCATGACGAGATTGTGCGATTCACCGAGACGGGCCTGGTGACTGCTTCGGGCCAGGAGTTCGAGTTCGACATTATCGCGTGCGCTACGGGCTTCAATATCGCGTATACGCCGCACTTCCGGATCACGGGCGTGGACGGCGCCGTCATGCAGGACGAATGGAAGGAAACGCCAAACATCTACCTCAGTATCGCGGCGCCCAAGTTCCCGAACTACTTCGTTGTGAATGGCCCGACGGGCAATTGGGGCCAGGGGTGTGCGCTCCCTTCGGTAAGTCTAGCAGGCCAACCGCCACTTTTCCCTCAAGCACGTCCCGTCCCATATGACCGTTGATCATTGACCATTGACCTGTACACAATATGCACCGACAACAAAACAATGCTGACCGTTATTGGCGTGACAGCACGAGGTCCAACTCGAGTACGCTCTCCAATGCTGCCGCAAAATGCAAGAAGATGGTATCCGCGCCATGGAACCTCGACAAGGACCGACCACGCAGATCAACGAGCATATCGATGCCTGGCACAACAAGTACAGCGTCTGGGCCGAGGAGTGTCGGTCGTGGTACAAGGACAACAAACCTAACGGCCGAGTGTATATCTGGCCGGGGAGCCTGCTGCATCATATGAAGGCGCTGAAGACGCCACGATACGAACACTACGACTTGCGGTACCATCACGACAACGTCTGGGCGTTCTTGGGCAATGGCAGGACAGATCTGGAGATGGAGTTTGAGAAGGGCAAACAAGTCGACTTGGCCCCGTATATTCGCAATGAAGATGTGCCTTGGAGTTTGGACCTTCCGGAGAACCTGCCACTACGGGCCTGAAGGAAAAGAAGCCGTATGAAAGCAATCAAGGGTGGGAGGACCTTCATATCGTGTTGGGGACTCCGACGGAGATTATAGATCCGAGCAGACTGTGCGATACTACTATCTATCAATGGATTCTAGTCCTCGTCACCTTTCTTCCGAGTTGAAGTTCAAGCATGGGTCACAAGCCGATCAGCCCCGCTGAGCTGGAGATGGTCCCCGCGAGATCGGCGGCACTATGGTAAGATGCCGCACATCTGCGATAGCAGTTCATTGCCACGTCGTCGAGAGGCCGAGGCGTAGGCCAGGTGATCTTGTTGGACGACTTGAGGGCAACTCCGTGAGCGACCTTGGCGCTCGGCTCGTAGAGATGCGGGTATTTTGTGAACAGAGCCGGGTCCAGATTGTATTCCTGGATCCCTCGCCCGATTCCGAGGTGATGGTAGACGGCCCGGGCGTATTCCCTGGTGTGCAGGAGCGTGTACAGGTCCGGGGCCGGTAGCTTGACCTCGGGCTTTGGATCGGGGCCATCACCTGCCCCCAGACTGGGATTGTTCTGCATGCCTGAGATGATATCGTGGATGCTGAAGTAGACTGTCAGGGGTTCTGCTCCGACAACGAACTCGGACAGGTCGGCCTGGATGACATACGCCAGGCCGATGTCGCCGCAAATCTCGTCCAGCGCCGGATCCGAAGAGTGGTACTGGATCAGCTTGTCCCTGAGGAAGGAGAAAATGCACCAGTCAATGACCGGAGGATGCGGAACGGCGGCCTGCAACGGTGTGGGCATCAGAGCAGGAGGTATGGCCGCCAGTGTCGCCTGGCTGGGAGAAATACGCCATGCCGCCAGTTTGGCGAGTGTGTCTTTCCCGTTGGTGCAGTGGATCCACGGCTCCATGCCTCGCCACGCGACTTTTATGAATGCCGTGACCAGACTTGAGACGATCTGGTTGAGGCTGTTCCGGTGTCAGTAAAACGAGAATGGTGTCAACTCGGTCTGATACACGTACCTGTGCAAGTCCGCGCCTAGTCTGTGGCTCTGGTAACTGAAAGCGCACATCTCGTACGCCAGAATGTGCTCCGAGTACTTGGATGGCGCCATCACCTGTAAACTCTGACAAAGCGGCATCATCGGCTCTGGAGAGAGAAGGTGCATCGGTGCCGTCAATGGTAAGACCGAAAGGCCCGGACCAATGCTCATCGGGGCATCATCTCCGAGAGTGTCCTCGCTCGACGGTATCAATGCGGTCTGCTCGACTAGTCGCATCTCATTAGGACATGACTCGTCCGAAGTAGACGTGGCATGGCAGGAGTCCGAGCACGCATCCAGATCCGACAGATTATTTTCGCTGGAGGAAAGATGTTCGACATTGCCCTGGCTCGAGAGAATGTCGAAGGAGAGGTCTGACCCGCCGGTCTGGTTAACTCCGCCGTGGCTATGCTTTTCGGCGGTTTCCTGTCAGCGATCCTGTCGGAAAAACCAACAGGTTGCATTGATCGCAACGAACACAGAATCGTTGCACCAAAGGAGCCCGCCAAGATTCAGTGCTTGACAATGCCACTTACGAAGTCGCTGTCTCTAGCCTCTGCCATGCCGTCAAGGATCCCTTTCAGCGATGCTTGTAAGCTTCGGAGTTTCTTCTCGGATTGCCATAGCAGTTGTCGCAGTCTTTGATTCTCTGCCACCAGGCTAGCGTTGCGATCGCTTTCGGAGCCAGAGAACAACGCAAGCTGCTGCTTCAGTTCGTTGATTTCGAGGTTCTGACGAGCACGGAATGCCTGCTGAGACAGCCGATTGCGGAGTTTACTGAAGGTCCCCGTGTTTAGTATCAGCTTCAAGTACGGTCCCCATCAGCTTACCGCTTTTCTGCTGCAGTATTACTTTTCTTTGGTAGAGCCGGCGCGGAGCCGGTGAGGTCTCCGTTCAAAGACATCCTGTTGGCTTTGGGCGCTTGATAAAGCGCAATATCTCAGGACAGATTCTGTTCTGCTCATTTGATGGGAAGGTCGATGCGCGAAGATGGTACCAGCTTCTGGAGGGACTTCGCGGTCTGGAATGCCCTAATGTCTTGGGGGTCACCCGCCAGGCAGGGTTTCCTGGGGTATTGCGGAGATGGTGACTGTACGAGTCAGGAAAGGGTTGACCTCGGCTATTCATCGTCGAGCACGCAACGTGACTTTGTCAAGCCAGATGAAGCTGAGACAAGAGTTGGGATGAACAACTAATCATATCACCGTGATCTTCGGGTCAGAATGAACACAAAACAAAGAACTTTGTATCAGCCAAACACGTCGTCCCGAAATGATCAAAAGAATTGCAAGTCGATACCGGCAGCATGAACTCAGGCCAAGCACCAACTGGCAGGTGAGAATGCGCGAGAACTTCGCCAAAGCAGTAGGTGCCTAGCAAGCGCGAAGAGCTAAAGGGGTGAGAAAATATTAATATTCATGCACCCGACAGACGCGATAGAAAACTCTACCATCGTTGCGGAAAAGCACATTGTTCAAGTCTTGATTCATTGCGTCGACTCGTCAAGGTCAATTCTTGTTGCGTGTACTAGAGGATCTGCCCTCATTGTTTTCTGGTTAATTCGGGCCGGGAGTGAGCAGTGCAGAGTTCTGAGTATACCTAGTACGCTCGCTGCAACAGAGAAAGAGTAATGCGCGTATCACTTCAGTTCTCCAAGATTGGCGACGACTACGCAAGGTAACGCTCCGGACAGAGGTAACTGGGGAGCACAGCCGAGCCCACCTCCCACCTCACGCTCGGTTTCACCTTGTTGTACCACAGGAAAAATCCTCTCCGAGACGGGAATGTGAGGCTGTTCTGAGATGATAGAATTTCGCTCATCGACGAGAAATCCACGAAGGCTTAGTAATACTCTTGTAATGGTGGCTCATCGGTGGCTAGAGGGTGGCACTGGTGGCTGATGGAGGCAACAATATGTGGCGCAGTCCTCCATCATTGATCGCGGTATTCCGCGGATCACGTGCGGCACATGACCTACTGTGGTTCTCTGCCACTGACTCGCACAAGATCCGCCGAGGCGCGCTCGTTCCTTTGCTTACCTATGTGCCATGTGGTGGTCGATGGTGGCACCTTTCATCTTGCATTCTCCCCACTTCTACCACCATGGAGTACTACTTACGGAGCACTAGAAGAGAAGTGAGGCAAAAGCAACGCTGACAGTCTCTCCTGCTAGCAGGCAAGTACCAGGTAAACTCCGAAACAGGTTGGGGGCAGTGCAGATCACTCCTTTACTTCTGCATCGCGTCTACCTGCCACACAGTAGTATTTCACATGCTCGAGGCGAGGCAACTGGCGTCGGGTTCTGAAACACCGAACAGGTGTTGAAGATTGGATCGCGAAATACTTTGGCGTGGAGGCTGGGAGTCTTCGCGCCATAACACAGCGGGTGCCTTTCCACCAGGCAACCACCCCACGCCGCGGTAGAGCCGTGTCGGCCTGCTCCTATCAATCGAGCGTCGGAGCCCAACGTCGGCCGCTTTGGTTTTGCTTCAAGAAGAAAAGTCCGATAAAAAGTTCGTCACCGTGAACTGCGTGCTCAATCGACTGTCTTCTCGATGCGGATAGAACTGTGACTGCAAAGTTCAATCCCTTTGGGTGTATGCCGAACGAATACGCAGAACAGACCTGAAGCGGAAATGCGCGAACTTCGGCAATACTCCCGGCGGCCTGGGATACTTAGTAATGCCACATGGCTCATCGTCAAATAGACTTTTCTTCACGGCGCTTGTTGAATTGCCGGCCACCAATGCGAATGTGGAAGCACGAAGGAGAGTTTCATGGGGCAAGGCGATTGCAACATCGATCAGCTTGATTGCCACAACAGTTCTCCAAAATCTGACTCGTTCAAAACCATGTTTCGGAGGACCTACTCAAAGGCACACACAAAGCCGACACCGGGAGTGTGTTTTTGCGAGATTCGCAATGTTAAAAAGTTCGTACGGGGCGCTTGTACCGTGAGTGTCCGAAACCTCGGAATTAGAGGACAAAAATCATGGATTCTGGCCGATGGCCCAAGAAGCCTCGGAAACAAGAACATGTCGTTGGTTAGGTTGAGCACTATGAGTCACCACCCACGCCTTCTTCCTACTGTCCATACTATGTGGGAGGTTGAAAGTTGGGGGATGATTAACCATGTTACCAAAGCGGTGGAATCATTGAGGGAAGTAGATGCCGGCGGGAGGCGACGGTCGCCCTGGAGCTCTCAGTCAGGGTCAAAAAAGGCGCCACGTCGCAATCGGGTTTGTTGTTGTCTCGTGGCCGTCCGTAAGGCCATAATTCAGGCATCAACACCCGACCACGCTGGCATTGCTCACCGACATCATTGTGATGTAGCAGAAGAAGACACCCTTGATTTTCCGTACCAGTCAAGCTGATCTGGCCCCCCTGTAAAAGGCCATACGGCAAGCAGACCGCAGCAGGGAGGGAGCGCTCTCGCACGTACCCCAAATTATTTGGATCGGCGGATGCTTTCCCCGCCGGACTGTCGGAAGTTCTTCACCGTGACAGTGATGAACGAACTAGTAGTCATCGTAAGCGTGAATCCTCTCCTGTGTCAGCGATGCTTCCCGAGTCGCGAAGCGGTTTTCGAAGGTGCCGGCTAAGTGTAGATCACAGCAAGCGGCATGTTTGAATGGCCTCGGATGTTTGCAAGCCGCAGATTGGTAGGACCTCACTGATTGTCGATAGATTCGCTGAATCCGGGGCCTCGGCGAAGATGTTTCGGTACCTAAACCTACTAACCCCGATGCTCACCCGCAATTTGGGGTATTGTCGGCGACTCCTCATAACGAGAGGCTGGGAGGCGTCAACTCACAGGAAAGAAGCAGGAAGAGAGGAAATAGGTGGTAATTGTTTTCATGGTAATATATTAAGGCTAATAATACTGTGGCGGAGGTTCAAGACCTCTGCCAAGGCGAAGTGGGAGTCGCACAATGATGACTCGAACATGCTCATTCATAATCCAAATCAGCCGCGGAGGCTGGGGTATCGTAGTCCGTAAACCGTATGCAAATATGCAAAAGGCGCTCAAATAAAGTCAAAGAAACATGGCGCTTGCTGTTAAGACCGCTTTGCCCCGAAGGGCGACAGGACATAGGAAGTGGCGAGGGACCTGCCCAGGTCACTGCCTCACTGAGGACCGTTCAGGCAGCTCATGCCGCGTCGCACGGGAGTCTGGCGTCTCTTGTTCGTGCTCGGTCGGCGTGGTTTGCTCGAGCTGGTGGCGTCGTGGCTCGCAAATCGTACCACTCTGCGTTTGGCGTCAGAGTGTGCTGCTGCCTGATGCTGACTAGAAGCTGCTTCTCTTTCTTGCAGCTCACGTAGAAAGGCGATTTGCTCCTCGGTGGTGAGCTCCTTCTTAGGAGCCAAGGCAGGAATGGTCTCGATGGGGAGGTTGAGGTCTCCCGCTGAGCACAGGAGATCATCATCGGACAGGTAAGAGCTGGCTTCCGCGCCGAAGGATGACATGCAAGACCGGTAGGGGCTAGGCATCCAGCTTGAGTTGCTGCTGTCTCGACGCATAGGTACTGACTGGGTCTGGGAGGTAGTAGTTGAACTATTGCTGTCTGTCCGAGCAAGAGGTTGAGACGACGGCCATGCAGACGTTGGCGACGCGCTTACGAGGGCGCTGTATGCAGACGTTGGCGCGTGTGCAGTGTAGTAGTTTGTGCTCGAGGATGTGGAGTCGCGAGAATCTGAACGCGACATGGCGACTGATGCCATAGCGGGGGTGATGTTAGAGCTGGGCGACGTGAAGAACATGGTGTTTGACGGAGAGTGGGATTTGCGTGAACGTTGGTAAGTTAACGCGACAGCCAGCTTCAGGTTCGATATAGGGAAAGGTTGGGGCCGAGGGATGTTATTATGATTGTTGTTCTGCCACGCCCGGGATTTAGTTTCCCTGTTATGGTGTGTGGGAATGACGGCCGTTTGCGGGTGGTGATGCAATAATATGCGTGCTGAGTCGTCGGATGAGGGTCGGCAAAACGCGCTGTGTTTCTGGGGTTCAGGAGAAGGTCCGAGAACGGTGACTCGGCGTGATGGGGAATCTGATCGGTGGACTTGCCGCTGTTGGCCCAGGGTGCGTATGCCGGTCGGTCAGCGGTGATGCGAATGGTCAATATATGTCTCGTGGGCGGCTGTGTTGCGCTGTCTGGGCGGCTGCCTGATGGTGAGGGATACTTGTAGCAGAGTTGTATGCTGAGTTCGGAAGGGATAGAGAGGTCCTAATGTATTCAAGACAGGGTGGTAGAAGCAAATTAAGTATTGCCCCTTCCCCGTGCTTCCTTTGGTTATGGAGAATGGCGAAAACCCGATGGAGCGGATGGAGGTCCACGATGCGACCTCGGCCTTGAGCGAATGTGTTCCCTAGGACCCTAGCTGGTGTCTGTGCTCGGAAGGTGGGACTGCGAGGGAACGGCAAAAAGTTTGGCACCGTGTTGACTCGTTCCGCGAGCAGGCTAGCGATTTCGCGTCTGAGTGGCTGCCACTGGCTGGTTTCAGACACAACGGAATTGACGGTCCGTTGGTGATGGACGCAGGGGGGTTGATAGCGACGTCGATAGTGGTATCGATAGCTGCGAGGGCGACGTTGATGCGAGGAGAAGTGATCAAAGTTGACAGCCCGACAGGCAGGCGCGATTATGTGTATTTGAGTTGACTCAGGAGTGAAGGCAGAGAGTCGACCCAAATGTGTGATTTGTTGTTTGTTGGCCGCAGCGCTGACTACGAAGGTGTCTGAGTGGCCTGGCTCTGGTGTGTGTCGGTCTACTGACCGCCTCAAATGGGTGATTATGAGTGCGCTCAGGGTGAATGTGGCACCGGCCAAAGGCGACGGGGGGACAAATGACAGGTTAGGCAGCGGGCGCAAGCCACGGGGTTTAGACGAGGATGCGAGGACGGGGGGTTTCGAATGGGTAAATGCCAAAGAAGCCACGAACGTGGGTGGATGAGGACGCTTCCGAGAACCAGAGGGCCGCGAAAGGTGTCTTGGAAGCTGAATCGCGAGTCGTCCAAAGGATCTAGCGGTGACAGGGGTGAAAGAGAGACGGAGACAGCCTGAGATGGCTTGGGCCGTTGGTTGGTGGCCGTGCGGGCGTACGGGATGGCGTCTGTCACTCTGATGGGCGACAAGCTAGAAGCGATCAGTGCCGCAGAGCCCAGAGCGAGCCGAGATCTGTCCCGATGAATTGCCTGAGTTACCCCACGCTGACTCGACTGTGACTTCTTTGTGTGAAAGGATCGGCTAAAAGGTCTCGACGCTTCTCGGTCTTGACCACTCCCACGCACGGAGCGCAGGGAAGAGTCCAGATTTGTCCAGATAAGAAACAAAGAGATGTACACAGTCGACGCCGTTTGAATAGAACTGGCACTGCCCGTCCAATGATGGCGAAGTGTAGCTAATTCAGGAACTAATTCGCGACGCAGGCAAGTGATGGTGAAGGGGACTTTGGCCAACTGTCGCGAGTAAGCCGGAGTCTTCGACGTGATGGCTCTGAGTAACGCTCCGAAGTGCAACGTTAAAATGCCAATTTAGCCAGAAACAAGCAGAATCATAAACAATAATCCTCGTTTGGATGGGTAATCGACTGGGACATGCAATGACTACGCAAGCAGCGAACCCTGGGTGTGGCATTACATAGCATCTCTGACTCCGGACGACCGACAGCGTTATGTTTGCAGACTGCCGCGTTTGGGATCCTGACAGCTGTCATTCCTGCCAGCATCTCGTTTTCGCAACTCTAAGTTAAGAGTGCAGTGTACAGGTCATCTTTGCGGCTTAGATGATTGCGCAAACGCCATCTGTACAACACTCCTTCCGCAATCTCGTCCTTGCATTCCTCCTGGCCCGTCATGTCTCATTATAATTTGAGCCCGTCTCACAATGCCGGACCTCCATCTCGTTGCCGCCATTCTAGAGCCTGAGTAAGAAGGCATTAGCATCCAAGCAATGTGCGTCTGTTAGCAACGGCCGGAACGGATTACTTCAGCGCTCGGAGCCAAGCAGCGAGATTGCCGCGTTGGGAAACTGGCCATGTTTTCGGCAACACTTTGTTTGTCAGGTTGATTATTCTGCCAAATGAGCAGATGAGCAATAGACAAACGTCATTTGTATAGACCTTCCACACCTTCTTCTGTTTCCGAGATCATTCCTTGCTTCTGCCCTCGCGTCTTCTTCTTCGACGATGTATATCCTGCTTGTGACTGCCTAGCTTTATGACATCACTGATCAAGAACACGAGAGCAGACGGCCCGATGAAGTGACCGGGTGTTGCGGAGGAGACATACTCCGTATATTGCCAGAAAACAGGGCAAGGCCAAGGCGTCGACTTGCATGACTCACTTTGGGCTGGGTTGGCTGTCGGCCTAGAGTTGCTGCCCAAACACTCTCAATGAAGCTGGGGGGCCCTTCGTGAAGCCTAAGCCACCACTTACCGCCGTTTCCAACACTCCCTCGTCGGTCGTTTCCGGGCGCCAGATAACCACAGCCTTTACCCCTCTCGGGGCTCCTCAGGCCTATGTCAACGAGTGCACCCCCAACTCGAAAAAGGGCACCTTCCGATGCAGTGATCGGAAAGGCAATGAATGAATTGAGAGTTGATTTCATGTACTTGATTCAAATTGTAATGTTTTCAAATCCGGTACAATAATGAAAGACTCTCGATTCCTATCAATTTATCCGTCCCGCGTTCTGAGGATGAACCGAAGAAAATCCATCTGAAAATGCCTGCTTCGTTTAGTCTTCCTGGCAACCCGACCTGCCCGACCTTGACACTCCTGAGTCTTGACCGAGGGGCAGTTTAGCCAGAACAAACCCGAAGTTTACGCAACCACCGTTCCGGACAAGTAGTGGCGGCAAGTCCTCCGCGCCACCGGCAATGTACCGCCCCAGCAGAATTTGCCGCTGGCGGTACCGCCGTCAGTCTGGCTTTACTTCGGGAGCCACCATCCAGTCCTACCCACTGTGTATGTACGGATTCCTTTCTCTTCTTCGCAAAGACGGCTGGTCCGAAGTGCACTTTTTCTCCCTTCCTCTTCTTTCTCCTTCAATGCTCCGCGTAAGGGTACATCGCCGAAGTCCCACCTCGGTCGCAATGAGAAAATTTCTGGAAAATTTCTGGAACAATTTCAAGTTCACTGCAACGATGGGAAGTCCACCCCGTACTGTCATTGGTGCAGGAAAACAAGTGCTACCTCGTCAACGGTACTTCGCAACCCACATCAAAGTGGGCGCGGCTAGTTGTACCAGCACTCCATCCCCAGCGGATCTGGGTAAAATCCCCCTGCCCTAGCGCAGCAAAAGACCCAGAAGCCGGGAAGCTAAGTACACCACTTACTCCCGCGGGTCCATCGGACAGCCCCACGATCCGTCTCCCTGGGACGCATGCGAGCTTCGCGCGAAGACCTTGGTACACCTCCTTTGGGCCACATTAATTTCGCTGTTCGTCCAATGAATATTGCGTTATTGATACCCAGTCCTGTGTATGGAGCATGGAGTAGGCTTTTCGGACCCTCCTCTCCATGAAGCGTTTTGCAAACCCAAGTTGACCGTCAATGTTCCACTGACTCGTTGACGGATTCTCGGATTTGCCAGGCCGAGGGCATCCTTCTCTGAAAGTGGTGCTGGCGAGTTGGTGGGTAATCGACGCTCTTCTTTGGTGGTCGAACCGAGCATATTTCAGTCATACCGAGACAATTTGACCAAAGAAATCCGCCAAAGAGGCCGCCCGTCCAAGCACTCCTCCCAGCCTCGGCAGATAATGGTGCTGGAGTGATCACGAACTCTCACAAGAAGCATAGGGTTTCGGAGTACGAGGTAGGGCCAGTGCAAAGAACCATTCGTTAACCGACGCACACTCCATCTCACAGGCGCCAGGCTGTCAATCGATAGCAGGCCAGAGCCCGAGCAGGCATTTGATCAAGTTCTTGTGGTCAACACAATTCGTCCCGCGGCCTTAGGCCGCAATCACTTTCGCGGAATACTGTAGGCTCGCCTTGCGCAACCTCGCGCTGAAAATAGTCTTCTCCGAGTTACACATGACACGCATGCAGCATGTTTGTCAGATATGCAGGGTATTGCATCTCAGCACTTGTCCAACACACCTGATAATCAGCCCTGCGCAAGGCGACACTGCAGCTGACATTGGCCCAGCTGAGCCTCGTTTGTATGCGTGCGTGTCTTGCTGTGAGCTGGCACGGCATGATCTTACGATATACGGACAGTTGTCGTTTTCGGCAGCCGCCCGCGCGACCAAAGGCCAGTTGAGCGGTGATTCGGCCCCCCTCCCCCTCGCTGTCGAAGCCCGATGTCCGGATCCGAACGGCCGTTCTCCGCAAACTGAAAGGGTCTCGTTCCGGCGCTATGTTGCGAAGCCTCGCATTCCATTTCCATGCGAAATGAGCTAAACCCTCGATCCGCGCGCTTGTGCTTCAGTACTCCGGGTTATTCTCTTCGAGTGTGGGGAGCCTAAGAGTACTTGTGTTACTCGCTCCTCCACAGACGGAGTGTTGGCATCCAACCAACGTACATATCAAACGTTCCGATGCTTCCCCACACACTCGTCAAACAAGCTAAGGCTCGCGAAGCTGGGGAATCATAATCCGGAATCGATGGTCTCTGACCTCTTTTCGCTTTATCTATGTAGGGTATCGCGTCCGACAATCGCCTTTCTGTCCCGAAATACGACAGCCTCGCACTTTATAGCCGAGGTCTATGGCAGAGGTTGCTCTGATCGTGGCAGCCCAACGAACATCGTAGACGGCCAAAGCCTCTCCACCAGCGCATGAGAGATGCCCACGGACTCCAGGCTTTGTCCTGGCGATGATTTCGAGGGTATCTGGAATCCGCCAACTAGACCTGGGACTACATTTCTCCGACAGAACCACACGAGAACACGCGAAGTTCTTGGAGGCTGGATCAACAACATCGGGGTAAATGGTAGGCGGCCTTGTAGATTTTTGCTCCACTCAAGGGTCGAGCTTGTGGGCCAAACAATGAGGAGAGGTCTGGGCCTCTTCGAGACTACAACCCACTCTGAAATCGAGGCCCTCTCAATCAAGGCCCAGGCTGCCCCCATTGTCATGTGAAGACGCCCGGACGGTGGACTAGAACCTCTGCGGGGCTCTTCCTTTGTTGCACGGATCTGGACTTACACAACAGCAAAACCAAAGAGTGCAAGATTATCTGGGTCGGTTCTACGACTACCAAAGTCAACGTTTGCAGGAGTGCCCGATTTCGCAGTGTGGAATGTGCAAGGTCCTCGCGGGAATGCACTATCCTCTTACATGTCTGCCGGCTTTGCTGCGTCCTGTTTGACTTCTTTCCACGTGCCCGCGCGGCATAGTCCTTCCGGTTTCCTACATTTCTCAATGTCCATGCTGCACTTGATGTCAAGCACATAGCTTGTCGCCAGGACGGACAACGGTGAGTCCTCGAGATTTCAAAGTCGCAGAGTGTAAAAAGCGTCTGCCGTGGCTCCGCGTTCCGACCACAACCAAGTTCATGAAAGATGGGAATAACTGTGGGCTTGAATTACCTTGATATAACGCATGCAAAAGCCATTATGCATCGTTCGGCACTGTGCCATTCGGATGGACATGGGCACAAGCTTGGTTCCGACGTTGCTCCTAGATGCACTTGGGAATGCTTCGCCCTGCCTTGAAAATCTCATCGGCTCCATCCTGTTTCATCAATTAATGATTCGATCAGGAGCTGGAATCAACTCTCACAGTCCTTTCACCTCCATCGACGCAGCTAACCCTACAGTATTGTCCACGATCCCCTCGCCGCGCCGTTTCCTTTACATCTGCTACTTCAGCGGGATTGGCAATCACCGAACGCCATCCTACCGGACTGCTGGTATCGCAACCTCCCCGTCGCGCCTGTCGCCATTCTGCCAGTAAGGCTCGGGGATCAGTCCCTGCGGCTGAATAATCTGGCTGGCTGCGAGTTGTGCTACTCTTTATATTATGTAGTCCGTATTATACATACCGTTGTTTCTATATGAGCGCTCTCATTAGTCAAATTCGCTGGCGCCCTCAGTACAGCTCCTATATATGCTTGTGAGTCTATGTAATTATCTTCGTAGACGAGGGAGGTACATGGCATGTACGTAATGTAATGACCATTTTAAATAGCGCTCGAGACTGTAGAGTATGTCGGAATAGATCAAATTACATTGTCAATACAAATGATTAGTACCACACCTCATCTTCTGGCGGGCCCCGGCGCTTCAGAACCCTCTGACTGCGACGCGGGTTGGTGGCCGAGTACACAGGCCCGGTACTGCTCCCATTGTGACACGCCTCAAGAACCAACCTTGCAGTCCCTAGCATCGCGTCCCTGTTGCACCAACCTTGCAGTCCCTAGCATCGCGTCCCTGATGCACCTCGCCTGCAAGCCTTGGCGCGATCACGTGCACTGCGTTGCGCACACACACACACAGCTGTGGTTGCACAATTTCATAGTTTCAATAATATCATATTCAATTGAGTCCAACAGTCCCCACGTGACTTACCCTGAACAAGAGGGGTACTAACCTCATATGAGTGCGCCGTTCATTATACGGATTACTCAAGCTGTCCTGGTTGCTGTGGGGGCATCAAGAGTTATACGGATTAATGGGTGTTTCATCAGACGCAATGTTCGTTCACACGGACTAATGCGGATTCATACGGAATAACAATAATCCGAGGATCAACACGGATTAACACAAGTCCGTACAGGAATCCTCATGCGCACATTGTACCTCATCAGGTTGATGTCGGCCAAATAGGCTGGACAACTGTACCGCCAGCCTCAGCCTTGCTCAGCCTTGCCGTTTGTGGCCAGTTCTGTCTGGGTCCGTCCCTGATCCGTGGCACTAGGTTGACCCCCGGCAAACGCACGGACAGACTATCTGATGTGATGAGAAGTATGAAGCACTGTCCATGGGATGGAAAGGGTGCAAACAGTAGCTGGCACGTTCAATCATCCCCGGGCACCTTAGCTGAAATTCAAGGGCCTTTTCTCTACGGTGTGCACTTCTACAAAGAGTTCATGATGCTTGGCTTCTCCCACCAGCTGAGACTGCGAAAAAAAATGTCAGTCAGGGCCACAGGTGGATCGCAGAATGACGCACCGTGAACTGTGCCATTAACGTTGCCACGACCTTGAAGATCTCGAGCGAGGCAACGCTTTTTCCAATGCACGATCGTGAGCCCTGCCCGGACGAGAGTTCGGTCTGGGCCATGAGCTTTCTCCGAGATTCCCATGACCCTACAGTCTCATCCTTCCCTTGCATCCATCGTTCGGGATTGTACACATTAGCATCAACGCCTAACACGCGCACGTCCTGGTTGATGGCGCCGGCGGGACAGCCAACCACAGTGCCCGCCGGTACAAAGGTATCATTGGGAAGGGTCAAGCCAGCAGGGCCTGTGACCCTCTGGAAGTTGGTTGACGTGGATTGATGGAGCCGGTAAGCTTCTCTAACAACGCCTTCCACAGAAGGCAGATTTCTAACGTCATCAGACCTCGCCGTCAAGGCGCACTGAGCTTGATGCAATTCATCAAATAGTCGGTCTTGTTATTCGGGATGATGAACGAGAAAGCGACAAAGTCCGTCCAGAGTGTTTGCGGGACTCAAGCCCCCAGCAACCATATTGCCGGCCGTGGAGAGTGGTAATGTGAGGTTTTGTCATCCGATCAGGGTACGTCGCATGGGCAGCGACAAAGTGTGAGAGAAGATCGCGCCTCTGCCCCTCAGGATCAGGATTGGCAAGGCGTCCCTCGACCAGTTTCAACACAAGCCGCAGGAAAGGGGTCGGTTTTCTCTTGCGCCTCAATGGGTTTCCGCGGAATAGGCTGTGTAGCCAAGGGATTTGAGAAACCACCCCACCGTATGAACGAAAGCCCTTCATCATGTCGATGAGGCCCAATGTATCCTCCCCGCAGAGACTCCCGATGGCTTCACCCATGGTGATTTTTGAGACCACGTCGAAGCAATCTTGAAAGTGGTTACGTTAGCGAAAGCTTTCGATTGGGAGCAACCAATTACTTACAGTAATGGCATCAGAGACTAATGTTGAGAGGCGATTGGTGTGTGGCACGTTCATTACACACCTCGACGAAGCGATTCACCATCTCGTCAACATATGGTTCGTATCCTTTGAGAGATGAGAACGACTAGGTGTTCGAGACGAGCCGACGGTATTGGGAGTGGGTCTTCTCGTCCAGGATGGAGAGTAAACTCGTTTTCTTCGCAGGAAGTCGGAATGGGAGGTAAGCATGACCCTATTACGATAAAGATGTTCCCTGGTCAGCTTTGTCTTTCACAAGCCGGGAATCACGGGGATGAATCTCACCTTGTCCAACTTCGAACGGACTCTATATATGAGCGGCACGGCTGCTGGATCAACCACGGTGACGGACGTAGGTCCTGTGCGTATAACGTCTCCATATTGCGATTGTAGCTTTCGGTGAAAGGCCAATACAGACCAGAGATTTGTATATCGAGCCAAGAAGGGCCCCGGTATATTTGACAACCCTGCTCGCGTACTGCTGATAAATAGATATGCACCTAGGCACAACAGTGAAACCCCAATCAAACAGGCAGTTTGTTCGACGTAAGTCGTACCTAGAATGTTGAGCTTCATGGTTGCTTCAACTATCGCCCTTGGAAGTGTAGAATGAGACGGAGTAAATGGTGGACCGTAGAGAATGACTTCTCACAGTATAATACACGGTGACTTTTAAAGGTGTTGGTTCTTCGGAAGGTAATTCTATACATATCTTGGGCGAACAGAAAGACAGTCACCCTGTAGATTGATTGAGTCCTCCGCAGAGGGGCCACGCAAATCCCTTGCCGCTAGAACCAAATTTCAAAGGTCGGTTCAAATCTCGTTACGTGGAAGTCCAGACTATCAGAAGAGGTTGTTCTCTCCAGAGTGCAGAGAAGGCGGACGTGATGCGTTGAATGGCGCAGTGGATATCCTTCACTCTGTTATCACGGAATCGGAGCTTGGCAATATGGGTCTTTCGTATAGACAAACCTCCGAGCCTCTGGATGTATCGGGCCAGTGCTGGCCTCCATGATTGCAGTAGGGCTGAGACACTAACCCGCCACCATATGCATGCCTATGGAACCTAAATATGCAAACCCAAGGAATCTCAATGCAAACCTACGGAACCTTGATATCAACGCCTCCTCGGCAGACTCAACATCCGACCGAAAGACACCACCACCCTGCACAGTATGATGCCCATTCAAGATCTTGGTATTGACAACTTCAGAAGCATGAGTGCTCGTTGTGAAGATTCGTCAACGTGCGGAAAATTCCTCATCCGTCTGGGGAACTCTGGGGAAATGCCCCCTCTCTCCGCCATGATTCGTTTTACCCTGGGATTCCTCTACAGTGTTTCGTTGATGGACCGAAACAATCTGGGAAACGCCGTCGTGGCTGGTATGGGTGTCGACCTCGACCTCATAGGAAATCGATACTCCATCATTGCGATTCTGTTTTCCATCACTTACGTACTTCTACAGCCAGTGTCACACGAAATCCTGGGCTTTCGGGCTCGCAACATTCAAGGCATCACTGTTTTGTGTTCCCGTGCTACAATTATCCTAGCTCACTGCCGTTCGCTATGTTTCTTCGCTTGGGCGTCCTTTTCAACTAAAAAATATCGTTAATACTGGTGGTGGACTACCCAATGAGTCAACACTACCAGAGTCAGAAAAGGTGATCTGACATGGGCATTGCAACTTGCGACCAGACACTGCCAGAGCGAGCGAAGAACGAGCTTAAGGATGTGGTGGAGCTACCAAGATCACAATGTCTCATAGTCTCAAAAGTAGCATTCACACTCACACACTCCGGCGCTGGGCATTGGCCAGGGGGAGTATCACACTGTAAGCTCATTCAAGCGCCATTGTTGTCTTGCTCTCACACTGCCCTTTCACTATTCTTTCTTTTCTTTCTTTTCTCCTTCCTGCCATAGTACCTTGGTGTTTTGGTGAGCTTTACCGGACAGCGAGAGGTTTGAACATGAGTAGCCGAAAAGAATTCCACATGATGGCTGGATGAGGAGCTTTCTCCGGAGTGGTCCACCATGACGGTCCGACTTATATGGTGTACCGAAAATTGACATCCCGTTCGATCACCAAGGTGCCGGCCGCTTGCCTTTTGTTGTCACGCCAGAACTTGTAGCTCATGAGGACCACCACTATTACCACAATTGCTTGAGACACCATGCAGGTATACATGCCTGGCAAATATCGTGGCGCATCTTGGGAGCGGAAAACCAATGACCCAATGATACCTCCAAGGCCCCCAAAACCAACAAACGTGGCGCTGCAAAATGCTCGTTTCCAATGTCCACGGATATTGTTTGCTGGGTGTGTAAGTTTGAGTCGGCCCTAGAAGGAAAACCCACTCACCTTGGTATGCCATCGCACAAGGAATGTTGGAGTTAACACCCAAGGAAGCGATAAAAGCTCCTCTGTTGGCAAGGTTAGCAATTCCATCCTTGAAATCGTCGTTGGTGAGCAACTTACACATATTTTGCGGCTGGGCTTTGGGAATACACCATGATAGGAAGACCAACTAGAGCTAGTATGGCGTTGAAAAGTAAGATCGGACCTCTGACTCTGTACTTATCCCCAGCCCAGCCTTGTGTATACATCAAGATCCCGGCGCCTATGTATGGAGGCGTAACCAAACATTGCGAAGCTGCCAACGAAAAGCCCATTTCCTGTCGTAGAATGATGGGCAAGAAATAGGAGAACGAGTACCCAACTATAAGAAGCATACAGAAGATCAAAGCGAACCCCCATACCTTTAGGTCAAGTCCCTGTGCGAAAAAGGCTTTGGCGTTGAATTTCTCTGTCGCTTCTGCGTCTCCCCGATCGGCGTTGATTCGTGCGAGGATATATTTGGTCTCTTTCTGAGTGAGAAATCCTGAATAGATCTTCCCACTATCGGGAAATCCGACAAGAATCACTGCGGTCGCGATTGAGATAGCACAAGTAATGACACCTTCAATGATGAAGATCTGAATAGGTCAGGATCGAGTTCAGTTGAATGAGACATGACTTTCACTTACCCATCGCCATCCTTCGAGACCTTGTAAACCATCCATTTGCATGAGGCCGTAGGCAAGAATACCGGCAAACGAGCCCGCCACGGACGCACAGCAATACCAGAGCGAATACCTATACGCCTTGCCTTAGTTCAACATCATCGGAAGTTCAGGAATGGCGAACCTTTTGTGCATCTCGTATCGTGTATACCATGTACTAGATAGAGCGGTCAGCAGTTGATCGCCAAATTTCAGTGAGACGTACCTGAGAAAATAATAGCAGCTGGGGAAAAATCCAGCCTCGAGGAACCCAAGTAAGGCACGAAGGCCAGCCAGAGCCTGCCAGTGATGGATGAAGCCAATTCCAACCAAGGTAGCCGCCCAAGTCGCCGTAAGCAGAGACATGAAAAGTCGAGGCCCGACCCAGCGTACTACGATTGTTGCAGGCATCTCAAAGACGATGTATGTCGGGAAGAAGGCGAGAGTTGCGGTGGAATACCTCATCCCGACATCAAGGTCAAGGTCTCGAGCCATTCTTCAAACAAGTCAGCGAATACTCAATGAAAAGTACTAGGCCCATGCTCGACTTACCCAGCAATATTCGCTGCGCCCACTGAATCCAATGTCAGCAATGGTTGTCCATAAACTTTGCAGATACACGAACAGTTGTTCCTATCAACCAGTGATATGCAAAATATTGCGCCGACAATAGGAAGGATTCTCCAATCGATTCGTCGCAATATCCTTTTATAATCATCGTCCGAGAACTCGACCAAGATCGAAGATTGCAAGTTCCCCTTCGCGGGACAATCCTGGTCTATCGCGTTTTCCTCGACATGGCTTATTTGCGAATCAATGGGATCTTTGGTGTCCATTATGCAACGGTAGGTACAAAAGGTACTTAGGAAGGACACGGCCTGTTCAATCAGCTGAGACGCTTGAAGCCTGTCTCGACAGGTCGAAAGGCCAGCGAACAGGGCCGGCTTTATCAATAACACTACCAGGAAGGCCTTCAAAAGATCACAGTGGACACACCTCCGGACGGAAAGCCGGAAACGGACGAGGAGAGGAAAGGGGGGGTTGGGGGGGGAGAAGGGGGGGGGGTTTCTCCGGCGACGGTCCCGGGAGACGACGCTGGTCATTTCGACTCTTTGTTGGCGAGGAACTAGCCGCATGGCTGGAACTTAAGTTCAGATTCGACCTTTCACGTTATGTGCTGTTGATGAGGAGCTGTTAGTATACGAGGTACTCCACCCGGAGTACAGTAGCCAGGATATCCTGACGAATCCTGGAGTTGTCCCCGGAAGCTCCGCAAACCCCACAGTATATAGCCGAGAGATGAAAGTCTGTGGTAACCTCCATGTGAGGCGGTCGAATACGGGGAATTGAAGCGGTGATTGGCGAGTGTCCTCTCTCGCACCCACGCCTGGCAGATTGAGAATTGCACGAGTAGGCTGTGGCGATGAAGAGGCCAATCCCACAAGTCCTTCAGTTTGATAACCAACACGAAAATCGCTTCAGCAGGAACCGGTTCCCGAACTCACCAGCCCGTTCTCAACGTCTGGCCCGCGAACGAAAGCCGCTGCAAGGTGCTGTACCCGAAGAGCTCGACTACCATCACACCTCGGCGACCTCGACGGGGTATTTCCACAATTCGGCTACTTCGCCGTGAGTCAGGCTCAACATTGAGTTGTCCAGAGTGACTATTAGTATCAATTGCATCTTAGAGCATTGCCCCCCCGGTCCCAAAGCATTGTCACCGTCTTTGCGCTGGAAAAACGCCACGTCGACATGGCGAGGCCCACTAGATTGAGCTCACAAGCACCAGAAGGAGCTGGCCAAACTCTCCCAGTGCCGTTTCCAAGCGATGTGGCCATTGCTCCCCTTCTGCGACTGTCCCTCCGAAAGCTCCTTGAGCACGATGTCGACGAAATCCAACGTTTCACTCACGCCTGTCAAGACCTTGGGTTTTTCTACCTTGACTTAACCGGGCCTGCAACTACACTTTTACAGGATGCTGATTCACTTTTCTCCGTGGGAGAGAAGCTCTTCGACCTGCCTCTCGAGGAAAAACAGATGTTTGACTTCCTACACAAGAACTCTGCTGTTGGTTACAAGGGCTTAGGTGGCAATGTCGTGGATCGGACCGGCACTGCAGATCGCAACGAGTTCTACAATGTACGTTCCTGATCAAGATCTTCTGGAGCCCTGTCCTAATGTTGATAGGTGTCCAAAGACGATATTCTGGGTGTTGGCGAACGGTGGCCAGCGCCTGAAATTCTCGAAACACATCGCGCACTGCTTCGGCGTTTCATTACCGCCAGCCATTCAATAGTGAACCTCCTACTGGGCTTTCTTAACGACTTTCTCGAGCTTCCTGAAGGTCGTCTTCAAAGCTTGCATCGGCTCCATCATCCAGCCGGCGATCAAGTTCGCTTTATTAAGGCTCCACCCCAGCCCATAGACGATCGGAAGGCTGCATTCAATGAACACACGGACTTCGGCAGCCTTACTGTTCTGTTCAACCGCCTTGGGGGCCTTCAAGTCCTTCCTCCTGGTCCCAATGCCGAATGGTGTTATGTGAAACCACTCCCTGGCCACGCCATTATCAACCTTGGAGATGCGATGGTGAAATTCACCAACGGTCTGCTACGCTCCAATATTCACCGGGTCGTTGCACCCCCAGGCGAGCAAGGCAACCATACGCGATACAGCCTGGTGTACTTTAGTAGACCCGAAGACAGTGTAAAGTTGAAGAGGTTGGATGGGAGTCGAGTGATTCCTCCTCTTGACAAGGGTGAGACCGAGGAGGACATCACGGCCAAGGATTGGGTCGACAGGCGCTTGTTGGGCCCTCGCTATGCAAAGCTCAAGGGGAAAGACTTTGACTTTGACTCTCTCCGGGGGACTGAGTCACTTATGAAGGGCAAGCTCTAAGGTCATCTTGTCCCTAGTTGCACCAGTTCCGTTGGAAGTCTGGTGGCCTGCTGTTCCAGACGCCTCTCATTTCGCCTGGATGTCCGGCGGCCTTCCTTCTTGAGGAAGGTACGTAAATATGTTCCCAAAAATGCGGTCACGCCATGATTGGGTCATCTAGAAAAGAGGTTGACAACTTCAGAAAGAGCTCTACTCTTGCTGTCATGTATATATGATGTACGCTATTTGAAAGGGCTGTAACATCCTATCCGGCCTCTATGACACCAACTAATGGCAGCCCACGTCGCCTACTCATGTTGAGCCCATGTGGCTGCGCCTACTAGGGTATAATTATGGCGGGTGTGGCAGCATCGATCATGATATGGAATAATAGGTGTTGCATCAAATGTTCTGATGTTGACACGAACTAATGCGAGTGTAAACGGAATAATGATAATCCGGAATCAGACCTAATTCGGAATACTGGCCTCTATAGCACGGACCAATGGCAGCCGTGATGCAGGTGCACGGGACATTATGCAAATGCCCGGAATTAAAAGGTGGAGTAACCAAGTAACTAGCGTGCTACCGAGGTTTGAATACCCCTCGTAGCGCCAGACCCAGTACGTCGCTGACTGCTATTCAGGCTACCCACTTAGGGTAGCCAGTTCGATTTGGCAATGAAAAGGGACAATCAGTGCTGACCCATATTACTCTGTGTCACTTCATCTGACCCACTGTTCAATGTTGACTTGTGCTCTCGACTAGCCAGACTGCATCTTGTTTCGACGGAATTCAACCCAGCAACCTAGAGTGTCGACGCGGTGTACTCTTTCGCGGCTGTCAAAACTTTTACGCGAGCTCCCAGACGTTCAACCCTCGCTCCCCATTTCAAGGGGGCCAATGAATCTACGGTACCATCCCATCCGCTACCTAGGTTCTTTTCTCACGCTAGATCTTGTGTTTCCGCTGATTCGGATGTAGTTCCGTCGTCATGCGTCAATGGATCCGACGAGGTTTGCCTGCATTCACACGGAAACGGCGGGTCTCCGAATGATCATCTCGTGCCTTACGCAGAGGATTGAGAACGTGGGGCCCCAAATAGGGGCCCAGATTTGTGGAGGCTGCTTGGAGTCTGGGGTCATCGACCTCCTCCTTCCGTGTGACTCGTTACAGAGTCTAGTGACGCAGTGCGAATGGTAGTAAATGCTTGCACGTTTTCAAGCGTATCATCATATTTCCCCCTTCAAGTATCTCGTGAAGGTGATCTCAGACCCGGATATGGTCTTCACTGCCGACACCATCTCCCGAAGACAAAGAATCTAGCCACTCCTTCTACCTTGCATGCCCCGAGGCTGAGTTCTACAAGTAAGTGGCATCACCTTGCTTCTTCAATGCTGTACAGCAAGTCCCTAGAATGCAGGTACCACAAGATTTACATGACAGCGCTTTGGGACCCTTTTTTGACGAGACAAATAACTTCCCTTTGATCAACCGAGATCTACCTTGACGGCATGCCGGACAAACAACCTCAGCTCAGTGAAGTTGAGCGCGTGGCCAGTGCTAGAGAGGTTGAAGACAATGCCTCCAAGCCGGAGGCTGATTCAGAAATCGACACTGTCGCCGAGAAGAAGCTGCTACGCAAGCTGGATCTTCATATCATCCCGGTCTTGTTTGTCTTATTCCTCTGTGCCTTCATTGATCGGTAGGCGCCCAAACCATATCTTGTAGGTGACTCAAACTGATATCTGGTTCGTTTGCAGAATCAACATTGGCAACGCACGAGTTCAAGGTCTGGAAGAAGACTTGAATATGAAGGGGTCCGACTACAACATTGCTCTATTCATTTTCTTCATCCTCTATATCCTCCTTGAAGTGCCGAGCAACCTCCTGCTCAAGCATGTCCAGCCTTCTCTATTCCTATCCGGCATCATGGCAGCGTGGGGCGTAGTGACCATAGGCTTGGGTGTCACACAGTCCTTTGCTGGCTTTGTAGTCTGCCGTTTCCTTCTGGGTGGGCTAGAAGCAGGATTCCTCCCTGGATGTTTGTACATCTTCAGTACGTGCCTAGCCCTGAGGCCTTACCCGCCCGATGCAAGCTGACTCAAAATCCAGGCATGTTCTACAAGCGCCACGAATTGTACTGGCGCTTCACCATGTTCTACTCTGCCAGCGTCATCGCTGGCGCAGTGAGTGGGTTTCTCGCCTACGCACTCGCCCATCTGGACGGCACGGCAGGATATTCTGGCTGGCGTTGGATCTTCATCATCGAAGGCCTCATCACTACCGCCATAGCTGTTGTATCTTACTGGTTCCTGCCTGACTGGCCGCAAAATGCAAAGTTCCTCTCACAGGAGGAACGGGCTCTTCTTCTACAAAGGCTGGCTCTCGAAACCAAAGATGCCCGGATGGACAAATGGAACAAGAGGACGGCAAAAACAGTCTTCGGCGACCTTAAGATATACCTTGGGTAAGTATAGAGGCCCTCTCAAGTGACGGTATCTCGGTTCAACTCTAACCGCCTCCCAGGATCTTGATGTACATCGGCATCGTTACTAGTAGCTACAGCTCAGCCTTCTTCAATCCCACAATCCTCGAACAACTAGGCTGGACATCTCTTCGAGCCCAAGTCATGTCCATCCCTCTATACGTCTTTGCCATGGTTTGCGCTTTAAGTGCTGCCTGGAGCAGCGACAAGTTGAAGCATCGATTCAGCTTTGTGATGCTCGGTTGTGCCATGTGCACGACCGGATACGCCATCCTACTAAGCATGCACAGAGTTTCGGTGGGTGTCCGGTATTTCGCAACCTTTGTCCTAACCGCCGGACCCGCGGTCGCTCAACCTTCTGCACTTGTCTGGGTCAATAACTCCATGGCCGGCCACTACAAGAAAGGTGTCTCTTCGGCCATGATGATTGGGATTGGCAATGTTTCTGGGATCATTGCCAGGTAAGCCCAGCACATGCGTTCGTCGAGACACGGCATGAGAACTGACAGCTTATATCAGCAATATGTATCTCTCCTCCCAAGCCCCCGAGTACCCTCTAGGCTTTGGCCTAGGCCTAGGACTGGTATGGATGGCCGTCATTGCCGCGGTGCTATTTCTCTTCTACATCAGAAGAGAGAACAAGCTGCGAGACCAGGGCAAGCGAGATTACAGGTATGACCTGCCGGAGGACGAAGTGCGAAACCTTGGAGATGATCATCCAGCTTTCCGGTTCTGCTATTGAAAAACCTCGCATGGTAAGGAGAAGCTGGCATTCGGGCAACGATCTTAACCTCTTCCTGGCAAAGTTTTCGAGAACCTTGACTTAATTTTTTTCATTTTTGTTATTTTTGTGAGGTTTGGCTAGAACGAGAGGAGCAGAACGTATTGAAAGTCTTGGGCGCCTCATCTCCGCGACACAACGCCGTCGTCCTTCTATATCAAATCAGAACCATGTCTTGCAGATTCGTCACCTTGCTCCCTAAGCGAATTTGGTTATGAAATGAGGTGGATCAAGACTTGGGAGCGCTCAGGATGTCCTCCCGAAGCAGTGGCAGAAGGGTTGGAGTCGTGCTTGGTCGGCCTGGAGAGGTATTCTGTTCGCTCTTTCTTTACCGTCTCGACCAGTAGTTTCCACGTTCCTGCCAGAGGCGCCTTCGATTGTGGCCTTCGTGACTGTTTGGTCGGAGGCGTCGCAGCTTTGGAAAGGAAGAGCCGCTTCCATGTCAGTTCTCTCTTGCTGCTGCTCTTGGTCACGTTGCTCCTGCTCAATCAATGACGTAGCGCGCGTCTGATGGTGATGTAGCCGTCGTACGAATCGTGGCGTGCCATAGGCATGGCATCATCCAGATGCCGGAAAGGCCTGCGATTCGAGTTTCACCAGAGCAAAGGACACTTGGGCAAACCAGGGGAAGAGCATTTTAACACCAAGCCAGCTAGCTGACGCGTGTGGCGAGAACCCAATAGAAATAGAAGATATTGCCTGTTTGCCAGTAGTTGCTGCTGATCGAGCTGCACGCAGTTTATGTGGGCGCTCGTTGTTGCGGCGGGCCGGCGTGAGTGGCAAGCAATGCCTGTACCACTTCGAGTGCACTGAGAGCCTGGCCCAAACCCGAGGTCCCATCCCATCCATCAAGGTACCATCTTGCACCGCAGGTTGTCCCATTCTCCCCTCCTGTACAGACTCCTGCAGCAGCAAGTGCGGATGCCCGAAGCACCGTGGCGACTTCTCCTGCTGTCTCCGGCATCATGACCGTGGTCTTCGCCAACCAGCGAGCCAGATACGCTCTGAAGCTGTACTGGTCGATGTTGCAACTCCAGCTAAGCTCGCAGTGCTCGTAAAGGACATCTGTGGCGTTGGGGAAAGGCGACACGAATGTCTGGAGCGCGAAGTCCAAAAGTCCGCTTGTCCGGTTCGCCCAGAGGTCAGATCCATTTGTGTAGTTGAAGAGGACGGCTGTGCCGTAGAGGTAGACGGCAACATTGTAGCTCCAGAGTGTATGATCGATTCCCGTGCAGTTGATCTTGTCATCCGAGCCATCGAAGACGTTGTACGAGGTATCGATGAGACCGACGGTGGTGGACCAGTCCCAGACTCTCTCCGCCCAGTCGTAATAGGTCTCATTGTTTGTGAAACGCGCCAGCCGAGCAGCAAGCTGGAGAAATCCGCCATTGGAGATTGAGTTCTTGTAGTCGTATCCGGGGCTGATAGGAAACACTTGCCACTTCAAGCCGCCACCACAGGTGTTGCTCGACTCGATCCACCTACTAACATAGTCGTTGAATATGTTGTCACAGATCCCAAACCAGGTGGGGTACGGGGCTGGAGGCTCTCGGAGTCCATACTCGGCGGCCGTCAGTGCCGCGAAAGCCCACAAGGCAATGTCGTCGTTGCCCTGGGCTTACGAGTTAGCTCGGTAGCTAGGGTCAGCGGTCGACTGCCCCATTTCGGCTCACCTCTTCGAGTTTCTCAGCCTCGGGCAAATAGTCGTAGGTATCTGATATCTGAGAGACCAATGCGTCGTAGGTGACGTTGTAGTAACTTGCGTCGCCGGTGTAGAGGTAGTAGTCCACCATGCCACCCCATGCCGCACCACTGAGCCACCAGTAGTAGGGCGGGTCTGGAAATTTGCCTAACTCGCCTCCGGTCTGGTTGCCATTGTACATAGACTGCAAGCCGTAGGCAATGGTCGCTGCTGCATCGCGGATCGAATCTGTAATGACCGGATGTCTGTATGGGTCTGGTAAATGACGCAGCGGACAGCCTACCTGGGTTGTCAACACGCAAATCCACCGCCGACGTGCACACGCTGAGCCATGCAATCACGGCAGCATGGGTGATCCAAGGATATTTACGCGGTAGCGCCATCTTTGTGCAGCAAGTTAACATATCATCTTGGGGAACGATGAAATGAGTGGCGAGAATGTCGAGGTGGCCGAGGCTAAGCCCAACATCGTCATCATCGCTGGAAGCTGAAGATCTTGGATGTTCCGAGCAATCCTAGCCCTGAGCTTCTGAATACACTCATAGCATCACTCATTATGAGCTCCTACCTGAAGGAGAGAGGCCATGTACAGTATGTTCAGAGAAGCAACCCGGAGTTCCAATGATGCTACGATTCTGCGATTTGCCTGAATGCCGCGCAATGTTCGTCCATGCCGCTTTTAAAATAGCTCGCGCCATGACAATTCTTGTCCTCACTTAATACTTCACTTCCCATTCATCTTCGATTCCCTTCCTTTATTCATCATTAAGTTAACCTTTATCCGCCCTCCCTTTGACTTTTCGCCGTGGGAAACCTTTTTCAGGCTTCGACATTCCATCCTTGTCCATTTCGTCATTCATGAGAAGCGCCCATCCGTATGCTGAGCGACCGGCACCTTTCATGCCTGTACTGTAATAACATCACGCACGGAAAGACTGTACGAGCGACCGACTCAACTCGAATTGTGCCATTACCTTGAAGAGAAGCAGACAGGGCAGCACATATCTTTTATCACTTGATCCGAACTGTCGCTACCTCAAAGTCTTCATCCCAGCCCCACTCTGGTTCTGGTCGCCGACTGTGTGATCATCCACTGGCCCGGTCCGACCTAGTCTGAAGTAACTTGCACGTTCAAAAAAATCGTCGGTTGAGGGGACGAGTACAACGCCACGTGGTCCATCGTTCCGAGCCAACTCGAGAATCCAGAAGGAGAAAACAGTACCAGCGTCGTTACGACTGGTTTTGGTCGAAAATGACTCTGGACTTCCAGCGAGCTTTAGCAACTTCGTTTGTCCCGCCTTGAGTAATACCTCCGAAGTGCCAGCTGGATAATCTTTATATCGAGGTAGTATCCTTTCGTTGACGAAACTAAGGTATATTCCCGTTTGCTCTCAAAGATGAGGAGAATTACCTATTGGGGCACCGGTAGAACGCCAGGTGAGCTTGTCTATAGCAGTTCACCATTCTTCAAAATCGGCGGTAGCAGAGCGCTGAGAATGATTGCCATCAATCGTCTGCCTCCTGAAGCCCATTGCCCTACGAGATCTTCGGAAGCGTCCGCCCATAGACCTGAAGCCAGAAAGATCCATGGCCATGATGCCTCCTTCTAATTGTACCGAAAGCCACGCAGCTCAAAAAGGGACATAAAACAACCGTCTCCAGAATTTGTCTTGGTGCGGTTGGAAGCTAACTTTTATAGCCGTGCATCTTGGGATAGGAATGATGGATGGTTTATCCGCAGCGGCGCTGCCCAGGCATGTTGTCTCTCTTAGTGCTGGAGAAGCGGGGTGGGACTCCAGATTTGTCGTGAGGCGCGTGGGGCATGGCTTTTGTCTCGCAGTGTTGCCTACATCGCTAAGTAGCGCTAGGGTAGGGCAATCGTGCCAGACGCATGAGATGGCAAACACTCAGCCGGTGGTGGGGTTTCAGGCAGCTGGAAGGCGAAGATACTCACGTCAGCCCGCCCTTGTCCTTAGGACTGCGGTGGTATGGATGCTGACAAGCTCTTTCATGATGTCGCGATGTGTGGATGTCCACTGGTGTCATTGCTGCAATCAAAGGGACATAGTCTTTTTGCTCCTTCAAACCGACTATGGTAGTATAGCCACACAGGATGCGAGACCTCACATAACAGGCATCGCGGCGGTCGTACTTCTGGACCACCAATTCATGCTCTCAGCGTTCTGCCAAACCCAACAGAAGTGTACGGAGTAGTTGTAGAGCTGTCAACAATCCCCCAGGGCGAGTGGTGGCTGTCTGCGCTGAGGCGCTAAACCAATTTGGCTAGACAACTGTGAGCATACGGCGGCATCACCATCATCCTAATCCGGGGCGAGCTGCGAGCAGTTTGTCCACGTCTCGACCTCACCAGCAGTGTATCGATGGGACGCATTGTATCACCCGTCCCGACCCTACTTCGAAGGCAGGGATGGACACACGAGGCCTCACGCTGCGGAAGAAGCGCAAAGACCGGCCGACCATCAGCGCACCTCAAAATGCCACAGGCCCTGGCATCGGCGGTGGGCGAGCAGGACCCCCCTCGCAAAACAAGGCAGCCAACTCTCTAACCGTACCACGCGACCGGAATGCCCAGACCGAGACTTCAGACCTTGTCAAGAGACGCTACTCGACGCGATATAACCAGCTGCCTGACTTCAGCAACATCGGGGCACCTCCCGTTCCCGTGCTTCCCGGAGCAGGCACTCTCAAACGTCGCTCAGGAGGTGGCTCACCACGACGACCTGGCACTGGTGATCGTTCACGTCCGCTTCATATCGACAACGATGCCCTCAAAGATCCCAATCTCCAGCATGAGCGATACGTGACCGACCTCCTCGCCAATGCATCCGAACAAGATATCCAAGACTATCAGAATGGGCTGCAGAGATTAAAGAACCGCAACTCGCAAGAGCTGCAGCAGAACGTGTACCAAAACAGAACCCAGTTCATCAAGATTAGCAAAGAGGCTGAGAAGTTGAAGTCCGAGATGGGAATACTACAGAACCTCATGTCCGAGCTGACCGGTACGCTGGGCACGGGAGATGCAGGCGCGAGCAGCCCCATGTCGCCTGATCTGAATGGCCCTTCTCTTTCCAGGCGCAATACAAATAGAACCTCGGTCGCAAACCTGGAGCATATGTGGAACATCCAACTACAAGCCCTGTGGAAGAACATTGAGAAGTCTCAGAAATTCCTGCCCGCAGCTCCTGGGCGGCACATTGTGGCCGAGACAGGCAACTGGATCGAACTCGACTCGGCTACGTGGAAGCCTAAGCGACCTGTTCACATTGTGCTATTGAACGACCATATTCTCGTAGCGTCTAAGAAGCGCAAGCGAGTGGATCCAAATGCACCCCAACAAGGACCTGCTCCGACAAAACTGGTGGCAGAGGAATGCTGGCCTTTACAGGACATTGAAATCGTCGACATGGCAGCAACTGTCGCCAAGGGAGGTGGGAACACACCGGCCGAGGAGAAGGCCATCGCCTCCGCCCTAACGATCAGGTCAGGCGGCCGCTCGCTAATTTACCGGCACGAAAAGCGTGATGAAAAGGCCAAAGCCGGTCTGTTATCTGCTCTTCGAAAAGCCACCGAAGACCTTCGCAAAGCCACCAAAACCGAGGAAGAGCAAACTAAACCTAAAACCGAGAGCCTGAATTACTTTGCCGCACGAGACCCCGCATCAGCGAAGAAGACAGAGATCATTGAAGGCATCAGCTCTTCCAAGGAGAAGCCCGAAATCCTGGTCGAAGTGGACGGCCGACAACATAACTTCCGCTGGGTCGAGGGACAGATTGACGATCTGGACATTGAAATCTCCATGCAACGCTTCGACGAAGCCGTCGAGAAGGTGGAAAAGCTACGCGAGATCGCCAAAAGCTTGAAAGGCAACTCGATCGCACAAGAGCTAGTGAGTGTGAAGATTGGCGAGCGCGCCGCGAAACTCGCTGGTATCCTCTGTCGAGAGCTGGTCGAGACCCCGTCCTTTATGGAAGCCACGAAACGGAACGTCTCATATCTTATCCGTCTTGGGTTCGAAGACCGTGCGCGAGATGCCTACCTCAATGCACGGAGCGACATACTCGCCAAACGCGCCCGGCAATGCGTCTTTGAAGGCGATCTCCACCGCTACGTCTTCTCCATCTCATACGTCTACTTCACCCTGGTGAAAAACACGGTGCGCATCTACCAAGCCGCGTTCACGGCCCCCGGGGCGATCAGCGCGTGCATCAAGTGGGCAGGTGTGCATCTGGAGACTTTCAATACCTTGCTAGTGAGGCAGTTGAGTGCGATTGAGCGCGAGGGCAAGCTGTGGAGGGAGTGCATGGATGTTGTTTGGGGGCATGAACGGGAGATGCTGGGGGATTTCGGGTTGGATTTCAGGGAGGTTATCGGGAGGGGATTGGAGGTCAGGAACATTGCCGGGAAGAACGAGCAGGTTGGTGCTGCCGGAGGGAACAGGGAGCAGAGTCGATCAAAGTCGAGGACACGAGCTGGTACATGACCGAGAGGCGGTCAAACAGTGACAAAGTGACTGACTGGCAGGTCTGAGCGGAGATCAAAGATGTATTGGGAGTCTCTTATAAAACTACACAAGGTATATGCAAATGTTCAAATTGAACGCCGCACGCTTCCCGCTCATGCTCAGAAGACAGTTTCCCTTTTGACGTTTGCACCTGCCGAGCCTCCTGAAGCTTGGTTGATGGCCAGGAGAAGTGCTGATTTGGTGGTACATGGTGTACATCGCAACAACCTGGACGTGGCGACTTCTGGGAATATGGCGCCTAGACTCTGCCGGGCCCGGTCGATTACTCCTTGATCTTTGCAAGCAACCTAAGTTTTTGCTCAATTAGCATCCGAAACCGTTCGACTGACAATTCCACGCCTGAACTCACTCGTGATCCCTGAAAAGATGATATTCCTCCTCCCCAACTTTGACCGGGCTGCCGCCATACTGGGGAATCAACACCTTGTCACCCTCCTGCACGCTCATGGCTATTCTCTTCCCCTCCTTGTCGAAGCCTCCGGGTCCGACGGCCAGGACTTTCGCTTCGTTGAGTTCTTTAACGGATGATTCGGGGAGGAAGATGCCGCCGGCCGTGCGCGCCTCGGCTTTGACGCGCTGCACGAGGACGCGGTCGAGAAGCGGGACTAGCGAACGGATGGACTTGAGAGCGGTGGTCTGCGACAGTTAGGACTCGATCAATCGTCTGGTCAAGCTTCGGGCATTGCGATTTATGCGGGCGCTGAGATAGGGGGACAACCCCGAGCGTATGTAGACGTACCATCTTGACTGTGCGTTTAAGAATCTTCCTGGGGGGACTTGTCTAACTGTATTAACGACGACGAGAAAGAGGGCTTGAAGAGTGAGTGGTAAACAGCTGAGCACGACGGGTCACTTTTTTCTCGAAGCATCCGCCCGTCTCGCCAGACCTGCCCCGTTAGGACTCCGCTAATGATTGGACAGGAGCAGCCACAGACTCCAACATACCAACAACACCCCTCGGCTCCCTCGTTCACTTCTCACTCACGGTGCATTGCCCTTGGAAGCAGTCAAGATGATGGACTCGGACGAAGACGATATCTACCCGGAGCACGATGACGTGTATAGCTCCAAACAGCAAGGTGAGGTCAACATGGGGGACGCCGACGAAGGGGAAGAGGAAGGTGAAGAAGTAGAGGAAGACGACGATGTATGCACACAACGGAGAGCGAACCGTGAGGATGCCCACTGACTGCGCCTTCAGGACGACGTTGACTTCATCATCGACGCCAAAGATGAACCTAAACCATCTGCCGACTCGAACTCAACGTCCCAACCCAAACGCCCATCAGGTTCTTCTCAAACTCCAGCCTCAGACCTTCGCAAGGCCTCATTAACACCCTCGCCTGCCATAAAACGAGAAACACCCTTGGACTCCCGCCTTGGCTCCCAACCTCCGAACGACCGCCCCGGGACAGACTATCCCGCTCGACATACCTCGAAGATCGACCCGAATGGGAATCCAGTGCACCCAGCAACCGGCAAACCGATCTTATCCACAGACTTCGACGTCGATTTCCCCTCCGAATCATCCAAACCGTGGCGCAAACCTGGCGCGGATATCACGGATTACTTCAACTACGGCTTTGACGAGTTTACTTGGGCAAGTTATTGCCTGAAACAACAACAAATGCCAAAGGAAGTCAAGGAAATCACACAACATGCAGAGCAAATGAAGGCGTTCGTGGAAGGCATCCCTGGCGGAGGAGCTATGCCGGGCATGCCACCGATGCCAGGTGCTCCGGGCGCAGTTCCGGGCGACATGGGTGGTGCGATGACGGGGATGCCCAGTGAAGCTCAGATGCAGCAGATGTTTGCGGCCATGGCATCACAAGGGCTTGATCCCGGGAGCATGGACCCTAGTCAATTTATGCAGTTCATGGCTGGGCCGGGGGCGGCCATGATGGGTGGGCCGCAACCTCCTACAGGGCCTGCCGCGGGCTTTGCTGGGCCCGGTGGCGGAGGTGGGAGTGGGTTCGACCAGGGTGGTGGTGGCGGCTTTGGTGGAAGAGGGCGAGGAAAGGGTGGGAGGAGGAATTGGTAGAGACAATTTCGTCATCCGGATTCACCTGAGCTCTCCTGATGTCGAGGGCTACTGAGCTCGCCCATGAACTGCCGGCATATTCGCGGGAATGGGAGAGAGATACGAGGGAGTTTTATTTATGGCTTCATCTCGTTCGACGAATTGTCGATATCGGGTGGCGGCCGTGCAAGAGCCAAAATCTGTCGGTTGACGCAAGCTACGAGCATCACACTGAGATTCGAGGAGGGTGAAATGACGACCAGATCTTTGCTTTCAGAAGGACAGCTCATGCCGCGACCGAACGCAAGTGACGACACCGAGACACCTCCGAGGAACGCGCCGCGGATCGAAATATTTTTTACCTTAATGCGAGTGTTTCGTCGACAAAAACCTCGTTTTCACATACGACAGATTCGATCGATCCGTGGGACATCATGCTGAGTGAGAGATTTATCATCGGGGCTTTCCACAGTCGCGCGTACAGTATTACCCGACAGGTGCATCTCTCCCCGCCCCGATCGCGCCTGCAAGAAATCGCGCCAGAAAGAGCACCCTCTCCAGCCCGCCTTAGGGACAATAGGGACGGAGAAAAACACCGGAGGACGCCGACTACAGAGCGGCCCTGCCGACTGTGTTGTGAGGGACAATCAGGACCACAGAACACGCCGCCTCACACATGCTTGCGACATGCTTGCAACATGGCTTGCCATATATCTTACAACCTCCATGCGTCGGACCTGGAATTGTGGATTTATGTCGAGCAGGAGTCGCTGCAGGCATGGCCGAGGACACCATATTATGAATGGTCTGCTTGGGACCGCCGCGAGGGTGACAGCGCTTACCGCACCCGGTAAGGTATTGGCAGGAGGCTACGTATCTTTGAGTGATGAATCGAGCGAGCATCATGCCAGATGATGCACAGCATAGGTGCCAGTTTCTCATCCGAGGCTGCGGGACTACGGGACTGCCGGAGACCATGCTGGATAGCTACGTATATCAAACACATTCCAAGTCGGCCAGCGTACAGCGGGTGGTGGCACGATCGAGGAATACATAACCTGCAATGAGCCACCGGTTAGCTCGAAGCCTCCGCCGCCGGGTCAGTCCATCCCCTCCTAAGATGGCGGCGTGCTACAAGTATTTATGTATTCTCATTACGTGCCACGCTCCTCGCGCCCGTAGAAGGGATAGTATAGGAGATACGTGCCTCACTTACTACATGGTTAGGTACCTTCCTCCCATTGGCACCCGGACGCCGGACACGTGCTGACCAATGTATCTTGCTGATGGCTGCTATTGCTATTGCTATTGCTATTGCTATTGATATTGGTCAAGTCGGCGCCCCTCGAACATTCTTGTCGTCTACCAAGGTAACTAACTTTACCCCGTCAGCACCACTCTGCCCCCTTCCGCTGTACCTGCAGTGTTATACCGCGTCCGGCCCCATGCCTCCCAGGCCAGGAAGACTGACCGGCCCTCTCAGTTTATTGTGCGGATCGTACCTCCTTTTCAACTCTAGCAAACGGGGGAGATGATCGGCGAAGACCTAAGTATCTCGGGGGCGCGAGATCAGCAATTGCGGTCCCGTCACTGGCAAAC
Source organism: Phialophora chinensis (assembly GCA_016109575.1). Taxonomy (NCBI): domain Eukaryota; kingdom Fungi; phylum Ascomycota; class Eurotiomycetes; order Chaetothyriales; family Herpotrichiellaceae; genus Phialophora; species Phialophora chinensis. Next base: position 2,836,536 of record JADWPU010000003.1, on the reverse strand, counting down.
ATACACAACGTATAATCGGCAGTTCAGAGGTTTCTTCTCCATCCACCGGTCTGTCTGCTCTAGCCACGTCGACCCTCGTCACAGTTGCCGCGGGGAAAGAAGGGAAGAAAACTCACGTTTCGTAGTTCGTGGAAACTTTCCACAGCGTTGGGCGCGATCCTAACGCCTTTGCCACCCTGCTCGCGCGGCATTATCATCCCCGGCGCCTCGAGGCACAGCCTTCTCGCCTGTTCGAGCTCGTCGTCCGTACCCTTCGCCGCGACACACCCTACAGCGCAGATGATTGTGTTTGTCATGCCCAGTGGGCGGGGCCAGGCTGATGAATGTGCTCCCGAGGACGAGGCGCGGGTACACAGGCATTCAAAGACCAGTTGGGCGCTGGGGGAGATGGATCCGCCGGAGGAGACGACGCGGTCGAACCAGCTCACTGCGTTGAGTATGGTGGGTTGATCGAGCGGGCCAACGGTAAATGGTTGCCAGAATGTTTTGAACGCGCCTTTGAGGGAGGCGACTTGTTCTGTGCGTGGCGTCGTGGGAGGCGATGTTAGCGGAGGTATCCAGTCCATTCCATTCAAATTCTACAGTCTGGCGACTGAAATGCCACTGCACCTACACCTGCACCCCCCGATCTTGTTGTACGGTGGACAGATACTCCGAAGGTGGCACGACTTACCATGCATCATCGACACGCCCTTCAGATCCGTAACTTTCGTCATGTCCGCAGAGCCCGGAATGTCCAGCGCCCATTTGAACCCATGCTCTGACCTGCCGTGCTCTTCGCCCAACGCGTCGAACGCTTGTACGATGAGCAAGTCCTCCGTCGCACCCATGTGCGCAGCCTGTGCCTTGCTGATTACATAGAGATCATTTGACACCTGGGGTGGAATTTCGCCCCTGTCGGCGCGGCCTTGCATTTCTGCAATCCCCTTTGCCACCAAATCCAAGTGTCTCCGCGGAATGATGATTGGGCCTGCCCAGATATGCCGAGTGTACTTATATGCTCGGAGTTTAAACTTCGTGACGACGCAGAAACTCCCTCCGCCGCCCCTCAACGCCCATAAGAGATCAGGATCCTTTGAGGCCCACAGGACTTCACCAGAGGGCAGGACACATTCTGCGTCAAGGAAGTTTAGTACATCCGACGTATTTCCGTACTCTCTAGCCAGCCAGGAGAATCCAGCAGAGAGAATGCTGCCTCCTATGCTGAGGGCAGGTGTTCGTGCCGCGACAACTAAAAGCCCCCATCATATGTAAGTTTCTCGGGGTTTGGGAACGGGATCGAGACCAACCGTGGTAGTCCGGCGCAACCCGCTCCATCTTCTCGTAGTAGTCCCGCCAAAGTTGTCCTGCTCCGATCATCAAGATCTCGTCCTCCCTATCGAACTCAAAGTCATCGAATGCTGCCATGGAGACCAGGACGTCCTTTGCGGATGCAGAGCCATACCCTGAACCACGGATGGATATGTCAAGGTCTGTGGTCGAGAGGTATGCGATCACTTTGGAGAGGGATTCCGTCGACGACGGGCGGAGCACGAGGCGAGGGTGGAGATTCTTCTGTGCTGCCCATGTGGACGTTTCCGCAATGTAGAGAGCTGATGATGGGAGTATGATTTCCGAATCGGAGAGCAGAGACAGGAGATATGTGAACTGAGGACCGGTAGAGTCTGCCATGGTCTCCGTTTCGGACTCGGATAAGAAATTCGGGGATCTTGGGACGTTAACGAAGCTAATTCGAGTCAAAAGAATGGGTGATGAACAGTCCCTGGATGCATCCCTCACGCACAAGTGATGACAAGCGGAACGGTGGAGGGAGTAATACTTCAGCGTCCACCGTGTGTTTGTATATCATATTCTTCAGTAGGGTGCTTCGTGTCAGCAAGGCTCAGGCGACCCTGGTGTATCCAGGTGCAAAGCCAATGGTGTCTCAAGATTCCCAATCAAGCAGAGTCAAGGCGCCCCGGCTCAAAGCCATCAAATCGGGAACACATGTAATAGGGCCTGAAAGCTTGTCGTCGAGGGGTGATCTAGCAGTACGTGGCGGGCCGATATCTGACAGCCATAACGGGCGGACATTCCTCGTGCTCCGCGGAAAGCAATGGGTACGTCTTCCGGGCGCAAAAACCAAGTCGGTTCGATCGGCATTAGTCTTCAGAGAGCATCGTATTGCCAATATAGGCAAGAAAACAAAACCCAAGGTCTTGCGCAACACGAGGCTCGTTTCTCAGAAGTCGGAGATATCCAAAGGAGCAAATCGCGGGGAAGGAGATTGCGCAAACTTCTCTCGCATTCGCTTCGGTTTGTAGAAGAAGAACCGAGAGGTACTGAGTGTGGTCCTTCCTTTTTCACGGGTTTGTTTGGAGTTGTAGCGATTTCTCTCAAGTAAACCTTTCCCAGATTCGATTGCGCTGTGCCTGTTGACGTATCGAATTGATGGTTATCCAGATAATTAACATCTCCGCCCTGTGTAAAATTTGTTATGTTTACAAGGACCTCCAGGATATCGAGACGTTTCCGAGCTGCCAAAGGTCGATCAGAAAACTTGCCAATTTGGCCCACGAATCTCCCAGCTTACCTCCCTCCCCGAACATAGCCAAGCTCGTCGTGGATGCCAAGTGGCAGCTCGCTCTGAAGCTGACTTTTGGCGAGAGCATCCCATGAAACCGTAATTTTAACGGCAGGCACGGCAACTGAAAGTTGTGCGAACAAGGTGTAGTCTTTCTCTCAAAGATTCGAACCACGCACATAGCAGTATGGGGTTCTTGCATATGATTCCGAGTTTCCGGACGACAAAGTCCGAGTGTAATACCAGTGTCTGGTTCCTGAGTCTTGTAATTCCTCCGCCAATTGAGGACGACTTGTGTAAAAAGTTGTCCTTCGACGGGACGTCGGTGGCTGTGGTGCTACGGCGTGGATCAGAGATGCTTCTGGTCTCGTCCATGCAATCATTTGGGGAGTCTACCCCGGGCAGATCGCCTCAATGAGGCGCCACGCTGCAGTTACTTCAGACTTGGGGGACTGAAAGCTCAGTTTGATGAGATCAGACGTTGTGTCGACACGCAGAATACGCCAGAGCTCGTCATACTAGGCCTTGCGGCAGGTAAATGGTTGTTTAAGCTCATGGCCGTGAGGAGATTCGAGGAACTCATAGTCTGCTAGTGGCACTCGAGGATATTGAGCAGGTATCGGCAAATGTATAGCCCTCGAGTAAGGCCTAAATTCTATCGTCTGAGTTTCTGTTCTCATGTGACAGGAGCAAACAAATATGACGCCCTTGCTATGTGCCCAGAGAGAGAGAGAGATCGAGTGAAGAATGTGCGACTATCCTCTCTTCCCTGTCTCACAGCTGGAGGTTTTCTGCCAAATTTCATGTCACTCACATTGCCTGCCGAACGTGGTCCATCGCGCCTGTCAGATCCAGACTACGACGTGCCGACTGGATGGTCCTATCTGCGTAAGATCAGCATAGGATTTCGACTGAGACTGCCAGGCTTACCAGCACAACGTCCATAAGTTTGGTTTCCGTCAAGAGATCCAGCGGTCCCCGTCCTGCCAAAATTCATTCCGAATCTGACTGCACTAGAGTTCTGCGCGGAGCCTGGCATCTTATTTGTTTGATTTTGTTGGCGCCGAGAAGAGCCCGGCAGTGTTTGGCCAGCTGAAAATCCACTGCGAGAAGCTGAGTGCGGAATTTGCGAACGGTTAACGCCCAGCCGAGTTATAGCTGGTAAGGTTGCTCTCTGCATAGGCGTGCCCGAGGTGACCGGGTTTGCTTTGACTTGTCAGCAAGTCTCAATAACATCGCGGAGCACATACGAATCCCTGGGGCTCGTGGTCCTCCTAGAGGTGGCATTCCCATGTGATCACCTTGACTGCCGGCGACACTGCTCCCAGAGCGTTGATGAGGATGTAGTCGCTCGAGCTCTCCTTGCACTGCCCCGTATCGTGGAACTACCCTTTCTATCGTGTCGCGAGGTTCAGGTATACGGAAGCCTTGCATGGACTCCCGGTCGTGCTGCATCCTCTTAGGGGTGCCTCTAACGTTGATGGAATGAAATGTGTGGTCAACATCATTGTTGGCAACTACTCCCATCTTTTCCACCTGAACCTTCTGCTTGAGAGCGTTGTAAAGCTTCTGGGTCTGTTGTTGTTTCTTGCTCTTCTCCTGGTACTGGCGGAAGAGGTCGGCATATTTCTGGTCCATTGTTTGTCGATCATTAATGAGGCCCGTAAAGACGTCAGCAAGCTTCTCAGGCTGTGAGGGGTGGGATTGAGCATGCCTTGCACCTGAGCGTCCAAGGCCTCGATGCGGGCGTTGGCATCGTGGACGACCTTGTCAGCCTTGGTCATGAGCTGTTGACATTTTTGCTCGAGGAGTTTCGCCCTGCATTGTTGATAGGCGCTACTATATGTTAGATGGATCTCCCAGATTGAGAAGGTGTACTGAGCCTCACTGCTCCTGAGTGATTTGGAAAGTCCAGAAATTCAATGCCTTCTGAGCACACTCGACGATGGTAGCGGGATCGAGACCAGCAAGCACGCTCGTCTTGTAGTCGTCCAGCGGCCTCAGCAGGTTACGGACAACGTCGTAAGGATGGGGAAGGTCACTTTCGCAAGCAGGACATCGACGTTGTTCTTGTGGTGTTCCGGTCAACCCAGTACTGTCGGCGCAGTGGGTACAAAAGATGTGCCTAGTAGATGTCAGATAAAGCCAGTGCGAGACAGAAGGGTACTTGCGCGCAAGTTGTGACAACAGCCTCTTGTTTGAGCACAGCTCGACAGATTCTACCGTTGACCTGATTATTGCATCGAAGGTACTGGTCCATCATTTACGGGTTGGCGAGCATTGGTCGGCTGGATGAAGAAGAAAGAGAGTGTGAATGACAGGTGTAAGTGAACAACGAAGTGAAGGAAAAGTGAAAATGGCCACCAATACTTCTTTGACTTGGGCAGGAGCGCGTCCCGGGGATACCTCCCTGCTCGTGTCAACCAGTCCTGCCACTGCATCTGGCTATTTCGGCGCTGTTCCAACCAGAGTAGCATCTGTGCAGGGCGCTGTATTCGATTTCACGTCCATCCCGCTCAGCCAAAGAAAAAGGCATTCCCCTGAGCATCTCGCCGTCCGGCTTTCGCAATCTCTTCAAACTCCTTCCCGGCCTTATACTCCTTCCACACACTTGCTGGGTAGATGTGTTTGTTCTTTTCATACCACCTCCTATCCACCACCTTCGTGAGTATGGGATCATCATTGTGGCCCTCCAACTCTTCTCTCTTCTGGCCTGGAACCCTCAGGAGAGCCGTTGATTCCACCCCATCATCGGTAGAGCTTTTCTTAATATCCGCCGTTCCAGAGTATTCGAACAATAATCTTCCCTCCCGGCTAGGGTCAGGGATCTTATTCGCGATGAAATAGTAGAACTCGTAGTGATGCGGTACAATGACCTCCCCTTTCACGAGCATCAAGTCGTCGACGCCCACCCGGGCCCACTGCTTTCTCGAGTCTTCTCTGCTCCTTTTCTGGACGGTCAAGCCACTTCCATCTGCCCCTGCCACACCAAGTTCGGCACCGACCTTCCTGCATCGTTCCAAGAATAGCCATACGTGGTCTCCTTTCTTCACCTTGACGCTCCCACCAGGGATGTTTGCGCCTGCATCGTAGAAGACAAAGGGTATCTCAATCTCCGTCTCCTTCACCCGTTCCTGTATCTCCAGAAATTCTTTGCGTAGCTTCTCTCGGTCGAGCGCCTCAGCTGCTAGTGCTGCTTTCGTCAGGGCTCGAGGTACAGGCAGGCTCGAGTGCGGATTCGGCGTTAATTTCCTCCTGATCTCTGCGCTAGGGTCAGGCGAGGCTTCGGCCGATGTTCTCGAGCTTCGGGCGGCTGGTGGTAAGAGGGTATTTCCACCATCATCATTCTCATCATCTTCACCTCCGAACGATAGCAACCCTTTGCCAACGGCCTTCCTTTTGGACTTCTTCTTCGGCGGCCCGCCTTGCTCCGTTCGACCTGTCACCGCACTGTGCTTTGTAAATTAGCTCCGCTCTACTGCCTGCCTTGGAGGGACTTTTGGCTCACCCGTCACTGTCCGGTGTTCTTGCGCCCTCCCTGGCTTCCTTTTCTTTCAGTTCCAGCACATCTGCTCGTCGCTTGCGAAAGTCCGCAAGGTTCACGAGGCCGACAGTTTGCGATTTCAGTAACTCCTCTGCGGAAGCGGTTTGGGACGTGAAGCGGGGTGTCGAGGTCCCGGACGGCGGATTCGAGGCCATGTCGGCGTTGCGCGGGCGAAGCGGAGAGGGCTTTAGTAATATGTAGCAGGAGCAAGAAAATGTAGATGTCGTAACAAGCTTGGTGCAAGAGAATGAATGCGGAAGCTGAATTGTCAACATGATTTCTGGGCCAAAGCAGCCAATGAGGAGTCGTGCTGCTCAACTTTGTACATCTGTACACATACAAAGCATCCCTCATTCGATTAGTTATAAGAGACCTCCGTCGGAATCCTTTTGGCCTATTGTACAGTGTTCCCGTATGAACATTCAAGTCATTCACATCATGCCTGTAGTTAACGTTCGTGTCCACGCTGCCCTATATCCCAACTGGTTCATATAAAGGTGGACTCGTTTGGCCGAGTTCAAACCACAATGTACTCGCCCTCATTATTTTCCAGCTTCATAACCCTGGCAAACCGGAACCCAGTCTCTTCATTGTCGTCATCATTCGACTCATTCTCAATCCTGATATCAGAACGTTTCTGCTCCTTGTCATCATAGTTGCGCCAGACTTTCTCCAAAAGCTCCAAACAGCTCTTGTTATTGAGGAAGCCGCTGTCTTTCTGAATATCTAGACATCGCTGGCGTATCACTTCACGATCGTCATTGTCCACGCATTCGCTGCCGGTGATGAACAGAGGCCAGAGAAGGTACACATCGGATTTGACGGCTTTGATGTACTTGAGACACTCTTGCACCCAATTCCTGATACCGGGGTCTGTGCTAGGCACGCTAGGGTTGGCCAACCGCTCCGTGTAGAGCAGTGCGGAATATCTGAACGACTCTGATATGTTTTCGAGATCAATGCGTTGTTCGTATGAGAGATAGGGCGCTTCCGGGCTTGAAGAATCAAACACCGTTGCGTTGAGGCTCCAGGTCATCAATGCTTGTCGAATCTCCCGCCATTCTCGCCAAAAGTGTGCCTTAACGTCAGGGGCTGCCGATCTTGTCGTAAACAGGTCCTCGTCCTCAATCAAGCGCATCCAACCGTTCCCATCAAACTTGCTGTAGTCAACGTTTGGTGCCAAAGACACCTGAGGAGGCGGGCGGGAAACAATGGTAGCGGTCTCTTCTACAGATTTCCCCTGACTCAGCACGTTCAACCTGCCCAGTTTGGCAATCGTCTTGAATAGCTGGCCATCGCAACCTGCGAGATTCTCCAACGCCCATTCCTCGTCAGAGAGTGCGGACACATCAAGATGATAGCCCTGAAGTTGTCCCTCACGGTCATTGACTGTTGCAGTCATTGCATCGAACCAAGTAAACATTCTCGTAAACCACTTCGCTTCCTTGGTATTGAAAGCTGGGTCATCTTTGCGCAGAGAAAGGAGCTTCTTAACACCAGCGAATTGGGTTTGAAATTTGGCCACGCCCGAGTCACAGATATGAAACAGGCACAAGACCAGCAATGTCGCCAGCGTCGAGTCATCCTTTCGTAGAACAGGGTTGGCAAGTTGCTTGTTCAGCGATTGGATCGCCACACTTTTATGAAGAGATTCCTCTCGTGCTTGATCTTGCGGACTCAACAAGCCGGTCTCATGCCACGGCTCGTGCGTCAGAGTCAGATGCGCCATAGACGAGCGCCTTGCAGGATCGGTCTTACCTGTAGACAGCCCGGTTTCTCGGCGCTGCCGCAAGTTACTGGCAGCAAGTGCAGCAATAGCATGTTGAAGTGTTTCGCTTTTCGCGGCTAGTCTCAGGATTTGTGTTCGGTAAGGATTTGAAGGACCATCGAAGGCGACAATGACAGGAGAGATAACCTCGGCGTAATAATTTATAAGGTACTGCATCCGGGGGGTTGCCCCTATCGACCCGGTCGTCGCAAAAGGTGTGAGCGATAACTTATAGCCGGTGAGCGACAATTGTGGAAAGCCAATGACAGATTCATCTTCGTCGATGGCACATTCGTCCTCATAGGCATTTCGGGGAATCTCTTCGACCTCCTCGTCGACAAACTGTGAGACCCCGTGGTGGACTGCTGGTTCTACCTGCTGTGGTGGGCGCGATTGAGCATAATCGTCGCGGACGTACAACTCGTCCTGCCTGTGATACAGAGGAAACTGTCCGTGATCAGGGAAGAGAGGATCAAAGGGAGAATGGATCCGAGGTAAGGCGGAATAAGCTGGTAGCGGAGCTGAAACATTTGGCGCGCTGTGGCTCAACACACGTCTGAAGTATGCAGACTCTGGGCTCGGAGCGGAGTATGAGGTTGGCGATAACCTCTCAGTTCCACCAAACACAGTGTTAGGGTGTAAACCAGTGCTCAATGGGGGTACGTGCTGAGAAGACGCTATGCTCGCGGACGAAGGGGTATGATATGTGGATTCCATCGGCTCCATCTTCACTGTGGTAGCTGTGGCCGGCGCGACCCATGCCGGGTTCGTGTTTGAGTAGGGGTTCGTGACTGACGGTAGAGGACGTGATTGCTCGTACTGGAAGCCAGTGGCAGAAGCCGGAGACAGAAGAGGGGCGGGAGCGGTCCGTGCTTCAGAGGGAGCGATGTGCTGTTGCAGCTGAGGTAGATGATCCGACGGCTGTTGCTGCGACAGTCTTCTCTTGGATTTTGAGGAGAAAGTCGGCGTCGGGAGTTTCTGAGTGCCTGCAACCGGCAGTGACAGGCCCCGAAGCTTGCCTCTGCTTGCAACTCCATTTCCCCAGATCAATTGCGTTTTGTAACCAGCACAATCTTTGCCATCCTCCAAGCATTGGGAGCAGTACGGTCTCCCTCGATCGCACTTGACCGAGCGACTGACGCAGGTAAAGCAGTCAGCCGCTGCTCCAGCAGCAGGGGCGCGCTTCCTCCTCTTGCGCGGGGGATTTCCAACATTTGGATTTGGCGACAGAGCAGCAGTTGTCCGTTGAGCCTCAGCCTGCGGCGCTGACATGCTTATGGCAGCGATCTCGAACACGGCGTGGAAGCTGACAGTTCGCGTAGGTTAGACGTCATTTGTGGGCTTCTGAGATCTCAACTTAATCCGATTCGAACGGTGGCGAATCCCATAAGATCTGCATCCCGGGTAATATGTCAAGTTGAGGGACGTGAGACGAGAGAGTCAAGGTCGAATCGTTGCAGTCTCCGGAAGTGAGATTCGGCGTGGAGCAATCGCGTAAGGGTCGATGCTTACTGAGACAAGCAGTTGAGATGCAGGAGGGAAGGAAGCAAGAGGAGATCGACTCGACAAAACTGTAGCGGTCACTAGCAGTCCGAATGTCCACCAAGAAACGATCTACAATGCAGAGAAGGGAACGCCGTCATAACGGAAGGCTTCGAGGTTGTGCAACGGGGAACATGGAGAGAAGCGTTTAAGCGTGCGGGAGGGGCAACATTGAATCCAATGACGGTTGCTGAAGGACAATCAGCGATAGGGACTTTAGCCAGTCGGCAGTCCTTGAATCTGGGGGCCCAAGTGGGATGGCTCGGGAGATGCTTTTTGGGGCAGCCTTTGCCTCTGAGTTGCGGATGTGGAAGTTTGCTTTGATTGGATCGAGACTGCAGACTCGACCATCAGTTAGCTGCAAGAATGACTGCCGGAGAGATACTTCCCATGGTTCCCCTCCGCTTCCGTTCCTAGCTCTGTTCTTACCATAAGTACAAGTACTGGGTAAAAACCAGACACGAAGGGGCTATCCCAGACCGATACCATGCTGCGCAGGGGCTATGAGTATGGCAGCGGATGGAGCATGTCGGACAGTGTCCAAGCAGAGGAAGCATCCACCTCTCGAGTGGGAGCAGAAGTCATGGTTCGGGTGTGACCCTCTTATCTTGCAGGGCTCAGACAGGGCTGGCGCACACCCTCGGCAGACTCCCTGACCACTGAGATTGGAGCGCACACGGAGTACGGTAGAAGGAACAGGTGGACTCAATTGGTGGAAATCGTCCTAGCCAGGTTGTGGCCGTGAACACAATCTTTCTGTCTACACAAATGCTGTCTCACAAGGCTGTGGAGTGCTCCCAAGAGCTACGCACCGAGCTGTGTGATCCGTCTCGGCGGGCGCTATCGCTCATTGCAAAAGCCTACGAGACCGAGAGACAAAGCGAAAGTTAGTGAACACGGGATTGTCTCAGGGTTATGTTTTTCTTTCGCCAAGAACCCAATTGACCACAAGCATCGCACTTCTACCTCGTACAAATCGTGGGCTCGCCCCGCCTGTTGGTCGACTCGTGGGGTCGCAGGTCATGGCCCGCCTTCTTGAAGACATCACAGCTTGATGAGGGTCCCCGGCTAATATATTGTGGCACATGGACATAAAGCCGGATAGAATCTCCACAAATTCGCTTACGAGTAGAGACAACAGAGACATCGTTTCGTAGAAGACCGCTATATTGAATAACTGCAATTGGAGAAAGACAACTCTCGGGTCTTGAGCATCAACACTCCGAAATCGCGCCATCCGATTTCCAGGTGCAATCAGTGCCAAGTTTCACGAAAACTTGGCAGCCACAGAGGTTTTCAATCAAATTTCGAAACATGGCGTTTGGCTGGCTTTGGTGTCGGTAATGAATCTGAGTCTTTGGGCAGGGTCTGCAGCCTTGGGCTCTTGGGCACACAACCTCCTCATCCTTTGGTGGCCCATGCGTCCACTGGTGGTTCCAGGCTGTCAGCGCCGGTGCCAAACGTGGCGGCGGGGGAAAGAAATTGCCACCCCTCCCACACAGGGGTCTTGTCTAGCGATCGCAATTTGCAATCCCATTGTTTGCAGGGGTCCAGGCGCCAGCCAAAGCCTCGTTGATCTAGCCTTGCGCTTGCACAAGCGGTGACAATGTTTTGATCTCCCGGCTCTGACTCTTGTGACCATGCCTGTTCGTGTATGTTATTTACGGAGTGGACTCGTAACGACGATTGCAAGGAGTGACTCACCCGCGTGTTCAGTCGAAGGTGCGCCCACATACCTTCAGCGTCAGCCATCATCACCACCAGAAAAGTGAGGCCACGTTGATTATGCCGCTTGAAAATAATGAGCAATGCAAGGCAAACACCTCATCGGGACTGCGAGGTGCACACTACCCGGAAGGAAGCCTCGCATTGCCGAACCTCGTTCGAGTAGGTGCCTGACTGTACGTCGAATACTTCCCTCACCCAGCAACCATGCTCTTGGAATTGCCATGCTGGTTCAAACCAAACAGGGCAGACTGGGCTGTGACATTTCGTCGCGCCCTGGACCCATCGTTAGGATTGTTCGACAACCAAACTTGAGTCATAAAAATCAACAGCAAAATGGCGTTCTTTTTCCATTGATGAAGTGTTCCACTCTGGCTCAGAGCCTGCGACCCAACGGACCTAGTCTTGAACATCTGAAGGTGATTGAGCCTTGAGAAATGGATAGCTTCAAAATATCCAAATCTTTGCAGGTAGAAACTCCGCCTCATCAGTTCGAGTGGCTTGTTCCTGTTGAAACAGTCATCTATGACGATACTGCTTAGGGTCCGAATCCCAACAACGAGTGTGTACCCAAGGCGGAGTCACGCAGCAGCGGATCGGGGCGAAGCTGCCTCGACATCCGAGCCATGCGAGTCGCCTCGATCGCCTCATTCTCAGCAAATCCGATCAATAGGAAGAGAGTTGTATGCTCCGAATGCAGCACCTGAAGCGAGTCTGGTGAGGCGGTAAGGAACGCAGACACTGGAGTGGTTGATTGAGAGGGTGATGCTGCCCAAACCAGCGCCAAGGCGAATGTTCCCAATGGAGCTGGAATGCGCTGGCACCACTACAACACAAGGCCAAAATAATCGAAGGATTATGGGCTTTGCCAGCCGATTGTCCATGGCCAAAGGTAAGGTAAAATCCAGGACCGTTTCCAATACCACAGATACAATACCGGTCAAGTATTGATGGACGGACCAAATGCCTCAGAACAGGTCACATTCGAGCTGTCCTCGCAAGCCCATGGAACTAACGAATGAGTAACGTCGCAAGACGATTGGTTTCGACTGACAAGCAAACTAAAGACTCGGGTTCATCCATCGCTATTCGGTTCGAGGTCATCTGTTTGCTGCGAGTTGCCGTACGATCGGGATAGAGGCCGCGAGCCATGTTCACCTCAACCTACCGTTTAGATGGGCAATATTGCAATTTTGACTGCATGTAAGAGCGATGTGTCAGCTGCAGAGCTGAAGGGCAACACAACCTCAAGCAACATTCGTCCGAAGACTCGCGCTGGTCTCCCTTTTGACGTGGCCAGTACAAATCGAGACTTCGAGCCGCAGGTGACTTCCTCCTCCTGTGCTTCATATCCTTCGTTCGACTCGGAAGCCATTAGCGACTGCAGCAGGAAGATGGCTCTGACCATTGGTACTTCCGACATTCAGCTCAAAAGCACGATAAAACCTGTGCACCTGACGGCCTGACGAGGCTCCATCGTGCATATTCATGGTCTGATTGGATGTGATCCGACATTTTCAGCTTGCGAGTCGATCGTCTAGGTGAGAATCATTGTTGGTACGAAGAATGATTGGTTGATGTGACCGCCAAACCTGGTCAACAGCGAGAAACATCAGCTTGAATGGTTGATAATTACAATTTTCATCCGTGGGCTCAGATGCACGGGTCTTTCAGTGCGCAAGCCATTTGGGCGCGCAAAGGAGAGCAATCACTGATATTTCGTCAGGAGGTTTGTCAATTGAACTAGATTGGTCGACTAATGATGATCAGAACTCGAAACGTGTTATCCACCACGCAACAAGGTATTTTCATTTTGCGAGAGCTGATCCTAGAATCATTGTTCATGGAAGCGCAACGGAGGAAAGTGGTCAGTCTGCGTCTCTGAGGGCCGAGTGTCAATTGATAGAACCCATAGCCTCAAATTCCGAATCGGACCAGAAACTGGCGAGGCATAGTCGGATAGTCGTCGATTTATTGTGTATATTCATCATTGAAGTGGATAGATTCCATCGTAGCGATGAAGATAGGCACTGTGGACATTTCGCATCCTGATGATGCTATTTATGAGGCCATAACTGGGAGTGCTCGCCAATAACAGTCCCGATGCAGGAATACGCAGCGACATTTGAGTAACTTGCAGTATTTCTACTCGATTCATTGGCGATGGAGCGATGGCGATTGCGGTGGGTATGACGAAGAGTAAGCTGACGGTGCACCGAGGCGGCGCAGCCTCCGTTGACTCCGATTCTTGTCGTGGAGAATACCCGAAAACGAGCGCACTGGGCATGCCTATCGTGAATTGGATCTGGCCCCGAGACCTTCCAGAATGACGCCGAGTGCACGGGCTTTGGCGCTGCTTGAACAAGCGCCCAGTGGCAGTGAAGCCTAGTTGTGAGGCTTTAGGCATGGCTCTGCCTGTCCGACTTGGTTAAACGAACGACAGGATCAGATAAGCCGGAGGAGCATTCTCTCGACTCCCGGCGTCATAGGTTCGTGCTTAAAGAGAGAACCGAGCCCTCGGAGCGACCGTCATCCGCGGCCATTGCTCTCAAATCGCTCTGCGTGTTTCCTTCAATTGCCACTGCCATCACTGGCGCTTCCATCATCGTCCAAATTGTTTATTCAGCGGCAAAAAGCAAAGGATACGAGTAGAGCTGATTAGGCTACCATCAATCGCACATCACACCTGTTATCTCCGTCACTGCGACGGAACAATCCAGTCAACTACAAGTACTTGGCGACTTCACACCCTCTTGCCATCAGGACTCTCATCTCGTATTACCAATACTGTATCTTACCTGTACCGACCCATTTTCGTTTCTTCTCCTCCTTCCCACCAACGCCGGCACCTCTTTGTCCTCCAGTTTGCCAGGGGTCTCTCCTCAACCCTGCATCCCTGACGCGCACGCTCAGGCATGGGCGAGCCTTAGCGTTGATTCCGTCAAGCCATCCGCGCATCCACTTACACTCTTTGTCACTTCAACCATTCCATACCGAAACTAAAAGGGCACCCAGTGTCCACTCACACTTGAACCATCGACTTCCCTCCCAAAAATCCTTCTTCAACGCTGGTTCCCCTGATTTCCTTCCGCTTGCCGTCAAATTTCCCTTCCAACAACCATCTTTTGGACAGGTCCTGCGCCGCTGCTCATTGGCCACCTCGAACTTTTGGGCTCCAGCTGGTCCCAGACTCGTCTACCAGTTTCCAGACTGGTCCAGCACCGAACCAGCAAGGATTCAGCCGCGTCAGACGCGCGGACACGGATCCAAAGTCCCAGGATTCCAAGATAGCCAGCCTTCTCTCCATCAGACCCGCGTCGACTCATCGCGCAGTCGACTCATATCCGGGTGGCTTGCTCCGCGATCCCCTGTGCCAGGAATCCACACTGGCGCCTGGCGTGCAGGAACGAACATATACCCTCCACCATTTTTACCAGCCATCGAGTTTTTCTACTCTTTCCCCTCTTCACATCGCACTTTCGCGTCATTGCAAAGACTGCACACCGCAGCCAAGAAGCTTACTCGCCTCAACACGCAAAATTGAGTCATTAGACTCAATTCAGACGGACCCCAACCACCTCTCGAGGCCAACCACGCTATGATATTCAGCCAGTCCAACATCTTCCGGACTCACCTTTTCTCGCGACCACACGGTACACGACCAGGACATACCGACATAGACCCAGATCGAGGGGAGGACTGCTGAAGACAGGGGCAGGAGTGAGGAGAGTGAAGTGCATAGTCGGCACAAAGTTCATCGACGGGGGGTCCAACATGAGTTTCCATTACGGCGTGCCACCGTCGCACTACACGAAGTACTACGGGAGCAACACATCACCATACAGCAGCGGCGAGTATGTTCACTACGCGCCGCAGTACGACACACCGAAGAAGCACACTCGAAAAACCAGTTACACCCCGAGTCCTAGAGTCGGAGGCTGGTATTCGCCCGCGGG
The DNA here is from genome assembly GCA_016109575.1 of Phialophora chinensis. Classification (NCBI taxonomy): domain Eukaryota; kingdom Fungi; phylum Ascomycota; class Eurotiomycetes; order Chaetothyriales; family Herpotrichiellaceae; genus Phialophora; species Phialophora chinensis. The sequence continues at coordinate 2,821,438 of JADWPU010000003.1, read as the reverse complement.
CTCACCACCACCATACTACGACCCCAACGTCCAGTATGTACCGCGGGAGGAGATCTATGTGAGTGAGGCAAGGGTCAAGACCCGCAAGCAAGAGAGCTATAGCACCTTTCCAAGCTCAAGATATCATACCCGTTCATCATCGCGCAAGCAGAACCAGCCCGTCTACATCTACGACGAAGATGCTGAATATGCAGGAGCGCAGCCAGCCTATGTCTACCGAGAACCAAAGACAAAGACAAAGCATGCGAGGAAACCAAGCACTGACACCTACTTTTACTATGGGCAGGAGCAGATAGTTGAAGAGCAGCCGAAGCGCTCGAGGGCTCGACGAGCATCCACCACCAGCAAACCATCGCCAAAGCCCAAGTCGCGATCTGCGACACAGGCAACCGAGCAGGACGCAATCCGTGCAGGCATCCCGGCAGGCTACTCCATCAAACATTGGGATCCGACGGAGTTGCCGATCATCTTACTGGGCAGCGTCTTCGACGCCAACTCACTGGGCAAGTGGATCTACGACTGGACCGTGTTCCACCATGGTGCTTCGACCCCCATCGCTGATATTGCCGGCGAGCTTTGGCTTCTCCTGATCAAGTTGGCGGGTAAGATGAAGCGAGCTGAGGAATGTGTTGGCCGCATCCGCAACCTTGAAAAACAGGAAACAGTCGAGGACTTCATCGTCAGCGGCAAACGCCTCTGGGAGAAGTTCAAGGCCCTCCTCAAGGAATGCGAGCACTACATGCTCAAGGCTGCCAAGCGCGACGGCACCAAGACCATGGGCAAGAACGCAGGCACCGAGTTTGTCGACTCGATTTTCGGCCGCGATCGCCACCTTGAACAGACCGAGAAGATCATGAACCAGATTCGCCTCTGGAACATGCGCTTCGACGTGAACTGCGAGGAGACATTGCGCAGACCTTCTCTTGCCTAGACTTGTCCGGCGTTGCGAATCGCTCCCATGGATAGGCAGGCAGGAAACAGCGAACACGTACGGTGGCAAATTTCTTACATCGACTCCGCCACACACTACTATACAACAACCAATCAACTCTCACTCACTCTTCATCAACACGACTCTTGCCATGGCTCCCAACTCTCTGTTCGCAATTATGCGAGGTCGTGGGCGCCAATGGTTAGGCAACTGTAACAACACTCATTCAGCGCTGCATGGGGGGGTTACGGTATGAGTCACATTCGCTTGAAATCACTCATATCGAGCGGCAAAAGTACAATCGTTACACTCTTCGGAGTTTCACTTTAAGCATGGGAACAAGGGTACCAAAAGTTCTATCATGAAGCCATGATGGACGGAACACATGACCACAGAATGACTCTGAATCTTGTACCAACATGTGTTACGGATACGGCCAGTCTGGGGGTTTTTGTTATCGAGCTTCAACTAGCCGGCGTTTTGTCGTCGTCATTCAGTTCTTGCTTTATTGAGCACAGAGATACCCCCTCAAGTTACTTTCTACATCATTTTCTGGGTATGGGTCTTGGGTATATCATTGGGCGGGCTTGTGGATTTTTGCTTTTACAAGACGAGGGAATCCGCAAGGATACGGCGGCTCGCAGGAGTTTTGATGGGCGGCGTTGGATTTGTACCTTTTCTGCCACAACATTGGAGGACATCAAGAAACATCTTGGACTACCAGATACTTGTGTAATCGTGAAGGAGTTTGTAATATCACAAATTGAATTTTGCTGCGCATCACCATCCATTCTGTTATGTCTTTGTGACGAGTTTTACTTTCACATTCGACAAACGTTCCGCTCGGCGGTCATTTTGGCCCCGAGTGTTGCGGCATCGTACCCCGTAGATCTACTTCCATACAAAGTGTTACTGTACTCGTACTCTTACACATCATCTCGCAGTGGCCCTGCCATTATGGACGGGTGTGGGTGGGGGCGCGTGAATCGGCTCAAACTCCCGCATTCTCGACGGAACATCCCAACGCAACGAAGCCACTCACATAGCACAATGCACGTTTCGTCACGACTACGGAGTAACAAGTACTCGTACTTGATTACGAGCAATCCGTCCAGTGTCCGTCTTGGGTACACCGGTAGGCTAGTCAGTGCTGCGCGTGACTGCGAGGTGAGTAAGGAAGAGTACTCGTCTGTACTTGGGGCGTGGTTAGTAAGTAATCGTGCGTAATCCGGACTCGTGCTCTATGCTCTGTGCCCTGCTCTACGGTCCGGTAGGATTCTAGTAAGTACGCGAGGTAGTAACAGTTGGTTCTACATACGTCATGGCATCCCATCTCGTCTCAATGTCGGCGCGGGGGATGCGCGGTCGCATGGTATTTTGGTCATGGTGGATTTGTTAAATATCAAAGGCATGTTACGGTATACGGAGTACTGTGTACCTTATGGAGTAAGGGGCGTTGGGATAGCGCGCGTATCTCTGTATGCGAATATTTAATGCCTCAGCGATCAGGCAGCCAGGATCAATGTAAACGGTAGGGGTACTGCCATGTTTGTACCACACGCTGTTCACCTGGCTCGCAACCTGGACATTTGTGTAATGGAGGTGCGGGTGAAAGAAGGCCTCGGGGCGCTTAGTGAGCCCTCCAGATACAGTAACGTCTTTCGCACCAGACCACATGGCGCTATTGGTCAGCCCCGAACGCAGCAGAAGAAATGGAAGGTGTGCGGAAGGTTTTCCAAGCCCAGGGCCTTTCCCCCAATTGTTCCCCCGATCAGCCCTGTTCGGGACTGGTGGGATGAGTGGTTTCTGACATGTTGCATGCAGGCGATCGTCAGCGGCTGCAAGACGGGAAGGGGGTGCAGTTCAGTGATTCGCTGGCTACGTCCGGTTCTGTCCATGAGTCGCTACGGATGACTTTGACTGTGGTGAAAAACGGAAGACGTCCGTTCTCTTTTGGAGCTGAATGCGAATCTGATCTGGCTCCTCGCTTAGGGCTTCAGATCATTGGTGTGACGGTGGGAAGGATGTGCGCTGCGGCGGCTGTCGGTTCCCCCGTGTCTATCCGCGTGACATGGTCGTAGTACTCGTATCTCACGTCCTTGGGACTGCCGGCATCTGTTCAGGTATAAGGGTTGCGAGCGGCTCTCCGGAGCCAATGTGATCTTCACGTCACAACCGCCCTTGCGAACTGCAGCAACGTACTCGGCAAAAGAGCGAATGACGGTGCGGAGTATCCGGGGGCGAGAAGCAGCTGAACTCCCTTGCGTAACCCACGCCTGAACTCTTTGAGCAACTTGCATGAACCGCTGGTCATGGCTCCACGTCAATGTGAGGGCTGCTGTTCCCTCCTCTCTTACTGTGCGCACGTGAATATTCTGGTTTCGGTCCTTGCTTTCCTTCTTGAGCGTTAGCTGTCTTGCAAATTCTTACCCCATGATATCAGGACCCTTGTGGCAGCCCATTGCGGTGTGAAGTGAATGCTACTTGCTGTGAGTATGTGATATCGCTGGTCACTTGATATCTGGTCAGGTTCACGCGCTATGGCTAGACTAAAGTCTCTCACATCGACTCAATCGCCCGATTGCCCGAGTGCTGAAGGTGAAGTTTTCCAGTTATTTCGTGCTGCTAGGCAGGATGTTGGCTGCGTCCAGCTGTCCACTGCCACAGCACAACAATAATCTAGGTCGGAGGTCAACCACTCGGGGACGGGACGAAACAGAGACGGTTGCAGCACCCAGAAAAACCATATGCAGAACAGTCAGTTGTTCGCACATGTCGCCTGCCCAGGTGAGCGTTCTTTGTGGGTTGGTTCTTTTTCAAACTTGGTTGCATCAAGTTTGCGGGAAGACTTATCGTGGCCTATCTATTGGCAGGATCCCCTCCCGATCGACCACTGTGTATTAAGCCCGTATCGACACGAGCCCTCACCATGATTTTGCGAGTTCTGCATGCAGATGGTCCTTTGCCTTACCACGGCAGCATAGAAGCTCACAGTGCTGCTTTGTGCGCCCGTGATGCCGTCTTACGGGAACACTAGTTACAGCCTTTAACCTAAACTTTATCTGGGTTGCACAGGGAAGGGGGAGATAGACACCAGAGTCGCCATCAAGGAAATGCTGCCGGGCTAATGGCCATATATTGAGGCATCTCACGATCCGAAATCACAGGGGAGAAAACCAAGCGGATAGTGAACATGCAGCTGGCTGACTTTGGGCCCTTCGAGGGGGCTCTCTTGTATGCCTGCCATGGAAGGACATGTTCCTAACTTTTGAGAGGGCCTCACGGGAGAGTTCTCCGTGACAGGGGCTTGGGAATTTGTGAGCAGGCACGCAGGTAAGATCGATGGAGCGAGAATAGCCTGACGATGCAACATGTGCACCGGTAGGCGTTACTGATGAACTCCAACCTTCTGCATATCGCAAGGATATCACCCTTCTGAGCTCCTCCCAACCTCGTTGGCGATTTTGAGCAGAGCGATCTCAGTGTTTCCCAAGCGCTATGCTATCTGATTCCTTTCTTTCACCGGTTCTAGGTCATCGACGCCACGCTAATACGATTGCGAGCAAATGCAAGGGAAGAGCGATTCGAGATAAGACTTCTCTCTGATGGTGTGTAGTTCAGATTCGGCATCCTATCAAGCTGTGTACTCGAAGTAGGGAACCGAGCCGCAAGGGATCGAGACAGGCAAATACGGAGCACCGCCCAGCCGCTCACTTTATTGGTCCACTTCGCGCCCTCGCCAAAAGTCGTTCCCCAAGGCACAATATTGCCGTCTGTCAAAGTGACTGTCAATTCTGTCTCTTCGCCTGAGGCCAGCCTGAGGCCAGAGTTGGCTCAGCTTAGCCACTGGCACGCTCGTATTGCAGCCTTCAGGGAGGCGAAATGTGAACGGAAAGGTGTTGACCATTCGTTTCATCGTGAAAGTGATGCATGTGAAAGCGTACCTAGAAGCGAGTGCCGCACAAACGCGTTCACGCCCCCGTGAGGCAACGGCGGGGAAGTGGCCCCCTTGCGAAATGGCAAACTGCGGGCTTGCCGCTTGGGAAACGTGAAACAAACGCCCCCTGAGCTACTGATCTGGCCGTCACTGTCCAGCCTCCAATCCGTCTTCTTGATCCCCCAATGAATCGCTCGGCAGGCTGCAGCGCTGGTCTGCTGCCTGCAACCCAGCGGCAACCAGTGCTTGATTTGATGTCTCGTTCTGGGCTTTCTCTGGAACCTTTGTCACACCCATGGCGAGCTAGGCATCCCTACTCAGACAGTTTGGCATGCACGAAAGGCAAAGATCCGAAGAGGGGCGAAAGGTCATGCGCCCTGCCACCTCACGCGGCTTCTGTCAAACGAGTCCTTCGCCAGGTCACACGAACTTGCTCATGGCTCGGGCGCGAGAAGGCAAGGCTGGCACACTGCAAGGAATAGGGGGGCCATGCATGAAGGAGGTCGAAACAAGCGGTTGACTGGCCTCTGGAGCAGCTGCAGGTACCGCTAAGCTCGGGGGGCCAGACTACCCGCGGTGCCCACCTCGATCGTTTGCCTCTTTCGCAAAATGGCATCCTCACCGCCTGTTTGCCTGCCATGTTTGTAAGGTTTCTGTAAGGTATTGGTATTCCGAGAACCAGACGGCACGATACCACAAGGACGAGGAATGCGGCTGAGATCGTATGGTCCATGCTTCTATCCGTGGAATGCGTAAGTCCCGCCTAGGCCAGCCTTGCATGGACATTGCTGAAGACACTCTCTACACAGTATGCACACAGCGCGTCACACGATCCGCAATGCGATGTCAAAAATGCAGCACGCTGACTAGGGATAAACTCAAATGCAATGGCGAACCGGTGCCCTTCCACGACGGATTTGCTGCATTCGAAGCCGCCGCGAGATCAGGATGTGAGCTCTGCACGGTCCTGTTTTGGAACATCCAAAAGTTCCGATGGGGACGAGATGAGCGCCTGGTGCGGTACGCTGAGCTTGCCAGGTCATCCGAGCCGTTGGCTGTGCGATGGTACGATATGGGGAAGAATTTCAGTCGACATGTCATTCAGGGTTTAGAGGTCCTGTATCGGAGCACTGCCGGCAACGGCAAGAAACGGTTGGCCTATTCTGTTCTTCAAGATCCTGCAGAGGTTGACCTACCTGGTGAGTGATGTTGCGGCTTCTCTGGTGGTCAGGGCTCAGCTGCTTTGTCTTTTGCAGTCCCCAGCTCTATAGAGCTGCCATCGTACACGGAAAGGATTCACGCATGGATGCGGGCTTGCGACAACGAGCACAAGACGTGTCAGGCCCACAGTGCCCAGCAAGCAAGCAACCCTGCCCGGCCTGCCCGACTGTTGGACGTCCAACCCCGGGAGTTCAAAGATGACGTTCGGTTGGTACGCTTCGACGAGGCTCACAGCCCTTATGCCGCGCTCTCGTACTCGTGGGGTGACCGACCACATGCCGCGACCACAACATCTCTGAATATCCGGCAGAGAATGGATTCAATCTCGCTGCGAGACCTGCCGAGAACGTTTACAGATGCAATTGCCTTCTGCCGTGAGATGAACGTTCGGTACCTGTGGGTGGATGCGCTGTGCATCATACAGCCCAGGCCAGGAGATCTGCTCGGACATGAAGACTGGGAGACTCAGAGTAGAATTATGGGTTATATCTATGCCAATGCCATCTTCACCATAGCAGCACAGGGAGCCGCAAATGCCGATATTGGCCTGTTTCCAGACAAAGCGCCCTTCGATCTCAGCCCGAGATCCTGCTCTCTCTTCTTGGACGCAGACAGTCCGTCCCTCTACGTGAAGGCCGAGCCACCAGAGTGGGTGGCCTCTGTCGGCGAAAGTGCTCTACAGCAACGCGCATGGGTCCTCCAAGAGAGACTGTTGTCTACCAGACTTATCCATTTCACACAGCATGGCATCTTTTGGGAATGTACGGAGCGTTGCGCATCCGAGTTCGAGCCCGACAAGACCGAAACGGGCGGCCTACTCACCCTTTCAGTCATGTTTCCACCAGCGAGCAGCCCTGCGAACGCAGCGAAGACGAAGAACGATGTCATGCTCGAATGGATCGGCATCCTCGCAGATTACAGCGAGCGGAATCTCAGTGTCGTCACGGACAAATTCCCGGCCATATCGGCGATCGCGCAACGCGTCGCCCTTTTGACCGACGACACATATATTGCAGGAATGTGGAAGTCACGCTTGTTCGACGACCTGCTTTGGACCGGGATGTGGAAGTTCCCATCTTTTCGACAACGGCCTCCCACATACGTGGCCCCGACTTGGTCTTGGGCCTCCGTCATTGGAAAGACCTCTCACAATTCGGTCGGTACTTCTGACCGGCGAGTGGCGCGAGTGGTGTCCGTCTCAGCGAAGCTCGCAAACCCTGCAAACCCCTTTGGCCGAGTCGAACCGGGAGCCTCGTTGCGGCTTGCAGGGCCGATCAGACATGATGTGTATGCGACCGCGCATGACACGGCCGAGGATGACGCGCCCTGGCACGACTTGTGGTTCGCAGTCCCGGAGGGCCACGCTCTGGCCAATGCGAAGGGAGACTTGTCGGAGGCCAGACACAGTGGTGTGGCGTCGGTGTGGTTTGATGTTGCTGGCGACCACATCACTCAAGCGTTCAGTGCGTTGTTGATGACTGGGAACAACAAGAGAGATGCATGGGATAGCGACACGATTGTTGCAGACCCGGGTCCTCAAGGGATCAGCTCCACGGCTATGCTTATTATCCGGGAACCCGATGGCCACGGTCGAGGCCGATACGTGAGAATTGGACAGGCGAATATCAGGGACCTGAACTTCTTTGTTGGCTGCCACGAGGAGGTCGTTGAACTCGTCTAGGCCTAAGGGTGTCCCACCGGATACTAGAGCTGTGAAAAGTACAGACAAAGGGAAGAGAGTCAGTCCATATTTGTACAACAGAAGGGCCATCGGACTGGGCAGCTCGAGTTGACGACGAACGCCGCACTCTTAGCCTTGCTCTCGTGTACTATGTACATAGAGAGACTGGGGTGTGCCTGCTCCTGCTGCTTCTTGAGGCGTCTGACGGTGGACGAAGCGCATCTGCTACTGATAGGCCGAGAAAAGGCTGACTAGATGGCATCGCTCTTGCTGGCATGCTTGAACATTTTGCGCGTCCCTTCCCACACCTGGACGGTATCTGCTTCACCTGAAGTATCCGGGTTGGAGGCTTGACGATAGATATAAAAATGTTCACTGGGGTACGGAACCGAGGGTTTTCATTCCGTCAGCGCGGAGGCCCCAGTGAGACACGAGCAAGGCTACGCAAACGAGGCTGAGGAATTCGACTAGACCTAAAATGGTAAGGCCACCCGAGGCTACGTAACCATCGATTTCTCCGCAAACAAGGACGGCGAGACGATTCAACGCAATCCCAGACTCGATGATTTCTTGTCGTTCGCTTTCACACAATCACCCTGAACCACTTAGTTGACCACTTCTAGTCCCTCGTTGTCTCCCGTTCGACTAGATTGCGGCTACTTTTCTCCCCTTTCTCTTCTCGCAGGCTGACTGGTTTCAAGCTTGGTTTGATCCTCGAAGCATGTAATCGAAGACCTTCGCAATGGGGCACGGAAAAGATGAACGCTACGGAGTCGTTCTGGATGCTGGCTCATCCGGGACACGAGTATACGTATATCGATGGGCTGCAAACTCGCCCGCGACTGTCAAAGCCTCGTCCCTCCCTACCCTCCCAGAGTTAAAAACAAAGGACAAATGGACGAAGAAAGTCCACCCAGGAGTATCGACCTATGGAGAAACACCCGACCTTGTCGGCCCAGATCACTTACAACCACTTCTCGAACACGCTCTCAAGTATATCCCTAAACACGCCGTCCCTGAGACTCCCATATTTCTCCTCGCGACTGCGGGCATGCGCCTCCTCCCCGACCATCAACAAAAGTCTCTTCTGCGAAACATATGCTCCTACATTAGATCCAAGACGAACTTCTCACTACCCGACTGTGACATCCATATCCAAGTAATATCAGGAGAGACAGAAGGACTATACGGATGGATCGCCGCAAATTATCTGCTCGGAGGTTTCGACTCGCCCGAAGACCATCAGCATGGAAAAGGACACCACACGTATGGCTTTTTGGACATGGGCGGCGCGTCTGCTCAGATTGCTTTTGCGCCCAATGCAACCGAGGCAGAAAAGCATGCGAATGATCTTACACTATTAAGGTTGAGGACAATCGATGGCCTGCCTCAAGAGTATCAAGTCTTTGTGACGACATGGCTGGGTTTCGGCGCCAACGAAGCCCGCCGGCGCTACGTACAGGACCTCGAGGAATCCTACGCCGTTGATGGCGTCCTCGAAGTTCCCGACCCGTGTCTCCCCACCGGCCTGCGATTGAATTTCGACGGCACGATCATATCGGACGATGGCCCGTCCTCGTCGAATCACTACCTGCGCGGCGTGGGAAACTTCGATGAATGCCTGAGGCGCACATTCCCTCTACTGGAGAAAGATGTCCCCTGTCCGGATGAACCTTGTTTAATCCATGGCGTACATGTCCCAGCGATAGATTTCGATGTGAATCACTTCATCGGGATCAGCGAATACTGGCATACCACTCACGAGATCTTCGAGATGGCGCACAAGGATAAAGCATATGATTTCAACACGTACCAGCAGCGGGTGAAGGAATTCTGTGAGCAGGATTGGTCGGATATCCATCACAGCGTGAAGCATCATGTTTACGGCAGCGATGTTGACGACAAGATTGCACTGGAGGTCTGTTTCAAGGCAAGCTGGCTCATCAATATGCTTCATGACGGGATCGGCATCCCCAGAGTGGGACTGGAGGATACAAATGTCTCGGGCCATAATGGCACAAAGGAAGTCTTAAAGAGTGGGAAAGACAAGGGATTTGTCGATCCGTTCCAGGCGGTGAATGAGATCAAATCGACCGAAGTGAGTTGGACCATGGGCAAGATGCTTCTTTACGCCTCGGCCGAGATCCCACCCGCTTCCGAGGATATCCTGCCTGTTGGATTTGGGAGCAATGTGCCGGGTGTTCCAGATGACTTCCAATACCCCGGCGGAGGAAGGCTTCAATCCATACCGGACTCGGGCTCATCACCTCCTTCCGACTCAAACCAGAGCGGAGGCGTCCAAAGCATAACGGACACCATCCACGACACACTCTTCAAATCCGACGCGCCGCACCGCCTCCCAGGCTTTATCTTTTTCCTCCTCATCCTCATCATCGCGACATTCTACCTCTGCGGTCGAGACCGACGGTCGCGAGTCTACCGCTCCATATACCCGTCCTATTCGCCCTCTGCTCCTTCGTCGGCACCAACGTCTCACGCCTTTTCACCCTCGACGCCGAAACTGCGCAACCCGCTGACATTTCTCAATCGCCTAATCAACGGTCGCAAAGGCCCGCTCCACCACTCTCACGACCTGGAAGACCAACGCCTCTATGACCCTGCCGACTTCGAGTTAAATGACCTCTCCGACGACGAGGCCCTCGATGCAGACAAAGCATTTGGACACTCCGGCGCTGCGTCACGCCCGACGTCCTCGCATGGCCGCTCCTCTCCGCGAAGTAAACGGAGTCCCAATGGAGGCGGCAGTCCCGGGAGATTGAAGCCAGCGGCCATTGATCGCGCGGGATTAGTCGTCCGCACGGAGAGTCGCGAGAGTCTAAGCCCCGGGACGAGCGCGAACGGGCGGAGTAAGAGCAAAAGCCGGGCCGGGAGTCCTACACGATGATTGTGAGGCCAAGTAGGGAGGACCGGCTACTTGCGTAATATATTAAAAAATTATCGCCTACATCCGCTCCTTGAAGCGAATACAGTAGATAAAACATGAACCCTGAACGTGACTGTGAATATGTACATACAGAGATATTGATGAAGATGAAGACAAAGATAAAAGATGAAGCGGAAATCCACCCATTTCTGGATCGAAGTGACTACAGCACCGAGTAGTTACCCTTCCAACATCTTCCCAATGCGCCGTGAAATGTCCATGACTGATAGTAGGCAAATACTGTATGGTTTCAAAATATAATACACAATACACTTCACCGAGACAGCTAAGTTCAGTTCAGTCCAGTCCAACTTTAGTTCGGCTTGATTCCGGCCATATTAGCGTTTACTATGGACCGCGACGAACCGAACCGAAGTGACTATTGACCGTTGATGACGGGGGACAAACTCTCCGCCTGATCAGCCTTCTCCTTCTCCTTCTTCTTCTCCGTTCATCCCTCGCCCACCAGCGTGGCGTCCCGGTCTGGGCGCGGGAGCAGCCAGAAGGCATCGTCGATCAGGAAGAGGCGGGCCGTGGGTGAAGGAAAGGTAAGAAAGCCGGGACAAGGACAAGGTGAGCGGTGTCGGAAACCCGCCCGAGTGGGATGAGTTTCCAGCGGCGATCGGTTGCGTCGTACATAGACCTGATCCTTTACGGCCATGTAGCTGTCATGTCTCATCAGATCATGTAATGCCGCCTTATCAACTCTGTCCGGACTCACTCCCTCCCGCCTGTCTCCTCACATTGACATACTTCGGATCGGGCAATCTGAACTCCGGGATCTCGATATTCATGCCCATGCCGTTCTCGCTATCCAGCTCCGTCTCTCTAACCGGCCTGAGTAAACTGGAGCTCGTCTTGCCTGGACGAACCCTCAACTCCTTCCCGTTGGTCGTTGCGCCCATTTGAGGCGACGATTCCCGGTCGCGCATGCCGGCCTGTTGCAAGGGCAGTAACATGGCCGTAACTTCCTTGTAAAAGTCGTCGAGCTGGGTCGCGTCCTTGCAGAAGGATTCGATGTCATCTTTGATTTGCTCCGGGGTGACGTAGTGGGTGAGACCGGAGGCGATGAGAGCGCGCCGCGTGCCGAGGACATCGGCTGTGACTTTGGGGGTTTGGGGGATGGCGAGATTGGTGCTTGGGATGGGTTGTTGGTTTATGGTCGGCCCGATGAAGGTGTGAATGCTGGAGATGTGATTGCCGTTGTCGACTGACGACGACGTGCGTACATCGGGGATGGTTGGCGGAATGGGGGTCGACTTGAGGGGTCGGATGAGTGGTGAAGCGTAGGGCCCCGTATGTGGAGACTGTACATTCAGGCCGATGATGCCCGAGGCCTGCATGCTCGGCAATGGTGCGGAATGTGTCGAGGTGAGTGTCTGGGGGCGCATGAGCATGGAGCTGGACGTGTTTGGCGTCAAGTTGTCCTTCTTGCTGACGTCAAACTTGGACGTCTCCTTCGCGGAGGCCTGGCGTGAGTTGTACAGTCTGTTCGCAAGGAGGAGGAGGTCCCCTTCGTCGGTGATTTGCGCGAGGCACACGCCCGAGCGATGCACGAACTGCGTGTATCGATAGTCGAGATCACCCCAGGAGTACTTGATTTCGACGTTTTCGGGAAACTCGGACGGTGCTTCGAGATCGAGCACGAAGTTGAAGCGCTTCAGCAGGGCCTTCTGGTAGAAATGAACGTCCTCCTTGAGAGGCGCTTGAGGTCCAAATGCCACTGCGGTGTAGTACACCGAGGTGGCTGCGCTGCGGCGCGGTGGATCGAGAGCAAGCTTGACTCGGTAAGCGGCGCGGAAGGGTTCATGCTCGGGGACCTTGAAAGCTTCCGCGATTGGCACCTCGACCAGCTTGAGTCCGTATTTCTCGGCCTGCGTCGTCCAGCCAACAATGGCATCGTCGACCAACTTGGAAGTTGTGTTCAGCCAGGAGAGCTCGAGGTGGTAACAGTTCTCGGGGTTGTGGATTCTGTCGTAGTGCAGGTTGACGATTTCCGGCCTGTTGGACCGTTTTCGCGTGTCCACGTCGATGCGCATCATCTTGCTCAAGGTGACTGTCCGCTTCTTCTTGTCGGCCAGGGTCTTTGCAAGCTCCGAGGCGACTTGTCCATGGACCGCAAGATTTGAGCCTGAACGAGATCTGCCGCTCAGCACCTCGCGGTTAGGATGCTCTGTCGCTGGGGTGGGCGGCACCGATCGCTCTGAGCGACGGCTTGCAGGAAACCACGACTGTCTCGTATCTGACCGCTGGGTTCGAAACTCCGGTTTAATGGAGTAGAAGTAGTTTCCGTCCTTGAAGATGTGCTTGCTGTTGACGTGCTCGAAGAGATTCTCCTTCATAAGATCATTGCCCAGCTCTACAGCTTCTTCCCTGGTGTCAATATCCCTGAAGTTGTGCACAAGCCAGTTGGTGAGATCTTCGCCCATGAAGCAGCTATAATGGAGTCGCCAGTGCCACCTTCGCGTCTTGATCTCGATGCCATTCTCGCCTTGGAGCGCTTGAGCCAATTTGGGTAGGGAGAATGAATCTCGTTCAAATTGTTCCGCTTCGGGTAGAAGCTGGGTATTCTGGCCTTCTCCGGCTTCCTCAGCGGCCACAAGCTTGTCGAGCTCGGTCGCCACCAACTCGGATGGGTTCAGGGTCTCAAGATTGATTCTCAAAGGGTTCCGATCCTTTCTTTTCATGGTGCTGAGGCGATTGTGAGCCGGTCTTCGCTCGTCGAGGGGTACGTATCGAGCTCTCTGCCACATTTGGGTCAATACCCGAATGCCACGCAGATGAATTTCTTCTTCACTTTCTTCAGGTTCGGATGATGCAGGTCTCCAAGAGCTTGCTGGTGGCGCTACAGGGATGAGCACAAATCGAGCACGCCAGAAGCGAAGAGCTTGCACATCCACCTCCGGCTGCCTCTGCAGGTTCTCGAGATACTTGTCAGCGGCCTCCCACGGATACTGCTCGGAGAAGCCATTGAAGTGCATGTCTCGAAGCTTATACGCTCCCGAGAGAATGGTTCGGATGTTGGGATAGTAGCTGATTTGTTGCGGAGCCGAAGGTTTGGCGGCCGGTGGTCTACGGAGATACTTGGTCACCTGGAGGCGATCATCTTGCTCCAGGGATATCTTCTGTATCGTGTTGCCCATGGACATGACGATGAAGGACCCGTCAGGCCTCACCAGGTTGGGTGTGAAGAAAGAAGAGCTGTCGCATGTACCAGGGCCCAACGTCTCGAGCAATGCAGGACCAACTACCAGTTGGTAGCCGTGTGCGAATCTCAGGGCCAGCATTTCACGGAGGAGGATGTCACGAGACTCAGGCTCCTCAAGCAGTTCATTTGAGTAGGTTAGAGTCAGCTCATAGGTAGTAGAGTCAAAGTCCATTTCAAGCTCGTCCTTCGTGGGGAAGTCTTCTGTCGTCAACGGAACGGAGGCAGGAGTGCACAGAGACCTCCATTTAACGGTGGCGGCACGTGGCTTTCGGGGGTATAGATGCTGCCACCTGCCATAAAGTGTCTCCCTTTCGGGATGCCTTTTCAACGGATTGGAAGCATTGACGTTGCGTACGAAGGGGAGCGTACTCTTGGGCACAGAGCTGGCCACCGACATCCCGAGCTGGCTATCGACTGTTTCCGCACCGTCCGAAACATCCGAAACGTCGCTCTCTGTAGAGATCGATGAGTCACTGTCGGGTTCGTGCTTGGACCCGGTGTCGGCTTTAGCGACCGAGATGTGATTCTTAATGCGCCGTGCTGTAGAATTAGACCCCTGAGACTCGCCGAGTCCATCGTCGCGCACTTTACGCACCGGGGTGTTGATAGAGATCGGTTTCGAAGGAGCGTCATCGAGACGGCCTTCGGGATGAGGGAATCTCTCGGAAGCGGCAGGGCTTGCATGGTTTTTCTCCATGACCACACTGTTAGTGGAGACCGAGCGGATGCTTGCAGCCGTTGTAGCCACAGTGGGTCGTGAATGCCCCAAGTTACCAAAGGGCAGTTGGGCCTGCGCATTGGTTATGTTGACTTCGGTACTAGCAACAGCACGGATCGGCGGAGCCAGGCCCCGTAAAGCATAGTTTAGAGTGCGATTCACCTTCGCAGCCTCGGGCGTCTTCTTGATCGTCGTGTTAGGACTCGAAGCGTCGGCTGAGACAAGAGACGGTAGCTGCGGTCGAAAGGGCGAGTTCAAAGACTTATTCGTGAGTACCTTGGTCAGTCCTGACCCAGACTTGGGTGCTTTGATATCTTGCTGAGACATTTCTGAAGAGGTGGATGGCGCGGTGCTGGTAACCTTTGCAGGACTGTTTTGTGCCTTGGGTGCTTTCGAAGTGGCTTCTGAGCTGACCTGCATCTGAAACAATGCCTGATCATATTCTTCCATCCGGTCGAATACACTCCCAAATGCTTTGGCATGTGAGGAAAGCAGTCCCGGGGCCGGTCGCCTCGGCTCGGCACTAAGACGACTCTTGCGTGACAGAGTGGGAGAGTGCGATAAACTCCGACTCCCACTCGTACGATGGTGTTTCGACATCCTGCGCTTGGGTCGCCGTACAGCTGCACCCTGGGTCTCGGTCATGTACGGTATGCTCATGTCTGCCATTCCCAATTCCATGAGACCCATCATCTGTATCTCGTACATCCTGACTCGAGGGACAAAGGGGCCTTTCTTGTGTTTGGACGGGCCATCTATCGCCCTGCTCGCATCTGGTAATGTTCTGACTTCCACGGGCTCGGCGTCGGCCGACCAGTACGACAGATCAATCCACTGAGGAATGCCATAGCCCCACCCCTGAGGGCCACTACTACTCCATCCTGATATGAAGCTCGCGAAAAATCGGGTGCTGTTCGTTGCGGTGGATGAGACTGCCGGCGACAGCTTTCTGGGCTGAACAGAGTCAAAGAAGCTGGTACTAGATGAGTAGTGGCGTTCTTCAGCGCCAGCATCTTCAGTCACCGAAGACAAAAGCGGTTCTTCAGCCCCAACTGACCGGTACTTGAACAAAGGCACAGAGTGCAGGGGCATTTTCGATAGGCAAACAATGTCAATGCCAACGCCATTGTTTGTCAAGTTCTGCGACGTCAAGTTGAGCAGATCTCTGTTGACTTCGAACAATCCAGTGCCGGCGGTGACCACGACGATAGAGACCCCGGTCCGGATCAGATCTCGGTCCTCAAAGTCATGTGCGAATTGCGTACTGGCAATATTGATGGCTTCGAGGATGTTCCCTTTCAGGGCCGTACTAGGTCTTCCAGCAATGCGTACCGGCCGAGGTTTGGTATCGTCCTTGACTATCTCATCCTGGTTAGACGTGTGCAGGGATATGTCTCTCAGAAAGACGCGAAAGTCTTTCTTCAGCTCATCGAGAATTGTGGTCCATTGCGCACTAGCCATGTCTGTGACAACGACGCGATAGAAGTCCTGGTACTGGCGAGCCGTCATATTGGGCGCGCCTGATGTCGGTGCCACTTCCAGTCTCCTATCTTTGTTCCTCGCAAGGTCGACCTTGTCGTATTCCAGCCGCCCGAAGAGCACAATGCTGACGAGGTGCCGAACTTCCAGATCCGTCCAGCGCTTGAATAAATCTGGGAGGAAGCCATTGATCACTCTGTTGAACATGATCTCCCCGTTTCCCTCGGAATCGAAGTCCCACATTTCACTTGACATCTGGATGAAGAGCACATAGCGTGCAGCCTCGCTGCGGAAGATGGGGATTGTTGTGCCAGCAAAGAATGCCGTCGAGACTCTATGATGATGCACATGAATTGCTTTGACTGTAAGCTTGATCGTTCCCATGTAGGTGATCTTCTGCCCGGCATATACTGTTCTACCAGCCAGCTCCTGCCCAACCAACCGCCACATGTCCGACCTGGCAAGGTAGGTGTCTCTAAAACTGAATTCGACATGAGATGCTGTGCATTCCTCGAATGAAGCAGGGACTATGCGGACATGGGACCGTGGCCGGAAGCCAAACGCCGTCGCAATGTGAGCCTTGATGGAGACCTGCAAATTAGCCTGCCTCGCCTTGAACTCAGCGGGCGCAAATTTGGCGATGCAGAGGTAGTGATCCTTCCAGCCGGAGACGTCATCGCCGTCCGCCAGAGGTCCGGTATTGCGCGCCGAATCGCCTTGCTCACTGTCTGGCGACTGGAAGTCACGAACATCCGACGTCTCCGGCGCTGGGAATATTTTGATCAGGCTGCCCTCACGGATGGCCAAGTCTTCCAAAACGGACTCGTTGAGGAGGACATCCTCCGGCGAGAAATTGTCATCGTGGATCCAGAGAGAGGCGCGGACGGACGGTGGCGGTGGTGGTGCAGACTGAGAGCTGAGCGTCGCCCGCAAGGTCGAGCCGCTACTGGTTCTCCGATGCACCGTTTTCCGTTCCATGGACGGGTGCGTCTCGATATCATCGTCGGCCGTGGTTGGAGCACGTCTGGGATGCTGGCCTGGAGACGAAGGTGAATCGAGTCGTCGAGCCACACGCCAAGCCAAACACCCAACCACGTGACATTCACTGACGGTGAGGGTCGTGGTCCTCGAGTCACACATGCAGCGCGAAGAAACTGCGACCAAAACGCAGCCATGGCACGGCTCAAGGTTCTTCTCCATTCGCCTCTATCTAAAGCACTTGTACTACTAACACATATCTGCTTTAAAGGGTATCATCGTGTCGGCACAGTGGCCACAAGCAGAAAGGGGGTTCATCAGTCGTCATATGTACAGCCCGGGTACCTTCCACATGCCCCAGGTGTCCCTTCCTTCTCCTCACCACACGCTCCTCGTTTCGACGTTGAGGAGCCATTTCTTCACTCCTTCGCGCAGGACATTGTCCTGCTTCATTTCTTGCTTCACCGCATCCCCATCGATGGTGACCTGGCCGTCGGTGCCACGGCGGCGATGGTGCTTGGCCAGATCATCATTTACACTTTTCACAACTTCCTCCAACGCGCCAACCACTGCCTGCCGGCACCCTGACTGCGCCATTGTAGACGCTGGGTGCCAGGTTTTGTTTTTATCGGACCCAGAAATTGCTAGGGGCATGGATTTAGCGGAAGTGGTCGTCGCAGCAGACGCCGTCCGAGAATGCGTTCTAGACGTTGCAACCGACTTTTGCCTCGCGGCCTCGGTCTCGTTCAGGACACGTTCAATCGCGTCTGTGAGAGTAGTGTCAAAGTCCATCACTTTCTCGTTTTCAAACCGCTCAACAACCGTGAATTTAGCGCGTGTCTGGCGTCTTGATGAAGCTGCTGGGCTAGATGGCCCTTCTGACCTTGGATCGATCGCAGTAGTTGTAGGCTCGTCGATTACTGCTTCTTTATACATCATCCGCTTCAACGTCAGGCGTTGAATGGTGAATGTCCGGAAATCAGCCAGTAGGGTCGTACAAACATGGGCCCATCGTTCTTTGGTTCGTTCTTCCGGTAGTGAAACACAGAACACACCCAAAGGGGCCTCTTCCCTTGTCATACTCTGCTCTACTTCACTTTGAAGCTCTGGATAACCTTTGACACCCTGGAGAACGAAGTCTTCGTGGTATCGCTTTAGATAGCCTGCAACATTAGTAGGATTGGAGCCTGGGGCATCGACGCCGAACGAGCGGGAGCTGTGTGACGACCCACCTTCGTCTGTGCTGGCAAACGAGGGGGAATTGTGCTGCAGCGACGATGAAGGAGATTTCCCGTCATTCCAACCGATAAACCCTGGAAGGTTCAAGTCCACGTCGATGACTCCATCCTTGTCATCGACCGTTAGCTGTGGAGGGCGTAGGTCACCCGCATCGATGAACGGATGACGACCCGCTGGATGCCCGATTTTATGATCTGATGTTCCGTCCTGTCGCAGACGAGCGGCCTCGTCGACCATGGCCTCCAACTGGCTGGGCAGTCTTCCTTGGATTGGTACTGATTTCGGGGCAATCCTGCGGCGTTCGCTCAAACTACCAGTGGCTGCTGTGCTCGCCATCTCGTTTGTCGAAGCCGTCGAATCTTGTCTTTTGGCCCAAAGGCCAGAAACATTGCTGACCAAAGAACCCCAATTGATGCTCGGCGGCCTGGAGCGGGTCTGATTAGTGCTATCTCGTCGGAGTATTCTAGCCAGATCGGCCTCCGCAACAGTCGTGTCGCCATCAACAATAGCGGCTTCAGGAAAGTAGCTGTCAGTCTTGCTTGCAAAGTGTGGAATTGGAGTCCCCAACCCGGGAGTGGCTGTGGAACTGGTAGCGTTAGTTTTATGAGCCTGACCTTGCCCATCTGTCGGCGCGAACACCGAGGTCTGTCTGCTGGAGCCAGGCTCGACTTCGCCGCGCGAGACAGCCAACCGAGTGTTACTGCGAATCGCTCGAGAGATGGCGCTAACACTCTCAGACGATGAGACGCTGGTGGAGAGCCCGGAAATATCGCGACGGGCGAATGAGACAGGCCCATCGCGGGACTTGTTGTGAGCATGGCGACGCAATGAACCTTCATGGAGGCCTCTGTTGGCTGGCGAAGAAGAGCTGATATCGGGTGTCAGCAGCGGCGACAAATAGTCGCTTTTTTGCTTGGTGAGCGCATTGCGTGGGAGAAATGAAGCAAGTAAGAAAATTATACGTCGTGCCATCGAGCGGTTATCGCAGATGATGACAGTCCGAGATGCAAGATTGCTGGGAGGGGCTTTTCCTTTATGCAGCGCACGAAACTGCTTGCGATACCAGTCAGGCCCTATCCTCTCCAGCCATTCCGTGTGGCTGCCCAGAAACGCCGTCAGAAGGTTGAAGAGGAAGAAATTCTGCTGCTTGCTCCCACAAAGCCGAACGAGATAGCGAGCTTCATCCAGCCAGTGGCCACCGTTGTCAAGGCCTAAGCCTGTGAGCACACGTGGAATGCGCAAGGCGTACGAGATCCGCCACAGGGCGTGTTTGGCGGCTCGCTGCAGTTCTGGAAATTGGCTCAATCTGTTTGGTGACCGAAGATAGATGTTGCGCTGGTTGGTACGTTGCTCATATGGGCCTTTTGGCGCTTTGGCAGCAGAGCTAATCAAGGCAAAGTCCACCTCCTGCAGGAGCTCGCTGATGTTGTTATGCGCCAGTGCCTCGACCACAGCGAGGCTCCTTAGTATCACATCCCAATTGCGGACCACGATTTCAATGCCTTTGTCGGATAGGTAGGTCGATGATTCATCGGTCCACAAATGCTCTGGTATAGCGTTTAGGAATGTCCATGAAGAGAAAGACCCTGACCCTTGAGAATTAGGAGTCGATGACGCCGTAAACGAAGCTCTTGACGGAGGACGTGCTGAAGATGTACTAGACCGCACATCTCCAGGGCGAGGCAGATAGAAAAGCAAGCCCATTGCAAATACTGGAGTCTTCTTCTCCACGAGTTTTGGTTTCTTTGGCTGAATCGGGGATTCGGCTTGCTCGTCCTTCCTATCAGACATCGGACTAGGTGAGCTGGTTTGTCCAGCAGAAGACCTCCGGTGTTGCCTCAAATCATCCTGAGCCTCAGGGAGCGCAACTGGAAACATGCGGGTGACTAAGATGGCATCGCGCGGTTCAGGATCTGGCCCCTTTACAGGGGGCAGTGGAGTATGGGCATTCTCGGGGCTTATAGCCGTTTTTGCTCTCACAAGAGGAGTACGAGAAGGTGCCGTGACCGGAGCATTAGATGTCGGCGCACGTGGACTCAGGTCACTCACAGGGCTCTGGTCACCCGGAAGGAAGTGCAACTTGGTGCTGGACCCTGATTTGGCTGCACTGCTCACACCAAACATGCAGTCGACGATATTGCTGAGATGGTCCGTCGTTTCCGACTCCTTGTTGGGGCGCGTCCAAGATGCCGGTCCTCCCGAGATTGTCGAGCTCCTGTTCCTGAAATGGCCCATCATGGGAGTGCCAGGGCCTGCACGAGCGGGTTGACCAGCAGGTTGAGACGAACTGCCCTTTCTCTGAGGAGTGGTCGAGTCTCTGGGGTCGACAGGTTGGGTGTCGAATAGCAGCAGAGGACGGTCATTTGTGCCGAAAGCATCCTGCGCTATGATGAGTCTCAAGTCTCTTGTGTCGTTCAACTCCAATCCGGCACGGTCATCGAAGGGCGAGATGCGGACTGTGGGAGAGCCAAACGGGGTGGTAGGCGGTGAAGCCGAGCTTGACCGTCCGTCATGATGGGCTTCGGGCCACAGAAGGGTGCGCGTATGTGTCTCGTCCGTCGCACTTTCGAGCTGGCTGCCTCTGCCATACCCTTGGATCAATCTTCCCAGCATCTCAACTGTATACCACTGCTACTGGGAACACTATTAAAATGTTATAGGAGCGTCAAGGCGCCGCCGGCCGACAGGATCTTGCGAGGGTCGAGGTCGGGGGGAGAGCGTTGTGGTTGCGAACAGGACTATTTTGTCGCAGACGTCGAGACATGTTGTGAACGACCTGGCGATTGCTGCCCCAGAGCAACGTACAAGGAGAGAAGAGGCAGCAAGGTCACTGCTCACTGCCGTAGTGGTCTGACTTGCTCTGACTCTTGCTGTCGCATTCCGCAGTTCGCTTGGAGAAGGACGGGGGGATGGAGACAGGAATGTCATGTCATCTCCAAAATTACGGTGAAGAAAACAAGCCACCACCCGCTAACCACATTGGGCTTCGGCCCTGTGAGCCATTGTGAACTGCTCCTCCTTCGATCAAGCTTCATCTCATCAGCAAGAAGCAAGTCAATTCCAACATGTCGTTCAAAGGAGCGGCGTTCATGTACTTGCGGCTTAAGCACGGGAAAGGTATTCCCATGGATAGTGTACTTTCTTGCCAATACCGCGGTCTCTCTCAAGGGTCGTGTGGAGGTTTCAGCTCTCCGAGATTTACATCAGGGAGACTTCCAACGCTTGCGGCTGTGACTAAAACAGGCGCTGCTCTTCGAAGGCAATTGCATTCATTGACCTGCTCGTAGGCACCGTGCCTAGCAAGCTCGATGCGTTGTGCTGTGTTGTGTATCCTAGGTGGCCTCCTGCAAGCGCTCTTCTCACTTCCGCCTCACCTCGAGATGGCAGCGTTCATCACTGTTTAACTTCACATTTCACCTTCCTATACCTCATCTCATTTCCTTACACTCCATCTTATTCTTGCATCCTTCATCTCATCTTCTCAAACTTCATCTCTTGCTCTCGAAGCTCGTCAGCCTCAAGACACTCGCCCTCAATGGTCTTGTTGACCACTTGCTAATATCACACCCTTCACTATCCCTTTACATCCTGTCAATGCCAGGAAAAAGACCCTTGGTAGGCCTCTTACAACTATAGGTATTTCGGCTTTGACGCCGTCGGATCAATCTCCCCTCTCCATCCTTGACGGGAAACTTCGTATCGCAACCTCCGAGATAGCTCGCAAGGTGCGATGGATTCACCGAGTGTCGCTGCAGTTAACCCGGCGCGCGTTGACATCGACCTCACTGACGACACAGATGACTCTGTCTGCGAGATCCAAGACATTTCACCGGATGGGGCTGTGTTCAAGCAAGAACCGAGCGAAGGGAACACAAGCATCGTTGATCTCGCTGCCTGCAAGGCTGAGACCGACGTCGAGCGACCTGACGCTGGTTTTCTCAAGCAAAGCCATGAGCCGAATGACAATACAGCCCCAAAGTGTTGTGAGCCAGTTGAGATTGCAGTCATCCAGCCAAATAATCAGCAAGCTGGACCCAAGTTTCTGCAGATCAATGAAGAGCAAACCAACTCTGCGACATTGCCCATCCATCCTCAGGATGAGCTGACTGAGATTGGCACCAGTGAGAGTAATCTTGGGATTGATTGTTCCAAGCTTGATCAGGTCGCTGATAGCCCGGCTAAAGTCGCTTCCATCCAACCCGACAAGGCCGAGTTTGACACTATGGCGGACAACATTGACGAACGACAGGAAGAGGCCCTGTTTATTCCAGTTACCGAAGACGACAAGGCCACTCTAGCTGAGCTAAACAGCAATCAAAATAACGTCAATCTCGTAGACGCTGCGGAGAGCGCCCCGGCTGACCATTTCGAAGAACGAAAAGATGGCACAATCAGTAATGGACTGGATCCCTTCAGCAACAGCGATGTTACTGTCTCGCCCAATGGCATCCATTTCGATCCATTGCCAAACTTCGACCCATTTCCCGATGCAAACTCGGAATTTCCCGGTTTCGATGCTCTACTGCAATACAACCAGAACAAGGCGGAGCTTGGCGAGGATAGCGAGATCGTCGCAGATTTTGCTCCAGATGGCGTTGTAGGAGGGTACACCGAGAATGCCTACGCTGAGAACGCCTACGCTGCTAATGGCGTTGCGGAAGGGCCTCAAGTGCCATTAGGCGATCGGGTCGATGATGACAAAGAGATTATGGACTGGGACTCTGCTCTAGAAAAAGACCTGGCAGCAGCGAGTGAAAAGGCGGCCGCCACCTTTGCCAAGAGGAAGAAGCAATATGAGCAAAAGAAGGCTGAGGGTACAAATACTCAAGAAGATGACATTCGATTTAATGCAGAGAAAAATGCAGAACAGCGTCGCCTCCGCGACATCGAGAGGAGTCAGATGGTAGTGGAAGGTTCACCAGAGCAAACGGGCTTACCCCCCGGCTATAAGGAAGAAGACTCTCTTTTTGTCCCCGAACATCCTCGAAGTCCCGATGCACGAAGTCCCGATCCTCCAAGTCTCGAACCTCAACCAAAGAAGAGAGCGCCGCCCAAGGCACGGAATCGCCTCTCAAAGAAAGAAGTGGACGATGCCATAGCCGCTGGCATCCATGCTGGATTTGGAGGGGGCCGCAAACCCAAGAGGAAGGCGAGAGCATCGAGTGAGGATCGCGAACCGAAGAAGAGACGTGGAACGAACAAGACGAGTGGTAGCGGTGTCAAAAAGCCGGCTGCAAAGCGAGGCCGAAAGCAGCGGCCTCCTATGTCCAATATCGCGAGTCTGGGCCGAACTAACATTATAGAGGCCGCCCAGGCAAATGCCTTACGACCCGATATGCCAACCTTCACAGCCACCAACAAAGCAAAGGCCCTCCAGGAACTCATTGCGAGCTTACCTTCCGCTGAGCGAGGCACCGCTGGATCCGATCGCTCGGCCATCATAGAGGCTACGATGAAATTTAGAGGCAGGGGTGCAGTTAGATCCGATGGCCGTGGAGGATGGGTGCTCAAAGGCATGGAATCCTCCTTGTACATGCACCAGCTGCTTGGTGCTGCCTTCTTGCGAGATCGAGAGAATGGCGACTCGAGGCCTAAAGGGGGTATGGTGTGTGATGAGATGGGCTTTGGGAAGACTATTCAAATGATGTAAGCTTCATCATCGGTGGTGTCTCCAGGCCCCTATCTTTACTGACCTAACTTACGACAGCGCCAATATGATCGATGGTAAACCCGAACCGGGAAGCGCTGTTAAGACCACATTAATCATCGCCCCGCCGACTTTACTCAACCAGTGGATGCAGGAAATGGACAAACACGTGAAGGGCAACAGCCTTGGCCGGATCCTACGGTATCACTCTGGCTCCCGTCTACAAAGCAACAATGTCGTGGCCGACCTAATGGATTATGACGTGATCCTGACAAGCTATGGTGAGGTCCAGAGGAGCTATCCGCTGTGTGAACCGCCTAAGCACCTGGCTTCAGAAGACAAGAAGAATGAGTGGTGGAAAAAGTACTATCAAGAGAATGTCGGCCCGCTTCACCGCATCAAGTTCCATCGCATCGTTCTTGACGAAGCCCACCACATCAAGAACCACGCTTCTAAGACGTCGATCGCTGTCCGCGCGCTGACAGGCAACTTTAAATGGTGCATCACAGGGACTCCAATTCTTAACTATGTCGAGGAGCTGTACCCCTACTTCGCCTTCCTCAAGGTCCCGCATACTGGCAACTACGACACATTTTGCCATAACTACACTAACAGCCGCAAGAACTGCTGGGAGCCGGTCCAGCTAGGCAGGATTCGCGGGATCCTCCAGGCCATCATGCTAAGGAGGACCCACGTGAACACCCTCTTCGGGTTCCCTATTGTGAAATTACCAGGTATCGCGCACAAAACAGTCCTAGTGGAGTTCAACGCAGTAGAGCGCAACATCTACAACATGGTCAAATCCAGGTACGTCCAGCAAATCAACAGCTACTCGAAGTCTGGGTCTTTATTCTCCAACTACGGGAACATTCTCAGCATGTTGCTTCGCCTTCGGATGCTGTGTTCTCACGTCCTACTGATCCAAGATGTGCTAAAGGCAATGTTTACCGCCGCGGACGTCGAAGCACTCTGGCGCCTCACAGCCAAGGAGGTTCAAGCTAGTGATGATCCCGCCCAGCAGAACATGATCAAAACGCTGCGAAAGATGCTTGCGAATAACGAGAATACTCTACAGACATCCCAGACCCATGGTCCTTCGATCACTCCACTTTCGACGCTGAACGTCCAGGATGAGGATAACATGGAGACCGGCTCCACCTATGGCCTTTATTTCAAGTTCCGAAAATTCCTCCGCATGTTGTCCGACTCTGATACTTGGGCCGAGTTGCACCTTCGCTCCACGTGCGCAAAGTGTCGCTCCCCTCCCGACGACCCGGTCTGTACGTCCTGCTTCCATGTCTACTGCCGCGAATGCATGATGCAGCTGCACGAGGAGCGGAAGCTGGCAGGTGACGAGAAAACCACCTGTCTGGAATGCCAGACCCGCTTTGAGGAGACTACGCCCTGTAGAGGCCTTGAGGCCCTGGGCTTCGGCAGCGCGGCGGTGATGCCTAACGTAGCGAAGAAGAAAAAAAAGATGGCGAAGCAACTAAAACGCGCCGAGAAAGCCGCCCGCGGAAGGAGAAGTACTAGTGCTCAGCGCAGCGGGACTGTCGACGATGCTGACGATGATGAAGATGAAGAAGAGTATAGAGACTGGATTGAAGAAGGTCGCGGGTCGCTTCCTTCAGCGAAACTGGCCGCTACCAAAGCCGCTATTCTCAACTGGCGCGAGGCATACCCGAAGCAGAAAATCATTGTGTATACTCAATTCCTGGACCTAGGCCGACTACTCAGTCAACTCTGCGTCGCCGAGGGATGGGGCCACATCCATTTCAACGGCAAAATGAGCATCGAG
Organism: Phialophora chinensis; assembly: GCA_016109575.1. NCBI lineage: Eukaryota > Fungi > Ascomycota > Eurotiomycetes > Chaetothyriales > Herpotrichiellaceae > Phialophora > Phialophora chinensis. The sequence goes on along the minus strand of JADWPU010000003.1, from coordinate 2,795,657 downwards.
GCACGCGCTAAGGCGATTGATAGCTTCAGGGACAATCCTGCCATCTTCATCATGATTTGCTCGCTCAAGGCCGGGGGCGTGGGGCTCAACCTCACCATGGCTTCCAAGGTCATTATCCTGGACTTGTGGTTCAACTCGGCGATCGAAGCACAGGCCTACTGCCGCGTCTTCCGTATCGGTCAGGAACAAACCGTCGAAGTTCTCCGCTTCGTGGTCAAGGGCACCATCGACGAGGACCTGATCAACATGCAAGATCGCAAGGATGTGGAGGTCCAGGCCACGATAGGCCCGGACAGTCTGGGCAAGAGAGCGACAATCCAGCAGTTGCTCGGGTTATTCGGAGAGCTGAAAGGGGGCGATGAAGGTCAAAATGAGTTCATTCTCTTGGAGGAGAACAGTGACGACGGGGAGAACGAGGACGTGGATCCCGCCACGAGGTTGCCGCCGCGCCCATTCTAGAGGGCGAAAAGAAACCAGATGAGCTGGTGATTACGCTCGCACAGCCACAGCTGCACACAGGATACTCCAAGGCTCCAACACTGAGCTCCATAACACAACGACTCTTGACACCCTCCAATACGGGCTAGCGAGATGTCACTGTCAGATTCCCGAAACTGCATTATCCATTTACCGCAGACATGAAACGAGCTCTAACCAGCATGGGATCCGGTAAACCAAGCTACTCAGACAGGCTGGCGAGAATGAAGTGAAATCGAACTGGATCGAATCGAAGCAAATCAAATCGAATCTCAACTCTATGCGAGAAATCTTCTTAAGCAAGAGCCTCCCGCATGCCTTCATCAGCATCGGCATAGCAAGCTTATTTGGTCTTTTCTCGAGCATACATCACACAATCACTCGAATCACATAGCACTTCCTTTGAATCCTGAATAGCAATAGCAATAGAAATAGCAATAGCAGCGCCAGCAATGAAATGAGCGTGCTTGAGCTGAATCTTTCCTTTCATTTCCATTGTAATTCATGAGGTGATGATAGATTCTCGATTCTCATAGCCAATGTTGAACCGAGTAGATTGTTGCTGCCGACGCAGAGACGTGTATTAAGTATCTGCTGGTCTTGGTTTTGGTTTTTTGGTGTAGCGTATTCGCGGAGCTTGGATATAAAAATGTTTTGTTGCTAGCCATGGACAAGACACGATGTGACGGACACTACATAATCACAACACAACTCAACTTCAGAGGACAAATTCAACCTCAGGCAGGTTGGGTGACAGGAACGAAGGAAAGCATGTTGTTTAGAGTCTTGTTCATGTTGTTTAATTCACCTTTCAATTCCCAATCTCACGCTCTTTCTTCAATTTGTAGCAGACTGTAGGGGTATCATTTAAGAAATGCAGAGTGCATGCCGTCTCTGATGTATAATGCTCCTTTCCTGAGGAATGACAAAGGGAAGTCGTGCCGCCCTCTCCGTGCAAATTCTTCTCCACGCAGAAACAGGACATCTTATCCTGCTCAGCTGGAGGTGGTTCAGACTCGATTGCCACTCTCGGCGCCATCTGCTGTGCAGGATGCTGTATCCTGATCATAGCTCCGAGCGCCAACTTCAACCCTCCCAATTTTCAATTCTGATTCATGTCGGTTCACCGAGATGCAGCCGTCGAGCTGTACCTGTCTTTTGGTTCCCACGCCTCCGCTTCTGTCTCTTGGGCGCCTTGATCTGCCTCAACCACCCAAGTCCGCCATTGCTGCCTTCCTCCTCTCCAGCACTTCTTTCTTCACAATCTTCGTCCTCAGGCCTTCACTCGCCTGAACCAGGGCGTCAATGCTGATGGCGTGATTGGTCATGTTGTGGTTGATGTAAGTGTACACCTGTGCGGCCGAGTCTAGTGCCAGGATTGCATTCTCGTTGAGCTTGAGCAACGCGAGGGCGAGTTGGAAGAGGAATGGTGAACTAGTCCCGTCGTGCTCGTCGGACGAATTGGCGTCAGGAGCTTCTGGAGGCGGATGCGCGGGAGTGACGGGCGTTGACGGTGTACTCAAGCTGAGTGAGGGCAGGTCCACCCCGAGGGTAGGCTTAGATTGAGTCAACGCATAAGGTGACGCATCCGAGCTATTCAGGCAGAGGATGACATCCCAGACTCGGTAGAGAGCTTCACCCCCGGTCAATACACCTGTATAAAGGGACAAGAACCAGTGGAATGTGCAAGCCTCCAATTCCACGCCCAGCTCGTCGAGCTTGGCACTCAGCTTCGGTAATACCTCAGCGACATAGTGACGAAGGACCACTTGGTCGGCGCGAGCGACCAGTAACGTCGAACTGAAGTACTGGCTGGGCAAAATCACATCAATGATGGCGACGAGGAGCCAAAAACAATCTTCGGCGGTGGCGCAGATGAGCAGAAGCGAGGCGGTAATGAGGTTCATGCCTTGACAGTACCCAATGCGCGGATTGTGCAAAGAATATGCCCTCAACAACTCCTCCAGTCTTTGCACGCCAGGCCCGTGCCGAAAGAAGACATTGTCCGTCAACGTGCGATGCACGTCAGCCTTGATCTGACTAGCAATGTCAGGATCGATATCTGTGCCTTCTCTCGACCGTGCCACGAGATCTTCATAGTAGCCCGGGATTCGTAAAGTGCTTGCGCCAGAGCATTCGGCCCAGATCTTTGGTCGCAGTGAGACCGGGATACCGCCCAGTACCAATGACCTGAAGTGCATATACTTGGCCTTCGTCTTGGAAGAACGCCCAAGTGTTGCGATTCCGATCAATTCGCCCTCTAACAGGTCGGCCTCGGGGGTGTTGTTGGTGACACGGTCGGAATTGTTGGCCCTCTCTGCCCTGACTCGTCGCAAGAAATCGTTCCACCGCGCAGCTCTCTCCGACTGGAGTGCGTCGTACAGCTCCGTGAGCTGTTCAAGGAGCAATTTTGCGGAAGTAGAATCGGCCAGATTTTCAGACTCAGATTCGAGGCCAAAATCGGTCGACGTGGCCGTGACTGCGGAAGATTGCGGCTCCATTACCACGCTGCTAGTTGGGAGTGCCTTCTTCGAGGTTGCAGAGATAGAGATAGAAGCCTCCCGACTTCGATGTGGTGGTGTCAGGGTCCCTGTCGCATCGGCGGTACTGACCGTAACAACAGCGCCAGCGGAGGGGGTGTGTGAGAGTAATTCTTTCGGCCTCCCAGAGGACAGAGCTGCAGGGACCTTGAGATAATCTTGCCATGCTTTTTTCGGCGTTTCCTCGTCAAGCGAGGCAGGCGTAGCTGGTCTGTCAACCAAGACTTCGCCTGATTGAGGACTTTCCCCTGATCTGAAGCTGGCTATAGTTTCGTTGGCACTAAGCTTGTTCCGTCTATGCACACGGATTGGGAGACCTTGTCTCTTCCGCCGCTTTTGATCGTAGATGAAGCCGAATCGATCTGTCAGGAGTCCGGTCGCGTCAACGCTATGGGTTGTCATGGTTGGAGGCAATTGCGAGCTCTCAATCATAGAGTCCAGCTCTACGGTTGGAGGCAGGCTGCTTGCATTCGACTCTTTCCGTGCATGACTCGGGCTGGGGGTGAGACGACTGGCAGTAGGCACGCGTTTTGCTGGAGGGCGACCTTTGACTGTGCCAGTGGAAGGTAGAGAGGCCGACGATTTGTTAGTCGTTAGCACAGTGTTCGTTCTTGTTTTGGAAAGTGCCGTCTCCGGCTCAGCTGTTGTATTTTGACCCTGTCCGAGCGACGATGCCCTAGATCGACCCGTCTGGGTCTTACCGCTGAAAATCTGCGTCCAAGAGGCGAAAGAGCGATTGGACTGGTTAGATCGTACACTGGCCTCGTCAGCCGCCTTCGGCTTTTTGTTGATGCTCTTGCCGCCAATGAAATAGCTGGACGAGTTCGAAGGAGGCTGAAAGATGGCCTGAAGAGCCGATCCCTTGCCGACATTGGAGCTTGAGACGCGCGGACGCAGTGTCGCCTCCATGTCCTGGCTGCTTTCGCTGAGGCTGCTGTTTGCTCTGCTCGGTGTTCGACTCACCCTTGCCATAGAAGATGCCATTGACCCAGCTCTACTGCGATGGGCTTCAAGATCCGCTTGCAGAGCTGCGGCTGGACTTCGGGAGTCTGTCCCCAGAACTGGAGGGAAAGTGCTGTCTAGAGGACTGCTGACCACGATCTCGTCGGTCATTGCTTCAGTCATCATGCCATCGAGCGAGGGCGGCGTGCGATCCATAGGTACAGAGGATGCCCCGAGGCCGGGGTCACTCTCTCCCTGTTCCAACCGTAGCAGCCGCTTCTCGACCTCTGCAGTTGGCACATTTATCTCTCGCAAAATCCTCTTTAATTCCCTCTCCCTATGGTCCGCTCTAATCCGTAGAGCCGATATCTCAGCATCTCTCTGGGCCAGATCTGCAGCATATTGCCGAACCAGCTTCACGGCCCCTGTTCTGGCGACGAGTCTTTCTATATGTTCGTCACTCGCCAGATGTAGAGAACCCGGAATGTCCAGAGATGACCGAGGAGAGTCGTCAAACAAGGCATTTTGTTTGTTCAATGACGGAGAAGCGTTTGTCAAGCCCGCAAGTGTAGCCTTCCGGTCCCTTGCTTTCTGCGAGATTGTTCGGAGCGGTTTGGGCAGGGCCTCTTGCGCGATGCTTTTCGACTTCGTCTCCAGCTCAGGCGAGAAGGACGGAAAGGAGGTCAGGGCAGGATCGTCTTCGTCGATCGACCGCGAGGAATGCTTGGAGCCATGGCGTTTGGGTTGCCCACGGAGAGTCTTGAGCTGCTTCTTCTGGTCGGCGGAATGGTGCGAGGTCTGCGACGAGGACCGTCTCGATTCGTTGCTGCCACGGTCCGACATGTCGAATGATCACCGCGTCGGTCGGTGGGTTGATCTCCTGCAAGCCAACACCCGCATATTGCACGGCCGGTGCTCAAGTCAAGGTCGATCGGTAATGACACCGGGAAGTCGAGGACCCGATGATGACGTGGGTTTCAGGGCGCGATGATGAGGGCGGACAGCAAAGAGTCGGTGAGTGCAGAGTGAGAGCAAGGAAAAAGAAGGTGAGAAGTTGAAGTGCCTGACCGAACGGAACGGCAAACACAACCTGAAACCGTGCGAGCTTGGGTTGGGCATCTCTTTCCACAGAAAGAACGAACAACTTCTTCACATTGCTCGGTTGTGTATGACGACAAACTGCGTCCAATCTGCGTATAACAAGGGGGGCCGTGGGAGGCGGTCACATGACAGGCCGCTGACTTGGAGCCTGCCTGTTGGGCGTCGACGTGCAGTAGACCACTCCACGCTGCATCTCACGCATACAGAAACATATCTCTCTGTCCTTCATTGGACGAGTCCATTGATAAGTCACGGTCCCCGTGTTCCTGGAAGCCAACTCGAATGCTTCATTCCGTAGCCTAGAGGCAGTTCATTTCAGTTCATGCTCTCAAGGTGTTGAAGCAGCAACCGCCATGGTTGTCGCCCGTTTACCCACAACTTAGACATGCCTCTGCGGCCGCGTGCAGATCCCATACCGCCTCCAGACCGCCAACATGGGCCAAGGGTATTCGATGACGACCCTGTCCGCTGCCTCGGCTAGCATCGATGTGCCTGAGCTGGCCGACCTGGTGCATGAGAAAACCCTGGCCTCCGCCCGGTTCATGAAAAGCGTCCGGGCTCGCAGTCAGCAGGGCCTTGTGTTCGTCAAGGCGGTAATGAAACCCTACTCGTCGTTTCGAGTCCACGAATATGTTCGCCAGATCACCGAGGAGAGGAACATCCTCGCAGACATTCCTAATGCCCTGGGCTACCAGCGGATTGTCGAAGTCCCTAGTGGAGGATTCCTCGTCCGCCAGTACATGTTCAGCTCGGTCTACGATCGAATGAGCACCAGACCTTTCCTGGAGGACATTGAAAAGAAATGGTTGGCCTTTCAGCTCCTCTGCGCCGTGCGCGATTGCCAGTCTCGGAATGTCTACCACGGCGACATCAAGACGGAAAACTTGCTTGTAACCTCCTGGAACTGGCTCTATCTGACTGATTTTTCCTCCTCCTTCAAGCCTACGAACTTACCAGAGGACAACCCGGCCGACTTCTCATTCTACTTTGACACGTCGGGTCGACGAACATGTTATATCGCTCCGGAACGGTTTACATCGACCGAGATGCCGGATGAACAGGGAGAATTGAACTGGGCAATGGACATCTTCAGTGTCGGCTGTGTTATCGCTGAAATCTTCCTCGAGGGTCCCATCTTCTCCTTGAGTCAACTGTTCAAATACCGGGCCGGAGAATACAACCCCGAGCATACCCATCTCAGCAAGATCGAAGATCCTGAAGTGCGAGCCATGATCCTCAACATGATCGCGTTGGATCCCGAAAAGCGTTACAGCGCAGAGCAGCACCTGTCCTTCTATCGGTCGAAGATATTCCCCGAGTACTTCTACAGCTTTCTACATCAGTACATGCTGGATCTCACAAGGTCGGCGACAGCATTGAAGCCTGTGGAGCTGACCCTTGGTAGTCTCAGCGAGTTCGATGATAAGATTGAACGAGTCTACTATGATTTCGACAAGATTTCCTTCTTTCTCGGCTATGGTCCCAGCGACACCAAGTCATCCTCGAAATCCCCTTTGACGATGAGGGCGAACAACAAGGTGAAAACTACAGAAGCAGATCCCAGCCTCTACGACGGAAGCTTGTTGTTTCTCACACTCGTGGTTGCCAGCCTCAGAAACACTGCAAAGGCATCGGCGCGTCTCAAAGCATGCGACCTCTTGGTTGCTTTTGCCGAACGGCTTCCAGATGAAGCCAAGCTGGATCGGATACTGCCTTATATTGTTGGGTTGCTGAACGACCCGTCGGATGTGGTCCGTGCCGCAGCGATTTATGCCATGACCTCAGTTTTTGAGATGATTGAAGTGGTCTCGCCGATCAACGCCTACATCTTTCCTGAATACATCCTCCCGAGGTTGAAAAATCTGGCCGCTGGTCATTCCGGCGAGCCAAGCATCCTAGTACGGTCGGCATATGCGTCGTGTCTGGCTTCTCTGGCATTGTCGGCTGAAAGGGTCCTTGACATGGTCCACGCTATTCGTGCCGATGGGCGGCTCCCTTCCCTACGGGAAGACGAGCTGCCCTCTCAACAATCCTATCAGGCTCTTTATGATTACAGCAGACGCGAGTTTCTTCCACATTTCGAAGATTCAACCGTCGCCTTAATCACAGACCCTGAACCGTCGGTAAGAAGAGCCTTCCTGGGCTCAATATCCCGCCTGTGCGTCTTTTTCGGGAGCCAACAGTCCAGCGATGTCATCTTGACGCATCTTAATACTTATCTCAACGACAAGGACTGGATCTTGAGATGTTCTTTCTTCGAGGCGCTTGTGGGGATTGCCTCCTATGTAGGGGCAACGAGCCTCGAGAAATTCATCTTGCCTGTGATGGTCGGATCTCTGACAGATCCAGAGAGTTTCGTGGTCGAGAAGGTCTTTCGATCACTGGCTCGTATGGCTGCCTTGGGCCTTCTGCAGAAGAGCACGACCTGGGAACTTGTCAGCATCGCGGCCAGGTTTTCAATTCATCCAAGTATCTGGGTACGGGAAAGCGCCATACAATTCATTGTGCTCTCTGCCAAGTATATCTCAGCAGCTGATCAGTACTGCATCGTCCTGCCTATCGTACAGCCATTTCTGAAAGGACCAATTTCTGGTCTGACAGAAGAGCGAGTATTGGACAATCTGAAGCGGCCTCTACCTAAGATCGTGTTTGACTCAGCCATTAATTGGGCGGCGAGGAAATCAAACAGCCTTTTCTGGACGGCGGCAAGTCGTGATGCTGCCTTGACACTATCCGATCCTGCGACACCGCAAAACCCATCGGCACTTACGAAGCGACTGTTGACCCGGATACCGCCGTCCCAGAAAGATAAGGACGATCAGATCGCCCTCGAAAGCCTCCGAAATCTTGGGATGACAGCAGACGACGAAATCAAACTTCTCGCGCTTCGCGAGTACATACTCAAAGTCTCCAGGCATAAGCCGTCAGAGGATGCCAACGAGCGACATCGCATGCTTAACAACATCATGGCCCTCAACCAAATCGATGTCACTCCCCAGAACGTCTTCTTCGACTCACGCCAGCCGCTCAGAGAGAGCACAGGTGGGTCTAGAGGACACCGGCAGATGTCACGACGGGACGAGCGACACAGTCTTGCGGATGCTCTCCTCGATGCTTCAACGAGCATAGATGATCATATGTCACGAAGAATGTCGCCTACGCAACAATCCAGTGGCACAGCTACGCCATCTACGCAGCCGATGGACATTCAAATCCGCAAGCCATCAGATATCCGCGCCGCTGCGGGCCCTGCAATAGCAATTGAGGGTGCGAGTGTATCTTCCAGACCGAGCATCTCCAGTGGCACACCTGTGAACGGAGATAGACTATCCCTGCGCCGCAACACACCGCTCGAACTCAGACATCGCAATAGCGGCCTGAACTTGATGAATCGTACCGATCTGGCCAAAGCGGAGGCGGAAATCTCCACCATGCCAGAGAACGCGTTTGGCAAAGTTGAGGTTGATGGAGCGTTACATCGTCGCAGTACAGCAGGGCCATCAGCTTTGTCCGTGACGGCCAACGCAGCCGAAAAATCAAGATCCGTTTCCCCTCGGCCGCCGAGTGGCACTCGAACGCCGCTTTTTGAGCCCAATCATTCCTACCAGGGCAGTGACGCAAACGTCCTCCGGCTGTTGGACAACCACTTCCTGGAAAACTTCCCCATAGACCAGATGGACTTCGGTGGGAACAGACCTTTTGCAGAGACCAGAACACCTATACGAAGAGCTACAGACGTCACACAGCAGAGCAGTTCAAAGGCTGCTCAGCACGAGGAGAAATTCCGCATGGAACCATGGAGACCTTCAGGACAGCTGCTCACACAGTTTTCAGAGCATACTGGTGCCATCAACAGAGTCTGTGCGGCACCGGATCACGCATTCTTCGTGACGGCGTCAGATGATGGAACGTGTAAGATCTGGGACACGATTAGGTTGGAGAAGAACGTCACCTCACGGTCCAGGTATACCCACCGACGTGCGGACGGGGTCAAGGCCAAGAGTCTCTGCTTTGTCGAAGGAACTCATACATTCCTTACTGGCGCAGACGATGGGAGCATCCACGCCGTGAGAGTCGACTACCGAAGCGTTGAGGGTGGAGAGACTTCTCGGTATGGGAAACCAATTCTTGTTCGGGACTACACGATCCCTGACAACTATGCTGTGGACGGCAGCGACGCATCAACACGAGAATATGCTGTGTGGCTTTACCACTACCGGACACCAAGCTCGCAGTCCATCCTGCTCTCCGCAACCAACAAAGGTCGCATCCTCGCCATCGATCTGAAGAACATGGAAATTATGCACAGCATGAATAATCCAGTCCACCATGGCACCCCGACCACGTTCTGCGTCGATCGGAAACACCACTGGTTGCTCCTTGGAACAAATCAGGGCATTTTGGATCTGTGGGATTTGAGATTCAAGCTGCATCTGCGCAGTTTCGGCATCCAGACAGACTCGAGAATTGATCGGATACTTATTCATCCGACCAAGGGTCACGGGAGGTGGGTCATGGTCAGTGCTGGTGGAGAAATCAGCGTCTGGGATATCGAGAAGATGGTCTGTCGAGAGGTGATGCGACCAAATACTTTCAGCCCAAAGACTGGGAAGCCTCGCCCATATGAAGCATGGTCTCCGGATGAAGAGAACAGCGAGAGGGTTCTGGCTCGCTTTGCCAGACAAGTCTCAGAAGACAACACTCTGACCGAACCACGACTGCACCACCCGAGTGACGCCGCTGACGGCTCGCCCACGAAGAAAATGGTCCCTTTCCCGACGTCAACCTCATCCGCAGCTCTGCCCATTCTCGCCATGTACATCGCCACCGACTATACGGCAAGCTCACACCCAGACAGCCCGAACAAACACGCCATCCTCTTCAGCGGCGGTGCCGATCGTGCCCTTCGATACTGGGACATTGGCCGGCCCGAGAACAGCTTCATCGTGTCCGGACCGCAAATCCATGATTCTGAGGATGCCGGAGCCCCGAACGTCAGTGTCAAGGCCAAATACAAGTACGAAGTCTCTCACCCACTGAGTCTCAGTGCGGGCGCACAAATCACGCTTGTTCAGGAGAAACTCAACATTGCCGAAGAAGCACCAAGCAACAGTAGTCGAAACACACCAAAGCGAAGGGCAGAGACTCCCACCCAGACGCCCACGGGGACCCCGAACTCTCATGGCACCTCGAACGCGGGCGCAAACGCGAGCGGTTCCTCCACACCGTCCACTCCACAGGCCATGAAACCACCCCGAAATACCATTATCAGTCTGGCGCAGCAGCAATTACTCCGGACACACTTGGATACCATTACTGATGTGGTTATGCTGAGGAAGCCGTATGGATGTGTAGTCAGTGTAGACAAGGGTGGGAATGTTTATATCTTCCATTGACAGGGAGAGAAGCGAGAGGAGTGAATGGGAGCACGAGAGGCTTACTTATAGTTCGATAGACCGGGGCATAGTGGTGGTGCAGCACTCTGCATCAATTCTGGAACAGACCTAGTTCCAATCATGTACTTCTGCTGGCTGTGCTATGGCGGATCTCACTTCTCTTTATCTCACTTCGTTGCCTTCTCTTCCGTCTCAAGCCTGATCTGCAGCCCGACCACCTCGCTCAACGCCCGATCCCGGGCCCTCACATCTTCGGGCCCAGGCACCCCATACGCCCGCAACGTCTGCTCGGTGACAACATCCTTCCAACGCCTCACTCCTGTTTCTTCCTCGTCTGCCACCTCCCCTCCCTGCACAGGCTGATCCGTATGGGAATCCATGGTGACACCACCAGCCTGACGCTGACGATCCACATCCTCCCAAACGCCCCTGATCGCCCCGCCTATGTTGTCCAGAAACCCAGCCATGCCCCTCTGCCCGCCCCCGAAATTATACATCCGGAACGGACCCCCGACGGCCCACCTGGGCCCGAGGCTGGCGCGGACGACCTCGTCCAGTTCCTCGACCGAACACACTCCGCGGGCGACCAGACTGCACGCCTCGCGGAACAGCACGAACGACAGCCGGTTGGCCACGAAGCCCGCGGTCTCCCTTTGCAGCGTGATCGGGCGGTGGATCGGGGAGATGTGGCGGAAGTAGGTGTCGGCGAAGGCGAGGGCCGCGGCGGACGTGTGCGGCGAGGGCACCAGTTCGAGGAGAGGCATCAGGTGGGGCGGGTTGAACGGGTGGACGACCAGGAGGCGGGAGCGGGCGGAGAGGATCGCGGCCTCTGAGATCATTCCGGATGCGGAGACCTCGCTGCCAGACGTCACCAGGTGCTCCAGCTGCTCGCTCGCCGGGATGCCGCTGGTGCTGGACCACAAGTGCGGCGCCGCCGCGCCGGTCGGGTCTGTGTGGCGCAGCACCTCCGACCAGGTGGCCTGCTTGAAGGCCACGTTCTCGGGGCCTTGTTCCTGGATGATGGTCGCGCGCGACACGGCCTCGGCGAGGGAGCTGCAGAAGCGGAGGCGGCGCGAGGTCACGAGCGACGACACGTCGGGCCCGGCACCGTTACCCCCGGCCTCGGATGTCGTCGCCCGGGGCAAGTATAGCGGCAGGATGGTCGCGACGTGGTCCTGCAGGTCCGGCCGCGGGTCGTACACGCTGATCGTGGCGGACGTGTACGTCAGATGCAGCGCCAGGAAGGAGATGCCTATGGCGCCGAGGCCGATGAGCGCGATGTGCTGGTCTCCATGGGGCAGGGGGACGGGGGTCGACATTATCAAAGCAGAGAGACGAGTGAGTCTTCTGCCTGGGAATGAAATAGCCAGTGGCTGCCTTTTGGAAATAGAAATCGTTCTTCTCCCACCACGTCGCGTACACTTCCTCACGAGGCTGACTGTCAAATGGGCAGCAAGATGATGAATCTTTGTGTGGTTTCTAGCCTCTGATACCGTCCGGTCGAACCAACCAAACCTACTGACTGACTGTATCCTCGGCGCTCCCACCTCAATACAGCGTTCGTCTGCCGCTACTGGTTGTCAGGATCTCGTAACTCCGTGGATGGCGGTCACGTCGCCTGTAACGTGCTCTGACGCCGAACGCTACGACTGTGCATGGAGATGGTTCGATCCCTGGTTCGAGCCGAGAGAATTGGAGTTCGGTCCTCGGCACGGTTGGTATGATCATGACATCCCGAGTATCGCCCGCGTTCTTCCCATACGAGCAAGTGGGATTCAGCAAATGAATTGAGCCATCTTATTGTGACATAATCTGTCGTCCTGGGCAAATACAGGACGAAGAATGTGGTAGAGAGCCAACAACAGCCACACCGAGAATTACAAATAAACCTCAAACAATCATACACTGAAAAGCCCAATCATTGCCTTGTTATCCATGACAAACTGAGGCTCTCCCCCGAAACCCTCAAGAACAGACAAGTAAATAAAAAGCCGTTTGGGCACTACGCCAATGCTCCTTGCCACTGAACCCAGATCCACGCCATGCAAAATGTTTCGGTCACAATCTGTCGTTTCATGCCTCCAAGACTCGGCTCAGGCTAGCAACTCGCCCGATAGGTTGCTTAACAACCTCGTCGGCGGCAACTTCACCCTTCACGCTGCCGGTCCCATTGGCAGTACTCGCATGAGCACGTTCAGCGTCATCATCCTCCACGATCTTGGTCCGCTCGGGGCCGCGGGTGTTGTGGTTCAAGGACTCCCGGGCGGTATAGTTCGTGGGCGCGGTACTAGCCATACTCAGTGCCGTACTGGATCGTTGATGGACTAGATCTGGAGTAGGCGGGATTGAGCTCCGCTCGCTCTGCGGTGTCAGATGACCGGTGCCTGAACTTCGAGAGTCAGCGGCAGCCTGATCAATCGGCGACAGGTTATCGCTGTTTTGTCTGGTGTGGCTCGCTGACGACGGCGCGCCAGCTTCATCGCCCTCGACCTGCTCGTCATCCTCGATTTCAGCGGCTTCGTTTGCGAGCTGAAGACCCTCGACAGCTGCAGCACACTGCTCGCTGATGTTGCGGATGATATCGGCAATGGCATCCGTCTTGTCACGGAGATGACGATCCGCAACATCGGACATGCTGAGCTCCGAGTAGCGCTTGCTGGCTCTCTTGCTGCTAGCCAGGAGCTTGGTCTCCATTTGAGGTGTGACATCTTGCCCGTCGATCGATGCTGACCGCGATTGTCGCAACGACGCCCGCTTGGTGACATTCTTGAGACTTTCACCGTCTTCGGTGATTTCGTCTTGCTCCTCTTCATCTTCTTCCTCGACCTCGTCGTCGTACCCTTCGTGGATGTATTCAGCCAGCTCTGAAGCAGACCCAATCGAACGAACAATGTGTTCCATGTGATGCGTTTGACCGGTGATGAGGGATCGGAGATGGAGAACCACACGCTGAGCTTCGTCCCGTTGTCTCTGCAGAGTTTGATTGGTGTGCTGCAGGGCTGCAATTTCTTTTCTGTTCCGGCCCCGCTCCTTCTCGAGGTCCTCAGCAATGCCCTGTTGCAGGACAAGTGCTTCGAGAGCGTTGTCACGCTGTCTCTCTGTGCCGGACAAGCGAAGAGCAAGGCGAGCAGCGTCTTCTTTCTGCTGGTCAATGAGGCCAGTAAGTCTGCGGTTCTCCCGCTTGTGAGATTCAATCTTGACACGGAGTTCAGCCAATTCCTTGTTGAGGGATTCGACGAAAGCCTGGAATTTCTGAAACTGCAGCTTCCACGTCTCGACTTCCTGCTCGAGGTAGTTGTTGCGCTTGGCGACCTTTGCAAGTTCGGTATCCATGCGTCCTTTCAGGTTGATGAAGTCTTGCCACGCTTCGAGCGCGTCGCGTGAGTATTGGTTACGTTCTCGAACAATCTCGTTCATGTGTCTCATAGAGATCTTGGTCATGAGCGGTTTCTTCATCGAACCACCGAAGAGAGCTTTGACCCCCGTATTGCGGCCTAGCTTCTCACAGACGTGATCCATGACGGCCATAATAGCGTCCTGATTCCACCATGAAGGGTCTTGCACGCTCTCGACTTCGCCGCGCAGGACGATAATCTGACCAGCAGGGATGAGCTTGCCACCTCCATACGCAGACTTCAGGTGCTGTGGCACACCGCTGATCTCGACATCACTGTTCAAGGCTTGGGTCAAACGGTTGATGAACTTGGTTCGCTGGCCGGCGGTCAAAACGTTCGGAGGATGATCAGTGATGACCAGGTTGCGATCCAAATCAACCAGCAGGGCATCCTTGGGAGGCTGGAAGAGTGACCGGCACTCGGTGGTAATACCTAGGATGTATGGCCCAGGCTCTTGAACCATCTCGCTGGCGTTTCGTGCATGTACGACAGGCACATACAGCCCGCTCCACTCGTACACCCGGACGCAGAATCTGACGGTTTCCGCTGCGATTGTGAGCATGGCTGGGTGGTGACTGGTGAGGATAATGCGACGAGTAGGTGAAACAGCAGCCTCAATGAGCCCGACAATGTTGGGAATACTCAAGCAGCAATACAGGGGCCACATGTTGAAATTCTGGAACCCGGTCGGCGAAGAGGGGAACTGGTAGCAAAGAGCGTAGTCCTTCATGTCGATACGCACCAGGTCGTTAAGTCGTGGAGCGGGAAAGCTGAGGATTCTAGACACCTCCTCCGCGTGGAACAGGTTGGTAGCCTTGTTCCAGTGAATCCACATCCCCCGCAAGTAATCGCCCAACAGGTTGTACAGAGGGTATCTCGAGAGAAAACTCAGGCAGTATGGAATCCAGTATGTTTCGTCTGCGACGTCCCTATAGTCTGTTTCTGTCTTGCGGCGCAGGTCCCGAATGGTCTCGGCACGCTTCTCGTCGGCTCGTGACCATACTCGCAGGGCAATGCCATAGAGAGTGTGCTGTGAATCCTGTTGGAGGACGAACGAGTGGTGGACACAATGTGGCTGGCTCCTGCCGGTGCAGATTTCAACATCGTGTGGAAAGCACGCCTAGAGATGGGTCAGTAACGAAGCCTGCACGTCTGCTCGCGGTAGCACCTACCCTCATGGCACTGTGTAGAGCTCTGGCAATTTCGTTGTCGGTCTCCAACCTCGGGCTGCTGCCCAAAATCTCGGGGAGCCAGAACTGCCCGACAGCTCCCTTCATGTGTTGGATCTTGCCGTGAGTTGGAGGAGGAGCCTTGACCCATTGTGAAGGTTCCCTGCCGACACCACACACCATATACGCATGGGTCAAGGTCTTGGGAGTCGGTCGATTGTTGGACTTTGCCAATGTCGACGGCAGAGGCTGGGTGATGCGGGAGTGCAAAGACGAAGTTCGGCTGGGGACGATGGCGTTGTCCACTGTCTGTTCGCGTGTCGCCGGTCGGTTTGTATCGCGAGTCTGAGGACGAGCAGCCATTGAAGTCATAGAGGTATGAGCCCTCAGTGATGGACCCATGGTTGCCGACAGAAAGGAACAGTCCTGCCAGTTATCCGTACCAGTCGGACTTGGATATCTCTGCCAAGGGGTACTTCTCTTTCCCTTCACAAGTCAAGCCCAGCGAAGACGTTGTGGCACAGAGGTAAGTAGCCCCACGGTGGTGAAGAAGACAAAAGAAGTTCAACGGTCGAAGCCCGTTGCCAGATAGAAGAACGACACCACACCGAGCTGCGGGTTGTAGATCGCAGGGAGGTCTCGGGCTAAAGTGAGGAGGAGATTGAAATTGTCGCGTCGGCCACCTCAAGCTGCAAGATTTCAGGAGTGCATCTGGCATGAGAAGCGAAGGGAAGCGTGACAAGAGGTGTCAGGCCAAGCGGACCGGACGCACATCAGGGTGCCCACCACAGGCAAGACCAGCACCAGTGGCTCGCTGCAGGCACCGGATATGCAGCTAGCAAGAAGAGGCTTACAGGGGTCAGGTTTCTCGTCCGCGCTGGCTTTGCTGCTTTTGGGAGCTCTCGAGCATAGCCGGGGATGGAGCTGCACCCAGCTGGGGCGGCCATTGATGGCCTTCCAGATGGTCGGTCGACGGATTCAATGGTTCAGGTGTACTAAGTAGGCTTCGGGTTTGGGACTCTCTCGCGCATCATGATGGACTGGACACAGACGGCAAGAGAAATTGAACTGGAAGCCCATGCCCGCCCAACTGGCTGCGAATCATGCTTGCCGGGAAGCACCACAGTACAAGTACCTCGTACCTGCACGACCTATGTATGAGTTATTGGCGGCCTGCACAGGCTCTTTACCAAGTACTTGTTAGGCTCTCAGGCTTTCGGGCTCCCGTCTAAGTCTAGCCAGGGGAGTGTGTTGTCTGCTACCCAGTAGAAACCAACCAGGTCAAGCTGGCCGCCCACACCCACGGAGTCGAGCCAGTCTTGGTTGATCTGCCCCTGGTGTCATGCAGACCCCTGCCAATCTCGCTCCCCGCCTGGCCTCAATTTTGGCTTTCAGCAGCACCTTCCCCACTTGTCTGTGATGAGCCTGGGAAATGCGCACCGTGCACGAAAGGAGCGACGGACATGTGCTGGCACTCGCCACGAGATAGAGAAACAGATAGAGAAACAGCAGCAGTTGCAGCAGAGATTTTCACCTCTCTGTCACAGGCTGGCACCCGGCTTTCCGTGCATCCATCGAGTCAGTGGATAAACCTGCGTTTCTCGCTTCTGCGTGCCTCAGGGGCCACGTCACTCCTCCCCGGTGTTGGTGGTTGTTCCGCTGCTTCTTTCCGGGCTGAGGCGTAACATTTTAAACCTTCTGCTGCCCCTCAAAACTTCCCGTTTTGACGGCACTACGGCACTACGACGCCACTTTCCTCCCAGAAGCTCTCGACCAAATTCTACTCCGTACTTGACACTGACACCTGCGACATCGCCATGTCGATCTCGAGCAACATGTCACAGGCGGAATGCACCATATTTCTCCTTGCAGTGGTTTCCGCATGTCCTTGGAAATTGTGCAGGCTGCAACGGTCCGATTGACCGGAAACGTCTGCACAGAGAGCATCATCATTCCGCATGGAAAACGCCATGTTTAGAGTCATGACATCGACATTTCGTCCAGAGCAGAACCCCAGACAAGTGGTGGGTGGCTTCCATGTTGCAGCCATGTGCTGTCAAACAGTGGACCGAGATGCAATTGGTTGTTGAGTCTAGGAACGCTGCATTTCTCTGCGCCCCCCTGTGAACCTTCTCAGCGTTTTGAGAGCCTGATATCCAACAACACGTACATAGTAGGCTATCACGCCATGGAAGTCAAAATCCTGATGGTGGCCTTCTATCCTCCAGCGGCGTCACTTCAGTACGTGAAATCCGTGTCGATTCTCGACTCATTGACGCCAAGGCAGTAATACCTCTGCCGGCATCACGCTTGTAGACAGTACAGAGTGACAGTCGGACCGAATTGGGATACGACGAGATTAAGCATATTCTTCCGGTCGCCTCGCAGGGATGCCAACCTGCTGTTGTCCGACTTGTTTCACACCAGGCTGAATATCCATTCCATCCTGCAGCACATCCCTGACATCCCTTCGTTGGTCAAATATGTCGTACCGGTCATGACTTCTCTCCAAGTTCCAGAATAGGGGTGTCGTACTGGCACATATACTCCGCAGCCGAAAATGCTGATGCGTCGATTACGGCGTATGTATGCGCTATGCAATGTGTAGTGCATCATGCAAGGCATGTTGTGATCTTGTTCCGCTTGCCGAGGATGACTGCATGCAGAGCAAGTGCAATGCAAGAATCCACATGAATCGACAGACCTGATCTGCAGAATCTCCGCTGGGAATGCTGTGATGTAAGCGATACGCTCAACACAACCCTATCTGCAAGTCGACCGGGATGTTTATTTCCATTAACAATAGGGCAGGGGATCTAGGGTGAGCATTAGGGTTTATGCTTCTTGCCTCTAGAAGGAAGTCAAGGAATTCTCCTGCGGAGGTGCCCCTGAATCCTTGGCCCCTAGACAGCCCCGCCGCATACTGTATACTCTCTGGCGTGTTTAAAATGTTGGTATCAATTGGGTGGGCAACTTGTTGACGATGTGAACACGCGCCTTGAAGCATCTGCTAGCGAGCGACACGTTAACCGTCGCGGCTTGATTGTCCCGCCCATCTAGAGGCGATGCGTGGGGACCAAATACCGTGGGAACTCAGTGTATCGTCTGCTCCAATTCATGACAGTGTCAGTCCAGCCATTATTGACGGCCACCGCATTAGCTCCTGATACTCCCGAGGTAAGATATCCCGAATTCCTTGGATCTCCCTCTTGGGTGTCTTGCCAATCCACCAGACTGAAGGGTACCTGGCCATGAGCGCGAAGTAATGCGCAAGGATCAACAATGCGCGCGGCCTCTTCACTTCCACAAGCTCGACAAACCCCCTCGGAACGAAGATTGCGAAGGAGATGATCTTACGAGCGACGACGTATACGGGTTCGTCCTCTTCGACCGACTGATGGATGTAGCCAACGTAGCTAAGTGTCTTCTCATATATATCCCGGGTCTCTTGATCCAAATACCCGATCTCTGGTTCCAGGATTTTATAGAAAGGTTTCATGTTCGCCTTGTCGAAGAGAACTTTAACATCGAACACAGGAGGTGCGTTGATGAACATCCACATCTTCGAGGACGTGTCTTGCTTAAGGAGTTCCTTTGCCATGCGCAAGACTGTTCCTGCGCCAGTGCCCAGGCGCAACCATTCCATAGGCGGCGTGTATGGCTCAAGTTGCCGCTTCCACAATCTCGCAACGGAAGTGATCAGCAGCAGCATGCCGGCGAAACAGACCGAATCTGCGTTCTCGACATTCAGCTTCGCCACGGCCGTGTGTTGCTCCCGAAGGGCAAGGCCTAAGTACACTTCCGCCGCAACGACGAGTTCGGAATCTTCTGGTTCACTGCGAAGAAGATGGCACGCCGAGCAGGCGAACATCATAGACAGGACGTTATCGTACCGTAGAGCCATATGAGGCACGTGCTGTCCCCACGCTGTGACAAGCTGGGAATTTGCAACTTCGGGAAATGGGTTTGCCAGGTATTCCGCCCAGTGGTTCATGAGTCGCAGCTCGAGCATGCGCCGGGCCCTGGATTCAGGAAGATCCAGAACATTCTCAATGTAGGCGATGTCTGCGAGAGGCGCAGTTGAGGCTGCTCTTCCCGACTCTACGTCGTTACCTTCTCTGGCTAGGCGAGCGATACTTGGCGGATTTGAGTCTTCCGGAGGAGTAGGTGGTGGGCAAGTCACAAGAGGCTCATTGCTGAATGTACAGGTGATGTTGCGCGATTCGCAATTCCGACAGACGGGTCGCTGTTCATCGCACTTGGGTTGATGTCAGTTCGGTGTCTCGATTGACCCAATACCATGTGACTCGTATACGGAATAAAGGCTCACTTTCACCCGGCGTGTCCGACACGTTTGGCAACCAGTCCGAGACTTTCGGTGAAAGGCTTTTGTGATACGACGGATAGGCTGTAACGCGCCGTCTGGAGTGACCTCTTCGAATTCAGCCATCAAACCAATTTAGCAATGTGAACCTTAGAAAGTCCTTCGTCTGGTAGAGTAAGTTGGTGCCTTTCAGAACAGGAGTTCATGATGAAAGACGCGGACAAACGCCGGTGAACTGCAATTATGTGCAGGGATGGTACTCATTGCCTTGACGTGGGGTCTGCAGCTCCAAGACCAAGGGAACAGGCATGAGAGGACATGAGCGTCAGATGTGCTCTGAGCTTGAGAGTCTATCCATTTCACCAGTCCAGCAACGACTCTGCTCGTTGTAGATTGGGAAGAACGTTCCTGTCCAGCCGCCATATCCAGAGGTGCTCCTCTCAAGCCCAAGCAAGCCTGCTTGGCGGCGGAGGCGTCGTGGGGACTGCTCGCCGGCTCTCTTTGGGCCCCAGACCACGCCACGCCGCTTTTATGTATTAGAAGTGCTCACCTCGTCACTTACCGTCTCCTCACCTACAATCACTTTACGCTCACCTTCTCTCACCGTCGCTTTGGAGGGGCGAGTTCCCTGTCGTCCCCTCTGCAGTCCCGTCTCTACGCCCCTCCTCTCGACCAGATTCTAAAGTTAGCAGACAGTCCGATGTCGTCCTGGACTGGTTTCGGATCCTCACTATGGATTCAGATTCTCCCAATGAAATGCGCCTTGAGGTCCGCAGTCTCCCCTCCATGATGTACAAAACAGAGTCGAGATCCGACTCCTAGTCCTCTCGCCATTGTTTCTCCATCGCCAGGACCCTTGAGGGCTCAATCGTTCCTTCTTCCTTCTGCCGCCCTCATGAGTAGGCGACGGATACCACGGACCACCGGTGAGGTTGAACAAGGGCAATGGATACCGACAGGGGGCACATACCAAAGTTAACAGGGTCCGCAGCTATTAGAAGTATATCTCTAAGACAAAGAAGAATTAACAACATAAGCGGCGCCGTTACATCTAGTCAGGATCTATTGACCATATCCTCCTAGTTTTAGTTCTCAAGCCCGTAGGACCAATAAAAGACTATTGTACAACAGAGAAGACGCTCGACCTCCCGACAAAAGTCTGAATCAAAGCTAAAAGCCTACCGAGCGAACGCCTCCGCCGAACTCAATCAATGGCTGTATCAACATCACCCGCCACCTCCATATGACACTCACGCGCCGGAGGGCACAGACTTATATATTCAAGGTAGCAGAAAGGCATCCATCATTATTCCGCAGACGTGGAAACAGATTTCTCAGCAATAGCCTGTATTGCAAGACTCGTCAGTTGGACGTAACGTAGCATAGATTCGTGGTCAGCTTCTGGGGGTGACCTGACTGGATCATAAGGTACTCGAGGCTGAAGGCGAGGTCCGTAAGCAATGTAGTTGTGATTGGGATCGTATAGTTCTGGGTACTTTTCAAAGAAGGACGGAATCATATTGAATTCCAGCATCCTTTCACCCACTTCGATGAGCTTCTTGAATGCACGTAGAGCAAAGCTTCTCGATTCAAAGAGGACTTCGGCGCTGGGTGCTGGAAGGTCACAGGTCCGGTCTTCGTCACAGGGCATGTCCTGGAGAGGATCAACCCAGGGAACCTCGTCGTCGCCGTCGTTGTCAGACAGCGCCTGAACGGCGGTATCGTCCAGCAAGCCGTCCTCATTTACTACCCTTTTCGGCCGCTTGGATGGCGCCATTGCCGTCACCAAGTCCCAGACTCTCAAATGTCCGATGACAGGCTCGATTCCGGCAACGTACTCGGAAAGATCCACTTGCACACAAAATCCGCAGCCGACGTCGACGACGACTTGATCTAGAAAAGGGTTCGTGGAATGATGCAGGATCAATCTCTCACGCATCGACGGCCACGGCATCCAGTCGATAATACATGGGTAGGATACGGACATTTGAAGCCTGGTGGGGCGGTAATTTTCCACTATTCGCAAGTAGTTTTCGGCGGTTGGGTTGATGCGATAGTTTAGTATCGGAGCAACAGCACGATATGCTTGCGTAAAGGTGAAGAATGCAATGCCGTGCTCCCAGGCCATGTTGACGAACATGGAAAACATGAAATTCACCGCCTTTGTCAAACTACACCCCGATCAGCAACCTACTCTACTTCATATACTGAACAAGGGACGAGAAATTTGTGAGAATTACCTGGGGACTTTGAGACTTCCTTTGACTTCCGGTTTGACCAGTTCATTCCCAAAGGAATACTCTACCGCGGACAGATGATCGGAAAAGGGAGAATTCGTCCGGCGGAGGCAGCCGACGGGTCCTTGTAATAAAACGGGTCCTGAGTCCATGATTTTGGAATAGGCCTCAAAACCCATGTAGTCCAGTCGACACAGCTGGGGCTGGGACAAAGGCGACGACATTTGGGGGCTTGCTTTTGCCAAAGCCAGATGATTTTGCTGGGCGGGCGTTGCATGGGCAGATTCTCCCGTCGGTCCACGATGCTCTGGAGTGTGTCTGGAAGACGCCCTGGACGGAGTTTGAGGTTGGTCCCTGTTAATTTCAGGCTATATCCTGTTATTTCCAAGCTTCTGCAATGGGCATGAGTGGGATTACCGATGTGGACCACAAGAAATCGGCGGTGGACTGGGACAAATTGTGCATCTTCAGAGACAGGCTCTGGATTGTCTGTTGACACAGCAATAATCTATTTCTGAGCTCTTGGTTTTCGGCCTTTAGATCAGACAGCTCTTGAGAGTCGGTCACAGAAGTACTGTCGAGCATTCTCTCAAGCTGCTTGATCCGATGACTTTGTCTCGCTCGAAAAGCCCTTTGCGACAGCCTATTTCGCAGTTTCTTCGCGTCGCCTAGTGTCTGACTCTCGCGCCCCGGGATTTTATCCATGTTGACGACCCAGTGGTTCAGGCCTGTTTTGCGTCAGGACGTGGGGAATCTTGGGGGGCAAGAAGGCGGGAGGGAGAGCAAGTTAGAGGATAAGTGGATGCCCACCCTTGGAGTTCTGACAGATGGCTTACTTATACCCCCGCAACCCCAGGCTTTGCGCTCGTCTGGAGTGGACGCAAGATGGAAAATAGTAGCCGAGTGAAAACCTTGATTCAGCCCAATCGTCGATGCGGAGTTGAGAACTACCTAATTGTGAGAGGTGACTGGGATCCTTCTATACCTGACATCTTGGCGATCCCACCATTGTTCCATCCCACAACTTACTAAAGTCGAGATAATAGATGGATACACCGTCCGTCAACACGACAGATTCCGGCCTTGACATGAACGTCAATGTTGGCCCATTTACCTAGACTATTCATGAATGCAATGCCACGAGGACACCTCTCAACAGTGCTAAATCTGAAGCTTACAAGCTATACGGTATATTTACAATGGCTGATCTCAGGATCACAAAGGGTAGCAAGATTTACATCTCGATACGGCTCCCCTTTGTGTCCTGAGTGTCAAAAAAACTCTCATCACTATCTACATAGTGCTGACTTGAGAATAGCGACATATACCATCGCCCAAACTGACCTTACCAAAGGCCGGTTCTGTTTCCACCCTGAGCACTTGCTGTTTTAGCCTGAGCGATGAGAAAGCTAACCTGAGCCGTGGCTGTGCTGCCCTGCTCCCGGCTTTCACGTGCCTGAGCAAGCACCTGATATCTTGTTTGATCCTAGATTGCGGCCCCCTGAGACTCTTAGCGATGAGTTAACACATCGAGCATGACGGTGCTTCTGATATCGACGTAGCTTCATGTGAATCGTAACATTTTGTAATCATCAACCACCCGAGAATCCTCATGGAAATATCCAATGCTGTAATCCAACAGAGACATGGTTATGCCCATCGACCTAGCAAGGCCATAACGACTGCCAACAGTTAGTCTTCTCAATTTTTGATGGAAATGGAAATGGCAATGTCCTCACAAGCACCAAAACACATGCCCATGTAAGCCCGGACCTGTTGATGCGATGTTTCCCTGCCCGACAGAAACTCGTTTGCGATCAGGTCTACCAGCCCGACGTATATCAAAATGCCCGCCGAAATGGAATCGAAAACACCGTTGACGATTAGTAGCGTCCTTGACTCAGGTCCATAGCTCTTCCGAACCGCTAGGCCCACTCCGATAGCAACAGGTGTCGTGATGCTGTATAACGATGCCAGTATGATCTTAGTCCATGGTTTGTTGTCGTCAAATGTAGCTTCAATTCGGTCACCAAGAGCTATGCCTTCGAAGAACTGGTGGATGAAGATCACACCGTAAAGTATACCAAATTCCTCGCCGGCGACAGCGAGTGTGAGACCTATGAATACTGAATGAAAGACAATGCCGAACTCAAGAATAGTAACAGAGACTATACGTCTATCCTCTCTCCACCGCCGGAGAAGTGACTGCCGTCTCGCCTCCTCTGGCGAAAGTGTCGCGCGTTCTTCAAGTGGTATGCTGTTGCCAGTCGACCTAGCTCCACTCTGCTTAGCCCAGAAGTGGATAGAAAGGAACAAGAAAATGGTCATGAGCGCGATGCCTTCTACCCAGGGGTACTGTGTAATAACACCTGAGAGACACGGATTCAAGAGCGCTTCATTGGCCGGCGCGAGTAGCTGCAACCAAGTCAGAGAGGGATGGATATAGAGACCACCAAAATTTCCATGCCAGAATCTGCGATTTACCCGGCGAGGGGAGCGGGGACGAATTCTCGTAATCCCATACTCACATGAATGAAGGCCGTCGCGATAATGATTCCGTATCCCACATAGCGCAAAGCGTGGAATGCAGAATCCCAAAAACGACCTTCTTTGGATAAAATCCTTCTGAAAAAGGGAAGGAATGAGCCTGATTTTCAGTCAAATTGTGCCGGGTGCGATCGCTATGGCGTTGTCGGACACCCACCAATGAGGGAACCAACCAAGATTACTGGAATGGACGATGCTCTGACTCCGAGGTTGCCATTGAACCCATTACCCGTGCTACAAGCCCCGCCATTTGACATTTTGCTAGCTCTTAACGATCTAGGCAGAGGAATGGAACCTGTCGAACGCTGATCAAAGAGATAAAAGAGACGCACGAGAAGTGCTCGAGTATGCGCTTCGACAAGATATACGTGTCCCTCGGGGTTGACTGTGTAACCTTGAACCATCCCGGGGGGGTTGATGAAATGGCTCGCCAAAACAAGGCGTCTGTGAGACATTCGCTGGATGGCTGCCTAGTTGACGGGGTCGCACAGCATGCGCCTCACCCTTGGGTCCTCGCTTGCGGTAAGTGCTTCGAGGCTGTGCAGTGTTGGGCTCTGCATTTGGTATTTCCCTCTGCCCAGTCTTCCAGGCCTTTCCAGTCGCTTGGTAGAACGGGCTCGACGGGCAACGCGATTGAGCAGAGAGACCACTCGTAAAGCCGATCAGACTCTTAGAGATACCGAGCGACACTACTACGACAGCTTTTCTCGATGACGCGCGTCCGACGGCCACATTTCTTCACAAACAGCGAACTGTGTATGGCTTCCATCAGGCTGAGGCCATTAACCTCGTGTATCTCTTCGATGAGCCGAATTGGGCCCCCTCGATTGGTTCGCCTATCGAATTTGAGGACCTTAAATCGGCCTTCCAAGCTTGAGGCTCTCAGCCGCCTCGGCCTGCACTGCTCAACGCAGCCTCAGCAACAATGAGGTACCTTTTACTCTGTTCGTTGGAATCCGCATCAGAGCCACAAAAGCTTGTTGGTGCTTCGTTTCCCCAACTGCTTCAACGTCGCCCTCCCATAGCCCAATCTACAGTCGACGTACTTCTGGCTCTTGATGAAGCATTGACAGACATTTGTCATACTGCCAAACATGTTTTCTGCGCGGACTCGGCACAATGTACTGCGTGCATTGCGACAGCTTTGGGAACCTTACATTGGAGAAGCCCAAGACGAACCAGACGATCCCAAATAATTATGCGATCCTCTCACATAGATGGGGCTCTAAAGAAGACGAGGTGATGTTCAACGATCTAAAACGCGGGAATTGGAAACACAAAAACAACGCGCACAAACTTCGCTTCTGTGCAGACCGGGTCCGAAAGGATGGTCTGTGTTACTTCTGGATCGATACGTGCTGCATCGACCGCACTGACCAGTGGGAGCACGCCCGGGACATCAGATCTATGTTTCGCTATTACAGGAACTCTGCCATATGCTATGTGTATCTATCCGACGTCCCTGGTCGAACAATTACCCCTCAGACCCAGCATTTAGCCTTCCAAACAAGTAACGGTCGAATAAGTGAGTGGTTCAGTCGAGGTTGGACGCTTCAAGAACTTCTTGCTCCAAGAAAGATTCAATTTTACGCTCAGGATGGAATCTTCCTGGGCGACAAGTCATTGTTGGAACAGCAGATTCGCGAAATTACGACGATTCCCCTTGAAGCCCTCCGTGGAACCAGACTGTCCGAATTCAAGGTCGAGGAACGGATGAGATGGGCAATAAATCGCGTGACCACCGAAGGCGAGGATATGGCCTACTGCCAACTTGGAATTTTCGGTGTGGATCTGGATTTTAGACCAGGAGAAGGGAAAGAAGCTGCTCTTCGGCGCCTCGATGAAGCAATTGCAGTGAAAGAGGGTAAGCACCTTATTGGCAATCACTGCTTCAGTACTGCCTGTCAATTCTCTTCGACTCACTTGCTAACAAGGTTCTAGCTACCAACACAGAGCTCAGTACGGAAGACTCCGAAGTGGCAGACTGCCGCGATCGGGCTCTCGAACAATGGCAGGATGGCAATGCAAATCCGTCGCGTACGCTCAAATGCGCCCATCCAGACATGGTCCAGATACATCAACCACACATCCTCCCAATTTCCGCCTGTTCAACAAGTGACTGCGCGCGCCAAGTGGATAGATACCCTGTCTTTACGCGTGGTGGTGCGGTCGTCTGTGACTACTGCCTAGAGGAGGAGCGTCGGCGCAATGCTTCTCATACAACCTATGTCCCTTCCGTCCAACCACTGCTAAGTGGATTTTATTACGACATGCAACAAGTTCGGAAACCAGATTCGTTCCTCTCTCAAGCTCCAGCGCATCACTCACTATTGTTCCACCCAGAAGGTGGTGAACTTCGGCTCGCTCTTGAAGGTGTATCCAAAGGGCGCTTCAACATCAGTCTCGAAATATCTACATCTCCAAAGCCGAATAAACTATCACAGGGCAGAAGGCGGCTCACGCTCCCGTGGGTTAATGTTGGCCAGACAGTAGTCCGAGTCATGGTGAGTGCGCTGAGTGACAGTGAGGCATATCTGAATGGGTCCAAGTTTAATCCTCCGGTGGACTGGAAAGCCAATAGCTGCGAGATGTCAATCAAGCACCGGGACCGACCTCAGACCATCAGGCTCAAGCTGCCAAAAGTCCACAAGGTGGCACAGAGGGAAAGCGTCGGAGTATACGTCGCTTACAGCTGGAAATCAAACTCCCAATTGTCAAATGAATCGAGTGTGGATAAGATCATGTATGTTCTCCTATCAACATTCTACCGCTAACATATGACTTTGCTGACGCACCACTAGCTTCGAAGAATACGGCGAGCGTATTTCTGTTTGGAAAACAACTACTAGGCGGCACTCAGAAGCCAAACAGGCAACAGCATCGGGCATGTCGACGCGTCGATCTACGGCTTCAAGCACTCAACATCAGCAAGACTAGTCATCCACGATCGAGCAACGGACAGGAAACCCCGCCTACCAGGGTTGAGGTTCAAATAGCACACCGTGGCAATATTCACATCTTGGATTTTGATAGCATACTTTCGTCTAACTAAGATCACCGATACATCCAAGCACAGTCGTTCCAGCGTCCAAGACTGAGCCGAGGCTAAGCCGGGCCCTCAGTTGGCTGACATGAAGCGGTAATCGAGGTCGGTCAGTTTTGGTGATGCCGTAGCCCCAGAAAGCAAGCCACTTAGGATGCTCGTAACGAAATGACTGCCCCCGATTATCCCCTTCAGCACAGCGTTCAGAAACACTCTTTTCCTCCTTTGCGTCAGTTCGACTTCTCTCTCTCAGGCTTCTGATTTCCATAGCCATTCAGTTGAATCACTGAAACTCTGGCCCCTCCTTGCTCCGGACGTTGGCGCAAGCTAAGTCCTTGTGGGCCATGTTTCAGCGGCTTTTGTAAAGTGTGGATTTGGTGTGGGATGGTCGGTACAGCGCATGGTAGCCGAGGACTGCAAAGGCGCCCATTGCCAGAACACCGAAAAGGTAGGCTGGGCCAAGTGCCAGAATGCTGAAGATATTAGACGGGCCCAATCGGCTGGTTCCAAAGGCGAGTCCGCGGTTTGGCGAGAGGTTCCCAAAGAAATAGAACCCGACGTTGGACCAACCATCCATCATGACAATCCACCCCAGTTTCGCTGCAAGGTCATCTGGAAGTTCGAGGTGTGGAATGGCAAGGCCAGTACCCATGACCATGAGAGCGTTTGCAACCGGGCCTGTGTGGCACCTGACCCAACCAGGCTCGCTTCCAGGCAGAGCAAATTTGACAATGAAGCCTGGTATGATCTCAAAACCGCCAATGATAAAACACCAGAGTCCTAAGCCTCCAACCAGGCTTGACAGCAGCATCCAGGCACCATGGCCCAACATGGACCGTCTGAGGCTGTCTTGGGCTTGGGAAACCTCCATGGGCATGATTGAAGATGCTGGCCGGGTAATATTTTGCAACGAGGGCTGCGAGGGTTCTGGCGGAAAGGTGAGAGGAGAGTGAGCTTCTCGAAAACAATTCTCTACCTCAACCTGCACAAATAAATAACCAAAATAATCAACATCAGCTGCTTTGCGATTGGCAGACACTATTCGAGTCTTTGGAACATTTCCGCAATGCGGAACAAAGATCGAAGGTCCTTTGG
The DNA here is from genome assembly GCA_016109575.1 of Phialophora chinensis. NCBI lineage: Eukaryota > Fungi > Ascomycota > Eurotiomycetes > Chaetothyriales > Herpotrichiellaceae > Phialophora > Phialophora chinensis. The sequence continues at coordinate 2,767,391 of JADWPU010000003.1, read as the reverse complement.
CCAGTATATTCCCCGTATTCTCTCCTCCATGGCTTCGATGGATCGGCGACACTAACCTCCACACCCCGCAAAGTTGAAGCTGTAGTAATCGTTCTGTTACTAAAGCGGGGCTGAGTGCCATTTTAGGCGATTTCTGGTTCTATTGGTTCGTTTTTGCGAGGCAAAGAGGCTAAAATCTTGGTGTCGCCCAAAACGGTGTTGTTTGTGATATGCTTCCATCTGTACGTCGAAACAAGAGCGACCACATTGGAGTCAGCTACATCGATATATCCCACTGTATTGTGGTTTTCAGCGGGGGCAACGGGATTAATTCCTTGATTCCGCAGATTGTAGCCTTCTGGGAGATGCTGTGGTGCGGAATGACATCCATGAGCGATGAAACATTCCTTCTCATCTATGCTTCTGAAGGAGGAGGTCCTCGAGGGTGTCCAAGTCCTCTGGTCGTGATAGAGGTATAAATCCACTCTCCAGGGCCTCATAAAGGAAGAAAAGTCTCAATCGTATACATAATTCGAACCACAAAACTATGGGTTCAAGCACTGTAGCCCAGGAGGCTCCCGTCGTTAACGGCATGAACGGTACGAACGGGACGACGTCTCAATCCCTTCCCACACCCCTTGAATGGGTTCATAATCAGTATGGCAAGACCGGTGACTCCATGTTGCGTCCGGCAAATTGGACTGCCGTCTATGAAGAACCGCTCTATACGCCTCGTACAATCCGCGTCATCACTATTGGAGCTGGGTTTTCAGGTCTGATGGTCGCTCACAAGGTAAACCCTGATGACCCTCACTGCGATATATTGGTACATCCCGCACTGATAAACACAACAAAATATAGATTCAGCATGACTACAAGATGGAAGATTACTGCGAGCATGTCATCTACGAGAAGAATCCCGAAGTGGGCGGAACATGGTATGAGAACCAATATCCAGGGGTTGCTTGTGACGTGCCCGCACACATCTACGCTTTTACATGGGCACCGAATCCAAGTGAGTCTTCATGACCAACTGCCATATTCGGGCTGACAATGCTGTTAATCCTAGCCTGGTCTCAATACTACGCAAAGGGTCCCGAGATCCATCAATACATACAAAAGGTGGCCAAAGAATACAACCTGGACAAGAACATTGTGTTCAATGCCAAAGTGCTGAATGCAACCTGGATTGAAGAGGAGGGAAAGTGGGAGGTTGAAATCAATGTGAACGGCCATATCAAACGCGACAGAGCTGACGTCGTTATCAATGCCAGTGGGATTCTAAAGTAAGCAGACAGGGATACAACGCAACATTCTCGCTACGGCTAACAAATGTGGCAAGTGACTGGCAGTGGCCAGACATCCCCGGGTTGGACCAGTTCAAGGGCCACCTGTGCCATTCAGCGGTTTGGGACCACAATTACGACTTTAAGGACAAGACCGTGGCCGTGATTGGGAATGGTTCCTCGGCCATTCAGATTGTGCCCAGCATACAGCCAGACGTCAAACACATGACGACCTTCATCCGCTCGTCCACGTGGATTAGCCCCAATTTTGCGGCCGAGCATACCAAGGATGGCGGGAACTTCAAGTACTCGGCTGAAGAATTGCATGAGTTCGAAGATCCAGACAAGCTTTTGACGTATCGCAAGAAGATCGAGCACGGCTTCAACAAGCTCTACCGCGGCCTGCAGTACGGAACTCCGGAGCACGAATTCTTCCAGGGTCAATCCCGACAAATCATGCTCGACAGATTGAACGGTAACCGAGAAATGCAAGACGCACTCATCCCGTCGTGGGCGTTTGGATGTCGTCGTCTGAGTCCCGGCGAGGGCTACCTCGAGGCGTTGCAAAAGCCTAACGTGAAGGCCGTCTTCGATGCAGCTGCTAAAGTCACCGCCGATGGCGTTGTCGACTCAAATGGAGTCGAGCACAAAGTCGACGCCATCATCTGTGCCACCGGATTCAACACCTCATGGGTCAAGAGCTGGCCGATCAAAGGTAGGAACGGAGCCTTGCTGAGCGAACAATGGGGCGTGGACCCGCAGTCGTACTTGAGCGTGTGTGCCAAAAACTTTCCGAACCTCTTCTTCGTCTTGGGTCCCAATTCCCGTAAGTTTGCAACCCCCTCGGCTATCGGTGTCGTGCTCATGCTCACGATTTTCTTACAGCGGTCGGTAATGGCAGTTTGATACCCCAAATGGAGTGGGCGGGCATGTACGCGGTCAACTGGGTGCGGAAAATGGCCCACGAACAGATCCACAGCGTGGATCCCAAGCAAGAGGCCATTGATGATTTCAACGTCTACACGCAGGAGTTTCTCAAACGCACCGTCTACACCAGTCACTGCCGCTCGTGGTACAAGAACAACAAGGTCGACGGGCCCGTTACGGCCATGTGGGCAGGATCCCCCATGCATTTCAAGGAGATGATGAGTGTCCAGCGCGGGGAAGATTTCGATATCAAGTATTGTTCGCCCAACCGTTTCCGATTCTTTGGAAATGGAACCACCGAGAGAGATGCAAAGGATATGGATCTCAGCTATTATCTGAGAAAGGACGGCTGGAACCGGGAGCAGACAAAATCCGCATGAGCCACGCTCATGTCTCTCGTAACGGCTGTGGAATACTTGATCCTGATGGAGAGTCAACTTTACTCGCCGCACGACAACTCGATAGGCGTCCTTTGACGTCGCTAGGATCGTGGTTGGCGGGATCTGCCGTATGGTACTCGGTATTTAACGTCCTCGTAGGCATGCAGGGTACCGGATCGGATTAAACTAAGCCTCTGTGGTATGGGGAAAAGATTGCCTGTCTCCCTGCTACGAGGGCGTGTCCTCCGTAATTAGCCCGTCGCTGCGTCCCCTCATGCGGAGGCGACAACTGTGATGATGCACCAGCGCATTTCTACCCAAAAATTTATAGTCGGCGTCCCTCAATTGCCATGTTCGTTCCCGCTCTGACGGTCACTTCGCCCACCGTGTTGCTATGCCGGAGGAGGGCAGCGAGGTCTTGCTGACGGACCTCTGTGCTATTTGGTGCGCTTTCAATACCTCCCCTTGTCACGCAAGTAAGCAGCTAACCTCGTAGCAGCCACATCAATCCGATCAAGTACACCTGCCCGCGATGTGGCATACACACTTGCTCTCTACCGTGTGTCAAACGACACAAATCTTGGGCTCAGTGCTCGGGCGTTCGAGATCCTACGGCATATCGCAAGCGCGCTGATCTAGCCACGCCAGCCTCGGTCGATCAGGATTTCAACTTTATCACCTCCGTCGAGAGATCATTACAGCGAGCGGACGCCATTGGCTCAATTAAAAGCATTGCCCTGGCCCCAAGCGGCCTGAGACGCGATCGCAAGAACAAATTCGACACCGCCATCGAGGAGAGAGGCATACGCTTGATCAAGGCACCCGAAGGTCTGGCCAGGAACAAGCAGAACAAGTCCCATTGGGCCGGTCAGTCAAAGGGTGTCGCATGGACGACCGAATGGGTACACTACGATGGCCGCAAGAGGAATACGATTGTGTTCGAGTCAAGTACCGTCGCGGAAGCTTTTCAGAATGTGTTCGCGCGGAAGCCTATACACAACCAGAAACGCAAGCGAGGCAGCTCTGAAACGGGGTCTGCACCAGTTGCAGGACGAGATGTTCCATCCGTTCAAGCAAACAGAGACAGCGAAAGCAGGCAGAAGACTGTAGAGAAGGCACGAAACATCCCACTGGATATGGATTTGGGCCCATCTGATCCCGCCCCGTCCCAGTCCGGGGCCACGGTCGAACTTACGTCGGACGACGACCAAACCCACGTGCGGCAACAAGCTACAACACAGCCACCAGAGGACGTCCACTACTACCTCTTCAAACCTCATACAACCTCGAAAGTAAAATGCTTGATCCCAGTTGCCGCAGACTCGAAACTGGTTGATGTCCTGCGCAATCGCACTCTGCTTGAGTTTCCAACTTTGTACATTCGGCGGGAGGCGCCGGAGGCATTGCCAGAGCCGTTTGTGACAGAGGAAAAGTACAATCAATTGTACGGACTGGACGTCTCGACGAGTTTGCCAAAATACACACCGAATGATGAAATGGAAGAAGGCGAGGTCGTCGACCTACAGGGCATTGACGAGCAGAAGGTCTTGGAAGTACTTCAGAAAGATCTCAATGGCTGAGTTGTCGACAGGGAGTCTATAACCTTCTTCAGGCCAGCTTGCCTGGTACGAACGGATGTCCAGCACTCAGTCCGCCACAAACTGCCCAGGCTTGCCCATTGACGTAGCTAGCCTCGTCACTTCCCAAAAACAAGGCGACTCGGGCGACCTCGTCGGGCACAGCACCTCTTTGAAGCGGATTCAACTGGCCGATCTTTCGCTCCGTCCCTCGAGTTCGCGCTTGATCATACATAGGCTTGGTCATCCCGGTCTCGATCACACCGGGACAGATTGCATTGACCCTAACCCCGGTGCCACTCAGTTGATATGACATGGTCTGGGCTAATGACACCACAGCAGCCTTGCTGGCCGAGTAATCCGTGCCTCCTGCATTGGATCTGAGGCCAGCCACCGAAGCCGTACCAATGATGCTTCCGCCAGGATATTTCTTCTCAGGGCTTGTCTTCTGCATGGCAATGGCCGCATACTTGAAGCACAAAAACACGCCCAGGGCGTTGACCCGCATTGTGTTCATGAATGCTTGACTCGAGATATGCTCAAAGGTATTGGGCACGCCGGTGATTCCTGCATTGGCGAACATGATGTCCAATCGACCGTATTTCTCCAGCGCCTGGTCCACCACTGCCTTGACTTGGGTCTCCTCGCCCACATCAACCTTGACGGGGTGGATCGCGACTTCGGGGTATAGCTGGGCCAATTCCCGCTTGTGCATTTCCAGGTACTTGTCATCGTAATCGCATATGTAAACGGCCTTGGCACCATTCTGTGCGTACTGATGCGCAGTCGCTCGACCGATGCCGATTGGGGAATTGCATCCTGCAACGTAGTGTCAGAGTGGCCATTGCCACCAGCGAATACATATGTGCTCCTGCTGCTCCACGTACCTGTCACTATGGCGACTTTCCCCTTCACTCTCAGCCCCGTCGAGCTGTCCGCAACATGTCTCACGCGCGGTATCTCTTCAAATGTACCCTCCGAGGGAATGCCTTCGGCGAGCTGCTTCGAGAGCGCTGCTAGCCGTCGTTTCGGGACAGCCGTCATCTTCGTGCTCGTACGTGATCGGGAGGTTGTGGCTGGGATCTCAGCTCAAAGCGGTGGTCCCGCCAACTGCGTCTCTCTCGTATGGGACTGTTCTGCTTGCTCGACAGAATTAACTGCTCGAGAATTCGAGAGACACCGTGAGAAGATGTGATACCCAGATATGACCGGGTAAGTGCGTGAGCAAGAAGAGAATTGCGCTGTTGCAGGCCTTGCGCCTCAGCTAGAAAGAGCTGCAGGGAGTCTAGGTGTGTGGGTGGATATATGGCTTTCTCCCCTCCTTGTCTAGGTCGACCACAATCGCAATCTTACACGAGCGGTGGCCCGGACTTGATATATAAACAGCCCACAGCAACTCAGATGACACCCAATTGGTTTTGTGCTCTGCCCGGTGCCGAGTAGACTGCAAGCAGAGAATTATGGACCTTTCTTGCCGGGCGGGCGCAGGTAAGAAACGAAGTGGATGGGTGAGAAAGAGCCGAGGCTAGACATCCATTTCGAGCATAATCCGGGGTACGTGGACGCGGCAATCAAGCGGCTAACTAGTCACAGTAATCAATGTCGGTCTTTGCAACTCGTGCTCTGTCTCCGCCGGAAGATTGTTCAGAATTCGTTCTACTACGTACACAGTAGATAATTCCGATGGAGACTTCAGGCTGTCGACTGTATTGTACCTGACTTATCAATCCAATATGATTCTTTGAGGCTTACTCCTTAGGGGAGTTTCTGTTCCGTCGTGTGATTCGTGCAGAAATAGCATTTCAAGTCTCTCACTGGCTTGCCCTAGCAAGATCACCTCTTGACTCATTCTCTGTGAATATTCATGGAACTCCTCCTCTAATCTGTAGATTGTCTCAGAACAAGTAATGATTAGGATCGAGTTCCTCCGGAGAGAACTGTGTAAGTGAATACCCGGGTGCTACTGACCAGCACTCACTCAGGACTTAACGAGTACTCCACCGTAGTTAATGCTTATGTCAGTAATTGGAGAAAAAACAAAAATAATTTTGAACTTCACATTGCGGAGGAGGGCAGTTACGCAGTCTCTTTTGCCATTTCCGGAGTGCGCTCAAGCAGACAAGAAGTTGACTGAACAACTGATCTTGTACTTAACTAGCCAACATGTCGAAACGAACTGCCGACGACGAAGAAACCCTAGAGTCCCTCAAAGCAGGGCAAAGACCTGACGCAGGTGCCAACGGCGAAGCAACCCTCGACTTTGAGGACGAGTTCGAAGACGAATATGAGTCCGAGGACGAGATCATGGAGGCCGGGGTCGATGGGCGACCGGACGCCGAAAGAGAAGCCGAACAAGCACAGGACGCAATGGACATCGACTCAAATAACCAGACCTTCATTCCTGGACGATCGATATTGCAGCCGGGGATGTCACTCACACCCGATCCTTCTACGTACGAGATGCTCCATCTGATGTCTACGACCTGGCCTTGCCTATCCTTCGACTTCGTACGAGACAACCTGGGCGACAACAGAAAACACTATCCGAGGGCGCTGTATGCAGTTGCGGGCACGCAGGCCGAGTCATCGCGTGCGAAAGAGAACGAGCTGTACGTTTTGCGGTTGAGCAGTCTGTCAAAAATGGATCGCGGAAATCAAACAGATTCGGAGAGTGACAGCGACGATGATGAGGATGATGGAGGCTCGTCGGATCCGGTACTAGAGTCAAGGTCGATACCACTCCCAAGTACGACCAACCGGATCCGAGCATTCCAGCCTACCTCTGCTGCTTCAGACCCCACGCAGATATCCCAGACACTGACTGCCACATGGCTGGAAAATGGCCAAGTCCTCATCCACGACGTCAGCCCCTACCTGCATGCGCTCTCGACACCCGGCTCCACTCTCCCTGTTAACGCCTCAAAGCCCCTCAGCACTCTTAGAATGCACAAGGCAGAAGGCTACGCCTTGGACTGGGCTCCAGCTTCTTCTCATCCCAACGGCCGGCTCCTTACAGGCGACAATGCCGGCCACATATTCAGCACACAGCGAACAGAAGGGGGTGGTTGGGTTACCGACACGAGACCATTCCTTGGTCACGCCGATGCGGTGGAAGAACTCCAATGGTCACCAAACGAAAAATTTGTGTTTGCGTCCGCAAGTTCAGACGGCACAGTCAAAGTCTGGGACGCTCGAAGTAAGAGTCGAAAACCAATGATAGACGTCAAGATCAGTGATACCGACGTCAATGTCATGTCTTGGTCGACTCAGACGTTCCATTTGCTCGCAACCGGTGCTGATGACGGTGAATGGGCGGTGTGGGATCTACGACAATGGAAGCCCCAGTCCGGAGCAGCTCCTGGTGCGCAGCTCAAACCGAGCCCGGTTGCGGACTTCCATTTTCACAAGAAGCCTATCACTTCGATAGAGTGGCATCCCAGTGACGACAGCGTGGTGGCAGTCGCGTGTGCAGATAATACTGCTACGCTCTGGGATCTAGCGGTCGAGCTGGACGACGAAGAATACGGCAAAGAAGCAGGTCTAGGATTAGGTGAAGGGGCTGAAAAGGTGCCTCCTCAGCTATTGTTCATTCACCATGTTGAAGATGGCAAGGAGTTGCACTGGCATCCGCAAATGCCTGGGACAGTCATGGTCACTGGTGGGAGTGGACTGGGTGTATTCAAGACTATCAGCGTCTAAGCGAAGAAGAGTGACGAGCCGCAGCAGTGAAGCGCATCAGAGGGTTATGAGGCACATTGAAGACATGTAGAGCAATGGATGACCGTTACGAGACCATGCTGCTGCTTCACTTGGGATGAACGGAGAATGTCAGCTTACTGTCGACCTCATCATGCTGGACTTCAAATACGGCTCCCGATCGACCAAGCTTTCCATCGCTGTATGAAGGATCTCATCGACCTAAAGGATGCTCAAATCATTCGGCCAACTGACGAAGCATACCCATGTGCAACTATTCTCCCCTTTTAGCCTCCGACATAGCCTTTCAGATCTGTTTCCTCATCCTCATCAGCGTTACTGGACCACTTTATCTCGCTTTGTGGACACTCGATATCCTTCTAGCTTTTGTTCTCAACAGACTTTACCTCGGTCTTCAGGTGACCTGCTGCCTCACCAAAGAGATGGATCTTTTTACGCGGACCAGAGAACATTATCTGCGAGGACAAGCTCAAGCAGAGTTACGAAAAGGGGAACAAGCACTGGCACCTCCTGCAGTGGCAACGGCATCGAAAGGAGATTTTGCCTTCGACTTTGACTTCACAGCCTCGAATATCGATCTCACGCTCGGCGTGTGCAGTTCTCCCTCTGGGTCTCCCCCTTCGTAATCCAGGCTCGAAATCTTCAAAGTGACCAGGTGGGTACTGCCATTTCCGACTATTCAAAAACCCCTCTGCATGGACGCTTGAGAGAACCAACGCCCTGTACGGTCACCATAAGGAAGCCCAAAGAGCGAGGTGCAAACCAGGATGAGGGTATCGTGCCCGTTCCACCCATTCCGGATGATATGCCCGTTAGGGTTCACTACGCGGGACGTGATGAAGTCGAAGAGAGACCGGCATGCTCCATCTACTCAAAAGAGTGGAGACGGCGAGTCAGGAATACAGTCGCCCCACCCGAACAAGCTGCCCGTGGTGAGTCGGCCGATGACACCGGCGTCAAGTTCGACACTGTCAGTGGTGACACGGGTACCGTGAAGCTCTCGTTGAATGCAGACGGAGTTGTTGGCGCAGCGGAATCGTCATCATTGGAAAATCAAGCATCCGCTGTGACGGAACGACAAACAATGGGTGTATCGTCAATGGCACTCCAAACGAATTCGCCGGACCAACACATCGAGCAAAATGAGAATAAGAAGAAGCGATCTCCGGCTATTGGAAAGGTTCTTTCCGCATTCAAAACATTGCGGCAAAGAACGAATTTACATATCATATCACCCGAGTTCCTCAACAAGACAACACAATGAACATACCCACGCCTACTTCGTCTGGCGTAGCTGCTCCGACTGCTAGCAGCGCGCCCGCTCTGAGTCAAGGCTCTTCTTCGAGCCAAGTTTCTCAATATCACAATCACAGATTAGGCGCCGCTCTTTGTGCTTCAGTCGCGGAGAAGCAAGGTCGAGCCCGAGCTCAAGAGCAATCCGAAGAAGGTGCGGGCTCACATGGACCCCTCCGTGGCGGAGGCAATGTCAACTCCGCCTACCCAGAATATATCTGGGCGGACGAGGAAATTCGCCATCCGATGGGGCTCTTGGGGCAACGCCTACCGCGCCCCCAGCGACGGAGATGTCATATTGAAATCAGCATTGCTGAGGGGGATGAGGACAGACTGTCTCTGGACAGTTCGCCTCCAGGATCTCGCCGCCGCCGCCATGGTCGTCATCATGGTTTCCTAGGACTTGAACCACTGTGGAGCCGTCCACGATCGCCTCCTCCCAGTCCACCCAGGACTGGGGAATGGACTCCTCCTCCAGGAACGCCACGGACAGGGTCACCGGTGCATATCGAACCCTTTCCCACCCCTGAAAGTCGTCGGACGCAGCGTGGGCCGGAAAGATCCGGATCCAGACCCGGGCGTGGACGTGGCAGACCAGAACACCAGTTCCAAGGGTCCAGCAACAACAGAAGGGGCCGCCGACCAGGGAGGAGACGCGAGCGCGAACCTGGCGACCGTAGACCCACGCACCGGGCACGAAGATCACAACGTCCAGAAAGCCCGCAGCCCACGTCGACGAATACCACCACTGCCATCAACACGGGACCAGAAGAACAAGCTCGAGTGAGTCCGGCCGTGAGTCACGGTATACCATACCCACGGGTCTCACTTGTCCAATGCCGAGCTTCAGTACCAGTCCGTCAAGACTCACGAACGACCCTTTCCCTTTCTTTACGACCAAAGTCCAATTCGAGGGCTCGGTTACGATCTCCTCGAAAAAAGACCCAAATACGAGCTCCCCGATCAACAGATCCTGTTTCTTCACATGCTACCCCCTCGAGAGTGGTCTCGATCCCCATCACCGATGGTAATAATGAGGGAGACACGATCGATATTGGAAACAACCCGCCTCAATCGGACATCCCGTTTGACTCCCTCTTGGACGCCCCGCCCATCCGCATCACCCTCAGCGACGGCCGAGTCCTCGCCCCAGACGAGTAATATGGCCTGCAAATCAAGCAAGCCGGCAAGATGCCAGCTCGAGGTCCACGATGTCCGTCTCCTGAATCATTGGTACCGGATTTCACGCCTAAAGCAACAGACTGTGCGGAGATGGAGGCGCATGTAAAAGCGAAAGAGCAAAGGCCAAACGCAAGGGATCTCCTACGCCGAAGCGGGTGCGGGAGTCGAAGCGGAAGCGGAACCACCGTCGCAACCCCAAGCAATCAAGTGCCCGCCGATGTCGAACGCGAACACGCGACTGAGACCAGTCGGACTAGAACGGCACATTCAATTTCACACTCACATTCACTTACCCCGGGCTCTGCGCCGGGTTTGTGGTCAACGTCAGCGTCAACGTCGACACCAACCCCGTCAATGAACATCGCGAGACCTCTAGGTCGGACTTCATCCGCCGCGCCGGGCAAACGACCTCTCCCCACGGTCATGCAGGTCTCACGAGTAGAAAATACGCGTGCGACCGGAGCTGCTGGTGGCAACGATGCCGAGGAGCAGGCGTGGAGTTTCGTGAGGTTAGGCCCGTGAATGGATGGGACGGATGTGCATTGCCACACTGCTTACTTGCGACAAGCATGGATACGCGCACGGGCGTCTAGACACATGCACGAACAGACAGACACGTGCACGAACGGACACACACAGACACGTGCACGAACAGACACACACATACACGTGCGCGCACAGACACGTGCACAGACTCGAGCATGGACAGAGACACGCACGCACAGACTCATGTTCCAACTTCTTATATCTGCTGTACTGTACGAGTACGAGTACGAGTACGGTGCTGTAGCTCGCAGTGGACCATGCTTTGCGAAGACCACCCATGGACCCTGGACGGTCGTCGGTCAATGGATACGGACGGAAAACTTTTGGAACCATCTACCCTGGGTGTTGAAAGTCGGGGGGTTATGGATACGGACCGAAACCCCTTGGAACCATCTGGCCTGGGTGTTGAAAGTCGGCGGGTTTTCGCACGGTTTATCCAGGCAGGCAGGCCGGCCGGCCGGCAGGTTACGAGTAGTGCCGGTTGATGAGTAGATAGATAGTGAGCTCTGGCATGTATGGGTGGAGACAGCCTGTTGTTGTACATTCTCGCATGTCCCTGCCCATTTTTATCCTGCGATGCGATTAGCCGTGTGGGTTTTGTTCTCCAACGCAAGCAAATGCGAACGATGAAACATGATTCGTGATTTGGGAGGAATGAACCACACATTGACAAATTCACTCATAGACATTGATAGTATGAACAACCCAATTATCCAACGCGGTTTTTTCTCCCATCAAATCTGTGATGGAATAGATAGGTCGCCCTATCGATGCCTGTTCCATCTGTTTCCCTTCTCAGAACGCCCCCTATACATGTACCCAAACCCTTGCCGGTCCCCACGCCAAAAGCACTAGCACGCGTATCCTATATTCCAAGCAATATTCCCAAATCGATCCTTTCCCTCGCGGGAGGCCCTGTCTCATAATCCAAAAACGCCAGCTCGCCCATCCTATCCTCCCATCCTTAGCTTCACGATCCCGCGTCCACTCCCGTCCTCGAGTCTCCTCACTTCCGCGACGGGCCAGATTCTCAGGCTCGGATCTCCGGAAAGTCCCGTCTCGGTCCAGTCACATATCTCCAACAGGGACAGACTCCGCTTGTCGATGATGAATGTGACAGTCACATACGTCGGGTCGGTCAGGTCCACGATGGAGGCTTTCAGCCGACCGCCATTGGGGAGAAAAGGCGATCCCAGTCCTGTTCCCCCAGTACTCTGAGATGAAACCGACGAGGTGGCAGACGCAGTCGAATGTACCATCCCCACCATGAGTAGACTCCAATGACTCACCACGGTCATTAGATTCTGTCTCTCCAAGACGTCTCCGCCAGACTCGCTCAATGCGTCATTGTACGCCATGATCAACGTGTACCACTCGACAAAAACCGCTCGGACGAGCGAGAATGCCGAGCTTGTGGTGCTCCATACCTTGTGTCCTTCTACCCTGTAATGATACTGCCATCTGTATATCTTGAAAAACCACCGCCGAGCGTCCTGTAGGTTTGTAAAGCGTGCTGGAAGATCAGGTCTCCGAGTCGTCAATGACAAGTCGCGAATGGTGTGGATAGGATTGTTGAACAGGGAGAACATCATTTCCATCTGAAGATACATCGGTTCCAGGTATTCACGAATGATGTCGTTAAGTGAACTAGTGTGAGTCTTTTTACTCGTGTGATATTCCTCGAGGATACGCAAGCCGGAACCAAGATGTCGAACGCTGGTATCTGGATTGATATCCATCGGGTCCTGCAGACACTCATATCCGATGAAGAAGAGACCACAGAGCAGGACGGCCACAAGCTCGCAGCCCGGCTGCGTAAGGGCTTTGATTGTTGCCGAGAAAGCCTCAGAGCGAACCGAAGAGAGCTCCAATAACTTGTTAGGCGAACAACTGAGCAACTCCTGCCTCGTCGCAAGAGCGATGGTCATATGCCGCACAGCAGACTCTGATTCGCTCAATTGGGGAATGATTTGATTCCAGAATTGCTTCGTAAACTTCGAAAAGGCCGAAAGACTGGGGCTGGTGCGTTCGCGAAAGAATGACAATGCTCGCAGTTCTGACGGTTTTGCATGGTCGATCGGCTGCCGCGTCAATTCCGAAAGAGCATGGTGGACGGTCTGAGGCTGTGTGCGATTGCATGGTTGAAACAACCACGTCTTTACAGGTTCGTAGAAGCACGGTCGGTGTGTGGCGTTACATCTCAGACATGTTGGTTTGTGCTCATCACTAGGGTTTCCGCCAGTGCATTGTCAGCAACGTACCATCATTGTGGAGGGGGTCAACGATAGATGATCCAGAGGGCACAGCAGAACTGACCATTTGACCCGTCGGCTTTTGCAGGTCCGACAGCCGGTTTTAACCTTATTGTGGTGCCTACGAGCAATACCGCCCATTATGGTTTCTTTCTGAAGCCTGGACGCACTTGGTGGTGTGCGGGATGCTGGAAAAAGACGTTAGTATACGATATGGAGTTTGAAACAAGAGCTAGAGGAATGGCGTTAAAGGCAGATGAATGGGCGCATATATGGGACTCACACAGTGTCTGGACAACATCCTGCCCGCCTTTTGCGACTTCTTGGTTTAGGCGTCCAACAGCATGTGATCTATACGAGATCACGTGGCCTCGTAAGTGGTGCAACTCAGCTAGCATAGGTGAGATGAGACCGGATACTAAACATCAGTAAGATAGTCGGCGAGATGCCGTTGGCCATGTGGGTGCGGGGGATAGGAGTAGGGCCGTATGTTGTGTATATAAATATTGAGGCGGTCCGTGTGCAGCTTTTCGACGAAACTGTGCGCGACACGGTCCTTGAGGTCAAATGGCGCCCAGGCCTCTGGTGTATGTTTTGCATGGAGCCTGGCATGGCCCTGCGTACTTCGAGGACGTCAAGTCCAAACTCCAAACTCTCGGATACACCATGATGTGCCCCCAGCAGCCGTCCACCGGGGCAAATCCTCCGTCGGCGACCTTATATGACGACGCCGCTCATGTCCGGGCTGAACTGGAGCTATTGATAGAACACGGACAAGAGGTGGTGCTGGTGATGCATTCGTATGGAGGAATGGTCGGTACGCAGGCCGCTGTCGGTTTGGGGAAAGAGGAACGGATGAAACGTGGGCAGAGTGGTGGCATAGTGAGGCTGTTTTATGCCTGCGCCTTTTTGCTTCCGTTGGGGTCCGACTTGTGCAAGTCGCTGGGAGGAGGCTTCCCAGACTGGATTCGAGAAGAGGTGAGCCGCGGGCCGGTCCTACCAATCTGGTGATGTACCGTTGACCAGCAAATACTTGTGCAGGAGGATGGCAGCTGCAACCCAATCGACCCCGCGAGCAGGTTCTACCAAGATCTGCCACCCGAGCAACAGGAATTCTGGACAGCAAAGTTGAAGCACCATTCAGCGATCGCCCAGAAAACTCCGTTGACCCAGGTTGCTTATACCAAGATTCCGGCCACCTACCTCTACTGCGAGAATGACCAAGCCCTACCTCTTGCAGCGCAGGAGATGATGGTGAAGCAGGCAGGGCTTGACGTGCAGGAGCTGAGGTGTGGGGCCGGGCATTCACCATTCTTAAGCCAGCCGGACGTCTTTGTCGAGGGTATACTCAAGTCCATATCCAATGGACAAGAGATGCATCCCTAGGGAGTGACCAGATCGGCTCCCACTGGAGGTTCGGGGCTGGTTGTGGAGATTGTTCGGAGGAACTTGGAGTTGGAAGTCCATAAGCGCCAAGTTCTGTCGCGGTCGCACGTGGATGAGAATGAATCGGGATTGAAGTTGGCGGAGATGAGTGTTGGTAGAGGGATTCAGCTGATGGACGGTGTTGGAGACCTGGAAGTTGCACAACTTCCATCCACAGTCCGGAAGCAGGCTCCTCAAAGAGGTAGTCCCACCATAGATACGTGCCCATCAGTTCGCTGAAAGCTCGCCATTCCGAGACGTATGGGACCCGCTCGACGTATTCGCGCAGTTTCTGCACGAAATATGGCTTCTCGGAAGTGTTGAGGGACGCGAGACCACCAAGAGCCAAGGCCCACATCACCAGAATGTTGTGATCGCCAGCAGCATGGCCATAATAGACATCAACGGGTCTCCCGGCCTCGAATTTGTCGAACTGATCCACAGCAGCACGAAGCTCTGCGGCCAGGCGAGGTCTGACTGCAGTCGTCGGTGGCAAGGGGAAGAGTACCATGTCACTATAAATGAGGCCGGCCAGGCGGCACATATCGCACAAAAAGTCGAGCCTTGATGGGTATGGTGGCATGTTGACTCCGATACTCAAGAGCTTGTGATGTGTCTCGTTCGCGGCATTGACCAGATCAGACAGGCGTGGCGCATTCGGCCGGCATTCTTGATAGTGGTCAAGAGCAACTGTGATCTCGCCAGCATCCCTTAGAATATTAGCCAGCCTCAGGTCAATCGAGTCTAGCTGTTTGAATCCCGTGCCGATGACCCTTGAGATCGCGATGGCGTGGTGATCAGGATGATACCGGGGTCCTTGGAGAATCGGGAGAGAAGGTCGTAACCACGGGAAGGATGGCGGGACCCCCAATCTCGAGCTGATCATCAAATCGGCACTAGGGAAGCATCAGCTGGTTCAGAACATAGCGGAAGGGTCCTTTCATCAACTCACAATTGCAGCAACTGCGAATTTCCATAATCACGGGTAGAGGTGATCCCGCCACGCTTGGTGACAAGTTGCAAGAGTGCTCCGATCAGATGGGGCAGAATTGCCAGCCTCGCGTAGCGATGAAGATTTTGCGCTGTCGCCAAGGGCGATCGTCGGAAACTGTCAAAGGCTGCTGTCTGGTCTGGGTCGGTCAAAAGAGCTACCATGATCTGCGCCATGATGAGAGCATCTGAAGGCGTGCCTTCGAGCTTGTTGAGCTTGTCGAGCTCCACTCTGACCATGGTCACACCAAGCTGTTGATGACTCTGTGCAAGGGTTTCCATTTCTTTAGGAAGCGGCTCTAGGTCGGGGTCGGCACGATGCAGATTAACGGCAGCAGCAACTTGTAGGTGGAACATCATGGGCCATTCCTGGCCGGCTCTACGCCAGGAAATCTTGATCATCGAAGCTTCATTCTCGGAAGCGGCGGAGAGAACTTTTGGATGGACATATTCATAGGCTTTCAGCGAGATTAAGGTCAGCATGGAAGGAGTGCCTGCGGGCTTTGGGACAACGTACCCCAGTCGAGGATGGATTGGAGCTGGTTTGGCAGGATGGTATGAGGGTTGGTCTCAAAGGGATCGACCTTGGCTTGTGACAATACAAGTGACAATGGGCTGATATCAAACTTGGCCATGGCGGGTGGATTCCTCGCAACCAGCTGCGTTCCTGTCGCGCGAGACTTCAGGCCTTCGTTGACCCATTTGACGACAGCTCCACGTTTGGCTGCTCTCCGCTCATGAGTGACTTTGGCAGCGTGGGCACGCGCCCGCTTCTCGACCGCCTTTCGGCCACCGGGGGCGCCTTTCGCGTCCTCGAAGGACACGAAGTGGTAGGTGTTCTGCCGCCTCTGGGAAGCCATCGCGAGGGTCTGACGGTGGGTGGACTGCTCATCAGACGTTGTGAAAAGCGGGTGGCATAGCTCTGTGACCGACGGTATGAATAAAGTGAGGTTGGCGATGGCGAGCCAAGCGTGCCGAATTAGCTGAATTAGCTGACACCAGCAGGCTAGGCAGGATTGGGCCTCGCACGGCTCGCTGGGCTAGCGTGAACACCCGGACCAGGCTCGCTCGGTCCGTTGCCTTTTCCCATGACCGCGCAGTCCAGCACCCAGAGCGATTCTTGCACAGCACCGTTTTGCAGGTTTGGGCGATGAAGGTTGAATATAAGCTCGAGATCACATATGCAAACTAGGGTCCGGGGCCAGTTCATTGGAGATGCGCATGCATAGCCGGGCCAGTGGACGTCGCTCAGCTGGCCAGCGCAGAGTGGCTGCCCAGCGAGCCCAGACTCCAAAGCGGGGGGGGGAATCGGGGAGTTTGAGGGCCGCTTAGCGAGATTGGGTCGCCAAGAGCCTCTCTGCCCACAAACGGCGCCACGTGACGAGTGACGAATATCTCAGACTCACACTCGCACGTGAGCCTCGATGTGCACGTGAGAGCACGTGACTGTAAACAAGTGTTTTCCCATCCAACGTGCTTGCCCTTCCCATTGGCCAAGCGCCGCCTCCCACCTCATTTCCGCTGGCCACGCGATTGATCACTCCCTCAACCTTTCATACATACACCAACCGCGTCTTCATCATCAACGAAGCCTGGAGTCTCTTTGAACCTTCCATTGGCTATAGGCACAAGCGCCTATCACGCGGTTTTGCCTCGGGCTCATTAACTCTATCTGGACATGCTGGCCGCCGCCCGTCGCCATGTCGCCAAATGTGGCACACCTACTGCCCAGCTTCGAGATTACATCTCCATCTATGGCTCTGCCTCTTCGCCTTCTATGGCGTATATCCCGTGCACGATTGCTGTGTACCTGCATTAGCTTCGGCCACGATCCTGGGGGAAGATGCTGCGGGTGAAATCCAATCTGGATTTGTATCTCATCTCCATTCTCCATGTGGCCGCGAGATCATGATGCTCTTTATGAATCAGCTGCCGCCCGCTTGGTTTCGATTCCATGCTGGGCTCGACGTAGTCTGAGTCTCCTTCCTGCTCGCTTTCGGTATCTGTCCTTGCATCTCATTGCTCTGCGAACTGCAAGAGCTGTCCCTTCTTTTGCTCCGTCTGTTGTATTTTTACCCGAGGGCTCCCACTCGTTATCTGTACAGCTTTGCTTTCCAGGTCCAGTCAGTTTCCAGGCCAAAATGCTTTCTCAACTCTATTCTTTGTCTCTGCTCTCAGTGTTTCTCACCTTCGTTCATGCCGCGCCACTCGCGCTCGATAAAAGAGGTACCTGTTAAGCCCTACTGTGGCCGTGACCTCGAGGCTGACGTCTCCTTGGCAGCGATTTCCCAAGACTTGCTCAACGAGTTGTCGTTCTTCGAGCAGTACTCTGCAGCCGCATACTGCCCAGAAAACAACGTTGCCACCTCCGACGCAAACATCACCTGTGATGCCGACAACTGTCCTCTCGTTCAGTCGGCCGGTGCAGAGTCTATTCTCGAATTCCAGAAGTAATTCTCCACCCAACCTTGCTCAGGCGGCATTCGAATGCCGATTGAAACATGACCGTGCTAATTGATCTGGGACGCACAGCGAAGGGCTAGCAGACTCGACCGGCTTCGTGGCCCTCGACCACACAAATCAGGTAATCGTAATGTCATTCCGCGGCACCACGTCCTTCTCCAACATCCTCGCGGACATCAACTTGATCATGGTCCCCTGGGACCTCTGCACACTATGCACAGCCCATTCCGGCTTTCTCGACTCCTGGACGAGTGTAAAACCACAAATCCAGGGAGTTCTTGCCAGCGCGAGGAAGAGCTTTCCCACATATGAGATTGTGGCCACCGGACACAGTCTCGGCGGGGCGATCGCCACGCTCGCGGCCGCAGATCTGAGGGAGAACTCGGGCTACGACGTTTCTCTGGTACGTTGTTCAGCTCAGCTCTGCTCAAATCACGGCGCGTGTTCTGACAACGTCTGCACGCAGTACACTTACGGCTCGCCGATGGTGGGCAACTATGTCCTTGCGACGTTCATCACCAACCAATCGTCGAACAACTATCGCGTTACCCACGCACAGGACCTCATCCCCAAACTCCCTGGCTATCCCATTTTCGCGCACGTGTCACCCGAATACTGGATCACGTCGCCCACGAACGCGGCCGTCACGCCGAATCATGTCCAAATGAGCAGCGGCGTGATCGATCTCAAGGGCAATCAGGGCCAGTTGGACAGTAGTATCACCGACCATGGGTGGTACTTCAACAGCATTGCTGCCTGTTCGCCAGGGCTGGGAAGTGAGCTGGTGAGGTGACATGAGAGTCGAGAGCTGGGAAAGGCCCGGAGTGAAGAAGTTTCGGGAAGACCTAGGGATACTCTCATGATCCACTGCTGCAACTGAATAACTTTGAATTCAGTCGTATTTTGTTAGTTCTCACTTGAAGTACAACATTTAACAAGACCACATGCGCCTCTGCGCTTCGCTCGCCGATGGCAAGCAGCCCAGCCGGTGCTCCTCGTAGAAAGCACAGCACCAACATGTCGATGAGCAAACACGAGCTCCGCTTCCGAGTATACATACATAAGTACTCAAAGGATACGGAGTGCAGTATCCAGCGAAATCGCTGTACTTTACCCTCCTGATTAGTGAATAGTGAAACACCCCAACACCTCCCCACAGCCGCAATCATAACAGTCCTGATGTTAACCAATGGTTGTAATAGGTTACGAGACCGCAAACCCAACAGTTAGTTACCTTCTCGGTTACTATACAGTATTGCTGACTCGCCCGAACTTGGATCGGGACGTCGACCATCAGTACAACATGAATCCGAATGAAAGCCGCCTTTCAATCTCGGTCCCGCTCACTGACAAACCAGAAAGCAAAGGCTGCAAGACTGATTGACTTCCACGGGATTCGGATCCGGAAATCGCTGCAAGACTTCGTGTCATTGCCAATCAGGGATCAGCAAAGCTCACGACGTGGGTCTCAAAGTTCCTTACGCGACCGTTCCCCAAGATACAAGATACGAATCCCCTCTTTTTGGCTCTCTGTCCCGGGCGGAGCCAGCATCACGACAAGACCCCCATCGATGGTCTTTTCAACTTCCAGGTCTCCGAGCACGAGCTCGGGCTCGGAAATGCCCTGTAACAGACGGATTCTTCTTACCCCGCATTATGGATTATGGATCGATGGGAGGGAGTTTCGCAATCCCTGCCTTCCTCGCCCCTGCTTCTCGAACAGTAAGGGACGTTGCACGCTCGCCTCGTCAAGCGATAGTATATTCCTCCCCAGCTGCCCTACAGTGATTCCTTTTTGAGGTCAATCGAGGTGCTTCGTCGGTTGTGACGAATCGTTTCGACAGCTCTTTTCATACATTGCCAGGCTGCGCATCCAAAAAAAGTCGAAAGAACCAGAGGAAAAAGTTCGGCAGTCGAACACGCAAGCATGGCATCCTCTAACACAGCGGCCTTGCTCGCGCAGGCTGGCGTGCCCGCATTCAAATGCCCTCCGGGCACAAAGATGCACATCTTGGATCTTGGCACGTTGCAAGCTGACGAGGGATGGTAAGTCATGGCCGCTTCGCGGGCTCTTCCGAGGATGCGAGGGGCAGGCGTGTGTGGCCGAGGGTCAGAATGCAGGGTCACTGACAAGGATGGTAATGCAGGCTGCTTCGAGGCGGAAACAGCAGCACGCTGAGCAACAAGAATCCCGAGAACAAGAGGCGGGATCTGATCATCCTCGCTGCCTTGATTGAATATCCCGGCGTTGGATTGATTCTTTATGAGACCGGCTGTGCTGAGGACTTGCAAGTCGTACGTTCGTCCCTGCCTTCTGACTCCTGTGGGACCAGTTTCAGAGAGGTACATGGACTGAGCGCATGCTGACCGAACTCACACAGGCCTGGCCCGCGCCATTGACTGACGTCTTTCCTCGCGTCGGCTACAGCGACGAGCAAAAGCTCCCCGCCGCAATAAAAGCCACGGGCAATGACATCAAAGACGTCAAAGCCGTGGTCATAGGCCACCTGCATCTCGACCACGCCGGCGGTCTAGAGCACTTCATGGGTACCGACGTGCCCATTTACGTGCATGAGGAAGAATTCAAGCATGCATGCTGGGCCGTCGGGACCGGGGCGGACCTCGGCGTCTACCTCCCCGGCTATATGTCGCTGGACAAGCTGAAGTGGAATACTTTCACTGAAGACCACCTTGACCTCTTTCAAGGCATCACGTTGCACCACTCGCCAGGCCACACACCCGGACTGTGCATCATGCAGGTCAATCTCGAGCAGAGCGGGACCTGGATCTGGACGACGGATCAGTTCCACATTGCGGAGAACTACGAGTTGAGTCATCCGCACGGGTGGCTTGCGCGGGATCACAATGCGTGGATCAAGAGTTTGAAGATGATTCAGCGGTTTCAGCGGTTGTTTGATGCAAAGTTGGTGTTTGGGCATGACATGGATGTTGCGAAGAAGTATATGGGAAAGGTCCATGAATGAGGTAGCTGAGACATGCCGCCTGATGACAACCCTGCGCCTGAAGAAGGCGCCACTGAACAGTCAAATGTGTAGCTGGCTTTGGGACGATGCTACCATTTTAGTCAAATTCATTGGTTGCTTCAGCGCAGGACCTTCCCTCGCCTTCCGTTGCTTGCCTTACTGTCGGTGCCTGTCTTTTGCCACTTCAGAACGTTGGATATAGGTCATAGTAAGGAATCACGTATGCAATATTCCATGTTGCTGCAGGTGATCCAATCAGGTCGAAGAGGAAATATACCAAGGTAGGCTAGTGAGAGTTGTGTCTGCTTCGGGACTTCCAGTTGAAGACTGGGGACGTTCTTCCCGTTGTCCGCATGGCAAATTCAAAGTTGCTGGAATGAATAATCTGCGTCAGTCTAAAGATGGGCCATCATTGTTGCGATAAATGGTGTCTTGAGAAATATGCGAGGTGTAGGTGGCAGGGGCTTCAATGCCATAAATAACCGGGCAGAGGAGCATTCATGATGGGCGTGGTGCAATCACTGAACAACCTTTTTGTTTTTGTCAGTGGCAGATCCCGTCGCTTTGGGAATGGCACCTAAGCTGGAGCTTTGCATGACGGTGCGAGGATATATTGCCGTGGGCGACGACATCCTCCAGATCAAAAACGTCCTCAACGGACCACAGAGGAGTTTCATCCCAGTCACAGGCGGTTTCATCAAGGGTGTGGGTGCGGCGGAAGGGCTTGAGGCTGAGATAAATCCGGCGTCGTCGGATGGAGTCCTGGTATGTAGAGTTGCTTGTTGCTTCCGGCGGAGAATGACTGCAGCTACAAAAGTGCTAGACAAACCCTTCTTTGTGACTGCCTATTGGGTCGGAGCTCACATTGATATCTCAGATGAATCCATCCACGAATACCGCGCACCTTAATGTTCGTGTTGGGGCGCGCTCATCTACCGGAGCGGCCATTTTCGTCCAATACCAGGGCATATTGAAAGTCAATGAAGCAGGGGGGAAGGTGCTTTCCGGGGCACCAGATGCTACATCCACAGAGTATGGAGAGCAGGAATGGTTTATCTCACCGCTCATTGAGACGAACGACGAACAGTTGAAGTGGATGGAAGAATCGGTGTGGATTGGACAGGGACACTGGATTGTTGATGGAAAGGGGAGTGCGGTTGAGTACCAAGTTTATAGGATTGTGAATTGAATTACAGTGACATGGCAATACTGAAGATCGTCAACCGCAGAGGCTTGCGGTTGAACTTGTCAGGGCGCAGGCAGATTGACAATTAACTGAAGAGCGGAGCGTGTAAGCTTGTCAAACGCGTTATCACCTGATCAGCTGCGGAGTTCAATTATTCTGAGCATCAAGTACATACATTTTGAAGTCGTATCCCGCTGACCCCTGCGTCCGAATTCAACCAACGAAGCACTGCGGACTTCGAAGCGGTCTGCAGCGGTTCGAGACGGTGTAGCCTTCGGGCGTAAAAGGCAATGAACAATGTTGAAACGGTAGCCCTGCGCATAGCAAGAAATTGCTTCCAGTCTACGACATGTCGATGGTCCACAGTGTCCGTCTCGCGGCCACGCCTCGTCGACCTGTTTCCCCGCCACAAGCAGCAGCCTCTTGTCCCAGGATACCGTCCTTTCTCGCAGCTCTCCCCATGCCGCTTCAGCCAGTCTGCAATCGCTCAGAAACTCAAGCCCTATGGATCCGACAAGAAGCCGGAACAAGGACTGAGGTTTCAAGACAAAGACCTGAGCGATGACCAGATAACAGCCATCTTCGGGCGTGATGCCCCTCCTGCGCCGTTTGCGAATCGAATACTCCGAGTTCTACATGGCCGTCGCACCGACGGCACCCTCGATCTGCCTCTCCCGAAAGACATCGAGCCGAAGTTGGAGGAATACCCTCACGTAGTCGAGGATGGCCTCCAATACCTGAGACAGGCGTATCCGATCGACGAAGATGAAGCCATCTTGCACCGCATTGAACGGGAGGAGGACCCTCGCGAGAAGGACCATCCCTCGGTACTAATGCAGAGGGGGCAAGATCTCGGGCTTTATAAAACACAGTCGGCGCCTCAGGGGGCTTACTACGGTCCTCAGAGTGGTTACTATCAGGCCGAGCTCAGCGAAAAGGAGCACGATCCGTACGGCAAGAGTGAGCTCGACAGGATCCGAGCAGAGAACGACGCCAAACGCGCCAAGGAAGAGGAGGAATTACAGGCGCAGATCGACGCGGAAATGGCGAAAGCTCAAGAGTTGCACGATGAACGGAGCAGAGCCATCGCCCAGCGACCGGAACAGGGTTTGGAGACGGCCAAAGAGCTGAGACCGCCCAACAGCTTTGAAAGATGGGTGCTCCGGGCGCGTAATCGAGCTCAGTCGAAGTTAGCTCTCGATTCGCCCGAGATCGCTCACATGTCCACCTTCCGACGTGTTTTCCCATCATTCCTGTTAGCTGCGTCTCTCTGCGTCGGCTGCTATTTCTTCGCCCAGGCGTGGACACGACCGAAACAGTCGGACCGATTCTTCCCAGAGGTGTCCCTGTCCTCCGCCACCGTCGGCGCCCTGATCGCCCTCAACGCTGCAGTTTGGATCTTGTGGAAATTTCCTCCTTATTGGTCGATGCTGAATAAATACTTCTTGTTCGTCCCAGCTTACCCTTACGCTCTCAGCAATCTGGGGACTCTATTCAGCCATCAAAAGCTATGGCACTTGAGCATGAACATGTTCGCTCTGGGCATATTCGGGCTTCCTCTCCACGAGGAGATCGGCAGGGGCAATTTCCTGGCCATCTACTTCGCTTCGGGCTTGATAGGAGGGTTTGCGAGTTTCGCACGCCACGTAATTCAGGGCAACATGGCAACATCTGTATTAGGAGCGAGCGGTTGCGTCTACGGCATTATGTCCGCCTATCTTGCTCTCCACATGAAGTAAGACTGCTCCCCCAAGACACTGACTACAAGCATGATTTGATACTGACATGAATTCTTAAAGTGATCGGTTCTCTCTCTTCTTCGTCCCGGACAAGCACACAGAGACCCTCTCTTTCAGTGGTGGCGCAATCTTCTTCCTCCTTGCCGCGGGCCAGCTATTTGGAGTCGTAGCACGCTTGGGCAGGGCCGACTATCTCGACCACTTAGTCGGCATGATGGTCGGTTTCTTCTCTGCTCGATGGTGGCAGAACAACGGGCAGAAGAAAGACAAACCAGACAATTCGATAAGGCTTGGATCGTGGTGGAATACCCTGCTCGGCAAGGGTAAGTGAGCTCCAAGGCTTTTAAAACGAGCTCGTAGACACCATGGGGCCCGTCGGTCAAAATAGCCGTCTCGAAGGGAGTGGTATGACAAGGTCGCTGGCTGATATACGCTCCAAAACATCTGTGCGGGTGCCCAATGAAGGTGAAAGGCTCAGGTTCCGTACGAAGCAGACCATGTTGCTCGCCAGGTCTTCACCTGGGCCAGGAATCGGTCGTGCTCTCCGGTCGGTCCAGAAAGCAAGAAGATTCAGTGGCTGTTCTCCGAGTCGGCCACGCCTTATGGAGCTCGGAAGGTGTCAGTTCTAAGCGAACGCGGACACCATGGCATCTGGCCCAGTCGTTCTCGGGCACTGGCGTCCTTTTCGCGGCCTGGTCGAGAACGATTGACAGATGAGGATTGATTTTGAATAGACTCACTCCTCTTCAAACCTTTCTGCCGCTAGCTGGCTTTTCCTTCCCCGTAGTCGATTGAGGGTTTGCAATGGCACGAGAAGAAATAGCGAAGAGCTTAGGCAGTTGCATGTCATACTCGCATAGAGTACAACCTCTTTCGTCACATCTGTATATACCATCGTCTACCGATTGATTACATTAGCTCATGTCCGGTGAGAAATGGCGTTTACCAATGATAGAGTGAACTTCTATCAAGAGCATCCTAGTATTGAAACGATTTGACTACCTAGATACCTAGGGAGTATTATCTACATCAACAGCCTTTCAGTTACTGAAGTGTGGACTCGAACCCACCCTTAGGTCCAATTACACTACGTCTTCCACCCGGGTGATATGGAGAAGGAAGGGATAAGGTATGAAGATGCTAAGACATGGCTATTAAGCGTTGGATTAGAGTGTGAGGCTCCCAGCTTGTGAGGGCCGCCACTTTATGATACCTTTATCTCCACGCAGATAGTGAAAGAGGGGAAGCCATATTGATAAGAATCGCCCTCCGCCCGAATCGGTCGGGAAGAGATTTCTTCCCCTTTCTGAGCGTTGAGTTGTTGTTGATATTAATTATGTGAATAGAACAAGGCGTTCAGCTACTTCAATTCTCCGTTACCGACTGGGTAACGTGGGTTCCTGATACGCGAACAGATCCACTACTGTGCGCACATCGCATGACCGTGTGTCGATGTCCTGCTCCCGTCCTACAAATCTGATTTCCTCTACCTGCCTAACTGTCGCTGGTATGTTCTAGGGATCTCCCGAGCATTACTCTCTTGTAACGGAGCTCATCATCGCAGCTTTATGAGACTTCTTGCAATCCTTTCTTCGCGGCGCCGTCATGAGTTTCGGCTTCGGAATCAGCGACTTTGAGTACGTTTTCAACCTCGTGCTACGAGTAAAGAATTTTCTCGGTGACGTTGCGGATGCTCCCAAAGCATGGAACGGCCTCAAGGCCGAAGCAGAGTGCCTGGCCATTTGTCTCAAGGTGATCAGATACAAGCAAAGTAGGCGTCTTCTCCGCGAGATCTCGGGGAGACAGCGTGACGATCTATTGGCCATTGTCAAAGGGTGCGAAATCAACATGGCGGAACTCATTGGCTTCGTGGCGCAGACTCAGAGTATTGCTGTGGCGGAATATGAGGAGGACAGTGGGCAGCTTAAGCCGCCAGGGCTTTCGTTGACTAGGTGGATAAAAAAACTTGCTACATTTGGGCAGAATCTGTGGACAAAGATGACTTTTGTTTGGCAAGAGAAGCAGCCGATGCGCGAGAAGCTTGCTATACCGACGCAGAGTTTGAATATCTATCTGGTAAGTTTGACTTATATCTCGCTCTCATACAATGCTCGACTGTCTGGCGGACCCGGAGGGACGTCCCTACCACCAACTTGGACAGAGGAATGGGGCGCGGTGGGCACAAAGGTGGCTTTCAAGGATGTCGACTTCTCGTCGAAGGACTTGATGAAGCCCGGTGTCGAAGATGGGATCGTCGATTACGCCTCGAAAAAAATCGCCGGCGGTGGAGAGAAGGGAAAAGGGAAGAAGCCCGATTCATCCGGAGGTGCGGTCAAGGTCCCCAAAAGACCACGTCGAAAGTCTTCATTTGGTCCAAGAGTGGGACGTACCGACTCGGACAGTATGTTCCTCGTTCGACGAAAGGATCAGCCTCATTCCATATCTCGTGTCACCTCTGGCGTTGAGATCGTCAAAGCAGACTACAACTTTGACAGTGACTCTGGTTCGAGCTCTGTTGGTCTTGTTGGGGGGTATCTCTCCCCCGGAGGCGGTGACGATGGAGCAAACTACGAGGTGCGATCACCACGACAGGACACATCCGAAGGACGTGGCCGGCACAGCGCCCCAAGGAATCACGGTACCCTCGAGGACTCGGATGAAGATTTCGAGGGCGAAAAAGCAGCGATGTGGGAGGCCGAAAGGCGAGGCTACATGATCGCAAGGGACAAGATCAAGAGAGACCGCAAGACTGCAATCAAGGAGATGGAAACAGCGGTCAAGGAAGAAGCCGAAGCATCGTCTCATCAGGGTCGGACAAGTCATCCCAGATCTACACCGGCTGGCCTGCCGGATGTCAGATCATACATGGAATTGCGATATCACCTTGTCATTGGCGTTGCTACTCCAGCAGCTGAAGCACTGAACAAGGCAGAAATTCGTAGTCGGACTTCATCTTACATCAGCAAGCCATCTCGACCAGAACGTGATCAAGAGTCTAAATTGAAGGAAAGTCTGGACGAGCCACGGCATCGGACTCCAGGCGGCCAGAACCTTTCCGACTCAGATATATCTTCTGCCTCTGACTCCGATTCTGAGCGTCCAATCAAGCCCCCACTCGGATCAGAATCGAGGATGAGAAGGGAGAAGGCCAAGACAGAACACACCAGATACAGGGCAAAGTTGTTCTCGATACCACGAACAGAATATGTATCGCAGACGCAGGTCTACGAAGGACGAACATCAACAACGGGTGATCATGGTCGCGAGCGTTTCCTCCGTCAACAGGAAAACTTCATCACCCGAAGAGAAGAGGATCTGGAACGGAGGGAAGCTATTCTGCAGCAACGCGAGATGGATGTGCTGGCGCGGGAGAGAGCTCTTCACCGTCGCGACCCCTCCACTGGACCTCGAAACCCGCCCTACGAATCTGAGTACGGAGACCCTTCGATCAGGATCACCCGAGCACAAGACCCAGTGGATCGAGAAAAGATGGATGGGCCGGCGCGGGAGAGAGCTCGTCACCGTCACGATCCCTCCACTGGACCTCGAAACACGCCCTATGAATCTGAATACGGAGGCCCTTCGATCGAGCTCGTCCGAGCACAACACCCAGCGGATCGAGAAGAGCGAAGGCATCATGACGGGGCGGACTTCATTCGTCCAGAGCGACACCGTCCAAGTCTTAGAAGAGCTGGGAGCTATGCTGGACCGTCGCACTCCAAACACTATTCTGAGTCGGATGAGGAGATCATAATTAGGCCACAAAGATCTAATGTTCGATCTAGTGAGCACGATATCAGGAGGAGGGATCCAAGGGGCTCAGACGATGATGATGATGGTCGTCAGTACCTCATTCTCCCGTGAGGAGGTGAGGTATTCTGGTCCACTCCTGTTACCAGATCTTCACACAATGGTCATCCGTGCGCGCCTGGTAAGGGAGGTCAGCTTTTCGATTTACGAAACGGAGTGTCGCAGCGTACTCTCAGCTGCAGCTGCGGTGAAAGAATTCGACATCGGATCCAGCAAGGCAGCAACCGGCTCGGTCTTGATCCTCTTTGGCTTGAAAAGGCATTGGTATCAGCTCAGGATGAAGGGTCCAGCATTTGTGTGTGATGTGTCCAGATTCGGCGCGGTGACTACAGGAGATGTCAAGTGCAAGTATACCTTGTCGGTCGCCTCAGCGTCTCATTAAGCCTCACGAATGTAGATGCCGATAGCGGAGACTTTTTCATGAATTCCGCCCCGCCCGCGTCACTTTACGGAGCCAAAACGATGCATATGAACTTTTCCCGGACGCTGCTTGTGCTGTAGATCGTGTCCTTGGGTCTCGACTACTCTTTATTATCGCTGAGCCTGGTATCTGATCATATGGACTACAGTAACTAGCCACACTTTGTTTTTGTCCGCGCGTCCCGCGCTTCATATCCTCCTCTCAACCCACCGCTTCTTCGCGCACAGCACCCGCAATGACAGACCCCTCAACCACCCCGTTAACACCATCCCTCTCCCTCCTCCACACGCTGCACCATCCCGGCAGCGGCTCTACGCGCTCATGGCAATCCGTCCCACACCCGGACTCCTCCATCCCGCTCCTAGCAACCGCATCCGCCGATAAAAGCGTGAACATCTACTCATTGAGAGATTTTTCCCTCGTGTCGACAATATCTGGTGGGCACAAGCGCAGCGTAAGAACCGTGGCGTGGAAATATTTCGGCCGCCCGAAGAAGAACGGCAGAAGGAATCCAGTCGTGCTGGGAACGGGTAGCTTCGACGCCAACGTCGGCATATGGGTTTGGAATGACGATCGGCGGCGCGCAGAACTCGGGCTTGAAGGCGAGAATTCCAGCGCCGCAATGTCTGAGGATGCCATCGAGACGGATATGAACGAGGACGCGGAGGAATGGCACTTCAGCACCCTCCTCACAGGTCCGGACAGCGAGATCAAATCCATTGACTTCAGCCCGCCGCACTACCCTGCGAATATTCTGGCAACGAGTTCGCGAGACAAGAGCGTTTGGATCTGGGAAGAGGTGGAGCCTGAGGAGTGGGAGACCATTGCCGTGTTGAGCGAGCATACCGGCGATGTGAAGTGTGTGGGATGGTGCACCGGCGCGAAGAGGAGGAAGGTCCAGAAACGGAGGAGGACGGCCACGGCGCAGCAAGGAAATGGGGATAGAGATGGGGATTCCGAGATGGGCAACGGGACTGATGCGCACGTTAACGGTCTGTTTTCACCGACGCAAAACGGGAGTGCAGAGGACGAGGAAGAGGAGATCGTAGGAGCGCGAGCCGTCCTCGCGTCTGGATCCTACGACGATACGATCCGTCTGTGGCGCGACGTGGAAGAAGAAGGCGATTGGATCTGTGTGGCCGTAATAGCTTCGCATACAGGCACGGTATGGGATCTGAAGTGGGAGGGCCACATCAACTACTCGCTGCTCAATATCTCTCGTGACGCAACGGCCGAAGAGGAGGATGCAATCGTCCGAGCCTTCGAGACAGAGTGGCAGCCACGTATCGTTTCCTGCTCCGACGACTTGACCGTCCGTATGTGGCGGAGAGAATTGAGTGTCGCGGAGAAAGAGAAACGGCGGCAGCAAAGGCAGACGGGATCATCAACCACATCTGCTGCGCCGATGGGATTTGCGTCGAGCAGAATACCGTCCGTGATACGACCCATGAGTGCGATGGAAAACTGGGTCGAGGACGCCATCCTCCCGCAGGCTCACGTGCGGAGCGTCTACGCGGTGGATTGGTCGAAACGGACAGGACTGGTAGTCAGCTGTGGTGGCGATGGGACGATTGCCGTCTACAGAGAAGTTCCGACGCCCGAATCCGCGACGGGGCAGGAAGGAGGAGATGTCGTTATGAATGGCACGGCTACTGAGTCGCCATCGGGAGCTCTATCCACCGAGAATGGGACGGCTGAAGAAAGCGAGCCCTACAAGCTGCATAAGTCGAAGTGGGAAATCGTGGCGCTGCTGGAAGGAGCGCACGATGAATACGAAATCAATCACGTCTGTTGGGCGGAGAGGAGAGACAACGATCGACGCTTTGATGGCGAGGAGATTCTTGTGTCTACAGGCGATGAAGGCGCCGTCAGGATATGGACGTTGCCCGAGGATTTGGTGAGGGATATGCAATGAATGATGTCTATACAGAAATGAGAACTAGTAACACACACGTTCAACCCGTTCTTGAGTCTCGAGTCTGCTGTAGAGCCTCGACACACAAGATGCTATCTTCCCTGATCCACCATGATCAGGTACATGTGCCGGGCACAGCATACCGTGCCATTATGAACGTTTTTGAGAATCCCACGCCAGCGCAGCTGATCGCAATGCCACTCCGTTTCGTTTTTGTCGAGCGTCCGCTCCGCCCAACCCCCCTCCCCTGTTCACTACCATCCACCAGGTCCGGCAGTAGCACCTCTTCACATTCACACCGTCGTAACCGTCGACCAATCAATCCCCCTCGACATGCAGTGTTTATATTTTTTAAATTCCCAAATTCCCCCAACAATATCCTCTCGGGCTCAGGTCAAACTAGCACCGGCTAGGGGCAAGTTCGAGACGAATTGTTACGACAAGACCTCCGGTTCGACTCCCGCCGCCAGCATCCGAATTAACCGATCCTCCTCGAGTTCCTCCCCCCTCCTCCTCGAAAACGACAAAAGGAAATAAGTGGTGGGATGATAATGAGGGGGGCAGAAATCACATAATGTCTGCATACTTGACAAGTCAAATCGGCGGTTTCAAACCGTGAGATTGGGAGTAGACCGGTGGTTGGCCACTACCGGATATAGCCCTTTCAAAGAAGAACAAAAGAAAACCTTACCCATAACCGCCTGTTCGAATGGTGGTTGTGGTAGAGTTTTTTTTTTGCTTCCCGTTTGCTTCGTCACTTGTGGTGTGTTAGCTTGGTGTAGGGTCATCCTAAGGTAGAAATTCACTTGTTGCTAAGAAGCGTTTAATGCGAGTTGAATAGATTGATGGCGCTGGTAACTTCGGTTCCAAGCTCATCCCTCAGCTAGATACGCCTCCTTCCTTAGTTGCTTCGCAGCTTTACGGGCCTGGTTCATGCTCCCCCCAAGTGACTCCAGTTGTCGAGTCCTTTCGGCTAGGGCATCTTCTGTCACGTCGTCCAAGATGAATCGTCCCATCTGGCCGCTCCTCCACCGTTGAACGAATTGCAGAGCCGAAGATTCAAAATCTGGTAGGCCACCCTTCTTCAAACGGCCCTGTCTCCGCGCAAGACCTTCCAGTACAGCGAAGATATCGTTAGTTGGTTCCGAGAACAAATTGTACAGTTTGGGATCCCGAAGGTTCAGGTGATACAGAAGGTAATCCGCGATGGTTGTAGGCGGGATGATGGTGTCTTTGACACTTCCGCACAGGGCGAGCTTGAGCATACTCTCCGCATCAGGAACATACGGAACGAACACGCCGGGGGTATCGAGCATGTAGACGGCTTCCCGACCGTCCTCGGCCTCTATGATCTTGACGTCGCTCCCAATCTTCCTCGTCACACCAGGCTGGTCGCCTGTCCTTGCGGCCTTCTTTTTCCCCAGGCTCACGTTGCGCAGCGCGTTCAAAAGAGACGACTTGCCCACGTTGGGCATACCCACGACCATGAGACGAGTACCGAACAAAGAAGTCGATGAGTTGGCGTGAGCGCGTGCAAAATCGAGGACTTTGTTGATCGTTCCTCGCGCCTTGATGTCTGTGAAAAAGGATATCGACGGGGCGTCCCATTTCTGGATAACCCTCTCCCTCTGCACACGTGTGTCAGCATTGTAGGACCAAAGCCTCTTGCTAGACCTCTCTCCGCACCTGTCTGTCCTCGTTCGTGAGATTGCTCCCTAGGTCTTGCTTGGTGTAGACGATCAACCGTGGGCGCTCGCCGAGATTCGCTTCGAACATGGGATTGCGGGATACGACAGGTGTACGGTAGTCGCGACACTCGATTACAAGGTCGATCTGTGACACCATGGATTTCATTTTCGACAGCCCCGCGGCATGATGCCCTAGGTAGTAGGATCGAGGAATGGACCCCAGGTGCGGATACACCTGGCGCGGGACGAACGCGCCCATCGTAGGTTACGTATGTCGGAGCTCGAGTTTGCGGGTGGCTGAGCCATTGTGCTCACTTGATCTCCTCGATGTACAGACGTAAGAGCATCAGGACGGTGAAGGGGAATAGAACAGGGCGTTGAGGTCAATTTCGACGGTACGGACTACGTCGAAGTGGACGCAGCCAGGACCGGATACGGTGGAGTAGAAAGGCAATTAATTTCATCTTCATTTCCCGCGAGCCTGACTCTTCTTCTTCTCAGACAGATACACATGTTGATCAAGGCCGGAATTGCTCTTCTCTTCCCAGCGACCGTGCTCGGCGGTATAAAGTCGTTCGTACTTCTCTACCGGACGCGCTTCTGGCATTAGATGGGAAACCTTCGCCTGAGATCACGACGCTCCACGCATGGCTGACTGACTACAAAGATTTCTCTATCATCGGGCATGCAGGCTGCACTGCCTTGCTACTAGCTGCACTATGCGTCGTCACTGCCATGGTGGCTCCTGGTCCGAATTGCCCATCCACGTAGGCAGTGCGTCATGGGGCATGTAGCTCGCGCGCCCTCTCTTTCCCAGCGCATTAAGCACAGGGACTACCTCCTGCAGATTTCGAGCGTGCAGGCTGAAGGTACATTCCAAGCGGCAACAGGACAAACCGTGCAACTACCTTTTCACCGCAACAGTTGCTTCATCGAGCCTGAGACTTTCGACTGCGTATAATTGGTGGCTATGACTTCCACAACCCAGTTGTCAATCGCAGGCGCATGGCCAGTGAGCAGTCATAACACATTGCAACAGACTTGCAGACATTTTGTCCACCCGCGGACCACAAGACCGAATCTAGCAAAGGAGGCACCGAAGGAATCACAGTGTTGCCGGACCTCATGCTAGCAGGCACGACAGATGTGCTTCTGATCATGGTCAGGCGGCAGCTCCTCTCGCTTGTCATCTCTCGGCAACAGGCTGTGCGAGGTGGAAGTTGCGTCGGACACGCTATCTGTTGTTGGCATCAATGAACCGAAGCTCATCCTTACGAGCAATCCTTACCTGGATACCGAAGAGCGTCCGAGTGTAGCTCGGTAACAGGACCGCCCAAGTGGTAATGACGGTGCGGTGCTTATTGTCACACTTCGTCAAGAAAAGGGATCCTGGAGTTACAACTCGCGGCTACTGCGACTTTGCCCAAAGTCCGTAGGCCATTCAACGGTATGACCTCGCCTCTCGAATGATGATGCATCGTAACCTGCGCCAGAGAGCTATGAAATGGAAGCTGAAATGTGGCGGATACTGTTAGCGATGTTATCGACATGTTGATTTCGCAACATGCTCCGCCCTGCAAGGCTGGAGGGGAGCTATTTGAGGGGGGAATCCCGCATCGAGATATGCTCAGGAGCTTGACCAGCGCGCTTAGGAAGCTATAAGACAATATGACTGGCTACGGAAGCCACCCGGAGTTGCAAATGCATCAAATGCTGCTATTCTTCCTCGCAACCAGTCCGCTTCGCCAGCAGTATCCCGCAGCCGTTTCAGAGACGACGTCCCACGAGCAGCGGGCTGGAAATAAATCGGCAAGTACCCGGGGAGTGGTAACCACGTGTGACGTGCCCCGGTAATTGGATAGCAAGCATACCTGATGTTGCACAGGATGTACAACCTATGGCATGCCCGTTGCTTCGAGAACTTGACCAGGCCACACAGACGGCAGCGGTCGTTACACAGGGAAGCAAAGAGGACACCGGCCTGGAAAAGGTGGTGTCTCATGCGCGGTGCAAACATGTCGCACCTTAGAGTGTCCAGGAGTACCAGGCTCGCTTGACCTGTGGTGCTGTCCATTTGCGTATTGCCCGAAGGCCAAAGCCGGGATAGATTTGCCCGAAACAGGAACAATCCAAGATGGCGAATTTCCGGAGCCGCGGGGTTGGCGGCGGCCAATCACGACGCGGCCCGCGAATCAAATCGTTATCGTGGTATCGGCGATGGGCTAAACCTATTCGGGCAAGGCTGTCCGTGCAGCCAACCGCAGAACTGCGCATTTCGACGACGACTTGCTCTCTGTATCTGCGATCGAGGTCCAGTCAAGCACGTTGGATACTCCCTCCACTGGCCGATTCGCCGGCTGATCCTGCTACTTGCGTCTGGCATGCTGCGCGGAATCAAGCAGCTTGCCCGAGGAGCCCTGTCACGAACCGCTGCGATCACCCCTCGACAGCGCTTTCGGTCGGTACAGGTCAAGCCGTACTGTCTCGGCTGAATGGCCAGAGGAGAGGGCTCTTCTCGACCGTGTCTACCGAGAGCTTCTCCTTCTCCGACCCTCCCATAGGCTGTGGGTTTTGCAGTTGCGTCTAAGATGGACCCTCTTTGCTCTACACCCTTTTGAGCTCACTTCTCCCTCGAACAAACATCATACGTCTCTCGACTTCCCATTCACCGCAATCGTCGGGGTTCCATTCTTTATAACTCCCGTCGTCTCCCCTGCAACCTTGTTATACAATCAGATCCTGTCTTACCGCTATCCTAGACATTCTTAGCGTCTGGGTGGTGTGACTTGACCGATTGTCCTTGTTCTGCTGGCATTTTGTCCTATTCGGGAGGTCTTCAAACTCCGCAATCATATTTATACCCTCAGCCGCTTCGCTGTGCCTTACATTGATTGTCGAGGGCGCTTCTTGGCTTCATGTTCTTTTGGTGACATACGTCAGCGGCTATTTTCAGTTGTTGCTGTCAGTGCTGAGGAACAGTGTCACAGCTTCACACTTGAAACAGTCAAGGCCTTGCTGCATACGTCTGTAAGAGACCGGTCTGAGCTCGCCCGCCGCTGTATATAAGCTCGCAAGATCCCGACGCGCCGACAACCTTTTACCCTGAGTTCTCAGAGATGGCTTCGTTTCTTGATGAGCGGACCCTTCTCTATGCAGGGCTCGCTGTATGTGTCACCGTCATCACATATCTCAGTCTCAGTGCACGTCAGAAAGAAGTCGTCTTCAGCCGGTTGATACTGCGAGGTCGCCGATCCTCAAGTGCAGATACTCCTCCTCGATCACTCTCGCCAGAAAAGGTCCCCGCCAACTCTCAACCCAAGTCATCCGAATATGTTAGCACTTTCCCGCCCCTAAGCAGAGAAAACCTCCCAGAAGCAGCTGCCGAGCTACCAGAAGATCGGCGCAAGGTGTTGACGACTTCCACCCTGGATGAGAAGACGTGGACTAAGTCCATTCTCGGATTTGAAGACGACTTCCGCAAGGCTGACCCCGAAAAGTACATCTACACCGGCTACAAAGTTAAGGAGATCCGCGCCTTAGGAGATTTCCCCAACTATTCTGCCCTGAGCGGTACACCACTTCCACGAGCCTATCCTGAGCATGACATCAACAAGGCCTTGCCACGGCCGTATCGACCATTCCGCTGGGCTTACCATCAGACCATGTGTGAGTACCAAAGGTTGAATTCTGCATGTTGCTTCGACTAATCAACCCCGGACAGCACTGACCAAGCTGGAGCCCGACTGGTGGCTTGAGTTGGAAAACACCTATGTCGCTCGGATCAGTCAACGCAAAAAGCTGTACGCCGAACACGGCGAATCTGTTCTTCAATGGCTCCCCGGTTCAGAGCTAGCGTGCAAAGAGTTGATGGAGATGTCGCTTCAATTCCTGTGCGCCCGCTATCCTCAATACTTTACACTCCACGCCGACAAGAAGACCTTCGAGAACCGAATTCTCGGCACAAAGCAAGACGTCTCGGCCAAACATCCCTTACTCGTCTTGTTGGACAATGTTCCCGAAGACTTTGCAATCACGCTGCGGAATCCGGAAACTGGGTACTATCATTTCCGCGCAGGGATGATCTGCTCGGCCCTAGGCTGGAACGTAGGCACCAAGATCGGGATGCAGCTGCACCAAATCCATGCCCCCATTCCCGACTATAAGGAGAAGATGCAGTTCAGCATGGACCGGTATGTGCATCGTCACGAAACATATGAAGGCGCGGGGTGAGAGATTGCTAACTTGGTGCTATAGCTTCTTCAGCAAAATGCCGGCTTCCAAACCCATCCAGCGAGGCTCTTGGGGCCTCGAAGTCGACCAGCCATTGTACATGCCTCCCGGCGACCCGCACGAGAAGTACCGGGACTTCCAATCACCCGACCTCGACCTCTCGCGCATCCACCTGCGCGTCGACTGGCAAACCCTGCGCCGCCTTCCGCTCTCGGGCGGCATCGTGTTCAATTTCAAAGCGCTATTCACGCCTGTCACCGAGTTCCGCGACGAGCCGTACATCCCGAGCCTCGTGCTGAAACTCCTCAGGGAAGGCAAAGAGAATCTCATGAAATACAAGAATACCTGGCACGTGGAGCATGTGGTCCTCCCAGCCATGGAGGAGTATGAACGCGAGCAGATCTCAAAGGGCATGGTGGAGAAGGACTGGCCGTGCCACACTTTGGACGAGAGCCCCTGGTTTCCAGGCTGGAAGGAGAAATGGGTCAGGCAACAAGGTTTTGCGCCCCGAGAATGAGCCTGTTCCACCGGTTTCTTACGGAGCAGCGAGGGAGGGTGGAAACCCCATGGTCGTTCGTTGGTAGAAGCACAAATGGCCCCAGCGCTGGGGAGGGTGTGAGAAGAGGAACTTCTTGCCCGAATGGTACCCCGCGGGGCCATGAAAAACGCCGATAATAGCTGGTGGATCAGAGCCATCTCATCGCATCGCATCGCATTGGATTAGATCACACATCACAATACGCATCACATACAGCTACCACACGCCCTTCATAAAACCTATAAAGGACAGCTCGTGTCCCTTCCCAAACGAGGCGGCCACACATCTTGCGCCGCTACTAGTTCAGCTTCAGATTCATGTCTGCCGCGAGCCGAGGAGGGATCGAAGATGGCAGATTGTGGCTGTAGGCTGTAGGCTGCAGGCTGCGACTGTAGTCCGTGCTCATGGCTCGACGTTGATCAACATTCAGCTCGTAACCCTCTATTTAGGGTCGCCTCGTACGTACCCATACAAGGCCTGTCACGCATATCTGCCTGCCTCTTGTCTAAATTCTTCAATTCCATCGCCCATCGCCCATCGCCCGTCGCGAGCCCGGACCACTCATAGTTACTCCTACTTGTCTTTCCCTACGAAGTTCCTCGGAGACGATATAATTGGGTCGGAACGGTCTGTTTACTTTTTATTGCGCATGGCGCGCACACGTTGTCGGCGCAGGCTGATTCTAAGGTCCTAGATGGCCTTACGACTAAGTGGCGGGCGGCTTGTGACTTCAGCTCGAAGATAAAGATCTAAGATCTGCATCAACAACGTCACTCAACGTGCCTCGACTGGTGCGACTGCGCCTGTGTCTGCGCAGCGGATTGCAGATTGCATGTGATAATCTGTTGAGGGGGGACGGGGACCCTGATCTTGACGCTGCGAGGCTGCCTGCCCTGACGCAAGCACGCAAGTCAACTACTCGAGACTCAACTCAGCTCAACAAATATATCTGCGTATCTACTTCTACACCATAATCCGCGGCACATAGAACGTTCGTCTATATCTACGGGCTGTCGTATGTGCGTTACGAGGAGAGGTGCATGGAACAGCACAACACTTGACACTCAGACTTCACAAGTTGATTCTCACAGCTCGACAATCGGCTCGGGATCAACAAACTTAGGGTAGTCGATTCGTCTTTGACAACACGGAGCGCGCCCCTGGCTTTGTATCTAATCTGGATCTCTGGTTTGATCTCTGTCCGGCGTGATTGACGGCAGCAGCCATATCCATCGTTCCTCTATCAGTTCGATCGCCCCAGTCTATCCAACCAAAGAATTCATCGGTCGGTCGGTCCGTCGGTCGATTGATTGAATATTCAATACTCAATTATGGACTCCCTCCTCGACTTCCCCGCGCAATATGGCATCAAAGTCTCGGATATGGTGCACTTTCGGTCCGGAGACCCGGCATCCTCGAATTCAGACTATCCGTGCGAGGATGTCACCGCCGGAGCCGGCATGCTTCTCGTGGGCAAGATCATCGACGCATTGCAGCACTGGGAGGCACACGGGATCTACGCCGAGGAGGATATCGCCAAAGTGGGTGCCCTCGTGACGAGCAATGTGAAGACCGTCCATTCTGCGCAAGTGCAAGATGAGATTGAAAGAGTCATCGGTGCGGCCTCTGAGGTCTCCCCGTCTGCGTGGGATGTTCCTCGCTTGGCAGTGGAATTGCTGCTTAAGGGATTACTTGACACGGACGTCGCGCGGGATAGCGTCGTGCATGTGAACTCGAACGAGCCGGTGGTCATGGTGAATTTTGACGTAGACATGGCCAGGCCGATGGACTCCCAAAAGAGAGACATGTTGAACTATGTCGTGGATATTGCGATGACAGACTTGAGGAGCAGGTGGAATGTTTGGCCTGTAAGGGTTTATGGGGGCTACTGTTTACCGACGTCGAAGCCAGGATATGGTCAAGGAGCAGAAGATGGGGTCTCTGTCCCCGGATTCTCGATCACATTGCTAAACGTTGTGAATACGGATATTGGGGGACCGAGCATGCCGGAGTTGTTAGATGCGCCGTGTGATGCGACCGAATGGAATCGGGTCATCAGGAAGGAAGTCTGGCGGGAACGAGAGTTGGTGAGCCGAGAAGATGATGTGTTTGTTTTCGACCGGCCAGCCCGCGCGGCTCCGGACGCGGACAACGCATCTGAACACTCATTGGAGAGTCAAGACCATGACGACGAGTCTGTTGGATCGGATGCTCCGAGAATGGCAGCCTTGGACAGTCCTCCGCAGATGGTTGCCCCTTCGCCGGATCAGGAGCTTGAATTGGCCGAGGTCATCCGAGATGGTGAGGATGATCACCAGGGAGTACCGACAATTGGAGACTCTCCAGGACACGGGGATCAACCCGCAGCACCACATGATAATCCAGTCTCAGACGATGGCGACACCGAAGCCGAAACTCAGGAACAACTTGCTCCGCAGGACATCCCATTGCCAGAGCGACGCATTGAGCATCCAACGTGGGATCGGCACGACGACAGCACATCGTTACTTGACTTGATCAAGGCTCAAGCATCGATGATCGCGCCGTTTGATACAGAGACTGCAGGCCATGGAGTCGCCGATGTGGAAGGGAATGTAGCCGAGTCAAGCGCAAAGGTCGATGAGGCCGAGGTGAAATCCGCAAAGGACGAGTCCGACAGCAGCCCTGAAGTGGCCGAGCCTGAAGCTGCCGAAGCACGATGGAAGCAAGAAGACTCTCCCAGCGACGAGGACTATGTGCTTGTTTGAGATCGTCGCATCGCCCATTGGGTCCCCACGAGAAATATTGCGAATAGCCCTTTTCCATTCATACGCACCATTCAATCGCTGTATGATCTGCTCCTTCTTCGGCTTCGACTCCGGCTCCTACTCTCGCTCCTACTCCTGCTACTCCTCAACGACCTGGGGCTCTCCCCATTTTCGCTGGCAGTCCCATGCGCCCTCACATCTTCCATCAGATCATCTTGATCACCATTCTCTTTCTCTTCCTCTTCCTCATCCATGGCATCCAACTCTGCCTGCAGCGGACTGACTCTCTCTTCCAGCTGGTCTAGATCTTCCAGCACCTGTCTAGCTGGCAGTTTCCACAAAGTCGTTCCGCAAACTCTGTCCTTGGTGAGTAGATTATCCACAAACTCGTCCATGTGAATCAGGATATATTCCTCTTTTCTCCGCTGTCTCAACTTCCTCGAGTCCTCGAGAAACGGTTCCAGAGTCTTGTATACATCGGCCGGGTTGAACGTGAGGCGCACGTAGAAAGCAGCCAGAGCGCGAAGGTATTTCCACTCTTCACCCCCATATTGCAGATATTCCAGGACGATTTCTCGATCGGGCACCAACGTGAGTAGCTTGAATGCCAGGCAGATGAAGGGCGTGGGTTTCATGGCGACACCGTATGTGCCGCCTATGTATGTGAGCTCTACTGCTCGATCGCAGAGAGTAGCTGCGTTGAGGCCGAAGCATTGTTCTTTCCAGTACAGGGAGTCTGTTATGCGGTCGCGCATGGCGGTTTCAAGGAGGAGGGCCGGGTTTTGGCCCCGGATGAGAGGACCGCTGTACCCGCGGTTATCGAGCGTGTTGGAGGCATCAGCACGGTGTGTCATTTTGAGTAGTTCTATGGTAGAGTGAGTGATCAGAACGAGTTGTGCCTGGAACAATTCTATCTCGCTGCCTTGATTTCCCGAAGATATTCCGCAGGCCAAGTCAACGACGTCATGGCAAGGCAAGGCTGGTTGTCCCGAGCGACGAGGCTGTCAACACAGAAGCTCAACTACCAGAGGGACGGCATCGTGCATATGCGACCCCCATCCCTGGGTGCATTGAAAGAGTACCCCGAACCTAATTTACCCTGTACAACCAAGAAAATCAAGACCAGACACAACCCAAGGAAGTGCCACAAGGTTGCCCTCGCTGTGTGCAAAGAAGGTTCAGGAGACTTAAGGTCCTCCGCAAGCAAACGGAGAGGAGCAGGTGGCCCTCTCGCCGCCATGGTCCTTTTAACTTCGTCGACCGTGTCCGCCATCATCTCGGGAGGAGTTGTTTGCTTATTCACGTTCCTGCTGTTTCTATCCGGGTACGTGCTACAACAGCAATCAGTCCGGTCGATTCAGGAAGCCATCCGAAGACCGCCCGAACCACAGCCCGTGCCAACTTTACCGCCTCAATTTCGACAACCCGAAAACGAGACGGTCGGGGTCGTACTCGAACAGCCTCAAGAGGAGGTGGAATCCGTGGTTGGAAGTCGAGGCCCCTGGACGGACTCTATGCAAGCACGAGTGGTGGAGGAGCAGAACCCGAGGAAGGACTCACCACCTCAACGACTTGCATACGTATTCGCCCTTGAGGAGCCGTCGCATCTCTGTTCGGCACTTTCCTTCGCCAAACAGCAACGGTCAGCAAGTCGACTGCCACAGGAGCCGTCGATCGTCCTCCTGTATCCGTCAACGTGGGAGTCGGAATCGTCCACGCTGTTCACCTCAGCACTGAGTTTTATGCGGGACGTCCAAGAGCTCTACGACATCGTCTATCATCCCGTGCAGATACGTGATGCTTGGAACACTCGGGCCCTGCTCCTTGGTGAGCTTCAGTGGGGTAGGTGGGACTATGACCAGGCACTATACTTGCGCTCCCC
Organism: Phialophora chinensis; assembly: GCA_016109575.1. NCBI lineage: Eukaryota > Fungi > Ascomycota > Eurotiomycetes > Chaetothyriales > Herpotrichiellaceae > Phialophora > Phialophora chinensis. The sequence goes on along the minus strand of JADWPU010000003.1, from coordinate 2,726,234 downwards.
AGGGATGGCTCTTGACATCGATGCTCTGGATACCTCACTGGCATTTTCGGATACAAAACAGTCATGGGCGCCGTTGAACCCCTCGTCCGGAGACAATCCTGAGGTTCTGCTCAGAACATCTCGCGGTCTGCAGAGTCCGAGGGGCGCAACAAGAAAGCTGGTTCTCTCAACAAATCGGCAGAAGTCACGGATTGACGAGGACGGGGAAAGAGCGGAGTTGCCGGGAAGAGATTCTGCATATGTGTTGTTCGACGACCAGCAATCCGATGACGAAGGCCAGCCCAAGTGGTACAGCGACTTAAAGCACGAGTTCGACAAGGGCAGGAGAACAGTTTGCGAGGGTAGTGGCTTGTTGGATGACACTCTGCTAGCGGCGTCAAAGAACGGACCCTAGATGCTCACTTTTTCCTGATCCAATAGCCGGCTGGCATAGTCCAGGAAGAGGAAAGGGTATGCGCGGCATATCAATGAGCTACGAATACACAGACAGATGATGTACCTCTTTCATGCACGCCACACTTGTCAACTACGGGTTCAGAAGTTGCCTCTCTGTCCACGCCAGTACCTCGCCAGGCAAGGCTCTACATTCGTACAACGAAGAAACACGAGTATTGGAGATACTATGTCGATGTCGATAATGCAGGAAAAGTCGTCGTGTGTCATGTCATGTCGGTATGCCATGTGGCCCTTTCCTGTGGGAATGGAGCATGGGCGACTCAGAAGGCGAGGTTGGAGGTTTCGGCCTGGCCTCCAAGCCCCCAGATTGACAGGACATGCCATCTGAACGAAATCTTGCGGCACATTTGTTTGCTTGTTGCCATTTTGATAACCTTCAGTTGCCATGGCAGTTGATACTGTGTAGTGTCCTTCAGCAAAGATGACGGGGATAGAACCGTGGATTCACAGCCTTCTCCACAACGTCTTCTGCTGTCCTCCCGGGTAGAGGACAAATGGGAAGAAATAATGAGATACGACTTCAAGTCGAACCCCTTAGGCAAGGAGGCGTTTCGAGGCCTTAGGATATCAATGCTTCTTGCAGTGAGGGGCGCCTCAACATTGCTCATCAGTCTGCCCATCCTTTCCTTGGTCGACCGTCCAGAAAGCGATCGGTATCTCAACGAGGGTGTCCATCTTCACCTCTACTTTTGGTGATCTTTCTTGAGAAATGAGATCCTCACAGCCAACCATCCCTGAGCCAACCACGTCACATAATACCACGCTACCGCAGTAGCTATCACCATACCGATTTCCGACCAATTCAATCCCAGAGCACCGCCACGCAGGCTTGTCGTAGCCTTGACATTGCATTGAGCTAGGTTGTTCTCGTACAGAATTCGTGCCTCTTTCTTGCAGATCTCATGCTGGACGGCTTTTTTCACCCGAGCGTATTGCATGTATGGGACGAGAAGGCCGCAGAATGAGATGATGGAAAGGATCTGGATGATTATGTGGATGGAAGTGGGCGAAAGCCATTGCTGGTAGGGCTTGGATCTGACTGGTGGTTTGGATTCAAGCTCGGCAGAGGAGGGTTCACCAATCTGGACAGTGTCAGTCAATCGGGGCCGACAATGAACCTGATGCATCGCAGTACCAAGAGCGCTTCCGCTGGAGCTTCCATTGGCACGATTGTGATTGTTCGACTTTGACAGCCTTCGGTCTGCAGTTCAAAGGCTGCTTTTATCGAACCCTCAAAGGTTGTATATTTGGTGCTCAGATGTTGGTGTTGCAGTTCAGCTGGTGCTTGACGCTCGTCTACTCCAGTGTCAGTGATAGAAGTGGTAACGCGCACACAGTCGTCGTGGGCTGTGACTGAAAGAAGAATGTTCATTGAAAACGAGGGCCAGCATTCGTTATAAGCAATAAAGGATAGCAAAGGTCCCCAGACGATATGTAGCACAGACGAGACGTTGAAATTGTTGTTCTTCAAATGCGCCTGCCCTATCATCGACTATCGTCATGCCAGTTGTGCTTGAGGTTGGGCGCATCTTCAAAAACCACGTTTTCATTCGAGCATCTCTTGCTCGAGAGTAGCCCCTAGTTGGGCCCAGCATCATCTGGCTCATCAATCCCCACGGATGATTTTCAAAACTCAATGATAAGGCTACCCGTAGCAGTTCATCGTTGTCAGTGTCAGCGAATGCAAATCCAGGGACAGGTCGAAACTTTGGAGTTCAAGCTCCCCTTATTGTGCGAAGTGTTGCATTGCACAATCAGATCTACGTTGCCGATGTTCTCTCTTACGGACGCAAAACCCTGAAGAAGTAGTCGACATGGAATTCAATCTTCGCTGCCGAGTTATACACAATTGGTCGCAATGTTTCCAAATCATGATTCGCTAGTTACGGCCGAGGAGCTGCTGGGCCCTCAACAGGCCAGCCGAGGAGGCCACCGAGGAGCTTCCAAATACCTCCAAGCCCTGGAGAGCCGCGATACGCCGCAACCAACTGCCCGAAGCAATTCTCTCCCCGGTGAACAAACCCTGTTTGGCTAAGAGCTTTCAGTGGAGGAATGGTTGATTGGGAAGCTGACTAACCTCCCGAACGCCCGTCGACAACATGGCTAAAGGGTTTCTCGGTTTCTTTGCTGAGTCACGGGCGGGAGCTCCAGGCGCTAGCAGTTGATTTGGCAGGCCACGATGACAGTTTCTGAAGGGAGCTCCGCAATGCGTTTCTGCGTATTACTTCAAAGCTCCTCGGCACGGCGGCGCCAACTATTCCTGTCCCTGCATGACGTTACGATTTCTAACTGTCATGCTATTGAGCTCTCTCGCCCAGAGACCTGGGAGGGCTAGACTGACGCGAGCGACTTTGTAATGCAAGCCACTCTTGATAGCGAAGACGTATACGAGGGTCTCAGGTAGGAGCACTGAGGAGAAAAGTATATCATGCGCCGTCTCGTCGCGCAAGCCCAGAGACTCCTCCATCTTCGACAGCACAACTTCAGTACTCCAATAACAGTAGTACAGACAGGGCGGATACTTCTTCTCGTACACCGTAATCGCATCCCACCTCGAACACCGCGCTCCTCCAAACCCTTCACCATGTCGGTCTCAACAACTGCCAAATCTCTCATCCCCAGCGACCCGGCCAAGGTCATGGTCATCCGCGACATCACCCCCAACATCACCACTCTCAGCGTCCCCTTTCTGCGATTCGGGCACATCAAGGTCGGCGGTCGTGGTACCCTGGTCAAGCTCCAGACTGGCAACGTAGCTGTCTTCTCCCCCGTTGCCTTTACTCCCGACGTCCAGGCCAAGGTCAAGTCACTGGGACCTGTCAAGTACATTGTCGCGCCCGATATCGAACACCACATCTTCATCTCTACATGGGCCAAAGAGTACCCCGAGGCAGAGGTCATTGGCATGGAAGGTCTGCCAGAGAAGAGAGAGAACGACCCGGCCACAAAGGGCACGAAGTTCGCACACGTCTTCTCCGCGAAGAACAAGCTCGACCTCAAGATCAGCCCGGAATTCGACGCCGAGTTCTCATACGAATACTTCCACTCTCACGTCAACAAGGAGCTCGTCTTCCTGCACAAGCCGAGCAGGACGATGATCGAGGCTGATTTGATCTTCAACCTCCCAGCCACTGAACAATACTCCAAGACCGGCCTGGATGCCAGATCCGGTATCCTCACCAAGATTTTCGGAGGCATTATGAACACCCGGGGCGATGCAACCTGGCACAAGCGCTTCCTGTGGTACGCGGCTGGCGGCAAAGACAGGAAAGGCTTCGCCGAGTCGGCCAGGAGAATCAAGGCGTGGGACTATGACAGAGTCATTCCCTGCCACGGCGATGTGATTGAGACTGGTGGCAAGGCTACTATCGACAAAATAACGAGCTGGTTCACGGAAAGCAAGCTTTGAACAGGAGAGGTCCTGTGAGGTGTTCTTTTAGTTGTTTGCACATTTTGTAGCGTAGAGATACCAGAGATACCAGAGATACCAGAATACGGAGTAGTTGTTTGTTGATAGATTCTAATGGTGCGAAAAAACATCCATCCAATCTCGCTCGTTCTACTCCAGTGTCATCTTTCGCTGGCTTGGCTGGCCGTGTCGTTTTTACATCCATCGGCCATTTCTCTCACACACCTCTGCACTCACCTGGCCGTGCCTTCGCACTGGGCCTTGACCTTGCCCTGCTTCATTACGCGCAGCTACACAAAACGCAGTCAGATAACTGACACATTCGCAGTCGTTGCAAGATGATGTTTAGCGTTCTGCTCCAAAGTTCACTTGCCGGATGACTGCGTAAGAGGCCAGCCATGCTGTTGGGAGCAATACGACATGTGGGGGACCATTTCCAATCTCGTAGACACAGACATATCCTCGTCTTGTCGATAACGGGGCCCCATTCGACTCAACAGACCACGCAGCACGATGTGCCACTCCTGTTTGCCGTTCTCGCCGCGCGTGCTTTGCGGCATCACGCCCACCCACGATATTTGAGTTTTTCGCAAGTACTTCGCCAATGCGTCACTCACGCTTGTGTCGTAGGTTTTGGTGATGGACGCCTCGATGTTGGCGGACAGAGCTTGCAAAGCAGCGGGGGAGCTCCTCATACCGCTCATGAGATCAGTCAGCGACAGGCTGACCCTTGCATATTGGCGGGCATCCTCTTGGTCTGTTTTGCTGAAGCCGTTGATCTTGCCATGGAGGCTGTCGAGAAGTTCATATATAGTCAGAGGATCTTTGCTTTTCTTGCCCCGCTTGATAGTTAAAAGGAGCATCGGGACCCAGCTCGGCCTCGGGTCAAGGACCAGAGCGGCTGCGAAGCACGTCTTGACACTGGTCTCATCTAGGTCTGCCACCAGTCTTGCCTCCGCATATGCTTCCAGATGGTACAACAGCGCTACTAGTAGTGGGTTGTCGGCTGCCTTGCTGCAGCTTTCGAGTGCTCCGTTGTTCGAAGTGCATTCGCAGGCACCCGGCTCAGGTCGTCGTGGCATATTCCTCAATTCGGCCGTGCTGTTGGCCCATTGAGCTTCCAGGTCTCTGAGAAGCGTTTATAGAGCAGAGCAAAGTAGACCAGACAGCTCGTTTATATACTCTGATTCCACAGCTCTAGGCCGTGTGAGGGCATCGTGCACTCGCAAGCTTGTGCTCACCTTGATTACGCTGATTCCATGGACGTGGATATCGAAACTACCCGAAGATGGAGTTGCATGTACAGTTACTCGCTAGTCCAATAACTTGTAGGTTGTTCTTTTGACATCGATGGCCTCTTCCTGAGCCTCGAACTCGGCCGAGGACGGCTTTTCTGTTCATAAGCTTGTCGCGAGGGATGTATTTGAAAGTTGTACTCACCATCCCTCGTATCAGCAATCATGCAGTCAAACTCGACTGACGGGATAACGAGAAGCTCAGAATTGTGTTCAGCAATGGATAATCGAGGCCGCATATGCGCTTAACTACACCGCTTGCGCAAACATGTGGGTGTGAGGGAGTCTGGGTCGCAAAGCACCCCGGCCAGTTCCCATCTCATATCTTGATACTCGGTACCTCCACTCCCACACCATTTATCAGCCGACGGAGTACGGGATAGCGCCCATTGAAACGTGACACAGAAGTGCAAAACAAGATGGGACCATCCGGGGCGCGGGAAACCTGGAGAGGGTGGAAGAAGTAAGAGCAGGGTGAGTCGCGTGCGAGTAGCTTCTAGAAGCGACACAGTCGGGGAAATCCCCAAATGAGGCCGTGATGTGCGGGAAGTACTTTCCATTGCTTGCGCCGCTTCAGACGCGTTTCACGGTGGTACTTTAGGAAACGTAAAACATCAATCAATGCCATGTAGTTGAAACACCGAAGGTGAGCAGCGATTTGAAGTACACAGTGCGTCTTTTTCTCGTCGATGACTCGTGGGTTTTGCTCCTCTCCTTAGTTACTCATAAACCACCCGTACTTTACTAGGGACCTCGCTATCCGAACTTGAAATACTGCACAGTCTCTGAGATTCATATCTCAGATTCATAAACACCGCACCATGGCCGCTCCTACACCTCAAGAACGTTTCACCCAGGCCTCCAAGCATGCCTCCCTCATCCGTGCCCTGCTCGCTCACCCTTCCATGCGCCTCACGCCCGGAGGCCTGCCCGATCGTTCAAATATCCCTCCCACGCTCTACAACGTCACCGACTTCGAACTCAACACTTACAAAACCTATCTACTTCCCATATTGCCCCCTGACGCCGACAAAAACTCCAAGGCGCTGGCGATCGCAAAAGTAGACGATGTGAAAGAGAATGCAAGCTTGATCAGCGATGATAAGTATCCACGTATGACTGTCGGCGGGTTCAACGAGAAATGGAGGGATGCCGCTGGCAGGACCATGCTGATTACAAGTATCATTCTGGAGGCGAGGAAGCAGGTCATGTTTGGTGGGGCTTTTGACTTTGGGGAGGAGGTCAAGCAGGCGGCGAGGGCGTTGCAAGGTTGAGCTACCTCTTGAAGATACGAGAGAACAGGTTAATTCAGAGAGCGGGTGACACTGTTACAAAGTCTACTCGGAACATAGACGTGTAAAAGATTGGGGTTCTTTCCCCCAGGCACCTCTATCATGTTCCAGTGAGTCGTGCTCGAGTAGAGCGAAGAAGGCACAAGGAGGTTCATGGGCTCGGGTTACTACATATGTAGGCTACTCAAGCTTCATGGCACATTCGGTTCTGCTTGCAACAGTTGATGTCTCCTTGTGTGCCGTTCTGGGGGCTGTCACGACGTTGAGCCTGCCGAAGGATTGGCATGTCTACATTCTTCTAATATTGCCAGACTCCTCTGATCGCGTTGACGCGTTGGCGGTGAGGCAGTGAGGCAGTGATCCCTTACCGCATACTCCAAACGAGCACACGCGTAGGGCGGTCTAGCTGAGACGAGAACGAGGCTGGCTTCAGCAGTGTTCAGCCTTGTCCTACGTCAGTGCGACAATCGCTGCAGGGATCTGCAATTAATTTCCGAGAAGCATCTTCTCGCTTACCGGTTTTCATCCGCACCTCTTTCTGTTTCGATGCCGGTTCGGCCTGCCCAGCTTTTTAAGTCTTCAAAGCCTCTCGTATGGACCGGAAACCGCCATGGGTGCGGCCCAGTTTTGGTAGGATGTTGTTGTTCCTCTCCAGGTCGTCCAATGACGTGATGCCAGCTTCTTGTCAACACGTTTCATGCAGTCACGCGCCCCGACTCTGGGCCCAAAATCAAGGTCATGGTGGGACGACGCGCCTTGTCGTTGCAAAAATTCAAGGTATGGCGTGGCGATCGTGCTAGGGTGGCGAGTATACGAGAGCAAGTCGAGGGCAATGATGCGTGCGGCCTGCACTACATCAGAGGGCAAACAAGAACGAACTCCGGTGTAGCTTTACGTTGACAACATCCGACACAGTGGCCAATCGTCACTCTTAAGGTCTGCCTCACCTTCACAACTGCGTCGACCCTGTGATTTTCACCAATCCATCTTCATCATCTCACATCTTTCTATTGCCAGTTCCTTTTGCAAAACCAGTCATCATCTCTCACAGACAAACCCGAAATAAATTGAGACAAACCCTCAAAATGCCTGTCATCTCGAGAATCATCTCTATGGGCCTTCGTGCCTGCGAGATCGCTTTCGCTGGAGTGAGCTCATATCCGGCAGATTTACAAGTCAGCCTCTGACATTCTGCAGGTCGTCGCTGGAATTATCGGATCTTACCTTCACGACTACCGTGACGGGAATGGCTGGCCGCTTGCGCGCTTGATCTACATCGAAGTTGTCGCCGGAATCTCTCTCCTCCTCGGTTTGCTGTGGTTGTTACCTTTCTCGAGTGGCTTCTTCCACTGTAAGTACAAAATGCTGCACCCGTCCGAGAGAAGTGAGAGCTGACAAGAACTCCCCTTGAACAGGGCCTATGGACATCATCCTCTCCTTCGCCTGGTTCGCCTCCTTTGGTCTCCTGGTTGAATGGCTGGGCGACTCAACCTGCAACGGAGACACCTTCGACTGGAATCAAATCAGTTTCCACGGCTTCTGCGGTCGCTACCGATCGGCCGAGGCCTTCTCGTTCTTGTCCGCAATATTCTGGCTCCTCAGTGCCCTTGTTGGTCTCTGGTTCATTCATCGTGAGGGTCGCAGAAAAACTACTGCAGTTGCTCCCGCGGGCGAAAGAGGGTAAGACCGCGTTATCAAAATCTTGGCGAAGTTTCGTACTTACAATGCGACTAGGCGAGTCCGACGCCCGTGGTACCGCCGCAACCGTGTCTACGCATAGACTTTGGACGGTCATCAGAATGAGCCGCGAGTTGAGCGAGGAATAGCTGGCCTTGGATCATGGAGATTTTCAGGCGGATACGGCGCGTGCTGGTGAACTTTTTCTGTCAGAGATACCCACTTTTGCGAGCAGCCGCACTATGCGCTTGGTACTGGGATGAATTTTTGCTGGCTTACCACTAATACTGATGGTCGACTGGGTGGTGGTGGGTGAATATTACAGAGTAGTCAGTTCCGTTCCCAGCTTCACTAATTTATATCCCTGCTGCTAATGCGGTCCATGTCCTTCTTTCTCTTGTTCATCCGAATTTGCGACTCTCTTACGCCTTCTGCTGCGTTCATCATGCTCAAAATCCAAAGGGGGAAAGCGAGCTCCAACCCAAGCTTAGGGCTGTTTTGCAGACTGCCGCAAGAAGTCCGCGACATGATTTACGCGTCCTACTTTGAGCGAGCTGAAGTAGAATGGGACTACGAGAAGTCCTGGCAGCGACCCTACTTTTCCAAGGTCTACCGGAAGTGTTACGCAAGAGATCTGCTGTCGGCGTCCAGAGAGCTCTACAGACAAGCCCGACGATACGAATATCATGATCTTTGTCTCGTTATCGTGCACTGGGAGGCAGAGCATCCCTCGAAACTATGTCAGCATGTGCGACACGTTCGGTTCACCCAAGCTGCGATCCCCAAGTTTCCGGGCAACCTCTCTTTTTACACCAAGGCGGCGTCGTTGCCGAATCTCAGGACTGTCAGTCTTGTCTCTTCCGGATTGTGTGTGTCCGGCCCCGTGGTGGTGATGTACAAATGGCTTGAAGAACTGCTTACGCAGGGATGCACGGAGAAAGTTCTATGCGGTGTGCGGCACCAACTGCGACTGAAGCGCTGTGTTCCCTCGATTTTCACAAACTCGGAGACCGCGGTACCTGATACGTGCCTGCAGTGGAGTGTTGAACTCCCATGCAGGGTCTGTAGATGGGACATGATGAAGGGCAAATCCGAGCACATCGAAATCGTGAGCATACTCATGTCCCGAATGTCTTTCAGCTACAGGCCCGTCTCTGATAGCCACGCATAGGATCTTCACCTCTCCGCTACGCCGCTACGGATCGAGTACGTCCAGTATGGATCCTATCGCTACCCTGTTCCAGAGTCTCCGAGAGAGCCGGCGCTCCATTCCTCGGCGATGTGGCCCTCGCTCACAAGTCATGGGTCTGGCGGACCAAAAAGAGCCGCCAAAGGGAGGCTCATCGATCGACTGTCGGTACGTAGAATTCGGGTAAAGGTCAGGTGCCGGTACCACGACGCTAACAGTAGCGTAGGACAGACGCCGCAGTCTTCGACTTTTCTACGACAGAATGCCGTACGCTGAGACGGGCGCATGTGCCATGATTGTCCAAGAGCTTCTCGCTCAACAACCACGCCGATTTGTCTCATCTGAACCCACCTATACCACTGACTCTGGTCTTTATAGATGGTATCTCGATACCTTGGACGGGGTTTCTCACTTCAATCCAAGACAGCCAAGCATGATGCGTGACGACCGTCGGAATTCTGGCCTTTGGGGACTGCTGTGTCAGGCTTTCCATTGGACGACTGAGCACCTCCTTAGCGGAGGAGGAGTTTGCGGGCGTCACCGTGGAAGTTGAGCTGCTCGATTCTGCCGCCTATAGTACAAGGTGCGAAACGAATGTCGACACGCTGCTCATTGCTCAGCTTGTGTGCTATCGGAAGGCTACGCCGCGTGTCTGATGATCTATCGGGAGGTTCGGTGCCAGGAATGGCGAAGTGAGAAAATAGCATCTGCCCACAGGACTGCTACCCCCTGTGAGACGGGAAGTTCCAAAGATACCTACAGATCATGTACTATGTCCATAAGGTTCAGGTATCCAAGGCTTGCTCCAGCCTGGACTCCGATAGAAAATTCATCAACCCTGGTGCTAGACGATCCAGGACTAGTTGTCATCCCAGCCACTCTTCTCTCTCCTCTCACCGGTTTGCTCTCTTTCCTCACGAGCTCACAGGTTGAGCCCGTCGGTAAATGAAACTGCACCCTCGCGTAGGATATACAAGGGCCTCGATGGCTCTGTGGAATAGACTGCCCCGAGGTAGATGTTGCTTTGAAGCCCCTTCACACGCAGCGAGCCTTTGTCATTCTCTTCGCCGCAATCACAATCCTCACGCCTCGTGCCCTGGCAGACCGCAGTCAAATGGCACTTCTTGACAAAATAAATGTGTCTCAGGGCACAGCTCTTCCTCTTTTCAGCACAGTGCCAGCAGGGACTTGCCTCAATAATCACAGATTTGTGTTGGTTGATGTGAAGATGGGAGAACCATTACCATACGCATCCTACCGCCTTTGCAATTCAGGAGTCCCGCGACTCTAAGTAAAAGAGATGAAGCTCACATTCTGTGAGGGATGATGGCAGCGTCCCGCACCCACGACGATTTCGCCCTGTAATTGACTTTGCCCTCGTTCTGGACCGTCTAAACTTTCGAGATCTCAAGGTGACGATGTGTATAAGACAACGTTGCGCAGAAGGTGTGTTGAGCCGATGCAGACAGGGCCCTGATCTGGACAAGCGTAGGCTTAGATGGAAGACGATTTCAGAGACGCGCCCTACCACGCAAGGCAACAGTCAGAGCACGAATGGACATCATCTTGGCGAAAGAGACCAGCCTTTCTAAGTTTCGTACGCAGCTCAATTAGAACAGCAGTATGACACAGAGACCGACCAACATAATCCCATCTCTGCAGCCGACAATCTAGAGTATGAATGAATGACTGCTGCATTGGACCTCCGGAACATCTTTTAGAGGCTGGTGTTGTAGAGTCGACTGTGGTGGTGGTTGTTGTCGTCGTCACCGGAGCTCGCTCGGCGAAGCTGCTGGAGGCGGACGGCGATCATCGGGTGGTGGGCCGAGTGCTGATCCTTTCCTCCATTCTCTCTCTCTTCCTCTTCAGTTTCACCCAGACCCTCAACACATTGTTGACTACTCCTTCTCGCCTGGGATTTCTGAATTCTTCACTAGTGAGATCTTTTGAACTCAGCAATAATCAGCTCGCTGCAACCTTTTGACTTTGACTGACGTGTCACGCGCAGGTCATCAATCGCGACAATGCTCGCATGCAGAGACGTCCATTCTTCAACCTGCACAAGCGTTGACGTGGCGGTAACTGTATCCCTCAATGTCGTTTAGTGCGATGCCTCGAAACAGTAGGCTTGCTACAGCTGATCGTTCATGCGAACCAGTCAGCTCCTGAGCCCAACTCGGCTCGCTTTACCGGACCGTCACATTATGCTTTCCCACCAGAGTATGCTGTGTTAGCTGCATCTCAGCCGGAACCTTTGATGTGACGTCAGGTTCAACGCCCAAGCACCAGTGTAAGCTGCAGAAGCTCGCCCGACAAGGTTGCTTCGGCAGTCGCAGCCCGTGGAGTGCGAATTCAAGGCTCCGCCGAGCCTTGCCAAGGTCGATCTCCGCGCTTGGCGGTTGCACGCAGGTCTTGGGGGGTGCCCGCCCGCTGTTACATCTGGGCCTTTTCATCCACTCCGCACCCCACCACTTGGACTTTTCGGCTCTGGTGAATCCGGAGCATGACCGACTGTGTTGCCCGCCGTCGTGGCAGGCATGTGGGATCCATGTCAGGCATTGAAATCTCCAACGTCGCAGCTCTCTTTGTCAGACGCACTGATGTACAGACTGACGGAGGGCGCGAAGTCTTCAATTTCAACCTTATGTTGTCGGCGAGCTGCATCGTCAAGCTTGTGCTCTGAAACAACAAGCCCAGTTGAACCCTGACTAGCCACCGGTCGAATGACATGTGCCAACCGCAGCCTGCATCTCATTTCTTGATCATTGTGGAGCTCTTCTCCGCTGCCAAGGGCGCGGCGCATCGATGCCAGTGGAGCGCCTCAGAAGGAGACTTTCTTCCAGAAGACGCCGGGGACACTGCGATCTCGCGGGTGGACCACCAAGCGGTGATGAGCCTGCTCTCCTCGGGGGGCCTTGCCCTTCGACCAGAATGATGCATCGAACGATGTTACCATATTTTGCCCTCTTGAAGGCAGGCGGATCAGCGAGCGGGGTCCCCACGAATTCAACGGTGTGTCCAGTGTCCTAGTATATCAGAAAGACGACCCCGTGCGTCCCTTCCGTTTTCATTATTTCCGTTTTCCTGTTTTCCTGGAGCAGTTTTACCATCGCATCGGCAGGCCCAGCAAACAACGGCTAAGATGTCGGACTCGAAAGACATCAGATACTCCACTACCGGACAGACTAACGGGCACAGCGCAGACCACTATGAGAAGGGCCCAAGCCAGGAGCGCCGCCGTTCCTCCATCGTGGACCTTAACAGAGATAAGAACCTCGATGCCAAGTAAGCGATGCTCTTGTTCCTCGTGTTCTCTGTTAACCTTGGCAAAGGATCTCGAACCCTCTGGCTGACATACCCCGGGATGAGTTGTTGGCTGATGTGAGTGTTGCTCGAGTTTATCTCTGTTTCCCATCCATCCGCTGATGAGGTGTAATTCAGGTCGAGGACTTTGCAACCCGCAATGGCATGACCTCGGAACTTGACCTTTTGCAAAAGGGTGCGCTCGTGGCCCAAAACCCGGGCCAATTCGAACATCTCTCCATCCTCGACGAGGCCGAGAAGGATTCGCTCCGTATCGAAGTCAACAAGAAATGGAAGCACCCCGCGAAACTCTACATGACCGTGATTGTCTGCTCGATCGGGGCCGCTGTCCAGGGTTGGGATCAAACAGGCACCAACGGCGCTAATCTGTCGTTCCCGGAAGCCTTTGGACTCAACACCCCGGAGGGTCAGCCTGGCTACGAGAGAGACTTTTGGATCATCGGACTGGTCAACTCAGCACCCTACATCGGCAGTGCCTTTCTGGGCTGTTGGCTCTCTGATCCGCTGAACTTCTACCTCGGTCGACGCGGCACCATTTTCACGTCGGCAATCTTCCTCATCGCCACGCCCATCGGTGGTGCATTCTGCCAAACCTGGGAGCAATTGCTGGCGACTCGTGTCCTGATGGGCATTGGTATGGGTCTGAAAGGGGCCACGACGCCCGTCTTTGCTGCCGAGAATTCTCCCGCCGCTATTCGAGGGTGAGAAATGTCCCCTTCCCGCCCGAGGTATGTCGAACTAAGCTGACCCCTGCTGCAGCGCTCTTGTGATGACCTGGCAATTCTGGACTGCCTTCGGCATCTTCTTGGGCACTGCTTTCAACCTCGCCGTTTGGAATGCGGGCGATATTGGCTGGCGTCTGCAGCTGGGCTCGGCCTTTATCCCGGCCGTTCCTCTTGCTATCCTCGTCTACATGTGCCCGTAAGTCTATCATTTCGTTATCCGTCGTCTGCTCTGAATGCGTCCCCCGTGGCGCGTCAATCACCAGTCTGGCTGCGCCTGCCGTTGAATTTGTGCGTTTGAACCACAATCTATCTGATTACTCCCCCGTTGTTTTCATCCGTGCTCCCACTTTCACCTGTCGTCGCTTACACGCGCGTTTTCCTTCCAGGGAGAGTCCGAGATGGTACATCAAGCACGGCAAAGCAGCCAAAGCATACCAGTCGCTGCTCAAGCTACGGAACCACCCCCTCCTCGCGGCGCGGGATCTGTACTACATCAGCACGCAGATCCAGATCGAGCATGAGATCGTAGGCGACTCGACGTACGTGACGCGGTTCATGCAGCTGTTCACGATGCCCCGCGTCCGACGCGCGACGCTGGCGTCCTTCGTCGTCATGATCGCGCAGCAGATGTGCGGCATCAACATCATGGCCTTTTACTCGTCGACCATCTTCCGCGAAGGGGGCGCGTCGGACTTTGTGGCCCTGCTCGGCTCGTTCGGCTTCGGCGCCGTCAACTTCATCTTCGCCATCCCCGCGTTCCTGACCATCGACACCTTCGGCCGCCGCTCGCTCCTGCTGTTCACATTCCCCAATATGGCCTGGACGCTCCTGGCCGGCGGGTTCGCGTTCTACATCCCGCGCTCGAGTTCCGCCCACTTGGGCGTCATCGCGCTGTTCGTGTACCTGTTCGCCGCGTTCTACTCGCCGGGCGAGGGCCCCGTGCCGTTCACCTACTCGGCCGAGGTGTTCCCGCTGTCGCACCGCGAGGTGGGCATGGGCTGGGCGGTGGCCACGTGCCTGTTCTGGGCCGCCGTGTTGGGTCTCACGTTCCCCAAGATCCTCGAGGCCTTCACCCCGACGGGCGCGTTCGGGTTTTTCGCCGGCCTGAACATCCTGGCATTGATCATGATCTTCCTCTGGGTGCCCGAGACGAAGCAACGTACGCTCGAGGAGCTCGACTACATCTTCGCCGTGCCCACGCATCGCTTCATGTCCTACCAGACCGGCACGTGGCTACCGTGGTTCATCAAGCGGTATATCTTCTGGAACAAGTCCGCCGAACTCAAGCCGCTGTATACCTTTGAGAATGGCGTCATGATGGACATCAAGGACCAGAAGCGGCATGCCGAGCGGGAGAGAGCGGCGAGTATTAGCCAGGAGGCGGCCAAGTCGAATGTGTAAGAGCCTGGTAGGAGGGCAGAAGAGTGTCGAGAGTCTGGACATCGACCCTCGACACAGAAATCATAGCATTTCGATGGATGAAGATTTCACAGATTGGAAATCGGCTTTTATCTGATATCGATTATCATAGTTTAAGGATAAATCAGAGGGATATAGCTATAGCTATAACTTATACGATATACCCTGTTGTTCGCGAGATACAGACACAAGACAACACGCCGGTACTACGCTTCAACAACGTCATTACTGTCCGATTCAACGGATTCGCGCAATCATGACTCTGCAGTTGCCAACTTTATCAAGTCCAAAGTACGCCATCCTCTGGATGCAATCCTCAGGTCCTCATCTCCAGACTGTAATTGTCCATCGCTCGGCACGGGCAACATAACAGCGTCGCGGGCAGTTACACGCCCTAGACGTGCCCGGCCCTGGATTTGAAGACGCCAACTCCCGGCGACTTTTCGGAGAAGAATGGCTACGCTTGTCCCCGGAAACTGGTAGACGAGATCTCCTGCTTCTGTGCGTGCCGACGCCAAGCCGAGCCAAACCGCTTGTGAAGAGGATTCTCGCCCGTCGAGATGACTAGGCTGCCAGATAAAGGCCAAGAGATCCCGGGGCGATACTCTCCACGTGTGACACGGCCTCCAGGTATGGTCGGACAATGCCCACGAGCCGTCTCTCGAGAAGTGTGCATACCCCGGCCGAGAGGGCGGAATGGTCGTCTCAATGCCGAAGGGTATGTCGAAGTGCGTAAGCCCTTCTGATTGCTCTCGCAGGGCGTGCATACTGCGGAAGAACATTGTGTCGTCGACTCTGGACGACGTGACGATGCCACGCCTATAAAGCACGCTCCGGGTATCGTGATTGTCCACGGTGCTTAAAGCGGGCTCCCTCTCCCGGGTCGAGCTCTTCCGTCTTGATTCCAAGTTGCTTTTTCAGCATAATAGCAAAGGATATGGCCTTGGATGGGGCCAGAGACTGCTCAGAAGATGAGTACTGGACGGTGCCCAGCAGCAAATCAAGCTTGCTGACATCATAGGAAACAAGGAATCTGCCACTCCCCAGCCCTGACATCGACAGTAGGGCGTATACCTTGTCCAGGGGTTCTGCACATTCGGCGGCCCTATGGAGAAAGGCGGAGCGCAGACGATCCCAAGCAGACTAACCTAAATGCTCCTCTCATCGTTGTCCCGTTAGTTGATGTATACCGGATCGATCATGCGGAAAGAGCCGATAAGTGGGCCGTATTCTGCCCGTTTTGCATCGATGCCATTAAGTTTTGACCACCTACTTTTCACCCAGCTTTCATTATTCCTAGAAGACGAGCTTTACAATTTAGCTTCGGCTCCTGACCACCCCTGAATCTCCTCTAGTACCGCCTATTATAAGTATGGGCTAATAGCTTCACAGTGAACTGGGGCGAGGCTCTAAGCCATCGGGTTCGCCTCGTACGGCAGAAAGATATGACCTCTCACACAGACCCTAACACTCAGAACCCTCCCACTCTAACCATCGAACGAGGTAGGCGATATATTCCGTTGGCCTGGGAAATGGAACGGGCGGCCTCCTGGGCCAACGTCACAGTCCTATATCATACAGAAGTGCTCTTTATGCGCGATGAATGAGTTGAGGTTGGCCATCCAGCATGCATGGGCGTGTATACGTCCCCGTTCTATGTGAGATTATCGAAAAGGAAAAGGGAAAACGCAACCAACAGAACCTCTCGCTGCCATCGTGCGTATTGTACCGGCAGCCTTATTCAACCACAGACCTTTGAGCCCCATTACAACAGTCCAGCATAAACTAATGCTGGAACACGCCGAGCTGCTCATGGCTGGCATGAGCGCAAAGACATACCGCATCAGAGATAGGGTTGCAAAAACCTGTCACATCATCGCGACTGATCCAGCAATTACAAAACAAAATCAAGAAGCGTGCGAAACTGAAGCTCTGGTCTATATTATTCTAGGTAACCACCCTCGCATTGCTCATTGTCTATCGTGTTGTCCCCAGGCTGGTAAAATCGAACTCGATTTTTATCCTAACGGCAACTTGAAAGACTATATTAAAGAGAACTCTTCAAGCACAACAGAAGTTGACGAGAAACATTGGGCCATTCAAATGATCGAAAGTATTGTCTACCTCCATTCGAAAGGGGTAAAGCACGCAGACCTCCGGCTGGACCAGTGGCTTCCAGATGGTACGGATGCCAGGGAGGTTGAGCGACTTCAACGGTTCCGGGTTCGATACTCAACCTCATCTGGGGTTGAAAGGGAGACCAGCGCAAGGTCTCGAATGTTCGAGTCACAGGTCACCTCGTGCTGATCCCTTCGAGAGTTCTGGACAAACAGATAATATTCGCACTAGGCTCGTCGCTCTACGAGCTTATGGCTGGTCATGAGCTCTATGGGGGGACTGATGACGACTTGATAGAAACAAGATTCGCACAAGGAATTTCTCCTAGTACTAAAGGATTATTCCTAGGGTCCGAAATTTCAAGATGCTGGAATCAGGGATTCAAGAGCGCTGCGGAGTTACTGAAAGCTGCAGAAATGACACTCGGAAAGGACCAAGCTCTTAGATGTCAGAATAATATTGGGTTTGCTGTTGGACGTTTTTGGAGAATACTTATTTCCGTGGCGGAGTATATCTCCTTAAGGTGGTTGTGATGATGCCCGTACCCGTAGATAAGGCCATCCAGGTGGACGAGGGATTAGCAGGGGATTCGTCAAGAGAGCGCACTATATCAGAGGAAGTATTGGACGTGCCGGAGAGACAGTTCCCGGCGAAAGAGATGTCGGCGTCTTCTCGTTGTGGCAGCCTCGGCTGGACCATTCTCGATGGCTAGTATTTGGTAGAGTTCCTGAGTGTAGCATAGGTTGCCAATAAATCTGTCTCTGCCAGCCGACCGCGACCTTCTACCAGTCCAGGAATTCTGCAGAATACTTCTTCCTTCGTCCAATCGCTGCCTTGGTTGAATCATCGATTTGTTAGTTGCGAGAAGTCCAACGCTAGCTCTTGCTCATCCGAATGATCTGTGACCAGATTATTAGAACGCGCTCTCACAAGCCGTCCTAATTCCGCTTCGAAGGTTATCGCCAGCGAAAGGAAAAGGCGCGAAACCTCCCCAACAGCTGCACACAGCCTTGTTCGTGCGTGGGTGTAAGTGAAAGAGTCGTTAGGAACACCTGGATGTCGCCAGCCAGCTGCATGTGGCCGGCCAATGCTGCCGCAGAGGTTCTGGCAACGGAATGGACTGACTCTTTGGTACAAAAACCGGTGGCTTGGCCCATTCCGATCGAAAAGCAATAATAGTGTTCCTTTAATGGCCTTGAGGACTTTTACAAGGAAGTCCTTGTAAGCGCTGACACTGAACGCTCACCAGATCATCATCTCGATCATCGGGATGAATAGCTCCACAGGTCGTATCGATATCCCGGAAACATAGACTGGCGTCATTGCAGTGCCCCGATGCTCGATTGTTCATTAGCAGCTGAGATATAGCAAGATTTGAGTCCATTTTGACAGACATCAGCTCAATCAGCAACGGCTCTATTGCCTTCAAGTTTGACGTTAGATGCACACTATAAGACGAGTCAGCTCGTTGTTACTTGTTTCGATGTCTAGAAGACATCACATGCCATACGTCAGATGGTCCAGAAATTATTCAGGCGCTCGCTGAAAGGGCACATGCCGATGAATTCCCATACAAAGGGAAGCGCGGGCTGCTCATTTTGGCAAAAATGACTACCAAAGAATCCCTGGCGACTGGTGATTATACCCGTGCCTCAATCAAGGCAGCACGCGCAAATAAGGACTTTGTGGTTGGCTTCGTGGCCACAAAGTCCTTGCAGTCCCTCGCGGGAGAGCCTGGGCAGGAGGAAGACGAGGATTTTGTCGTTTTCACAACAGGTGTGAACCGTTCATCTGCTGGTGACAGCCTTGGACAGCAATATCAGACGCCAAGCCAAGCCGTGGGACATGGTGCGGATTTTATCATAGCTGGGCGGGGTATCTATGCAGCTTCGGACCCAGTTGAAGCGGTGAAGTTGTATCAGCGGGAGGGATGGGAGAGTTGTCTCCAGCGTATTGGACGTTGAAGGTCTTGTGACAATTTGCTGGATGATTTTCGTGCCTGGAAGATGCATTCCAGGTCATTCTCCAAGCCAAAGAAACAATCTCCGAATAGCTGTCTTCTGTGACCAGTTGATCAAGCGAACACAAACCAACTTGCCATGATGATCAGGCTGAACTTGAAGTTAGTGACTGCCTTAAACGTTTCTCATAGGCGTAGAGTCGTTTTCTGGGAGCTTCTCCATTCCAAGTCTCTCCTGTCAAGGGTAGAGGGCTCGAATCAAGCTTGGGCACGCCAACCTGCTCCAAGACGAAACTCGCCGCCACAGAACCATATTGAGCAGCTCTGACAAAGTCATTGGTCTCGCTGTGTCCCACGACAAACCCACCCAGAAAGGCGTTTCCGGCCCCCGTGGTGTCAACGATTTTGCTGGAGGTCTCTAGTGACTCGTTCGACTCATAGAACGGGGGCAGCCAGACGGCACGAATATCTGCGGCGATGACAAGGCACCCATGCTCTCCTGCACGGACTACCACGACGCCTAGTTTCTCGTGTCCAACCCCGGTTGCAAGGAATGCCGCGGCCAGTTCCTGAATGTATGCCTGACTGAAGGTCTCTTCTGCGCGTCCGAAAAGTGAAAGAAGCTCTAAATGATTTGGAGAGAAGACATCCACGTATTTGGCAGAATTCAGACATTCCTCTAGGTTCTCTGCAGTGCACATCGGAGGTGATGGCTCCCAGATTATGAAGGGTCTCTCCAAATCTTGCGAAGAGCGGAGATTGAGAAGTTCCTCGGCTTGCTCCTTGATGCGATCTGGAGCACAGAGTATATGAAAGTATCGTGATGACAATAGATTGCCCTCTTCCAGATGCTTAGGCAGGACTTCGTTGACAGGGGTTGTGTATTTGAAGGTCTTTGCTACAACGACCATCAGTATGTCAAATGATACAGCCGATGAATTGTGCGTAACTCACGTCCAAAGGTGGTATCCTTGTAAACGAGTAACCCCCGGGTGGATCGTCGATCAGGTGATTTTTGCAGGCATAGGTTGATGCCCCAGGCGAGAATCTCCGTCTCAATTGTAAGTGGAAAGTCTTCACCGGCACGGATCAACCACGAAAGTGTACTCGAACTGTCGCCTGCAGTGAACAAGCGCGCCCCAACGGTGCCTAAGGAGCCTCATTAGCTGCCGCAGCGCCGCAAGAATTGGACTTCGTGTTTGCAAGAGCACAGCGTTTTGTGAAAAGAACTTGCCAAAGCCCTGGGTGGCTGCGGTGAAATGTGGAAGACGACACAATGAAGTCAATGTCGTCGCACATTCTGTAGACTCAACAGCCACACAAACAGGAGTGATTGAAATATTTGACGGACGCCCGAGTATGAGACTCACAATAAGTACCAGAGCCTCCAAGCAGGTCTGTGACTACCTTTCCAGGCCCGAAATGGATCTCATCAATGACGGCAAGCCCGAGACTTGTCAAAAGGTGTTGCTCACCGTCTCGGGGAGGGCCGTCAGATCGAGGCCAGCCTAGCTGCTTGAGGGTTGCCCATAGATAGTTGAGGCTCATCGTGGTCGTCCGGAAGATGTCAGGGATGCAGGCATGAACACATCGACGCTTGAGTGTGACATCAAACGCGGCGATTGTAGATGAGCGAAATTTCAACGACTTTTGCACCACGCTCGGCACCAATCAGTGTCAGGGTGGATGATTGTGTCAGCGATCGAGGAGTCATGCCTCACTCATTGCTCATCGGAAAAGACTCATGCCAGACATTGTGTTGAGCACTAGGCCCTTTTGACTTTGGAAATGATCGTTTGCTAGTATGAGGTTGCACTTGCAGGCTCAACCAATTTCGAATTGGTTTCACAAGGATTTCGAATTGTTTGCTACTCGGTGTCCCGTACAGAGTCACTACGGTGGGCTGGGACCCAACTAGATTCTTTTCTGCGATCATCGACGCTCGTAGTCACTCAGCCTTCTGCCAGTGCAGGTCAACAGACTTCCAGTGGACGCTTGAACTCCACATCTCGTGTACAGCATGATAACCAACAGCGGTATATAGGACTTTCTATTGCCATCTGTCTCAATGTCCGAAAGTCCAGGATTCTCAAAATCGGCTGACACCATCTGCGCCCGTCCTTCACTCGTGATATCACCAATCAACAACGATCCAACCAACTCCTGTTTGTCGCGAGGCTCTGTGGACTGCAGATACCCTCCTTTGAAGCGAGCAGGAGGTCCGAGATGGCTGAGCAATCTATCCGAATCATTTTCATGCTTGGCGGACCAGGTTCTGGTAAGGGCACACAGAGCGAATTGCTCTGCAGTCAGCGAAATATGGCTCACCTCAGTGTGGGTGACCTCTTGAGGGGGGAGATAGGGAAGCCTGGGACCTCCTACGGCCCTATCATAGAAGAAAATATGCGCAATGGTCGCGTGGGGCCTAAAGAGATCACGGTAGCTCTTCTCAAGGACGCGATGTTCAAAAGCGACACAGAACCGTCGTCGAGGTTGCAATTCGTTATTGACGGTAAGATGCGCTGGCAACTCACCAATGGCCTTTTCTAACCTGAAAAACAGGCTTTCCGCGGAAGATGGACCAAGCCCAGTATTTCGAAGAAACGATTGCAGTACCACTTGCCGTCATCCTACTGGATTGCCCAGAGGATGTCATGAAAGAAAGACTCATGTTACGAGCAGGCCCCGGCCGTTCAGATGACGATGAAGCGACCATCGAAAAACGAATGGATACCTTTCGCACCACTAGGATACCAGCATCGTTTTGGAACACTACAACCGTCAAAATAAGCTGATTTGTATTGATGCATGCGGGACCAAAGAAGTGGTTAGCGCTCGACTTCTAACTGCGGTGGATGAGCTGACGGCTCATGCGAGGACAACTTGAGAACATGGTGTCTTGTAGTATTTCTACACGTCCACGAATTACCAGACGGTGACGACAAAGAAGTTGTCGGTCATAGTGAACTTTCAGTATCGCATGCTGGTATCTGACAGCGTCAACATAGAGCCACGATTACAAGAGTAGCCAAACAATGGCATGTCAGCTTGCTGCCACATGTTGCCACGTCACAGCAGCTGATCTTAGAAACTTGGACTGGGTAACAGGGCGCATAGTGGCACGTCTTTCCCGACCGTGAATTGTGTGATCCTTTGCATCTGCACGGAAAGCTACACCATCGCGCTCAATCACATTCCAGATCGACCGGCTTCATTAACCTTTGCGATAGGCTCTTACATTCATGAGAACGTGAGCATCAGTTATCTCAACAGAATCCTTGTTTGTTAGCAATACTCAGAATAGAATGAACGACAAAGCTTGTTGCCCATGTAGGAGGTCGACTGCGGGTTGGATCACCAGTATTCTTTAGCACCTTAGCACCGCCCTGACCCGCGGCAATAAGGCTGCAGCCTTACGATAAAGTCCAGCGAAGGTCGTTACGGGTTCATGGCTCTTTGCCCATTAGGTGTCCTCAAGTTGTTGCAATCGAATGTTTGTACCGCGAGAGAAAGCTCCTATCGAGGTGCGCAGTACCCACCAAGCCCATTCGACCCGCTTGTCGCGTTCTTCGTGTTGTGCTTCAGGGAGCTTTTTTCTCTCGCTGCCAGCTACAACAGCGCCCCCCATTTTAGATATGACAGCACTGCACTCTAGCTCCAATTCGCGGTCGTCGAGTATCCCTCTATTAGACGACTTCTCGAAACCCAAACAACATGGCTGGTAGAACGAACTTCATGGATCTCTCTGCTGTCAAAACCAGAATATACGCGTTGAGGAAGGCTCTGCAATCGAGTTGAGTTAGAATTCGATAATGGCGACATTCCCCTAGAGGAGCCCGGAGTGTCGAAAGACACCCACTCCAGTCATCGGCTCTCGGCTCAAAAGAGTTGTAATGTGTCAGCAAAGGAGGGGGCGGTCTCGGACACCACTGTGCTGTACTCGTAGTGAAATGGTAAGAGCAGGGATTCACTAAATTCATGAGCCACTCTGAAACCGGTAGCCGGTTGCTGAAGGCACCAGATTAAGCCCCTTTTGAGGGCCCAGTGTGCGCGCCATACGGCTCAGCATACACACCAAATCCGCAAGAATCAAAACCCTCAAATTTCTGCAGCATGTAATTCTGGTTCGACTCGAATATAGACAGATGGCATCAATCCAGTACGTCTGAGGGTGGGTGTATACCATACCTCGAGGTATTGGGCTTAATCAGCGCAACGCTGCTAGCTTCACTCTGCATCGTCTGTCGCGGTATAGACGCTTGCTTCGCCCTTGGCCATATAGTCAAAAGACTCCTCGCTCGTCGTTGTGGCAGGTGGACTCGGCGTATCCTCTCCGTCCTTTGCACCTTCGCTGGTCTGCTGGAAGAAGTCCTCGGGGCTGTTCTCACCGTCCACCGACATCGCCTGCCTGCCCTGCCACAAAACACCATCTCCAAATCCCCAGCCAAGCCCCTTTCTCGTCCTCTTGACTTCCTCCTCCCTCAAGCTGAGACCAGCCTTCTCGCCGGAGACGCTGTGCAGAGGCAGATTCCGTTGATGCCACTCGCCCACGAACATGCCCTCGGGGTCGCTCTCATCCCTCACCTTCATGAATTCACTCATGTCTCCACCGTAAGTCTGCTCGAGATACTCACACGTCGTGTGTGCCGAGAAGTTCTTCGCCCAATGCGGCTTGGCTCCCATCTCGCGCATAAGATACTCGAATGCTTCGTAGTAGGTGTCGTGACAGGGTGGATCGCGGCCGTAGGGCCGATACAGTGTAGCATTGAGATAAAGCGTAGGGCCGTCTGCGACCGTCGGGTCGAGATAGGCTCGCACCCCGGATCGGTTCAGGTCTTCGTGGCCGGTATGGGTCACGCGCACCTCGACCGGACAATGTACCCAGATGCCCTTGCTCGAGATAGGGATCTTCGCTGCGGCATCGTCATGGTTGATCCATGCTGATAGACGGGTGATTGCTTCGGGACCCTTGTCGAGTGGCAGAGCCCATTCATTGACGAACTGCGAGTACAGGCAGTCCATCAACAAACCCTCCCGGGCAGGTTGGACTGCCGACATCTCGAAGCTGCCTGGCTGGAAACCATACTGCATGCCGAAGACGAACCATTCGATCCAGGGCAAAATGCGCGGCACGTAGTTGGAAAGATACAATAAGTTGTGGTAGACATAGTAGCCGAGTCGTCCGCCGTAGAAAGTCTCGTTCGGCGGGCGACGAAGAGCACCCGTCTTGCGGCCCCGCCAGATGACTGCACGCTTCAGATATGGCAGCCACCAGACGCGAGTGAATTCGTCACGGGTCCAGAGATCTTTGTCCCAGGCGCCGAGGACTTCATCCAGGCGGTGGAGGGATTGGGACCAGGAGATGTCGAAGTCCGGCACAGCCTGGATAGTAATTTCCACGATGATGCCCAAGGCGCCAAGCGAAAGCAGCGCTGCCCGAAAGAGTTGGGGATTCTTGGACTTTGAGCATGTGACCAACTGAGAGTTTGACAGCAAGATTGTCAGAGATGTGATGGATTCAGAGATCAGACCATGCTTGAGGCTGGAGCCATGGGTGCCGGTCGAGATGACTCCGGCGACGGATTGAACATCGATAGAGCCCAGGTTGGGAAGCGTGTACCCATCCTTGGCCAATTCGACGTTCAAATCATGCAGAGAAATTCCGGCTAGAACGCGATAGAGGCCGCGGGTGCCGCCAACGTCCTTTTCGACGACGGCGCTGAGATGGTCCAGATTAAGCAGCCAGGACGACGTGCACGTGAGGTCGGATGGCGAATGGCCGAAGCCTGTCACACAGATGCGTTTGCGACATCTCCGGGCAAGGGTGACGATTTTCTGCAGCTCCGGAATCGACGCCGGTTGGAAATACAGCTCCGGGCGCGAAAAGAACGTCTGGGCCCAGGTATGATGGAGATACCGCAGCGTCGGGTTGAATGGAATGGAATCACTGATCCGAGACAGCTCGCGCTGAAGTTTGGGGTCGAGGTTGGCGGTGGCGGGGACACTTGGGCTGGCGGCGATGGCCGAGGCCGACGTGTTGGGTTTCGTCTGTGGCAAACTGGGAGCTGCCCAATCCATGGTGGTCGTCGCAGAGCGCGGAGGGAGGAGCCTTCTCAGCGATCACGGCACGTTCGACGGAAAGCAGGCAGGGTGGCGGACAGCGGTGATTGTTTGATGAAGGCGGGCAGATGGAACCAGAAATAAACCGGAGGAGACGCTGCGCCGCTTCGGGAGCAGCAGGAACGAAGCGACGCAAGCGAGGACTGGCGCTAAACTGGCGGCCCGGCCTCTGATTGGCCATCAGCAGACGACGCCTGCTAGCGGCATTAAACGCGTTAAGAGGACTTTACATGGTCGTCTCCTGTATCTACCACCAACCGGTTACGGGGGAATTGTCACTTTTCCAAACACCCAGCTGGCCAAGGTAGCTACCCCCATCCGCCTCGTTCTGCTAGCGCCATAACAGGACATGTCACCTCATTCAGACCGTGAAATGTACAAGTGTACACGGATCCCAGCCCGCAGTTCCTCTGTTCGGGCCAAGAACCGTAAAAATTCCGACTCTGATAATCCCAAGATCTTCCATCATCATCGTTTCATTCAGAGTTGAATGCCTAGTTCCTGCACCACCTCTTCGGCGCGTAGGCATAACTGTTCTGTGGGAAGCGGCAACCTCTGTGGCGTCCATTTCCGAAACATGGACTGGATGTGCTGCGGTGGTTCACCGATTACAATATAACAAGGCGGCAAAAGAGGCCTGTCTTGAACGGAAGGCGACAGGACGGCGATCTCTTGGGCGACTTGCACAGCTGTCACGAATTCTGCGGGCTTTTTGGCGGAACCGCCGATCAAACTGCAAGAGACTCAGCACATGGATCTGGAGTGCACACATGAGTGGACTTACACATAAAGTTCTCGATAGGCGTCGAGGATGTGGATGTGATGTCCGACAAGGTCTTTCTGACTGAACGGAGCGACTTCTTCCACCAGAGCTTTGAGACTCTGCTTCGGTGGTGAAGATGCCCTCAGTCCCCAGAAGCCGCCTAGGCCACCTGAAGACTTTGGACGATCATGCTCCACGCGATACAGCCTCGGTGGATGGGTCTCGCGCTCACTGGCTCCACTGCTGCTCTGAGGTACCGTTCGCTTGGATGAACCCGAAGGCAGCGAGTCCCAGAAGCTTGCGGGTTCTTCGCCCTCTGAAACTTCCTCAATCTCACCCGTGAGCCCCAAGTCCATCCCAATCAGCCTTGCACATCCTACGTCCTCCGGGTTGCTGCCTCTGCCCTTCCACAGATAGAGCTTGCCGAACTTCGCCGATATGAGAAACGGGAGCCCTGTGCACAGGCTGTCGGCAGACAGATCGACTTCATCAAAAGCGACGTGCCCAAGATGCCTTCTGCCGCAGATCATATATAGAGCTGAAGACTTGTTCCTCCGTACAATGACGATACCGCCTAGAGCTTGGAAGAACTCCGAGCTCTCTTTGCCTTGCTTAACAACTTCAAGCTTAGCACTATTCTCGCGGGCAACCTTCCTGCAGAATAGTTGAGCATCTTCCACGGCTGCTTCGGGCACTTCGTCCCCGCACCAGAGATACACCTCGGACACCTTCGAGCCCGAGGGCAATTGCAGCGAGTGCACACATAGATACATGCAATCTTCGAAGAGAATGTGTTCCTGTTGTGGGGGCATGGGCATTTTCTTTCCATCGCCGGCCACTTCCCAGATCTGTTTGCTCAGCGTCTTCGACTTCTCAGATGTCTTATTCTGGGCCGAAAGGAAAGCATGCGCGTCAAACTCCGCCTTTTCTCCTGCTTGCGGCAGGGCGCCGAAGAAGCTCTCAAGTCGAGGTCTAATCGAAGGCGACGATTTTGTGGGCGAACTAGATTTTCTGGGCGATCCTGCTGCTCTCAGTGCTAGGGGTTGCGGCTCTGGCGGCGGTGTCAACACAGGTGCGGCAGCCAGCTTCCCTGGGCCAGTTCCAAGCTGTAAGCCAAGCCCGCTGGTCAGCGACCGCGGCTTCGTCGAGCTGATGACATCGGGTTTTGGTGCTTTTGGAGTGTTGAGCTTAGATTTGATGGGCGTCAAGGGCAAACCCGGTGCAAGATCCGGAGAAAGCGTTGTTGTCTTCCTTTCACCATCCGAGTCAGGAGGAGACGATACAGATTTCGAAGGATCAGGCAGGACTTCGATCTTCCTTGGTGTGGCAGGCTTCCCAGGTACGTGCTGATCGACAGGCTTCGGAGGCGTGCCAGGACCTGAAATATTTCTTAGATCTGCAGATCTCTTTGGTCTTAGGGGAGGCGGCGAGTCAACGGTCCTGACAGGTGCGCCCTGACTTGACACCTTTCTTAGTTCCACAGATTTGGTGGCGACAAGGGGCTTCGGCAACAGCGCCGGCTCCGCTCGCGGAGCTGGAAGTGGTTCGGTGACAGACTGCTTTGCGACAACCATTTTGGTGACAATGGGCGCGGGCGCCTCCGCTTCGGACGGCGGTAAACCGTGCTGTTTGACTTCAGGTGGATTTGGCTTTTCAATCTCCGGTTTGGGCGCCATTGGCAGCGGCCGCTGGACTTCGCCCAAGTCAGCCTTCGCATTTTGGCGTTCGGCTGTAGATTTGCTCCCATTTGGTTTCGGCGCGAACGAGCGCGGCGGCGAAAACGTTTTAGGTTCCAGCATGGGCTCGGGTGACACTACCGTTTTTAAAGAGATGGAGACGGAGTCTGTTGCGGGCTGTCTAGCTGCGGGTTTGCTGCTCTCGGTCGAGGATGAACTGCTCTTAGGCGCTCTTCTTTTAGGACCCTTGGAACGTGCCTTGGTCATATGGGTCAGCTCCGCAGGATCTTCCTTCGTACTATCCCTCGAGAGCTGTTGAGAGTCGCGGACCTGGCTCGCACCTCCACCATTAGATGGCGCATCTCCAACAGGTTTTGGGCTACCACTTCGTGACAGTATCCCGGCAAGTGCAGGATTGAGACGGGCAGCGAGTTTGCTGTTTTCAGGGAGTTTCACCCTGGAAGCTGGCTCCGGTGAAGGTGCAGCTTCTGCCATGTTGAGCTCCGAATTTCGCTGGCCGACTCGTGCAGGGGCATCGGGCGTTGATTGCGGAGGTGGCACAGTCACAGGGGCCGCATAGGATTTCTCGGGATTGCTTGCAAACGCTCTCGGCGGTACCACAGTTGGCTCGGAGCGTGAGAGAGGCTCTCCCTTCGCTGGAGTTGGTTTCTCATGCACAGACTGTGGCTTCCCTCCCACGAGAGATGGTTTGGTACCCAGGCTGCTCAATGGTGGTTTCTCGGCAACCAACTGAGGCTTGAACGCCGACAAATTGGGTTTGCCTGGCGTATCACTCTGCCTCTTGGTTTCAATCTTCTCAGATGAGGTGCCCGTCTTCTGCAGCGCCATACGCCTAGCCAATGCCTCCGGAACAGGGTCGTTATGCTTTTCCATAGGGCTTGTCGCTTCAGGACGTTTGCCAATCGCCCCACTGCCGGTCTTCATTGCTTCTTTCTTTTGCAGGATGCTCTCTTTGAACTCGTCGACCCTTTTTGTCTTCTGCGGGCCGCCTGTGACGTTTAGCGCTGCTTTCCCCATGGTGATGTTATCTTTCAACTCGTCAGGAGCGACATAACTCTGGGTTTGGGCGCGCTTCAACTTTCCAAACACGGCCTTGAACTCCGGTTCTGCATCGTTATTGCCGGTTGGGGCTGCTTGACGTGACTTGAGACTAGCTCTGAAATCAGGTTTCGGAGGCGTGTTTGGCTTTGGCTTGGAAGCTGCCACTTTTGACTCGAGTTTGTGTTCAGGTAATAAAGGGTTTTGGGACCCTTTAGCCGTCTCTTGTTTGTCCCGCAGAGGTGTAGCAGACGTGCTATCCTCTTTTTGAGCTGAGCTTGACACAAGCTGAACGGGTGTGATATTTCTCTTCGATGGGACAACGGGTTTCTCTTCCTTTGTCGCCGTCAAGGATTGGCCCGGCCTATTCGTGTCACTAGCATCCGAGGACGGCAATGGCGTTGACACAGTTTTCGTGAGGCCAGCCTTCGTCGAGCCCGAATCTACAGTGACACCATCTGCGGTGGAATTTTTGGGTGCCGGTGTATCCTTCATTGGCGCTGTGCTAAGGGGTTTGGGTGCTCCTATAGGCTTTGACAACTCTTCCTTTGCCGTTTCCGACATTTGGGATTGTTCTTGCTTGGCACGTTGCATGCTCAACCTCCATGCTGGCATTTCTGGCTTGGCCGCTCTTGGGGACTCTGGCGGCTTGTTTAGGGCACTCTCGAGCCAACTGGCCTTTGTCGGACTCCAGCGACGAGGATCCATGGTCTTCGACGGGCTACGTGATAAGAGCGTTTCTGATGGTGGTGGTGTTACTGGACGGGTCTGGGTTGGTAATTCGAAAGCTTTACTTGGTTGGGTGTCCTGCTTGGGCGTGGCATCCGGAGATGCAGCTGGATCGTCTTCCGGCCGGGGTAGTGAGCGACCCTTTGTGATTGGAACAGGCTCTCCGTGACTTGAAACGGGTCTCGAGCTCGAAAGCGGAGAAGAATTACCGTCGCGCGAGCCTCTAACGTCCCTCGAGGAACCACGGCTGTGACCAGGAGTATAACCTGATACGGTAGCTAGGTGTGCTGGCCGCACAGAGGCAATCGAGTCGCCTCGCTTCAAGCCTGCATTTGCTTGCACGCTCCACCTCTTGCTAACACTGTCTGATCGCTTCATCATTGCGCTCTCCACAAACCCACCCAGACCTTTCGTTGGCGACGGAGGTCGTACTGAGGAAGACAAGATACTGGAAGTCCTCCCAAGACCAGGGGTGTCTGCGGCAAACGTGGTATTCGGATCCAACGGCTTGAAGATTGGCAAATCCAGAACAGGAGGCTTCGAAGGAGATGTCGATATCACAGAGGCTGGCCGCGGTCTCGTCTGGTCTGAGCTTGACGGTTGTCGCGGACTAATGGGCAATGCATGAGTCGTTTTTGGAGGTGACGACGGAGGCGTCGGTTTTTCGGTTTCTTCTTTCGAGCGATCGTCTGCAGCATTGGACATGCCCGGAAGCCGCAAGGCCCGACTCGTGGAGGTGGACATCATGTCTGAATCCGTCTCGTTCTTGCGGTAAGCTGCTGAGCCAACACCTCGATCAGCGGTCTGACGGAACCACGAAGGATCTCTTGCCTCTAGAGATGCAGCAATATCTTTCCTCGACATCTCCTCCTCGACCTTCTGGTGGACGGCAATCTGAGCCGAGGGTCCCAAATCCGGGATGGACGCCACAGACAGCGGCCGGGATCTCACAGCGCCTCCTCTTGATAAAGGCCTCTGGTTCCATGACAGTGTGCCACTTCTCGAAAGCGCGGTGGCATGGGCAGGCGGGCTGGGGAGAGTAGGTTCATCGTTCGTGGGTGAAGGGGGGGCTGGTAGAGGTCGAGAGAAGTCCAATCCTGCGACAGTGCCTCGATCATGTCTTGGGGAAATTGAGCCAGAGCGACCGAGTGTTCGTGATTGAAGAGGAGGGGTGAGGGCAACGGGAGGCTCGATTCCTTGGTTCGGCTTCGGCGCAGCCTCTGTCATAGGCCTCGAGGACGGTGTAGGGCCAGTCTTGGAAGGTGACAGCGACCGAGCGCGTTCTGTATTGCATCAGCATGTCGTCCCTCTGTCTGGGCTGCATCTGGTTTGGTTTGTACCTAATCGTCTTGCCTGTCTCTCTTTTCTGGCTTGCAACAATTCTTCCTCTGTTCTCTTTGATCGTTCCGCCTCCTCGGCATTCTGCTTAGAACTGAGGCTGGCGATCCGAGCCAGAAACTGGTCCACTGACTCGGAGCCATCATTTGACGCGTCCATACTACGTCTGCCCGTGAGAATGTGTTGTTCCGAATGCTAGACGCCGATACGGACAGTAAGGGTCATGCCGCACTCCGCATGGGAAAATCGGGGTTCGGGTGGGAAGGGAACGACCAGCGCCTGGTTGAGGATGTGCATAAGCGAGCGGGGGCGAGATGAAGACAGTGAGACAGGCCGCAGTGAGGACTTTTGGCAGCAGACGCTCGGGTCGTCATATAAATAGTGGGTTGGATTTGTTGATGTTGATGTTGATGGATTGAAAGAGGACGAGAAGCGGCTTCTCGGGAACACGCGCTCGTCTCCGCAGCAAAATCGGAAACTCAACCAACAACTTTTCTCATTGTTTACTTTGCTCCTTCTTTATGGCTGTGTGCTTCGTCGTCCTCCCACTCTCTCTGTCCTTCGTCAACTTGGCGTGACGATAATATTGAAACAGAGGTGTCCGTAGATAAGGCTGATCCTGCGACATGCCGCTTGACCTCCTGGTCGGGCCCGGCCAGCGAGAGGCCAATTTACGGCCTGTGCATCTGCCAACCAGGGTCCGTGATGGCTTCTTCTTCGCCCTGTTCCAAAGAGTCACCCAAGGGTTCTCTATCTGCCATTCTCTTCTCTCTGGCCCCATACGATAGTCC
The DNA here is from genome assembly GCA_016109575.1 of Phialophora chinensis. Lineage (NCBI taxonomy): Eukaryota > Fungi > Ascomycota > Eurotiomycetes > Chaetothyriales > Herpotrichiellaceae > Phialophora > Phialophora chinensis. The sequence continues at coordinate 2,694,894 of JADWPU010000003.1, read as the reverse complement.
GTCTGGAGCCCTGACGACGAGATCTACATTCAATACAGAAACAGCCGATCGCGTGCGTCCTGAACCACCCAATCCAAGCCTTTCTCCAGATTTTCGCCCGTCATGGCACTGCATGGAATGACCACCCATCGATGCGTCGAGATGGACTTGAGGTCGAGCAGCTGCGTAGCCTCTTGGTCGCTCATACAGCCAGCAACATCTGTCTTGTTCAGAAACACCAACAGACTCGCTCCTGCTAGGCGCTGGAAACTCTTAGCGTTGGCAGGATAAGTCCAGCATGCTAACATACCTCTTCTAACAGTAGTCCCTTGAGCTCGGCCTTGCAGTCTTCCACTCGTAGCCGGTCAGTGGCATCCACCACCCAGATGAGAGCATCGGTCTTCTCGAAATAGTTCCTCCAGTACGATCTGATTGTCTTCTGGCCTCCAACATCCCAAATATTGAGCTTGTAACTGCACGTGGAACGTTAGTTTCTAGTCAGGAAGCCCGAGGGAAAAGACAGTACCCTTGGAAGTCGATCGTCTTAATGATGAACCCTAGTGTTGGACTAACTGTATTAACGTCTTCATTCATAATCTTTTTGACTATCGTCGTTTTCCCTGCATTGTCCAGTCCTCTACGCAACGATTAGCCGGTCTCACCTACCTGCTGCATGAGAATTGATCTCACTCACAACATCAGAATCCGCATCTCCTTATCCTTCAGACGGGCCTTGCGGAGTACGGAAAGCATCTCGTTCTGTAGGCTGCCGGCTTCTTAGGCCGGGAGATGTTAATGGCCCCTGAGTCGCGACTGTAGCTTCTGCTGCGATATGGGCTGGCTCTTTCTCTGGGCAGTTTCACTTTCCGTGTAGCGGCTTGGGCAAATGTCAGTCTCGAGGGACCATCGTAGACACCACGGCTGTCTAACAGCTCAAGCCATCATACTTCCATTAGAGCGCGCTCCTACAGATGCGACACCTGCTGGTCAACATGGGCAAGGTTGTTTTCTCCTCATTTCTTTATTGTTTATTACTTGCTGTTCTAGTCCGTAGTTTGGGGAATTATTTGTTATCGCTGATTGGTTTGGTCACCGTGGCCGCTAGGCGGGTAATGGTAAAGCGGCGCGTTAGCGGCATCCGACGTCCTGTCTTCCTTCCAGACTGTCTCCTTTCATTGTCTTCGTATTCACAACCTCCTCTTCTCGTGCAGATTGTCGATGTGTCGGTGGCAGCATGGGGCACAAGTTGCGCTCCGACAGGCAATGTGCATGATTAGTCGGACATAACATGGCCGAAACCCAGGCTTCAGGAACTGGCCATCTTTCGACTGGGGTAAGTGAGAGATCCATTCACTCACACCTCCTCAGTCCGCATTCACACTCTTCTGACTTCTTGTAGGGCTCCGCACTGCAACAGGAGGCCGGTTTCGTCTCGCCCCCCTGCTCTGGTCCGTCTACCATGGACAATGTCGTTGACACACAAGATCCTTCATCAAGACCGTCACTTAGAGCTCACCGAATCGCACATGCTAGTGACAGACCTGGTGCTCAAGCACATGATCCAAGTCACTGGAACAAAATGAGTGATAACTGGGGGAGGGTGAGTTTTCTTACCTATGGAACACACCTCTCCCTCATCGTCACCTTTTTACACATCCATCCTGGAGAATTGCTTATTCTTTTGTAGATTTGTTCGAACGGAGATATGTGCTTCGATCCAGATGCATATGGCAGCCCTACAGCCAAGACGAGGAACAATGCTGCAGACAAAGGCCAGTCACCGCTTCGTCCGCACCCAGGATGGGGTCTCCCACAACAGTTAGCAGTTAGTCAGCAGTCTTCTAGGCTGTCATGGCACTCTGCACAAGGTGGGGGTTTGATACAAGGTCAAGGTAAAGGACAGACAGCAGAAGCAGATCACCATCTGGAAGATGTCGCATCTGTAGATGTCCAGCCGAGAGAGTCACAAAATGCTACGACAGACGTGGAAATGGGAGAGAGTACCTACACGCAATTGGTAGCTCAAATCCCTGCGGCAACAGTCAATGGCAACATTCACCGATTCGACAAGACGGCATACGGTGATCCCTCAAGAAAGGATCCGATTAAGGACACCACCCAATCCCAGACGCGAAGACGGCCGAAAACTAAACCTGCCGAAAGCCCTGACGGACGGCGGAGCAGTTGGCCATCGGTTGCAGCCGCGCCCAACGATAATCCGCAGGCTTCACCACTTCTTACACACCCGCCTTTACCCATTCCTCACGTTGTTCTCAATACACCAAAGAACCGTCTGGAGTCAACTGACTGCAACACACCTCAGCCCAAGATAGTTGGTGACCAAGTGCCGCATCTGAGAACCACTTCTAGCAGAAATGATTCAACAAAGAAGCCTGCGACGCCTCGCCCGGAGACCTTCGAGACCCTCAAGCAAGGCAACGAAACACCAGAACAAGTGATCGCTCGACTTCAGGCTAAAGGCACACGCGATGTGTTCCAGAGAGTCAAACGGAAGGATCAAGGTGAGGTCCCTACCACCACGGCCCTAGCCCTACTAGACCTCTTGAGAAAACCCCTTCCTCCCGACTCAGATGAGCCTCAGCCGGATGCATCCGATAATGGCACACAATACAAACCCTTGCCTAATATTGGCCCGACCTCCTCCCAAAACCAATTCCTAAAAGGCCCTGTCCCATCCACTGACCACCTCCTCGCAGAGGCGAGAGAGGCGAATAAGGATCAGCGACATTGGGTCCAAGAAAAGAAGAATCCGGCGTTGTGGGAGCGAGCAGCAATGTATCCTGGCGGTGACAAGAGCAGTATCCCGGTCGAGAAATTAGTACCATTAGTCAAGAATGCAGACCTGCAAAAGAAGACCGGCGGATGGGATCAGTCAGCTCTGCCATCGGGTGGTAACAATGTTACATGGGACGAGGCCTCAGCTCGGCCGGCGAAAGAGGCCGCCTTACAACTCAGTCAACACTCCCAACAATGCAACGCGGACAGTTGGACCCTAAATCAGAAACCCGACAAATCAGTACACAGAACCTCTCGTTGGGCCGCTGCTGCGGATACGAGGGCTCCTCCAGTTAAGCCGGACAGCAATGCTGAAGGCTCAGAGGAATCAGAAAGTGACGGCGACTCCACAAGGCCCATGGCTCGAGGTCTCGGCCGTCTCATCCGCAGTCGCAAGCCTCTGGTGCCAGAAGAACGACTGGTCGGGTGGGACGGGCAGTTCTTGCCCCCTCCAACCGACTGGGAGTTTCGCCCGCAGTTCTACAATAACACCCCGGAATACATCAGTGGTTTCGAGAACTGGCTCGGTGAAGTCACGGTGCGCACAATGTCGGAAAAGTCTGTGGCGGAGCTAAGCTTCGGCGTCCTTCCTGCTGAGGAAGTCGCAAACTTGGACAATCACCCCGACGGAATTGGCTTTGCTCCCAAAGAAACCGTCCTCAGCCCCAGCAATTCTGAGCGTTACGGACACAGACTGATCAAGGCAATCGTGCAAAGTCCTCAAAACCCGACTGATTTCGATGGGGATGCAAAGCTGGATCTCTCCGACCCTGACAATGCTCGGTACAAAGATGAGACTGCCCAACTTTACATCACCAGACGCATGGCCCAGATCAAGCGTGTTCAAATGGAAGCAGAAGAAAAGGCAAAATTGCAACAGGCGGCAGAGTGTCAACAACATTCTGAACTCAAATTGGCTGCAAAAGCGCAGGGCGGCATCGCTCCAGAGATTCAGGAGAGTAACAAACCCCAGCCTCCTATCACAACCAAGAACATTTACCTCCGCCCTGCCGTCAAAGCCGATGCACCTGGAATGATGGAGATCATCAACTGGTACATCGCCAATGGGTTCCGCGCCCCGGAACTCGCGCCTATCAGCGAAGACGATATGATTGAGCGTATGAGGGTCTCCCAGCACGCACGCCTCCCCTTCATTGTTGCTGTCGAGCGCGCTCGCAGAACTTCTCGTCCCAAAAATCGCAGATACCCACGAGTCAATCCAAACCACCCTATCCAGAACATCGACCCCAACTACGTCGGTGTGACGCGCGAGGAGCTTATCGTCGGCTGGGCAAGCGCTTCAGATTGGGGCGCGCCAGATTACTGTGAGTGCATCAGTGCCGATCTAGAACTCTACGTAGCAGCCTCTTGTCGCAAATCCGGCGTAGGACGCTGCTTGATGGATGCGCTCCTAGATGCCACGGATCGGGGCTACATGAAGAAAGGCGGCTACGAATTCCGCGTCGCCCCGGAAATGAAGCATTTGTACTCCGGTGGGGGCGGGCGAGATCTCCACAAATTGATCTTTCAGGTCCGCTCGTTCAACCAACCTGTCCCGCCTAAGCAGAAGGGTAAAATCCTTCACGCAGCAGCGAAGTCTGCGCGCCTTGATGATCGAGAGGACGACTACGAAATCTGGTTGAAGGATTGGCTCGAATCATACGACTTTGAACAGGAGGCACGCATGAAGAAGGTGGGCACTAAGCATAACCGATTCATGGATGTGAGGTACTTGAGCCGCGAGACGTGCTGGCAACCCAGCGAGGGGCGAATCCCGGATTACACCAATGGGTATTGACCCGCCCGGGACGAGATTCGGGGTAGAGGCGGGTGAAGGGGCGAGGTAGCGAAGTAGCCATGGGTGCATGTGGCAATGGGAGGTGGTTCAAAGAGAAGATGACAAAGAGGAAAGGTGCACAGCAACAGATGCTTCAACAATGTATCACCACGGAATGGAGGCCTCCCCGACGACGACATGGCGTACACGACACACGAAGCGATACAATACGATTCGGACTACGACGAACGATTTCTTTTCTTTCCTTTCAATCGGATTTTCATGCATCTTTTCGGCTCCTTTTCAGTAGAGAGGCCCACCACGAATGATACCCCGATTAGTAGCACCTTGGACGAACCAGGGCGATATTTTCTTTTCCAATCGATGAATGCTACAGTCACGCAGTCAGCAGCAGCTCCATTTCGGACCCGGATCATGGCCATCAGAACAGCGCAAGGTCGATTGACGCGCGCGTCGCCGTCAGGAAACTTGGCATGAGCATTTTCCATTTTCCATTTTCCATAGAGCAGAGAGCAGAGAGCATAGAGCACAGCGCTGAAAACGGAGCCGACAAACATACCGGATAAAACAAGGCGCAGTGCAAGCGAGTTCATAGCAGGGTTCAAGCACATACGGATGTACATAGCTTGGTCTACGAGCTGAGAGAGGATGTACATAACGTAAGAACCTCTCCACTTACTTACTCCCTGTCCTCGAGCTTGCATATGATTCCCTACGTACTCCGAGCGTTTAACTCGCTTGAGGCCTATCGCGTTGTTCGAGTGGACTTATTGCTCGGTCGGTTGAGGAGGGATTCAGAAGTCTCAGCATGAGGTAGGGAGGGTATACACAGTACAGAGTAGAGTAGATAGGAAGTGTTATGATAGGAAGTCGTTGGAATACGGGGTCCTTATCGATGATCCAAGGGACGAAAACGACACCCCGACGACAGGCCTTTGTGGTTCTGGAAACGTGGGCTAGAGTGAGTGCTGCAGTCATTGCTGGTTGAAGACAGCATTACGATCCCTTCATGGCAGCACGGGGGCGGATTGCGCGAGGTGATCCAAGAGCTCTGTCACTCCGCACGTAGGCTTGGTATCCAGAGATTCGCGCGCAACGCAGAAAGGGAAATTTCCATGGGTACTTGATTTCTAGACAGATGCACGTTATTTCATGTGATGAAGCGATGGGGAATTATGCTCGCTTTTGCAAAGTTCTGATGGCGACTTCAAAGTGCTGTACCTGCCAGCTCCGCCAGGGCAAGCCGCGTTGGGCGCGGAAGCAGCAAGCGAAAGCGAACACTGTACGTCTCTTGCTTGTTAGCGCCCGGCACGTCAGGAGCTCTGTTCTTTCGGCAAGGGGAAAAAGGATTGGTACTTCTGTGTACTCCGTATCACATCCGAAGACGTCAAAGACTAGCGGCGCGAAAGGGGTGGTTGAGGCTCGCAAGCCACCGATGTAGCGCAACCCTTGATTCGGAGATGGGTCAGGCGCAAAGGATCGATCGAGCTGGAGCAGGCGGCGGAGCTTGAAGCCTCTTCGGTCTCCTGGGAGATGGAGATGTGAAGAGCATCGCTTGCTTCTCAGTTCTCTCTCACATGGAGATTCGACTGGACAGCCGAGTGATTCCGCAGCACTCGCGAAAGACTCGAGCACACGCATTTTACGAGGTGGGTGCCTATGGAGCTCCGTGTATCACTCTCCTGGAAGCTTGGTCCACAGTGGAGACGATTGGGATCCTTTTGGGCCTAGAAGGCCCTTGCGTCAGACATGCCGTCGCCGGTCGATGACAGGCCAGGTTTCATGGCGTCGGCTGGTATTTCCGAGTTTTTTCGGGGTTGACAGGCGCACTGAAACCCGTGCTCATGACTACGCACTCACTGTGCGCCTGAGAGGATTGAGAGTGTGTCAGCTTCTGTCTAGGCTCGGCTTTGACGGTCAACGTGCAATCGACGATGGATGTCTTGTCCAGCTGCACTAGACGCGGTGGAGGTCTCTTTGGTGTTACCAAGGGGATCACCAGGCAGAGATGGGGTCTCCAGATAGGCGAGGGCGGCGGCTGGACGATCGGCCAACTCATGATCCTGGGTATGCAGGTCATCGCCTGGAGCGTTCAAGCGTGATTGGCCTGGGGGCTCTGCCACGTTGCCCCTTGTAGGTATCGAGCATCAAGGTGCACGTTTTGAGACGTCTTCTTCTGGACTGTTTGTGGCAGTTGAGGTTGCACAATGTGAGATTGACACACGCTGGGGTACCATGATGTATCTATCCGATCAAGAAGGCAGTCAGATGGCCTGAATTCGGGGTAAACGCGTAACAATGATCCTAGCTCTTATCGAAGCTTCTCTTGTTCGAACACGAGCGTTGTCGCCATCCTGGTTCGCGCAACGCGACGCATGACAGCGCGGGATTAGTCAAGATATTATTGAAAGCAAGCGGATTCGTGACCCGGCAAGCATCGTGTATTTTTCCTTCTTCTCTTAGTTACTGTTTGTAGCATCGAAGAGGTGCTATTGTTTGGCTACCCGATCACTCATTGGGCCGAAATCAACGCGTTAGCTGCTTGCCATATGGACAGACGGGCGTTCTGTTGCAGGATCTAACAAGGTTTCTTGGGCATGTGGCGCAATAAAGATGCGCATGGGCTGCATGCAATTGTGGTTGGGAGCTCTAGGCCTCCCGCGCTTGGACCAGAGCCGAGCTGAAGATGGGGTTTGAGGAAGACGCATACACTTTTTCTCTTCCTTCAATTGTAGGCAGCTTCACTGGTTCTCGGAAGGAGAGGGGATTCGCGCAAGATGTGAACGACCGACCGACTGCTCAGGCAAACAAACATTCACCGAGGGCGGTAAGCTGATCGGCAATTTTCGACAGAGGAAGAAGCAAGGCGCCGAGAAGAGCGTGGGCTCCTACTTATCGTACATGCATTTGGCTTTGGTAGAGCTTCCTCTTCGGTGTTTGGCATTGTCGATCTTCCCGCCCGAGGGATACGCAGTATACAGTAGACTCGAGAAGCGGGCGGCCAGCAGCATCCTCTGGTTGAAACATTTTCCGTCAAATCAATCTTGAGGTTGTCAGGTGAAAGAAACGGACTGAAGATTGGAGACCGCGGCGGCTGGCCTGTAAACTGATCTTCGCCTAATTCTGCCCCAAGCTTCATAGGCTTGCCTGTCGTCAGACCCTTTCCAAGGAAACCTTAACTAGCTCATATTCTGGGTAGCCCCTCGCGCGCCCACACTCGCTCAGTGGCTCACTGGCACTCGGGCCCTCGACCAGCTCTTGCACTTCTAACTTTTTAGTCGACCTTCCCGCACTTTTCCCTTCGTCTCTGCCTCACCCCTCCATCTTCTCTCCTCTACTCTCTTGCTTTAGTGCGCGCGTCTCTCTTAGTATCGCAGTGTTACTTCTGCTTTCCTGCTTCACTCGGCGCACTGCTCTTCTCGGGAGTTGCTCACTTGTTGCGTCTGGTCTGATCTGTGGCTTGGCTGTCCATTTTTGGCCCCATCTAACCACTGCGCATCTGATCCGGTATGTAGAGAAGTCCTTGATGCGTCTTTTCCTCCCCCTTCGATGGACCCTCAGACCGTGGCGCAAGTGCAAGCGACGGGCCGCGGCGTGACGGCGAGCAGAAATGAGTGTGGTTGGGGGTGGTGGTGGTGATGAGCGGAAGTCGCGGACGCAAGGGCGACAGCAATGTCAAAGAGCACAGAAAAGCACACACAACAACATCACGATGATCGTGAGCACAGGGCTACCACTGTGGACACCTCTTGAACTCTCGAGCCACCAGTAGCGGTTCAGGGCCTGGCCGATTCGCACTAGCGACGACTTCACTCCCTCCCCACGGTCGCAATTTTCACGTTCAACTTGTTCGATGCGCTGACTGCTATTTATCTCCCAGACTTCAGAACGACCTTCAATTGCCATCGACGTTTCGTGATCGCTTTGTACCCTCCTCCCTTGGACAGTCGCCGTTCGGGATATTCTTGTGCGACAAAAGTTGGGTTTGAGTTATCAGAAAGTCCACATAATACCTTCAATATCCTCTTCGTCGTCGTCCTTTGAAAGACGTCTTTGTTCGGTACGTATAGCAACTGACCGCACTCCCCTCTGCGGGTGTCTCGCGTCACGCGGAAGTTTGTCATCACCTTCTTGACCGGGAATCTGACTCATCTTACAGAAGCTCTACCTTAGCCTTCAGTTTCGTCACCTCGTTGTCCGTCTTCCAACATGTCGTTCCCGGAGTACGGTCAATTCCCAAACGCCCAGCAAGAGGGTGCTCCTGGTTCCGGTCCTCCGCCTCAGGATGGATCTGCCCCAGGACAGCCAACCGACCCCTCTGCCCAGCAGCAGATGCCCTTTCCGACTCCCGATGGGAATGCGGCCCCGCAGAATGGTCAAGGTGCGGATGGCAAGACCACTCTCTGGTAGGTTCGAATGCTGGTGTGGTGTTATGATTCTCGAGCGCTGACATCGATTTGTAGGATGGGTGAGCTCGAGCCCTGGATTGACGAAAACTTCGTGCGCAATCTCTGGTTCCAAATGGGTGAACAAGTCAGTGTCAAGATGATCCGCGACAAATTCTCAGGGTAAGTCTCGGCAGAGCCACGCCCCTCCTTCGCACGTCTCTGAACTCATGGTAGTAGCAATGCTGGTTACTGTTTCGTCGATTTCTCCTCCTCCCAGGCTGCCGCCAAGGCCCTCCAGCTCAGCGGTCAACCGATGCCAAACTCGAGCCGTCCGTTCAAGCTGAACTGGGCTTCGGGCGGTGGCCTTGCCGACCGACGCGACGATCGTGGTCCAGAGTACTCCATCTTCGTTGGCGACCTCGGTCCTGAAGTCAACGAGTACGTTCTAGTCTCGCTCTTCCAGAGCCGCTTCCCCTCGTGCAAGTCGGCCAAGATCATGACGGATCCTCTTTCTGGCATGTCCCGCGGCTATGGCTTCGTGCGCTTCTCCGACGAAGGCGACCAGCAGCGTGCTCTCAATGAGATGCAGGGTGTTTATTGCGGCAATCGCCCGATGCGCATCTCGACCGCGACCCCGAAAAACAAAGGAGGTCCGATGGGAGGCATGAACATGGGTATGCCAGGCGGTGGCGGTGCTCCGATGGGCTATCCACCAATGGGTCAACCACCCATGCCGTTCTACGGTGGTCAGCAGCAGCAACAACCTCAACCGATGAATCAATTCACCGACCCGAACAACACCACTGTCTTCGTCGGAGGTCTGTCTGGCTACGTCACCGAAGATGAGCTGCGCTCTTTCTTCCAAGGATTCGGAGAGATCACCTATGTCAAGATTCCGCCTGGAAAGGGCTGTGGTTTCGTCCAATTCGTGCAACGACATGCTGCCGAGATGGCTATCAACCAGATGCAAGGCTATCCCATTGGAAATTCTCGAGTCCGCCTGAGCTGGGGTCGCAGCCAGAACAACTCCGGCCCCGCCGGCACCCCATACCGCCCTGCACCTCCTCCCCCCATCTATCCTGGCGCGATGGGCGGCATGCCTCCTGCTCACCAATACGGCAGTTATGCGCCGATGAAGGTCGGTTACAGTCCAGTCCCTACTCCTCCATTGGGACCATACTGACGCGGAGGCAGTAAGCATGTGTGAGAATCTCGGCGCAGCAGGCGTTTCGTCCATGGGCAATGCCTTTTCCTGATGGGTAGCGGAAAAGCAACGTTTTCTTTTGTCAATTCATTGAAGGCAGCGCGCAAGTCGAACCTTTAGCGTCATCATCGTCGGTATGGGAGGGTGTTTGTCGAACCACAGAAGAAAAAGTTTCTTTTATTTTCACCTTCGCGATGACCCCTTACCACCCGGTTGGCACAATCGGCTGTGTACAACACGATCGAACAATATGGCATTCGCTTTTTGGTTGAGAGTGATGATACGATACCAACGAAGAACGAGAGATTTTGCATGTGCTTCGGAGAGCAGTCATGGCGAGGGAATTGGGAGCATGGACGGATTGTGGCAAGCATGGAGATGGTGACGCGCTGGCAGAAATTTCCTTCCTTTTTTTCACCCCAGTCTCTCACATGGACCCAGTGGTCCCATGGGCTTATCGTCATGATGGATGCTGGTGGAACTAGGCAACGATTGACACAGTATGAGCTGAGCTGACACGGGAGCAAATAGTGTTAGGTATTCGATAGTGATTGAAACCAACACAAGACGATCATTGACAGTCAAAAGGTCATGCGACGACTGCCGGTTTCCCACACTGCTTGTTGCGTGCGCTCCGACCTCCCTCACTTGCTACCTTCGCTTGCTACCTCGACTCGAGTTGATCCTGGGAGGAGGCCGTCGAACAGTTAGCTTAGCCACCTTGCATTCCTCCACTCCAACTTGTGCAGAGTGGCCTTCTCGCGGCTCACAACTCCATCCCCTTTGGACACCCATGCATCTTTCCATAGTGCCCATGCAGAGGAGAAGTAGCCGATCGCAGTGCTAAGCCTCGGCTTACACCAAGCAGTGGAAACCTCACGCCTCGGGAGTTTCCCAATTTCTCCAACTATTCCTTACGCATGACATCGGCATGAGTTGCCGGCCACAACAGCTACTATCGCACAGAGATGTAATACGCACGACATCGAAGTGGAAGTGCTTCGAAGAATCCGACAGCAAGGTAACCGACCTTTACAACGACAGGAAAAAGTACCTTTATCGCCGACGTGGCAGTGGTATTAAGTTCTTGTCAAAAGGAGGGCTTCCCCGCACGGCTCCCAAGTCTATCGACGTGACTGTCCTCGCTGGGCCAGAGCTTCAGGAGGCCACCACAGAAAACATTCCCAGGCAGATCAGGCAGGACCTCTTCTCCCCAAATCTCAGGCCTGAAACGGCGGGAGAAACAACACAGCAGCCATGTCCTCCTCCCGCGCAGTCCGCATCGCCGGGGCCTCGGGCTCGGCGTCTGACCGGCGCCACGCCATGGCAGCCTTCGCAAAGGCATATCCCTCGGACCCGGTCGACGTGATCATCTCAGATTACATGTCCGAGGTGAACATGACGATCGGCGCGGCGCGGAAAGTCGACGCCTCGAATCTCACGGCCGACATGGGCAACGCATTTGTTGGCGCCGGTCCCGCGTTCGAGGCCTCCTTTCTGGAAGCGCTGGAGCCCGCACTGGAGGACCTCGCGCGGTACGGGATCAAGGTTGCGGCGAACGCGGGCAACGCGGACGTGCGCGGCCTGTACCGCATCGTATGTGGCATGGTCGAGAAGAAAGGCCTGAGCGGGAAGGTCAAGGTCGCGTGGATCAGCGGCGACGAAGTCCTTCCCGCCATCACTGACGGTCTCAAGAACGGGACGTCCAAGTTCAAGAACATCTATACCGGTCAGGTGCTGGAGAAGTGGGAGTTCGAGCCCATCTACGCGCACGCCTACCTTGGAGGGATGGGCATCGCCGAGGCGTTTCGCCAGGGCGCCCAGATCGTCATCTGTGGACGCGTCGCGGATGCCTCTCCGGTCATTGGTGCGGCCGTGTGGTTCCACAACTGGCATCGCGAACAGCTGGACGAACTGGCGAACGCGTTCGTGGCGGGCCATATGATCGAATGCAGCAACTACGTGGCTGGCGGCAACTTCACCGGGTTCAAAGCCCTGGAGGAACACGGTCGATGGACCGACATCGGGTATCCGATTGCCGAGATCACGGCGAGTGGAGGCGTTGTCATCACGAAGCAGAAAAACTCGGGCGGGATTGTGAGCATTCACACGTGCTCGTCGCAACTGCTGTATGAGATCCAGGGGCCTTGGTACTTCAACTCGGATGTCACCGCCGTGCTGGATGGGATCTGGTTCGAGCAGCTGTCGACCGACCGAGTGGCGCTTCACGGCGTCAAGGCTTTGCCTCCTCCCCCCACGACCAAGGTCGGGATCACTGCGCGAGGAGGCTTCCAGGCCGAGGCGTGGTATTTCATGACCGGGCTGGACATCCCGGAGAAGGCGCGCATGACGGAAGCGCAGCTCCGCCTCGGTTTGAAGCCCTACTCGGACAAATTCACCACCCTGTCGTTCAGCGTGTTGGGCTCGCCTGGGCATGACGCGGACAACCAGAACGCGGCGACGTGCGTGTTCCGCGTCTTCGCGCAGGCCAGGGAGTCGAACGACATCGCGCCGCAGAAGTTCCTCCGTCCGGTGATTGATAACATCATGCAAGGCTATCCGGGCAGCACATTCCACCTGGATTTCCGGCAGGGCATTCCGAAGCCGTACTTTGAATACTACGTGACGCTGCTCGACCAGAGCAAGGTATCGCACCGCGTGCATTTCGGCGACAAGGAGACGCTGATCCCGGCCCCAACCCTGACGAAGACTTTCCCAGAGCGACAGCCCAGCCTGCCTACGACGCAGTTGCAGATCGATCTCGGCAGGTTCGGCCCCACGACGCGAGTCCCTCTAGGGAGGATCGCGCATGCCCGCTCCGGCGACAAGGGCAGCGATTGTAACTGCGGCTTCTGGGTCGTTCATCAGGACGAATACGTCTGGCTGCGCAATTTGCTATCCGTTGCCAACATCAAACTGCTGCTCGGCAAGGAGTACGACGAGACGAGGACGCCCAAGATCGAGGTCGAACGGTTCGAACTCCCCAATCTGAGGGGCGTGCATTTTCTGTTCCGGAATCTGTTGGACAGGGGTGCCACGAGCACGGCGGTAAGTAATTGTCTCTCTGACCCAATGTCATCGTCACTGTTGGGGGGATCTGTTTTCTCCCCCGGGCCCAATACAGGTGATTATGACTGGATGCTAACAAACTGTGCGTGCAGGGCGTGGACTTTTTGGGCAAGAATTGTGCGGAATTCCTTCGGAGCAGGCACGTCGATGTGCCTGTGAGGTTTCTGGAGAGAGGGAGGTTGTGAGTGCTGGGTGGTATGGATACGATATTGAAGAGAACAGAAGTACGGAGTACAGACAGTGCAGAGACGAGGCACATAAATTTAGCTGAGACTGCATTGCGACAAGGTTTTGTTGCCGGTACGAGTAAAATAGGATAGTTAGAATCCGTAGGGTAGAATCAGCAGACCTTTGTTCTTGCCCTCTCCCCCCGCTCGACTTGAGGCTCGAGAGGTAGTGGTATCGCATCCCGCACCTATGCTTGTCCAACGATCGAACACTGTACAGTATACATGGTACATACATAGGGCAGGAACACCGTCCACGGTGGACGAGACTTGCGAGTCCCGTGTCCGCATCATCGAAGGGTTGTCCAAGCTTTGGTCTTGCTGTCTGATCGAATACACAATACTACTTACTGCTCTGTACGCTCGCGTTTCTCATATCCCTAGGACCGCATGAGTATGCGGTGGGATGCAATGCTGCCGCGTTGATATGGTTGCTTTCGGCATCTGCTCATATAGAGGGAGGTCAGTCTGGCCTTTGAGTGAGATAGGACGCGGCGCCGCAATCTCTACCATCCATCATGTTGATATGCATATATTCATGCATTTCTCGGGTCGGTGCCATGCCATCTTCGGGAGAGGAGTTCTCCACGACCCCAGGGCATACAGGGACATCATACGGAGTTTCCTCGCGAGTATGCTCCCCTGTCGAATTGCTCTTGGCCCACGCTCACGCTGATGCTCACGCCTTCCTCTTCCCCCCCCTCGACTTCCCTTTGGTGGTCCCTTGTGTGGTTGCATTGGCGCTCCCTTCCGTCGGGGAAACAACCCTGTACACTGCGCCTTGCTGTCGTACCATGCCCACTCCCGCTCCCGCTCCCTTGGGTTGCGCAGAACCGCCTGCCCCGCCGCCTTCTTGTTGCTGTTTCAGAGACGCCAGTCTCGCCTTGATCTCCTCCTCCCTCTGATCCGGCGTGCCCGTTGCCTTGCGGAACAGGGACTCCAGGTGCGGTCGGAAGAGCGTGTACGTCGAGATGATGACCACCACGCGGAGGAGGAGCTGGATGTTCTGCCGCGTGAAGTATGCTTGCAGGTATGGGGGGAGGGCGTCGTGCATCGAGTCGAGATACTCGGCGAGGTTCGGGAAGAAGGAGGACATGGTGTGTGTGTGAGCGTGTGAGCGTATGTGCGTATGTACACAGGCGGTAGCTGGATGCAAGCTGAAGGGCTTTTGCTTTAATTTGGTCACGCACGGCTTGCGGTGGACGATGTCCGTGGACTGTGGTCAGCCAGGAGTAGACAGAGGTGTCGCCAGTCTCGACGGTTGAAAAGTGCTGTATGTACGGAACAACTTCGGGCGGGACAACAAGGATTCCCCCCCTTCAAGCACATCAGTTCTACTTTATCACTTACATATGCAACGCATATTGATGAATATTATGCATTTGGGTGGACTACAATACAAGATACAATAAATCACTTTCCTGTTTGTTTTGTGGTTTTCTGCGACGGCTCATCGGCATCACCACCCTGTAAGAGTGGTTTGGAAGAGGACTGTCAGATCGCTCGCGTTTCTTCCATCTATCACTCCCATGCTTTCTCAGACCAGGGTCCCATCCCTAACTGCGCATATTGTCGCGACCGGTAGCCTGGCTCAGTGAGCAGGGAATGATCGCGGACGTCGCCCCTTGGAGTCCTATTACGGTAGCAGGACTTACCCTCGTGTACACTATTTCGAGGCCTTCAATCACTTGCGCGCAAACCAAAAAGGAAATAGACACCTCGAGTGTGTTGAGTCACTACCGACCATCAGAAACATGCGGATCTTCCTCTTTACGCATCCGCGAACGGCTTCGAATTTGCTGGTCCGTATACTGAACTTGGAGAACCAACCTGCTCTGCTTCGTCCAGATGGCGAGGCTAGGACGAATGCCAAATATGAATATTTCTTCTTGTCCACTGTGCCACTTCGCATCAAGCTTGCCGACCGGCCCTCAGAGGACTGGTCGTGCGATGAACAAACAGAAGTAATGCAGCGTCTTCAAGCTTCCGCAGATGGGTTGCTAAGATGCGTCGAGGCGATAGAGGCGCAAGGCGGAAGTGTCTTTGTGAAAGAGCACCTTCTGTGGATGCTTTCACCTCAAGCAGAAGACTTGGTAAAGGGCAGTGTCGACTCAGCGAGGCGGTTCTGGAAAGTGAAGCTAGCGGGAAAGCCGCTCATTCCGGAAGGTTCCAAAGCGGCATGCGATGTTGCAACGCACGCACAAGACGACGCGCAGGACGAGGAGGGAACCGTCATCCAAAACCAGACAGTCTTACCTGATAGCTTGTTGCGCACCTGGACACCGACCTTCTTGATCCGACATCCTGCCTTGGTATTCCCGTCCCTCTACCGCACCTCTATAGACCTAGAAGGCCGCGATGAAGCTAGGAAGAATGCTGATGGAATGTTCCGAATGGAGATGACATGGAGATGGAGTCGTGGGCTATGGGAGTGGTACAACCAGGAATGGCAGGAAGGAAACACAACCTTGGGTCCGATCGTTCTTGATGCAGACGACATCATTCTCAAGCCAGAGGTCATTCTCACATATTGCAGGCTAGTGGGCCTGGACGCAGAAAAGTGCCGATTTGAATGGGAGCGTGCCAGCGCGGAGGAGGAAGCGAGCATAAATCCCCTAGAGAGGAGAATGAGGTCGAGCCTGCTATCTTCCGCTGGCATCATCCGAGACGGCAAGGTCGCAGCAGGGCTAGATATGGAACAGGAGGTGCGCAAATGGAGAGAGGAATTCGGGGAAGGAGAGGCACGGAAGATTGAGACTTGGGTCACGGCGGCAATGCTGGACTACGATTTTCTGTGGGAAAGAAGGCTGAGAGTTTGAGGTGAGCAAGGTATGAGAAATCAATTGCTCAAAGCCTTGTCGAACTTGTACAGCCTGCCTTCGTCTCGGTGGCTATGCGCTCCGCCATAGTGCGTTTCTGTCATTTATGGTTGGTTGAGCGCGCTCTGGCTGTGTCTCCAACGCGTCGACGCGTCCCTCACCCGCCCCCGCTGTATTTCCTCCTCCTCAAACCCTTTACAACGCCTCATCCAGCCTCAAGCGGTCGAGTAGATTGGTCCTCACCCGGTAAATTTTCCCATCAGACGTTATGGCTTCAGACACAGACGTGGAATCAGAGGCATTGCAGAAGGTAGGTCGAAATCCGTCATTGGAAATGCTTTCCATCTAGAGTCTGCCCCATCTCGCTCAGACGCTCGACGGTTGCAACTGTTCTGGCCTGCTGACTGGCCCTTCGATCACCTAGAAACTGCGGTCCGCCCTCTGGTTCCACATTGGCAAAATGGTTGATGAAGAGAGCATTAACCTGGGGGTGAATGCAACGCCTCAATTCATTGGAAGTCTGATGGAGTTTGTTTGGGCTCAAATCGGTATGAAACCTCTGCGCCTTTTGCCTGTACGGGCTACGGCAAAGCTGACGCTATCTATCGCTCAGGTAATACTGCTGTCGACCTGGAGTCGTTTTCCAAACATGCGGGAAGATCCACCATAAAGCCCGACGATGTCATGCTCCTCACTCGGCGAAATGAGGGCCTCGAGCAGATCCTGCGCGAAGAATTAAACCGACTGGACCACGCAAAAGCCAAGAAAAATAAAACCTGATACAACTGGATCTCCGTTTATAGTCTACCGAAGACGCAGAAACGTATGATACTTTTGGCGTTCAGTGGAAAGGGAGACTCCGAGCGCTGCTGCGCAGATTTCCATGGTATCATACACATCCTGCTCTTGGCCCGCGAAAAGGACAAGGATTTCCTGGTCATCAACCTTGGGGCGCCCGGCAAGCCTCGAAATTGGCCCCGGGCCGTCGACCTGACAACATCGCGAAGACAGCCCGATCTTGAAAGGTATCATCTTGGGCCTTGACGCGGGTTTCCGTCTGGGCGAAGGGCCAGGCCCTTGGTATCTTATCACACTTCCGGTTCCAGTCACTCCGGACAATTATTGGTCGTGACGGCTGATTGGATTCGGCACGAATATACCCGCAACATAGGAGAATGACCAAATCCTCGACGGACCCCCAACAGGCTCACCATTCTGCCTGAACGCGACCCTCACAGCTGGTATTGATACCGAAACGCAGAAATGAGTGTACCTATTCCGCCCTTACTCACAACACCACTAGTATCGGACCTTGTCTGGCACGTCCGCTTGTTCGCCTCACGACATGGGATTGCTGTGCCGCTGAAACGACACCAATGATGCGAGCCCATTGAGTCCCTGAGTTTGACAGAAACCTCAAGCTGTCAATGATTCGACCTCGTCGATGAGTATGGAACCAATATCGGCCTAGCCGAGACGATGGATTGGGTATTGGCGGTTGTAACATCTACCGACGTGGCCGTATTGGACCATTGGCAATGCATCTCAACACTGCTATAGCAGCCCTTCCGCATGAGGTGTGTAAGCGACTCGGTATTTTGCCGAAACTGACAGAATGCCATCCACGTCTTCAGCGCAGCTCTCACCTGCAAGCGCTGAAAACCCAGTGTTGCTTCGAGCCGGGTTCGTCAGATACGAGGAAGAACCATAGGAACTTCTTTCAGCTACCAACCTCCCGCCTTCACACGCGTCGCCTCCACGGGCTCCGTGTCAGCAAGCGCGCGAACAGGGATATCAAGAGCGAGGTGTGCGGCGAGAAATGCAACTATGCTCAAATGCAGGACATGTTTAGGTCGCGACTGCCGTTCTGGGATATGTTACATCACTCTCAGATCGCCAATATTTGTCGACATGTCATGCTGTCAGCTGCTATTACCAGTAACATTGGGCATGTAACCTGTGGCTCTGGTCCTTCAACGGAAATGGGAGCAGCCGCATTCGCCTGGCGCCATTTGGCAAGGCCAGCAGAATTGGGATGTCGCTTACCCGCCACCGGCCCGAAAATGACGCCACCTTCCTGGGCACTTAATCAACTCCGCGGCCCTTCAAATCCAACGTTCGTTTGTCACAGCTCTACGTGCTTCTCGCATATGGGATCTACGAGCTTGACAACACTTTGGCAACAGGTTTGCGTTTGCGACAGAGTCCTCGTGGGTTACTGGTTTTCGTCCCAATAGGAAATGCATCCTGAGCGGATCGTCTGAACTGACCTATCACGCGCGCTGTTGCGAGTTCGAAGCTCATCTTACGTGGGAAGTGGCGTTTATGTCTCCGCGGCTCGTCCCTCGCAAGTCGACTATTGTACAACATCGGGCGAGCCACTGCGAACTCCCTCCCACGCAGTTATTCTCACCCGCACTGTGGTGAAATCAAGAAGACATGTTTTGAACCGCGGTTCAATCTTCCATGACGACCACACAATACGAGATCTAGAGCCACCAGCTAGCAGACCCTGACTACGCTTTCAGTATGTCGATAATTCGAAGAGTGGCGGGCATTCCCCAAAACAGCCACTAATGTACGGGATATAATACCCTGTTGGCTCCCGCGGGAATGAGAAGACGGAAAAGTTCGACCTTTGGACAGAATCATCTACCGGCCTCGTTGTCAGGACGACCGTACAGGATGTCCGCGTAGCTGCAACTTGTTGCGCGCGTGTTCTGATCGTCTCACTTCTGATCCTTAAACTCGACAATCAGATACTTATCAGTCCAGGAGCCAAAGCTTGGGTCGTTACTGAAACTCGGGGTGTCCTTCCCGCTAGTTTGAGCCGCGTTCGAGTTGAGTAAACGAAGACTGACGCGAATCCTTCGCTCGGCCCATGATGACATCGCTGTGACCTGGATGGGGCACGTCTCGCTTATCACTCCTCCAAGCTTGGCCAATCGAGCCTCATGGCAATAAGCCCGTTTCAAGATTCTCAGGCGACTTTTGTGCCACTTTACCAAGCCCCAGTGGCTAGCCCATCCTCTCTACTTTTAGACATCTCAAGAGTCTCCTAGCTGTTTATTTGATTTGGCCACCATATGGCTGTCTCTAGCCTGCTCACTACGTGCTGGCAAGTTCCACACCGTCTGCACGCTCCACGCGGAAGGTTTGAAGGTCTCGGTGCGTGCGCAGAGGGATTGGCAAGGCCACTCTTGAGCGAATGGGGTGTTTCGTAATCTCTTCTCGAGGCTGAGCACGGTATCTCATTTCGTTCCAGGCTCGACCTTTATCCAGGTGAGCTTTTGTTTTTCTTTCGGTTCATCCGTTTTCAGGTAACTCGACGCATCGACCAGCCCCCCGAACATTGTCTGTGGAAGGATCTCAGACCTTTCTGCAAGTACTTTTGCAAGGGATGCAGTCGATTGTTCATTCGGATTTTGCCTACTGGATGGTCGGTGGAGTGGTTCCTTTGCCGGCGAGAAAGAGTCACTGGATGGAGAAGACGAGCCTGACGGCGAGCTCGGGTCGGAATTGATCTTACGAGGCGAAGCCATCCTGTTCAGGCCTCTCTATTCATTATGTCAGCTCGTTTGACGGCATGGGACGGGAGGGTCTGGCGCGGGACGATCTCACCTCGGCTTGCTTCCCCGAATCTTACGACGAGGCTGAGCGTGTCTGATGGGGACAAGGCTATAGTTCGACTAACATAGCCACCGATGATTTGGTTTTGGATGGGTGATCTGCAACGTTGTGTGTTGTTTGAGTGATCAAAGACGAGAGACACCTGAATGATGCATTTTATACTCCTGATTTGCAGGCGGCAACAAAGGGATTCAAGATATACGGAGCAAACTTACCGGGCGTTACAGTACCAAACCGTGACCATAGACGAGGTGTCGAGCGCACACCTCGTAACTCGCGTGCGACGTGACACCACTGCCGAATTCTAGTTAATAACTGTCTCGGCGAGCGCCTGGGGTTCCTTACCATTACAAACATTGTTATGCTTTGGATCGTCGAGTACCAAGCTACAAGACAGAAGGTGCCTTGCCGTCCCCGGGTTTGTGATCATGCACACTGCGTAAGGTGATTCTGTGTGCGGGCCATCCAGGGGTGCCATATTAGTGGTCATAGATGAAACAGACGATATCTACGTCGGATTCTATCCTTTTCGGGATGATGGCAGGCCAGATGTGGAATCCCATTGTACTTGTGAGAACGTGACAAAGGACCAGACTGATGCCGGACCAGTGGGCCGAATCGGGACGCTTCCAAAGGGCAAGGGGAGGTTGAGCTATCGTCATTCAATCACGTATCGATCATCAACATAACTTGATAATCAACACTGAGCCATCGTAGGAGTTCAATGGAGCTTGATGATGCTACACACTGGGAAACAGCCCTAGTCCGATCGCCGACAATGGTTATCATCTCGGTTGTGGCGCGGCTTTGATAATCATGTCGAAACCCAGAATTGACCGACGGGCGACCTGCGCCACCTATCGCTGGATGCGGCTGTCCAGGGCTCATGGAAAAGCAGGAAGGTGGAGCGACGGCTCGGGTTCGGCTCTTGGGGCAAAGCTCCGCGAGCGGCACGTGTTGGGCACTTCCTCAAGCCCTGCTCACCTTTGCCATATCGATAAACATCGCGCGCCGAATCCCAATTACCAGCCGTGGCTGAGCCCAGAATACCAATCACAACCTCTCGGCGCAGCCTACGGCTTATTAAACTCAACGCTAAGTGATGATGGCGCAGTATAGCTCTAGGCAAAAAGACGATGAACCCAGTGTAAGCTCGCGTAATATGGCCCAAACAGGGTTAGTCGGTCCGCTAAGTGCAAATTTCCGAATCAGCACGTTTCCGGAGGGCAAATACTCAACTTCACCATCACCGACACTGACCTGAGCTGTGAAGTGAGGGTGAGGGTTTGGGAATCCGCTCCCCACGAGGCGCGCTAGCCAGCGTTTGCTGAGCCGCCCTGGGCCACCCAGCGATATGTCACTTCGGGCGTTCATTGCCAGCTCCGGACCAAGTGAATTGAATGCTACCTCACACTTCCAAGCGGTCGGCAGTGTACTCTGTACTGCGTTCGGGAATCTCTTCGTTGGCGCTTACGGCTGTGGTGATAATTATGGTTTGCTGCCAATTATCATGACTGCGCATGACTTGGCCGTGATCTCCAAACAACAGCACCGCAGACATATTAGAATCCTGATGTCGACCCCCCTCTTACATGATGATTGCCACTAATCTTCTCGACCAGCAAGCTTCGCAACACACTCCCTCTTCAGATCAACGACAACCTGACACCAAAGCACCTCTCTCTCCGACCGACACAGTGCAGCCCAACATGCGAAGCAAGGAACACAGTGACGGGGACAACGAGCAGCAGACGGGTCTGCTCAAGGGCACCGATATTCCGAAATGGAAACCGAACTTCACAGAGACCATGATCATGGTGACTTTGGCCCTTCTCTCCTTGATGGTCTCGCTTGATGCTACGGTCATTGTGACCTCTTTGTCGGTATGTACCTCTTCTGTCCCGCCCCAGGAAAATGTCCGTCTTCTAATCCGCCCTTCAGACAATTGTTCAAGCCTTGAACGCCACGGCCACCCAGGGGTTCTGGATTGGAACATCCTACCTCCTTGTAGTCGCCGTGACCATGCCCTTCACCGCCTCAATCAGCGACATTGTCGGCCGACCACAAACTTTGTTCGTCACCGTTGTGAGCTTCACAGTGGGAACGATACTGTGTGCTGTTTCCCACAGCATTGGCCTCATGCTTGTGGGCCGCTGCCTGCAGGGTATCGGCGGTGGAGGTGTCATCATTCTGTCTCTTGTCATCTTCTCCGACATCGTCCCCCTCCGCTTCCGACCACAATACGTTGGCGTTCTGTAAGTCTTCCTCTCGCATTCTTTACTCAGAACATCGGCTGATATATGTTGAAGTCAAGGAGCTTGGGCCCTAGGCAGTGTCATCGGGCCTATCATTGGTGGCGCTTTTGCCCATCCTAACCAATGGCGATGGGTGTTCTACATCATGCTGCCCTTCTGTGGCACCGGCCTTGTCTGTATCCCCTTGTTCATCAGGATCAGACGTCCCGAGGCTACCTTGAAGCAAATGCTCAGCCGTGTCGACTGGATCGGAGGATTCCTCTTCATCTCTTCGGCCACAGGCTTCCTCATTGCTATCTCTTGGGGCGGCACGAGCTACCCATGGAACCATTGGAGGACGCTGGTACCGTTGATACTCGGTGTCCTCGGGCTTATTGCCACGATGGTCTACGAGCGGTTCGGCGCCAAGGAGGCGTTCCTGAGGCACTCTCTCTTCCACGTGAAATCAGCTCACGGCATCTACATCGGCGCCTTTGTTCAGGGCCTAGTGGTAAGTCGGACCCTCCTTCACCGTCACTCTTTCGTACTAACGGCTCACCTCACCAGCTTTATGCACAACTGTACTACATCCCTTTCTTCTACGAGGCCGTCAAACTCTACTCTCCTATTCGTACCGGTGTCTCCCTCCTGCCTATCCTTCTCACACTAATCCCGGCATCCGTTATTGTCGGCGCTGCGATCACGCGAACCGGGAAATACCTCTGGGCCATTGCGATCGGCTGGGTCTTGACAACCCTCGCCACGGGCTTGACAATCTCATGGGACCGCGGCACACACACGGCAGTTTGGGCCGTCGAGTTGATCATCCTGGGCGTCGGACACGGCCTTAACCTCAACGCGCTCAACACGGCCTCTCAAGCCGTGTCGAAGCCTGGCGACGAAGGCCGCGCCGTGGGCATGTACGCCTTCCTGCGCAGCTTCGGCATGGCAATCGGGGTGGGCGTCAGCGGCTCGGTCTTCCAGAACGTCATGAAATCCAAGCTGGCGGACTTGGGCCTGCCGACCGAGATCGCGACCAACGCCGAAGCATACCTCCTCGTGCTGAAACAAATGGGCGATACACCGGAACGCCAGGTCGTTATTGACGCCTACGTCTCCGGCTTCCACGGCGTGTTTGGGTTCCTGACCGCCCTCGCAGGTCTGGCATTGATTATCGGTCTCTTCATCAGACACCACGAGATCAACAAGGAACTCATCACCGAACACAAGATCGTCGACGACGCCCGGATCAGCTGGCGCCATAGTAGGCACTCCAGTCGGGAGGCGTTGTCAATGACCATGACACCTGGCACCACGACAAACAGTGCAATGCAATCGAGGGAGATGGTCGCGGAGCAAGTGTAGGGCTGCTCTTGACGGCATATCATGTACCAACACCAGTACTGTCACAAAAACTGCATCCATCACGGTTTGGGGCTGGCCTGAGAAAATGGGCCGATGGCGATTTCAGGCGGCGCAGGGAGAATACTCGGTACGGCCTGCATTTTTCACGACTTGACGACACAGTAGAACCTCACGAAGCGGAGTCATTCCTATTGACATGCACACGCATGCACACATGAAACAACCATCCGAGAGTACCTCGCATACATCATAGATGCCATAGATAGTTTGACACAAGGTGACACAGACACTACTCCGTGGAATAAACAGAGCAGACCGTCAGGAATTCCGGGGTACAGTACAAGTACAGCGATTAATAGCCCAAGAAACGTGGCAGATGATTCATTTAGTCGATAATGATGTATGATGTGATGAGATTCCCATACTCACCGACCAATGTAATGCATGCATTCCTTTCGTGGCGCGACGTGATGTATCGTGACTTTGGAGACAAAGACCAGATGGATGTATGGAGAAAAAAAGAGAGGAAAGAGGGAAAAGTCGCACTTCTTGCAAGATGGAGGTGCTCGGGAGGTTGTATACGTTGCTGACGGAAACCAAACAATCGCATTTGCCACTGCATAGTACGTTACAGATACTGTATATCATGAAAGACACGACTCCGCGGCGCCGCTACTCGAATCCCGTCATGCCCGTCCCGCTCGAGGTGAGGTGAAGATGAGATACGGTGCTTGTATGTCTCGCAGATCCATTCCAGCTTGCATCGAAAGGCACTGAACAACGCATAAACGCCCATTTGACAAGTACAACAACGCATGAAATGTCCTTTGACAAATATAACCTTCGGATCAACCTGCTCTCGACTCCGTCGATACTTGTTACCACGCCAGGACCTCCTGATTCGTCTGGCACGTCAAACTTGAGCAGAGCTCTTCGTCCTCCCTGCTCGTCATCGCCGTGTCCGGCAAGTTCTGTCTCGCGGGCCATATTTCTTTCTTCGCTGCCCTTTCGCGCTCGTAATGTGCCCGCACGACCTCACGAGCCACCTTTTGGAAATATAGAGGGCCCTTCTCCAGTCGAGGGTGCAGTTCGCCGTTGACGAAGATTCGGGCGTTGAGATTCTTCTGCGCGAGCTCGCAGAGCACTTTGTCCTCGCCAACTATCCGCTTGTACATCTGGTTGATGAGTTGGAAATCTTCTTCAGACGAGTTCTTGTTCCGGAAGATCTGGTACTGCATGGACGAGCTTGTGGGTCCGTGGGGCAGGAATCTCTGCAGCATCATGAAATGCGGGCTGGGAGGGGAAAAAGGAAAACTTGTCAGCAAAGTCTGCCATCTACCTGCGTCTGCACCGACGATTGTTTACTTACAGAACAGACAGCGACACATTCGGAAAGTAGTACGTGCTGCTGATGCCGAGGCCGTTCTTCTTCTGGTTCTCCGTGAGGCTGGATTTGTGCGTGATCCATCCACAGGCGGTGTCGACCTCATGCGTCTGTATGTCCGCTAGATCTGGCACATCCGGATGCGTCGTGGGACAATGATAGCATTCATTGAAGTTGTCGGCCAGGATCTTCCAGTTGTACGCCCCCTCCATCTGGTAAGTGTGGTCCAGGACATAGTCGTCAAAGTTATACTGCTTGAATCGTTCCTGCATGTCGATCCCCGCGAAGTCGTCCTCCCAGGCCACCTCAGGTTTCTGCTTGCTGTCCAGATTGACCCAGATGAACCCATTAGTATCGACGTGCACGTGGATTGGAAACAGGCCGTTGCGGCTTTTGTCGAAATCTTCCAGCTCGTCGTACTTCGGCGCCTTCGCGAGCTTGCCATCCAGCCCGTACGACCAGCCATGATACTTGCAGGCAAAGATCTTGGATGTCCCCTGTTGCCCTTCGACGACGGGAAAGGCACGGTGCCGACAGACGTTGTGGAATGCGTGGATATCCCCCTTTCGATCGCGGGAGAGTATGAATTCATAGCCGGCGACCTCGAATTTGAGCCAGTCACCCGGTTGAGCGAGTCTGACCTGGTGAGTGACGAGCATCCATTTCCGCGAAAAGATTGCCCGACGTTCCAGCTCGTACATCTCTTGCGAGGTGTACCAGCTCGATGGCAGTGCCCGGACAGGGCTCGTGCCTTCGACCGCAGTAGCTTGGCCTCCAAATCCGAGATAATCCAAGAGTGTGGATGCCATGATGAATATTAAGAAGCCGTTGAGAGTTTATGGTAAGCTAGTTGAGACAGCTGTGTTGCATGTCGAACTCATTCATGCTTCGTCCTACTCGATATATATCAGCTGTACTTGCATACCGCACCAGGGATACGCTATCAAGTGCAGCTCGTCGAGAAGCGGCCTCTTCGCCACATGATCGAACGAGATGCAGCGGGAAGCGAGGGTGTTCTCAGAATCGTTACTCGATTTAGGAATATCTTCCCTCGACCAAGTCGAAGCTGTAGCTCGCGATGCCGGCCGGCAGGGCCGTCCGACCATCTATCGGTTTTCAAGTCGAGGTCGTTCACACCAACAATCTATTGCCGTCGGGGAGGAAGGCAGGTTTAAGCGATGGAGCTTCTCTCCGCTCAGATTTGGCAGTCGCCCCGCCATGGAGCAACCACTTGCCTAGCCGAATCAGGCAGGGGAAATGAGAGCTAGCGTGGGTTTAAGGCCTCAGTTCGAGCGTCTCAACCCCGTTGGCCGCGTTCCGCCTATCATTGTCGCAAATTATCAATACGAACATATTCAACACCCCGAATGATCGATGAGCTTGCACTGCGATGGACGACCCAAGAGAGAAAAGCCGCAGAACATGGCATATGTAGCGTCAATCAGTGGCGTGGCGTGTGCTGATATGCATCGCAAATGTGACTGGCGGAACCCCAACCGTGCTGAAAGATCCTAGCGATATTGGGGGTGCTCGCGGCAAAGCCTCAGCTCTTTCGCCTACTATAGCCGCAGCAGAATATTGCGAGGTTGGACGTTAAGGCTTGGCTTCGTAGAAATTGAAAGACGCTTCACGGGCGAAGGACCGAGTTTCGTCAGCTGATCCGTCCTTTGCCACCAAATCCTTCGATCATCTGCTATCTCACGGACCGAACTTGACCTCGCAGGCAGCACAAAAGCAAAGTCCGGGTGATATCACAGAATGGATATCCAAACCCCAATGCTGTTGGCAATCAGACTTAGGTGGTAACGAGGATTGCCGTGTCCGAAAAGGCTGGCCCCGGGGATGAGTGGCAAGTGGTGCAATGTATGACTTCGAGGGTGCCTTGGATGTTTTATTGCCCGCGTGCACAAGTATCCCGGACCCGAAATGAAATCCTTCATAGGTCTTGAAAGTCGGAGTGCTCAGCGGTGGTAAGGCAGCCGTCAAGTCGACTTGGCAGCGGCTTTGTGGATCGTGGTTGTATCGATGTCACCCGTATTCGTAATTGATCCAGCAGCTCGTCGTCGATAGAGCTGGTATTTGTAGCAGTAAGAAGTTACTTGGTGGTTTTGCGGCCTCAAGCATGAGAGAAACAAGGAGATGTTCGTGGATCCCACCATGGAGTCACCCATCGCTGGAGGGGCTGTGAACAAGATTGGAATGTGTACCAAGCCTGGAGATCATTCTAACCGGAGAGCCGGTGCAGGAAAAACCGTAAGCTGGAGGTATGGCCATTAGAAAATCCTTCTCATACAATGAATACCTGCATTTGAGGAAGGCACTCTGTCCAGTCCTGCATAGTCCCGCCCCCGGACCAGGTTCGTCTCAGGTATTCCAAGGCTGTAAGAATATTGGTGAAGCCGTTACGCTGATGATGCCTCAGCAGGACGTTTGTGAAATATTCCTGATGTTCAGGGAGTACACTCTCCAAGGCGGCGATGAAGGTTGCGAACACAAGGATATGCTCTCCCGGTGAGCTCGGAGGAAGCAGTTCGAGAGTCCGAATGAATTTGGCCACTGGCTCAGACGAAGATAGCCCACTCGGGCCCATTGACGCTCGAGTGACGTAGATATCACATGCTTGCTGGTTCAGGTCGTAGATGAGAGACATTTGCTGATTATACTCTGGATGGAGGCTGTAATATGATTTGAAACAGTCCCAGCCGTCAGAGGCTTCTTGGCCACCTGAAGCCGTAAGGCTGAGACGAGCAATTCCTCCCTCCTGGCTGAGAAAGGGTGCAGCGTAGCCGCGGAACCTTGCCAATGTCAGTCTGGTTGTTCCAAGGGCCTTGATATCGACATACTTTCGTATTTGCCTCACCAGGAAACCCCCAAGTTCACCTCCTTCCACTGCTGCTTCGCCCCCACTAGCGGCCAGAGCTGCCTCAAGCAAGTTGAAAATAGTAGGGAAGTCGGAGGATCCATTCACAATCACGGTTGTGAGGAGCACGAGAAGCGCCAGTAAGACAGCCTGCTTGCCGCTCGTATCGTAGGCTTCTAAGTTTTGTCTTTGACGCAAACGGCGGATCGCCCTGTCGTAGATGACATTCGGATCGAATACTTTCTCTCTTACATTGGCGGAGAAGTGGAAAACCGATGCTGATAATACTGCTTCTCGGACCAGTTCATCGAGATGGGCGATAGGCAGGATCAAGTAGCGCCACCCGTTTTGGTGGTCATCAATCACCACCATCTCGGCAGCGATGTGGTTTGAGACTAGGAAGGTAAGCTTGAGTAGACGGTTCAGGCATTAGAGACCTTACAGTAAACGAGACAGTATTGTTTCCATGATGCAAGTACGTCAGACGGAGGAGTTGGGATGGGGGGAATCTCATCGTGAGGGCTCGGGAGAGGAGATGAACAGGTTGATGGGGACACTTGCAACCAGCTAAATGGTATCGGGCTGGTCGATTCGAGGTCGAGGTCGTTTCGGGCATTATAGACATTTCTGAGAGAGGTCTGCCGCTTCTCGGGCTTGGTAGAGGATACATAGATGCCTGTTCTGGTCTCGGCGCAGGCGTGAACTTGTGTGGCAGCTTCCTCCGTTCCTGGTTGATGGCCCTGGGCAGGAGGTGGTGAGGGTAAATTGCGGTGCCATGTTTCTCGTGCATCGCATTTTCTTTCGGCTGAAGTGATGTCGTCGACAAAGCGGTACCGGAGACCAAGACCACTGCAATTTATGCCTTTGGCAAGGCATTTCGCGCAACTTGGCTGGGCTCGATCGCAGTCAATCCGGCGTTGCGAGCACTCATAGCATCCTGAGAAGCAAGTCAGGAACGTGTCCAATGGAGTGTACTTGTTCACCGCGCACTCACCTTTCATTTTGGGAACATAATGACGCTTGGCTCGGACCATCTGGAGGCCATAAGGCATGATAAGTATACATTACAGAATTGGCGTCGAGGCTTTGTTTTGCCATGAGTCTCGTACAGAGAGAAAAGAGAGTAAGAGATACGGTCGCCACTACGGGTTTGTTCCAGTTGGCCAGTCACACTTGCGCGATTAGCACTGCTCAGCTAGTGAGTTCATTTCGGGCCTGGCTTGAGGAAGATGGGTGAGCCTAAGGAGCCCCGAAGCCCGGAACCTCCAGAATAAGGGCCACTTTTGGTGGGTCAAGGCCAGAGAAAGGCGGGGTAATTGAAGCCATCGTTGACTCCGTTTACAACATTTCAGCATTGTCATGTAATGATTACTTGACGGTTAGAATTCACTTTCCGGCCTTTGTTCACAAAGTCATAGCAGTTGGCGCCAACCTGAACTGATGCTATACGAGCACAATCTCCTACGAGGACCGAACGCCAACCCTGCGCCAGAGCTCTCTCCTGAATTGCGTCGCGCCGACCTTCATTCGTTCAGCCGCGCCACGATTCTCAACAAGTCTGCGAACCAAGTATTGCATGCATTCCTGAATGCTGCCCCACGTCAGACACTTGTACACCTTGGGGATATAGGTATTAGCCGAAGGCAGAGAATTTCCCGCCCTGGCCTCGTCCGCAGCCTGAAGGAGCTCGCAACCGATGTCATCGGCCATTCCCTGGAGCTGTCCGAACTCGAGTCTCACTTTCAATCTTGATTGTCTTGCAAGGTCGGAGGCGAGCTGAGCTGCTTTCCGGATAGTCTCGGTATTGTGGCCTGCGAGTAAAATGTCAATCCCTTCTGCGTCGCGGAGGTGGTGATGGTCGACCTGCGCCTGGAAATTCCCTCGCAGGAGATCCTCAACGATACCATTGTACGATGCATCGGTGTCTTCTTTGGTGTCGTGGATCCTAGCACGCATCTCATTGGCGATATAAGCCCCCCGGACGAGCTTGATCGCAGGCCGCCACCCCTCCTTCTGAGAAAGCTCTAATTGGTGTTGAACTTTGTGTCGTGCTGTCTTGAGATACGCCTGGATGGTGTTGTATATCAGAGCCGGCCTGTCGAGCCGATTATACCGACGCATCAGGTCGAACGTCCACTCGTCTATGGTCGTCTGCAACACCTGCTGCTCTGCATCGATCCATATGCGGCAACCTTTGGAGGCCGCGTATTCGCAGATCCTATCCATGGCCTGTACGAACTTGGCTGGGGCTGGTCCGCCGTCCATGAGTGCCTTTGTGACATTTGTCCCTGCCCCAGTGAACCTGGCCAGCGTTAGGATTTGGTAAGCTCTCCAAAAAGTGACAGATGGGCAAAAGACTTACTTGATACCGAGCCAATCGCCCGCTCCAACCATGTCCAATGTTTCCATATTTCCTTTGGCCCACTGGTCAATTTCCAGGTCCATGGAATTCGGTTTGCCACTTTCAAATCCTGCGGGTTGGTCTCCATGGCCCTGGACCTGCACTTCTTTCCCATAACAAAGCACGATACCAGAGAAGCCCAGCTTTCTGATCTCTGCTGACGTTCGCGCGATTTCTGCGCGATTTCTGCCCGCACAAAATTGTTTGTAAACGAGGGGATAAATCGCGGTCCGCAACAGGGGATTCCGATCTGGGTTAAGCAACACGGACTGCGAATTGGCGACCTTCTCGAACACCGCCAAACCCGGCTTAAAGAGCCACGGAGTCGTGAAAAACGCACTCAGTAGCAATGTTCGAAGAATGCTCGCCGTGGACAGCCGCGCCAGCGGAGGCGCCAAAAATGGAGCAAGCTCTGCATTCGCGGAGACGGCCACCGACCCTTCTTTATCCCTCCTGCTATCAATTAACGTATGGGTCGTGGTTGAAGATTGATGCCTGCATTGCTTGGGATATTTGATGTTCAGCACTTGTCGAATATTTTGCCTGGACTTGAAAGCAGTGTTTGCAACTGACAAAGCCATGTTACCCTTACCAAACCCTGACTTACATCTCGAGGGGATTGTGAAGTGGCCGCCGCGTTATTATGCCATAAGAGCCGGTAGACTGTACCGCACTCCTTCGGCTTGCGAACCGGGCCAGTAACACAGGTACTATACCTCGTAGAGATAGGCAGCTCGAGCTTGCATCTCACTGCACAGGGTCACGTCTTCGGTTGACAGGATCCGCCAACGCCTTCGACCAACGACTAAACAACCGCATGCCTGGTGTCGGGCTCCTGGAGCGGACGTCTTGGGGTCTCCATCACGGCGGAGGGATCCACAGTTCTGCCCAGACCCACGGCATTGACTGAATGGCCGCCAGAGCTTTGAAGATCACACATCCCGGGCCAGGGAGAGCAAAAACACCCAGAGCGACTGCTAGCGGTCTGCTGATCGTGGGCGATGATTGCGGCACATGCTCCGCACCAAAGATCCTTATCGCCGCCCGGGTCTGATCCCGGAGTCACATCCGTAGCGTCTCTCTTTCGAGCCCGAGCAACAGTTGCCATTGGTGAGATGCACGCCGCGACCTCAACCGAGTGCAGGACGGATTGGATTTGGAAATTGTACGCGCTCACTTCACCACCCCGCTGAACTTCACGACGATTCATCCTCCAGAATCAGGGAATTCGGATCTACTTGTGGAATAGAGCGATCTATGACTGAAGCCAGAAAGCTCGCTGCAGAATCAGACCGTTATCTACATCCAATCTCAGGTGTCATGGTCACCAGAGCGTCGGGAGGCTAAGCCGAGGATGTTTCCCTCCAGTGTGTCTATCAAACAGGTACCTATCCACGTCAGCCCCCATACGTTGTTGTTGCAGGGACTATGGACAGACTGTTCGCTTCGAGCTTGTTCCCGCCCCAGTTCCCCGCTCGTGTGTGTATTGTCCAAATTAACGCGATATAGGGACAGCCGGTGGGAGCGTCGCCTACAGATGAGGAGAATAGTCGAGTTGAGATCTAGGAAAGGCAATTAAGTCCATACGATATTCACGGGCCAACCTCTATTGAGCATCCTGGGATCACAACCGCGCTCTGACAGCTCTATCCTGCTCGTCGATAACCTCTCTGATCTCCCTCGTCGTACCGATCCTCCAACTCACGTCATCGCCCCATTCCTTGCCTCCTTTCCCTTCTCCACTGCCTCTCCACTGCCACCGAGACACAACCTGTCTTCCGTCTTCCAGCAGTTTTACCACCCACTCTCCCACAATCGGCATCATCTTGAATCCGTGCCCAGAGTCTCCGGACAGCACAACCAATGAGTCTCCGGTATTTGGAACGAAATCAACTGTGTAATCCGAATCGGCCGTGTCAGCAAACCAGCACATTCTTTGGTCCACGAACGGACGGTCCGCCAACCATGGCAGCGTCTCCCTCAGCAGCTGTCGCAGTTTTTTCTCGTCAGTCGCGGGGATGTAGTCTCTCGGCGCTGGGACCGAGCTTCCAGGAGGTATCGAAATGCCCGTCCTTTTGTCCGTGTTTACGTACCCGGCACCCAAAGGGCACAGCTTAAAGAGCCGAGTCGTCGGATCGGGCTCGAAGAAGAACCCAAGGTCTCGGACGTTGAGAACGGGGATCCCCCGAAGGTAGTC
The DNA here is from genome assembly GCA_016109575.1 of Phialophora chinensis. NCBI lineage: Eukaryota > Fungi > Ascomycota > Eurotiomycetes > Chaetothyriales > Herpotrichiellaceae > Phialophora > Phialophora chinensis. The sequence continues at coordinate 2,662,543 of JADWPU010000003.1, read as the reverse complement.
ACATTCCCGCTCGGTAAGTTGAACGTGAGCTACCGACCAGGATTTTGCAACGACATATGACCCGATATTCGGGATGAGTGTTGCTGCCCAAGCGCCAAGGCAGACGATTGTGCGTCGAGCATAGTGGCGCTGTCCGCTTGCGACCTGGAGTCCCGTGCAACGCTTCTGAGCTGAGTTTTCGTCGTTGCGGTAAAGAAGTTTTACAGCTCTACCCTCTTCAGGGCCCAGGACGAATTTGACGCCCCTGCCGACCAAGTGTCGGTGGATATCGGCCATTGCGTTGGACGAATGTGCATAGCCCGCAAGTCTATTGTGGTAGCCTCGAAAGCCGGACAATGGCCCGTTGAACTGCCAATATATATCCTTGAATGCTTGTGAGTTGTCCAGCGGCGTAATCCCGGCGGCGAAGACAGGATGATCCTTCACCGATAACAGCGCTGTTTGCAGATGCTTTACTGCTTTGGCGGGTGCCGCACTGGATGTGGCGAGCACGTAGCCCACTTGATGGAAATTGGCTCCCCAGAGAGGCGTCTTCCAGCGGTTGATTGCTTTCTGTGGTGTCAAAAAATCAATCATGGTGTTTAGACCGTCTCGTTCCGAATACTTACAAGCGCCAATTCAGTGTAGAATTCATCTTCGTACTCGGCTCGAACGATCTTGTTCAAGTCATAAGCTGCTGAGTAGGGAGATGGTATCTCGGCCGCCTTGTCAAAGACCGTGATGCTCTTGTAGCCAGACTCAAGCAGATGGAGGGCCGTCGACAAGCCCCAGGCGCCGGCTCCCAGGATGATGACTGGCTCTGTCTTGTCTGTGGCCATACTACCGTGCTGAAGTATAATTCTGGGACGATACTGAACTGCTGCTCGTAGTGACGGTTTTGTTATATACACACAGACAGGCCGATACACTCCCCAGATATTAAGGAATTATGATGGCCGCTAGGAGTGTATGCGAGCTATGCTACGATGGGTTAACAGTGATAGCAATACCGATACTTGCATTCGGCATACCGCCACGCTGACAGGACCGGAACGAGGTTAAGCCCGGCTGGCGAAGGATCGGGAAGCCTTCCGGTGGCGTTTCCACGACAGCACTTCCATCGGGCCAAACCCGACCAACGAACAGTCTGTCCGGTATCTGGGGCTGGAAGTGGTTCGGCTCCGCATGCCATTTGCCTCTGATTCCCAACGATACCACCGAGTAGACTGTGGTTGAATGGTCACGTATACCTGCCGCGTCCGAAGACGGCAGGATAGTCCACATACGGACTTGATGATGCTCTCAGTGCAGTGCAGACACGATCATCTGCTGATCCAGGGCGCCATATCATGATACCTTAGTATTCACGTACGAGGCTTTTTTCCTCATCACCCCTTCATTACGGAACAAGTACAGCTTGATTACCAGCATGGTGGCTTCCTCTCCCCCAGCAAATATGGGAGGCGCTCCCGCAACAAATGCCGTGGCAGGTGCCGCTGGAGGTGTCGTTTCCGTTCTTCTTGGTGAGCATCATTCCAATGTGTGGGGATCTTCGTCTGACCTGTTGAGTGCTCAGGGCAACCTTTCGGTGAGTTGTCGCCATTGAGAAGGTCACGATGCCTACCGCGGCTGGCTGATAGTGGTATTCGCCCCGAATCAGACTTGATCAAGGTGAGGCTTCAGACTCATAACTCGAGCAATGCCTTTCGGGTGGTCTCGGATATTGTCAAGAATGAAGGACTGTTAGCTTTCTACAAGGTGGGAGTCTCATGCCTATGATCGGACCTCACAACTCATATCTAACTGCGATGAGGGAGCATTATTGCCTTTTGTAGGGGTGGGAGCTGCAGTAAGATTAGAAGCAATTCCCATGAAGGCAGCGAGTCACTGACGGCAAGGCAGGTAAGCATACAGTTCTCTGTATTTCACAGCGCGAAGCACGCCCTTGAACGTCTAAAAGGCCGGACCTCCCTTTCCCGCGGACGGAAACTTTCCAATCTGGACTTTTACTTGGCTGGCGGAGCTGCTGGCATTGCAAACAGCATAGTGTCAGGTCCTGTTGAGCACATCCGGATCCGGCTTCAGATGCAGCCCACAGGTACGGGAAGGCTCTACTCCGGGCCATGGGACTGCATGAGGAAAATATCGGGCACGGCGGGTGTCAAGGGGATATTCAAGGGCCAGAACATTGCTGTGTTGCGTGAGTTTCAAGCCTACGGTTGTTACTTCGTGACCTTCGAAGCCTGCATGCAGATGATGGCTGAAGCAGGAAAGAAAAGCCGTGAGGATCTGCCAACTTGGTCAGTTGCGTCTTGTGGTGCTTTGGCTGGTGTGGCGTTCTGGATTGGAAGCTATCCGCTCGATGTGATCAAGACCAAGGTACAAAACGACGGGTTCGGGCCAAATCGACAGTACAAGAATGCCTGGGCAGCTACGGCGCAGACCTGGAAGACCGGGAAGCTCCCTGCGTTCTTCCGTGGACTGGGTCCTACTTTGCTGAGGACCGTGTTATCATCCTCCGGGACATTTGCCATGTAAGTCGATCCCTCTGTGGCCTGCAATGATACTCATCGTGGATGCAGGGTCGAAAATGTTAGGCGGTCTCTGGCTTGAGATCAACCACATATCGTGTATACCGGACACGAGTGTCCTATCTCAGTTTCGATGGGCTGCTTCCTCTATCCTATCTCAGTTGCCGATCCGGAGCGATTCCGTGCCCGACATCCCGGCATCTCATCCGTCGCGTTTCTCCTACGCCCTTCAGGTCATCTCCCTCCCACTCACCTGCTGATAAACCTCACATTCCTCCACAAGAAATCACGTAGAGGTGGATACATACTCCAGGTTTCTCCTCCACTCCCTATCTCACGTCTACACCATGGTTGAAGTCAAAAAATACCACCTACCGCCCACTCCTCTTATTCCCAATTCACCACGTCCTCTGCTTCACTACCCTGGGATTCTCTCCTCAGCAGAGAGCATCACCACCGCAGCCTACGACTCATTTTCCAACAACGGGTGGCAAGTGCAATGGATCTTCCGCTACGGCAAGACCCAAGCATCACATTACCACTCAGCCACTCACGAATGCATGGCCGTGCTCTCTGGCACAGCGACCATCCGATTCGGCGTAGCAGACACGGTCCCCGACCTGGACGAGAGTACCTACGGATCAGGCCAAGAGAGCGGCGGCCTGCAAGTCGAAGCCCGAGCAGGCGACGTCTTCATCATCCCGGCGGGCATTGCGCACAAGACGTTCGACACCCAGCCGTCTGAAGATTTCAAGCTCCTCACACCAGGGAATGGCCATGATATTGCGGCCTCCGATGTGAGAGCCGCTCTGGAGAACTTGGAACTCTCCGGTTTTACGATGATAGGGGCGTACCCGGTCGGCGGACAATGGGATTTCGCAACGGGCGGAGAAAATGTTGGGAACTACGCACCGGTGTGGGAAGTGCCGAAACCAGAGAATGATCCGGTATTGGGAAAGGATAAAGCAGGTCTGGTAGGACATTGGGAGTGATTTTAGTATCAGACTCAATCTGATGAGGTGCCAGCATTAGCTTTAATCGGATGAGATAGACAGTCGAGCAGCAGCTGAGGCAGGGGCCGATGGTAACGTAGAGAGCTTGTAGTAGTAATGATAACTTTTTCTCGTTATTCTCGAGAAGTCTCGTCGGGTCTCGTCGAAGAAGCGACATGAGATAAGATGCACTAGCATTAATGATTAGCTGACAGAAATAATATCGGGACAAGACCCGATCTTTAGCCCGGGACGATGACCCCTGACCGCCGGTTCTCCCGAACTCCACCGAAGGCAGTCTTGGCCAGCAATATCCGATAAGTCAATACCGTACTCTGGACCATCCAGCAAAATACCGACCTATTCAGCAATACCATTTAGAAATAATCGACCTATCCAGCAATAATCTGAACCATTCAAGACCTTTTGATCCTAAGCTCACAACCAAACCACCCAACCCATCTTCCTCAGTACGTTTACCCGTGGGTTGATCAACATGACCACCCCGTCCGAGCCCACTAAGCTCCGCATCGCCATCCTTGGCTGTGGTACGTGATCCCCTACAGGAGTTTTCCGTATCCGAACTCCTAACATCCATTCCCCCCACCACAAGGCTTCATGGGCACGGCGCTCCTCTCCGGCCTTCTCAAGAATATCGAAGACACACAGTTCGATCTCAGGTTCTCACTCAGTGCCCCTTCGCGGGCCTCGCTCGATAGATTACGTCGACGATTCAGCTCTCGGGGAGATAGAGCTAGAGGTGGAGGTGAAGCCAGAGATGGAACCAGGGACTTGAGCGAAGTCGACGTCATCACCCCCGACAACGCTGCCGCAGCCCAGGATGCCGACGTCGTCATCCTAGCGTTCCAACCCCATCAGCTCAAGCAAGTACTGGCCGAGGCGGCGCTCTCACGGGCACTGCGATCAAAGCTGATCATCTCCCTCCTCGCCGGGGTGTCGTGTCAACAAATCCTCGAGAACCTGTCCGAGTCCAAGCCCGAGTCCGAATCCACAACGATACGCGTCACGCGCGCCATCCCCAGCATCGGCGCGCAGATCAACGAGTCGGCGACCCTCATCGCGGGGGATGCCGGGCCGGATCTCGACCTAGTCACCTCGCTGTTCAGCCTGGTCGGGAGCACGCACGTGGTTCCCGAACGGCTCCTCGACGCGCTCACGGGGATCAGCGCGGCGACGCACGCTCTGGCGGTGGTGGCATTGGATGCGATCGTCGACGCCAGTGTCGCGGCCGGGGGCGGTGTGTCGAGGGACATGGCCCTGGCTGTGGCGACGCAAGGTTTGCGCGGGGCGGCGACGCTGGTGCGGCCGCGAGCTGATGATGGTGATAGTGGCGGCGGCGGTAGCAGCAGCATGACGGTCGAAGGGTTGAAGGAGGCAATGTCCGTTCCGGGAGGGATTACTATTAATGCTGTGTTGGACCTCGAGAGGGGGAGGGTCAGGGCTGGGATTTCGGACGCCGTCGGGTTTGCGGTGCGGTATGCTCAGGGGATGGGCAAGTAGATGCTAGACACTAGGCGCTAGACTCTAGACACGAGACCCTGCTGTGGCTACTAGCTATGAGATACGAGATGTCCGATGAGTGATGGGATATTTGCACGCATGGGAATTCCAGTAGAGTATAGATCCTTTTTGTATTGGTATCTCACGTCTCACCCGTTCAAATGATGCAGTACAGTGTGACATAGATTCATGGGAGTCACTTCTCTCTGCTCCTTCGAGGCTGATATTGTTTATCGGGCCGAGAACCTTCTTCGATGTTCCCTCTCCACGGGTCAGCTCAGGTAGCTGGCCTCTATGACGCAGGGTAATGGCAGCCGAATTCTAAGGGTCAACTCAATGTTGAAGAAACGGAACGTTGCCCGGTGTGTCATTCTCCCTCCCGGTCCTCGGCACGACTCTTCAAAGAAAACAAGATCGATCACGTCCCTGAAGACTCGCCGTACTGATTGTCCACACTATATTCGTGTCCTTGCATGCTTAGCTTCAACGCCTCCTGCAAGTCTTCCTCTTCGTTATACTCTGTCGCCGTCGCGCGGCCCTTGCCTCTGTCGTGATGGTGACGATGCTGCTGTTCCAAGAGGCTTTGCTTCTTGACATACGCCATCACAATCTCTTCTTCCGTCTTCTCTTGTGTCGTCTTTTCCCCGTGCCGCTGTTGCACCTCGAATTCACTTTGCGTGGTTCCCCCGAGATGGACATCGGCCGGATCATACGAAGGGGGTTGCTGCTGGACTCCCGCATTCTCCGCCATGTTTTCGGGGTTTTTCTTGGCCCGTCGCTCGAATATCTCCTCATAGTCCTCGTCATCATCGAGTGGACCCATGTGCAAATCCCATCCAGTGTCGCTGTCGCTGCTATCCATCTGTCTCTGGCCCGTCACACTGTCGCTGCCATCCAGCTGTCGCTGTTCCATCAGACTTTGCGCCTTGATTCGCTCCAGCTGTTCCTCATATTCCAACGCTTCACGCACGTAGCGCTGAGCATCAGCTTCGCTGGTCGCCATCGCGTGGCGCAAGTTCTCTTGATCTGCGGCTTCTTGTCGTCGTTGGCGCTGACGCTGAGGTTGAAGCTGAGACATGCCGTTTTCCTGAATCGCCGTCTGCTCCACATTGGCATCCTCTTCTGCAGCCTCACGTGAGGTCGTCTCTTGGACTAACGGCCGGACTGCTTCGTTGATTTCATCCGCTCCCAGCAATTCGGCGGGGTTCGCTGTGTCAGCAGGGCGAGGGCGCAAAGGGGACTCTGAACCACCCAGGGAAGCGAGCGTGGCACTCTCCCGGCGCTCTTGGTTCGAGGGATTCGCACTATTGGCGGACTGGGCTGAACTCGCGGTACGTCCACCGTTGGCGGACTGAGAGGAACTCACGGTACTTCCGCAGTCTTGAAAGGCCCCTCTGTCCTCCATGTTCGCCTTTCGTTGTGTTTCCAGGATGTCTCGCACCATCTCGTCAGGGTTGCTTTTTTTCTTTAGGTAATATTTCTGTACCAGCTTCCATCGATCAATCACGTCCTGCTTTTCGGCATCCGAGCTCTGCAGCCACGCCTCGTATCCTTGAGCGGCCCTGGACGCAATGATGTAGTTCTGCACGTTGCTGCCGAACAACTTCTGTACCTCTTTGTGTACGCCTTTCATGAAATAACTGGGGATCCCGAAGAGGGCGGCGCCTGGCTTGGTCACGAATCCTCCCATGCCTTTGCCGATGCCTTTGAAAAAGCCGCTGGTTCCGTCTTTGTGGGCGCCATTCCAGGGCTGGGTGAACAGGCCGGTAACGCCGTCGTACCAGCCAAAGCCAAACTCTTTTCCAATTGCCTTGACGCCGGACTTGAAATCGCTGACATGTTCTTGAGGCCGCACGGTATCGTCTCCCCAAAGTTTAGGGACGTTGTGAAACCCTTTGGTAAAACTCACAGAGATGTCCATTGGTGACTGCAGAGCCGCCTTGGCGATCCGCCCGAAGCCTTTGCTCGTGTGCACGCCAGTCTGGCGCAGCATGTCACGGCCCTTGCCGTCGGAGTCAGATCTGTTGATCTGGATGCTGACTCCACTTTGGCTAGCGTTGTCTTGAGATGCATCTTCGGACATGGAGCTTGACCCAACGTTCGAAGTTGTGGGAGTTGACAGGCCGGAGAAGTTAACGCTAGCACGAGATTCGCGCCCATTTGGCCTCGTCTGACTTTGTCCTGGCGAGGTTGGCGGAGGTGATGATATGTTTTCCGCATGTGAGATCTCTTTTTTCCATTGGGAATGCTGCTGTCGGCTGGACCTGAAGGGCATGTGCAAAGCCTTCAACGTCTCCGAGGGAAAATCGGCCAATCCCATCGCCAAACTGCTGAGCGCCCCAAAAACCGCCGCAGCACCTCCGGATATGGGATCCCAGGGACCTTCGTCGGTGCTATACTCTTGGGCGCGAAAGAGCTTCAAGTCATGAAAATCCAAGAGATTGGCATTCGCCAAAGTACAGGCGGCAAAAGCGCTCAACCTGACCCGGGTGCGCCTGATGCGCCACGCAGCAGGTCGAGACGGTGCAAGGGTACAACGGAGTCGGTCGGCCTCGAGATGTTGATGGAACGACTGGGCACCCATGTCGGTGCCTCGCTCCGCCGCGATCTTGCTCGCGAGTGCTTGGGCGCGTTCCAGGCTCTCGGGTTTCAGGCAGAAGTTGATGGCATCGGCCAGTTTGTCCGCCGTGAGTTGTTTGTGAGGGATCGGGTCCGGGCCGGCGCCTGCTCGCGCGACCATGGCGCCCCAGAAATGCTGGTCGCCAAAGAAGGGAACGACCAAAGTCGGCCGGCCTGCGGTGATGCCAGCGGCCATGGTTCCTGCGCCTCCATGGTGGACGACGCACGAGACGTGCTTGAAAAGCCAGTCATGCGGCACCACGTTGTCTAGCATGAAGACGCCGCGGTCGTCGGAGATACGAAGCTCGTCCGCGCCCATGCCTCCCCAGCCTTTGGAAAGGAGTACGCGCTGGCCGATTTTTCTCACGGCCTCGAAGATGAGCTCCGTCATTGCATTGGGGTCGTCCAAAACGATGCTCCCGAATCCGATGTACACGGGTGGTGGACCGGCGTCGAGGAATGCCTGGAGATCAGGAGCAGGTGTGTAGGTAGAGGCCAAGTCGAGAAAGTAGAAACCGGAGATGGAGATGTGAGGGCCCCAGTCCTTTGGTTTGGGGATCAGCGCCGGCGACCAGCAGTAGGTGTGGGGGACTTTGAGACGCTGGAGCATCCCGGGGGCCCAGATCAGGCTCACAGGATCCAAACCGAGACACTTTGCGCGAAATCGGTTGATGATCTCACCGAGGAACTGCCACGAGAGGACTTCGATCATGCCATAACTTATGTAATTGGTGAGTTGAGGGTCAGCATTAGAGGATTGGATGTTGGCCAGCGGATGAGGAAAAGCCTGGGTGGGGGAATATGGCATCGTGAACATGATATGGAGCGGGATGCCCAGCTTCTCTGCGCAATGGATGTGAGCAAAGCTTGGGGGGTTGGCGACGATGCAGTCGGCGACGAAGGGTCTTGCCGCAGGCTCCTTGGAATAGTCGTCGTCGGTAGCAGCACCAAGACCACCCATTCCGTCACCGGCTTCGTAACATGATCGCCAGCATCCTTGGATGTACTCGGCAACATCTCTTCTTCGCTGACGGACCTCTCCAGTTAGGACATTGCGAAAGCCCGGCATCAGGCCGGGATTATTGACCATGAAGGCCATTAGCCGGGAGGGATCGCCGCCGATGCTGAAGAATTCTAGGCCGTTCTCTTGCACAAAGCCCTTGAAATTGGGATGAGTCGCCAGACGGACGCGGTGGCCGTAGGTGTCTTTGAGGACTTTTCCCAAGGCTACGAATGGTTGCACGTCTCCGCGCGAGCCCACGACCTGGATGACGACGTTCAAGGGCGGTGGTGGAGGAACTCCCTCCTCGCCTCCCAAGGAAGGAGCAATGTAGGGCGGAGGAGGCGGACGACTCTCTTTGACACTCTGGATCTGTTGGCGTAAAGCAGGCGTAAATATCTGGGACAACCGCCGGTTGAGCTGATTGATGCGGATATTGACACGGCCGTCGTCGGTGACACGGACACTCGTGCCCAGGCCGTCCTTGTCGCTGTGGATCTCGCCATAGGTGTTGCCGTAAGCAGGAGGGGGCACCTCGTCTTCAGCCACAGCGGAAGTGATAAGATCAGTCTCTTGCAGAAGGGTGGCCTCCTGTCTCATGGGACTTGCGGGATTGGGCTGGGCGGCAATGACAGCTTCTATTTGCTGGAGTATGGATTGCTGCGCGACGGTCTCCGGGACTGGCTTGCCTTTTTTTGAGGAAGACTTGGTGGCCATGGTGTGAATGGGAGAAGGCTGGCCGTGTTCACCTCAGTCAGTCACCCCATGACTGATATTGTATGGCACTGGAGAGTGATTGAAACGGAGTGGCTGAATGAAGTGACACGGTGCAGAGAGAGGGAGGAAGGACCTTCTCTATAGCCATAATCAACTAAATAGAGAAACTCAAGCCAATATATCCGTTGGCTCGATAGGGTCTTCGTCTGAACGTATTTCGTGGCTCAGACCGAAATCCGACTGACGGAAAGAACATGCCAATAGACAAATTGCTGATAATGTGGGAATGCATGATGGCCATTCTGTCCTTAATGCTTGAGTCCGACTGGACCGGTCGCTGCTACGCGACGCTGCTGGGTCGTGGCGAAGTGGAAAAGAGAAACAACAGTCGGACGAACTGTTCCCATTGACATTGAGCGACTAGTCCTAGAGTCGCCTTAGCGGGCGGTAGGGGGCCTTGTGGAGGGCGGCGTGGATAAACGGCGATTGGCCCGCTCGCTCTCTTGTTCCCCATTTACGCAACTATAGACATTTCGACTGATGGTGTTTCGCGTGTGCAGCTAGGACTCTCGTGGAGGCTCTGTCCTGATTCCATCTCACTGAGGAAGTTGGTATAAGTACTGATGGGAATAATAGATCCAGCCCTCTTCATCTCTAGTCTCCTTCGCAAGCAACACCTTTTGGACGTTTCCCGCCCTCCTCCTCCCGCCCTTCTTGCCTGGATACATCACAACTATAACAACCAACTATCATGATCACAACAGCATACCATGTCCACATCTTCAATCACGCAATCCCCAGCACCATCGTATACGAGCCCGACATCGCTCGTGTCTCTTCCAGATTCTCCACCGCCGTTTCATTACCTGCCACATCGTCTGTCTCATTCCGCAAGCTGTGGCCGGAGCCACGGCATCGACAGCATGATTGCCGGTCTTTCCCTCCAGGTGTTTGGTCTGTATTCGTGGTCCTCGCCTTGGAGTTTGTCAGGTATGTCCGTCGCAGGACGCATCGCGCGCCACAAACGCTTGCTTCGATGCGAGAAGCTCGCATTTTCCTTTCTTCCTCTCGAATACGTGCTTTTTTCTTCTTCAGATAGGTTATGCTCCAGTACGTGGATCCGAGTGAGCATCGACCTGGGCAGGATTGCGGTCCAGGGTGCTGTGCGACCTGTTCTAGTTCTCCACTTCGATAGAAGGACGCCATGTCGGGGTAGATGTGGCCTCCTCTATTGTGGCTGTGCAAAGGCTGAGTCGTGATTGAGTGGTCTTCAATGTTCGAGGAAGCCGCGCCATTATGTTTAACTTCTAACTTGCAAATGCTGTGGCCTGTCCTTCATACGTATTACATCCGTACGAGGTACCAAATTCCTATTTCCAAAATCCCTGTTTTCTTGGCCGCCATGGCGTCACTCCTATCGGGGGGAAAAGGCAGTCCACTTGTGCATCATCGCCAACCCGTAATCACAACACCATTATAATTACTGAGCTCGTCGCCATGAGTGCCGGTGCCTGCCGTGCCACTCATCCCACCACTGGACGTCGTAAAGGCAGCAAGAAGGTGCGCACGGGCTGCCTGACGTGCAGGGTGCGCCGAGTCAAATGCGACGAACAACGACCATTCTGTCTCCGCTGCGTCACAACAGGCCGAACATGCGACGGCTATCTCGTTCCTCGACAATTCCTGACTCAGTCCGCCGACAGTAGATCCGCCCATCTCAGTCTAGGTAGACCGGTGCGCTCCTCGCCCGAGTTTGAGTCGCAAGATCAGATTCGCGCGTTTGACTTCTATCTGAAACGGTCCTCCGCCGCGCTTGGCGGCGACATGAACACCGAGTTCTGGGCGAATCTGGTCATTCCCCTATGCAACCAGGAGCCCGCAATCAAACATGCCGTACTGGCAGTTAGCAGGTTTCACTTACACGCCATCAAGGCACATCATCATGACGGGCCACAACCTAGACGACTCGCACACGCGGTGACACTCGACGAGAAACTAGGGCTCATGGAATATGGAAAGGCTATCAACGCTCTCCGATCGTGGAAGCCTGGCCCGGACGAAGTCGGCATGTCCACGGGCATGACCCCGCTAATAGCATGCGTGCTCTTCATCTGCATCGAGTTTCTGAGAGGGAATGAGACAGAATCCCACATGCATATCGAACAGGGCAGGAAAATGCTCGCCAGCATCGCGCAGGACGCGAACCCGAACGCGTTGAGCGTGCTCAAACGCTACTTGGTGCCCATTTACACCAGGCTGAGCCTTCCGTCCTTTTTGTTCGGCAGAATTCCTCCCCCAATCCCGGAATTTTGTCCACCACATTCGTCAAAAACAACCACCCCATCCTCGCCTTTGTTCGCCGTGCTGGGACCTAATACCGGACTAACATCCATTGAACACGCTCGAGATCATCTGTATCGCTTGGCAGACGCAGCAGTGCCTTATCTAAATGCCGCCACCGCGCAGTATTACAATATTCTCCGCAACACCTGCGCAGAGTCACTGCAAAGTACGCGACAGCAACTTCTCACTGCACTGGAGCAGTGGGACGTCGCATTCACAACCTTGGTCATCAGCTTGCCGCCGTCGGCCCAGCCATCCAGGACGATCCATCTACTTCGGATGTATCGTGAAGCGCTCAAGCTCTGGGTCGATCTCGGGGCCGAACCGAGTGACGAGGCATTCGATTCCCGGCTCGGCTCGTTCTCGGCCATTATCGCCCACGGAGGTGCTGCCATCGACGCTATGATGCAGCAACCACAGAGCGGCGGTAAGAGCGGTGCGAGTAGCGCAAGTGCTGCTGGTGGCGAATACATGTTTAGTTTCGAGACCGAGGTTATTGCGCCACTGTACTGGACTGCCATCAGATGCCGGCACCCGGTCCTGCGACGAGCAGCGCTGGCCTTGCTGCGGAAAGACCAGGTGAAGCGACGCCGAGAGAATTTGTGGCATGCCGAGGCGGTTGCTGCCGTGGCTTCACGGATCATTGCAATGGAAGAGGGTGGAGAGGAAGAAGAGGAGGACGCGGAGGAACAGAAGGTGCAGTTTGATGATGACGATGATGTCCAGAGGCACGACCTACCCTCCCCCTACACGACGACGGCAGATGGGCTCACGCCTGGCGAGTCGATTCCCCCCACCGACTATCTGGCCCCTGCATCCATCAATGCCGAGGGAAAGTTTGAACGCTCCCTTTTCGAGTCCCCGCAGACTCTGTCTCCAGGCCTAGAAGACCAGCCCCGGCGGATCCCTTTGACCGCGCCACCACAGATGGCCGATTTACGAATTGTCGACGCCGAGTCGAGTTGGCGAGACTTGCCATTGAATCCGTCTATTGCCACGACGCCGCCCTTTGGCATTCCAAGTTCGAGAAGGGTGAGGAAGGCCTTGATAGGGCCTCGGAGAGTAGGAGGGATTTGGGCACTCTTGGTCAAAGATCCGCTGCCAGGAGAAGATGATTGGGTTATTAAGCGATTCTTTGTAAAGTACTGATCAAGTAATTATGTCGATGGACTCATATAACAGGATCCGATCGGAGAGGGCATCCGCTCTGTCACTTCCGTCTTTCGTTATCTATTCTCGTGCACACCGTGCTCCTACAGGATCCGGTGTCAGTACATTACACGAAACGGCATCAACAGAGCCATGGCAAAGCTGCTACAGTAACATAAAAGCTGCACGGGCAGGCGGGATGAACCGAGAGGGAGCGACCCAGCAGCACGGTCAACCGTCCCATGCTGCTCCAGTACGTTTCCTTGTTGTTCGTTGCAGTGGACCATATTCAATTCAATTCACTTCAGTCAGGAGGGCAGTATAAGCAAATCGAAGAGGTCCTGCATGGTAAAGAGCGAGTTTGTATTCTTCCGCATCTACAACTATAAACAGTACAACCACAGCCACGACTCAGAGTTACCACAACTGTACATAGGTGAGGAATCTCCTCCACGTGCTCATCCGGTAGTAGTTGTCTAGCTGGTTGATGTCTTCGACACTCAGAGGTCTCCGGCCGGTGTGGCAGTCGGCAACTTTGGGGTCACGCCACGGCGTCCGGAGGATCAGCTTGTAAGCGATGGTGAATCCCACGATCACCAGGACACCGATCATGTACTGGAAAAAGTTGTAGGCCGTGAATCCGGCATCACCCTATATGAGCGAGGAAGATCAGTAAACAGTATCTTAAGTGTCCGCTGCCCGGGGTCGGCCACGCAAGGGGTCCCATCGAGCGGGAAAGAGATTGCTTACAATTGGATTGATGCCAGCCGCGAAGCAACAGACCAGCAGAAAGACCGAGATGAGCATGAGCCAGGCAGGTGCCAACGGCCACAGAGATGACTTCCACGCATAGATCTCGGTGAAGAGGGGGTCGTTCTGCGCCTTGAGCGCGCAGTGGAATCGCCAGTTGGTAAAGGCGATGATGATCCAGTTGGAGAAGAACGAGGCGCTCGTCAGGGAGACCAGCCAGTTCAACGCAGTAAGTCCACCAGCTGTTCAAAGAAGCGTTGAGTCAGTTCACTTGGGTTCTGCCGAATGGAGGACGGAATCACCACTCACAGCTCAACTGAATATAGCCCAAGAATGTGGCCGTGAGGCAGGTCAGCAGGAGTGCCAGTCTGGGTCGGCCCTTGCTGTCTACTCGCGCCAGGCGTTCCGGGACCAACCGCTGGTGTGCCATGGTTCTGAGGATCCGCGACGAGAGGTAGACACTCTCGGCGGCGATGGCAAGAACACCACACATCATGCCAGCGTTAAGGAGGGAAGCGATGCCGGGAATGCCTGAATCCTGGATCGCAATCACGAACGGGGAGGCCGCGACGCCCGATCCGCCCAGGAGTCGGTCATCGTTGGACGGGACCAGGATGGTGATGAAGATGATGCTGACCATGTAGATGAAGTTGACACGGAACGGCACCAGTTTCGTTGCGTGAGCCATCGAGTATCGCGGATTCTTGGCCTCGCCGCCGATGATGCCGATGAAGACTTGGTCTCCAACTGCCCATGTCGCAAGCAGAGCAGCGTTTGCAAACCCCTGAGACGTCAGCACAAGCCAGAACACAGATTCGAAGCTTCTACTCACGGAAAAGCCGTTCAAAAACGCAGGGTGTTCGGTCCATGTCTCTCCGTGGTGGACATAGCCTTTGGGTCCAGCCCCAAGTGTCAAGGCCAACGACAGCGTGATGATGAGAAGGAAAAGAAAGATCTTGATGAGGGAGGTGACATATTCGAACCAAGCAAAGACGGTGTTCGGAAGGAGAAAGATGACCATGCACGCCACGAGGAAGATGGTGACTGGGAAAAGGTTAGCACGATATGGGCAAAATGTAGACGTGCTTCTTACTCGTCGCCGCCTGAGGGAAGGAGCCTTCCGCCCAGTATTGAACCAAGACGTTGAAAAAGCCAGCTTCAGCAGCAACGATGGCAGTCCATCCCAGCCACTCCGCAAAGCCCGCTCCGAAGGCGAGGGCAGGATCAACCCATCGGTCGGCGTAGTCGATGTAGTTTCCAGAGACCGGGAAGGCAATAGTCATCTCTGACAATGATTGTAGAACAGCCCACACGCAGCTGCAAACCATCAGGTATGCGATGACCATGTTGCCAGGACCCCCTGTGGCTAGAGCCTTGCCCGTGGCGATGAAGAGACCGCTGCCGATGTTGGAACCGAGAGAGATGATCTGTGTAAGAAAGCGTCAACGCACACAACAGAGCCACAGGAAGGAAGGCTTCACATACGTGAACCTGGCGAGGCGTGAACGAACGATGGAATTGCCCGTTTCGATTCTCGTCGATTTCGGTCAAGGTCGCGTCGTCGACGCTCATCACTGGCTGAAGAGCATCGCCCTCTTTGGACATCATCTTCTCATCGAGATGTTTGGTCTCAGGCGTCATTGTGTTGTCCATCGTGGCAGCGATGAGAATTGGGGTCCAAATCGGTGGACTGTATCAGGAACGAGGCTTTTGAGCGTGCCAGGCGAGGCTTGGAGGTTTGAGGGTGGCAACTCCATCCTTTATACCGCTGGCGTTGATATCGACCATGGCTGCCGAAGCAAGGCCAGGCCATCCTGAGATAGACGATCTATCGGGGTGAATGCTGCAATCCTTGTAGCTGACAGTCCATCAGGTTGTGTTCGAGGCTCGGAAATGGCCTTCGTGAGATTAGCGTGGCAACAAGCGACGACGTCCTGATAAGGGACCGGCCACCCTTCCGATGGGTAAGGTGGCTTATGGTGGTAGGCGATATCTGCCCATGACGGCCTGATCGATGATAGAACCCCTGCATGTAGTGACGGATATGATAAGGAACAGAGGCATTACAGGGGATCGAATGAGCTACGGAGATGGTGTTCGTCCTGCGAGCTTATCATGTTGCATGACACCGGAGACTGGTTGGGGGTTATGCCCCCGTGTTTCTACCCCGCCCGAACGGGCCGAGAGTCTGGCCACTCGGCCTCTTATCCAACATTTCTCTCCATCACAACTCCAGCCCAGACGTGGCAGACCCTCCGAGATATCGGAACGCCCTCTCGCTCGACACCATGGAGCCCAAGGCTGGCGACAGTCATGGCAGTCCCAGGAAACGTCTCGCGACAGCGTGAGCGCCCAGTCCCGCCTCAATCAACCCAAAGATTGCTGACACGTCGACTCGCTCCAAGCTGCCTTCGGTGCCGTCGACAGAAGATTAAATGCGCAGGAACTCGGCCTTGCGACCAGTGTACCAAGAGGGGACTCACGTGTTACTTCGATGACGCCGCACAAAAGGTGATTGTGACAAGAGGGTAGGCCGACGCATATCCATCCAGTTCTCATCCTGACAATGAGCAGCTACATTCACGACCTCGAGAGAAGAATAGCCTCGTTCGAACAGCGTGGCCAGAACCCTCCAGTCTCTCCCAGCTTCTCCGATGGAAATCTGAACAGGAACCTGCATTCGGAACCTGGTAGGACCTGGTGATCGCGTTTTCTACCTCTGATGACCGTTAGTAGTTGGATACGACAACGACAGTCGCAACGCCGAAGACAGCGCAACTGGCGCACAACAAAACGTTCCTCAACAATCAGCAGCAGCATCGAATCGGGAGTCGTCACCAAGACAACAGGCTCCCAGTTCTCTTCGGAGTTCCCCTGGCCCGGCACTCATGAATCCGCTGGCACATGGCTTCACCAGCTACTTTGCCGACGCCAGCGGTAGGCCCAGTAAGTTCTAGTTGCAATTCTTCAGCGGGGAAGCATTGACATGACCCCTGCTAGTTTACCTAGGAACTTCGTCCAACTGGTCCTTCGGTCGAAGGGTCCTGGCGATGGCTCACGAAAAAGTTATGCGTACACCTCTCCCGCCCGATAACCTCCTGTTCCAAGGAGAATCCTACGACTTGGGTTGGGATGGGGCGAGGACGTTCTCGCCCGCGCCGCAACCGGAGCCTCCGGCCCTCCCGTCGGTGGATTTTGCAACGTACCTCATCAGCGCCGTCAAGTTTCACTGCGGCCAGCTCTTCCATCTCTTCGAAGAAGAAAAGTTCATGCAACAGCTATCTGCGTTCCGGGATAACCCGACGCAGGCTCACCAGAAACCCAGCCTCTGGTACATCCACTACCTGCTCATCCTCGCCTTTGGCAAGGCGTTTGTGGCTCAGAGTAGCAAAGGGCGCAGGCCGCCAGGGGCCGAGTTTTTCGTCCACGCCATGACCCTCATGCCAGAATTTGCGTTTTACAGTGCCGACCCTATCGAGGCGATCCAGGTCCTATGCTGCGCAGCCCTCTATCTTCACTGCCTTGATTTCCGCGCCGCGGCTTACCGCATGGTAAGTTAAAATCTCCTTTGGTCTTTGATATCGTACTTCTTACCGACACATTCCAGATCGGCCAAGCGCTCCGCATGGCTTTGGAGCATGGCATGCATACCGAAATGCGCAGCCAGCAAGTCGACCCCGACCTGGCACAGAGGTGTCGTAAGGTGTGGTGGACGGTTTATGTTCTTGACCGCCAGATGTCATCCCTGATGGGGGTACCTATGGGGATCGCGGACGAGTTGATAAGTGCCGAGTTACCCACCTTCGCAGGCCAAGTGGAGAGATCGACGGCGATGAACATCCAAATTCAACTGTCCAGGATATTAGCCCAGATCCTCAACAGTAAGTCATCCTCCCGGACGCCGCATCCCGGAGTCGATCCTAATGTGTCCTCCCCGCAGCTGTCTACGGACCTGAAGGCCGGCTGGATAAGCGATTTGTGACCGTCACGAAGGAATCCCTGAAAAGTGTCGCGAGGGTGACAGATCAACTGAACAGCTCTTTCGGAATTCTCGAAAACGGCTCCCAGAATACCATTTCGCGGCTATCCGCCTACCTGCACTTATTATATCACCAGGTAAGTTAAGGCCGCAAAGACGACCCCGGTGTAAAGAGAAATTAGAATGGGATAATTATGCAGGACCGTGCTGACCCGAAAAATTCTACCAGTGCATCGTCCTCACCACGCGACCGCTGTTGTTCTCGTTCCTCCGGTCTCGGCTCGAGCAGTCGAATGCCAATCTGTCTGCAATGCTGAAGTCAAGCAGCGTCCGCATGCTGCTGCAAATGTGCGTCGACTCGGCGCAGCAGATGCTGACCATCCTGTCGGCCTTGCAAGAACACGGGCTCCTCGGTATGTATATCAACTACCCCTCTCTGTATGTAGTCCATGGCTTTGTTGGCATCCAAAACTGACGTTGCGGGGCAAAAAATAGTCAGCTTTCTCCCCTTTGACCTTGACGCGGCATTTACTTCGGGCATTGCGCTCCTGATGGCCGCCAAAGTCAATTCCTCCCTCGTCAAGGACCCGTCGCCCTGGTTGCAGCGCTCGTACGCAGTGTTTCAGGAGATGATCTATCGAGGCAACATGGTCGCCCAGATGACCAAGTCGGAACTAGAGCAGTTAGAGGGAATACTCAACCGGGTTTCCTCCACGGGAGAGGATCCTCACTCTCACTACCACCACCAGACGAGCAGACTCGGCCGTTCGGGGGCTGGCCAGCGTACCTCTTCTTTGGCTCAGGACGAGCGCGAGTTCCGGTCCTTGGGCCCTCCTCAATCGCATCTCTCTGGGGAGCCTCCTCCTCCGCCTTACATGCTTCCCTCGGAGCAGCCCGCGAGTGATGGGTTTGCCATGGACGAGCTCCATTGGCAGGATGGGCTGTCGGCCGAGCAGCTTGTGAATTTCGCCGAGTCCATGGATCTCAGTGCCTTGGACTGGCTTTCGGTGGACACCGATCTGTAAATCAGGGCCAGAGCTTTTTCATGGGCGACTTTTCAGGTCCATTCTTGTCATGTACATAATTACTGGATCTGACAGCGGTGAATCAAAAGATCATGCGGCTGGGGGATCAAATGTGCCATCGAAACATTTCTGATCGGGTCGGCCTGGGTATCTGCGCAAACGAAGCCGAGAGCGCAAGCCTCTCCCTCTCAGACCCCTCTATTCAATTTCATGTGGCTCGGCTTGGGCTTCTCTGGGATTGAGTCCTAGTCAGGGATCGGCCTTCTCTCCGGCGTCGGCATCCAAGCCTCCCTTGTATGTCGGATCAGAAGGCCCTTCTCCTTGAAAGCCCGGGCTCGGAGCTGGAGGTGGATACGCCCTGACAGAGCCATTTCCTTGCTTGTCAGTCAGGGCTCTCAACCATGGAAGAATCTTCGGAAGCGTGCCCGACGTGTGCTCTGTGCCTTGTGGCTCCCGACACGTGCAGTTAAAGGACATGGACACAGACATGAATAAAAGTCAGAGACAGCGACATGCAAACGACGATGGCATCATTCTTTCTATCGCCATCGCCGCATTTCGACCTTCAACTCATCCATGGCCGCTGTCACTCACCATCCCCGGGCTCCCAAGCCAGGAACATACGTCCCCGCCGTGACGTTCTTCGACCCGCGCACCGACGGCCTCGACCTCGACGCCCAAGCTAAATATTACGCCTACTTGGCGACCACCGGCCTCACGGGCCTGGTTATCCTAGGCACCAACGCCGAGACGATGCTTTTGACGCGCGAGGAACGGCGAAGTCTGCTCGAAACAGCCCGCGCGTCCGTGCCCCGGGAGTACCCCATCGTCGCCGGCGTGAGCGGCCACTCCACGGCCCAAGTGCTCGAATTCATCGGCGACGCGCACGCGGCGGGGGCAGACTACGCGCTCGTCCTCCCGGCCGCGTACTTCGCCAAACAGACGACCGAGGGCGTGGTACGGGGTTTCTTCCGAGACGTGGCGTCGCAGTCCCCGCTCCCCGTCATCATCTACAACTTCCCCGGCGTGACGAACGGGCTGGATCTGGATTCGGACGTGATCGCGGCCATCGTGCGCGAGAACGCCAACGTCGTGGGCGTCAAGTTGACGTGCGGGTCGGTCGCGAAGATCACGCGCCTGGCGGCCGCGTTTCCGCCCGACCGGTTCGCCGTCTTTGGCGGACAGTCGGATTTCTTGCTCGGCGGCCTCGTCGCCGGGAGTGCCGGGTGTATTGCCGCGTTTGGGAACGTGTTCCCCAAGGCCGTGAGTCGGATCTACGACCTGTGGGTCTCCGGGCGCCGGGACGAGGCGATCCGGTTGCAGAGGGAGCTGGCGGTGGCGGAGGCGCCGACCAAGGCTGGGGTGGCGTGTACAAAGTATGCGGCCGCCGTGTTTACGGGTCCGAGGGCCGGCATTCCGGACGCGGTGGCCTTGCTCAGGCCTCGACGGCCGTACGAGGAGGTGTCTGAGACCGCGAAGGCACGGATTCGGAACGTGATGGCCTCGATGGACAGAGAGGAGGATCGCATAGGAGTGCAGAATCGTAGCCGGTTGTAATGGGAAGGGCAGAAGGCAGGCTTGAGATGCGAATGCGAATAGAGATACAAGAGATTAGATCAGGTCATACACCTACCATGCGAGCATTTCCCCTCTCCGAAACAAACTCAATGCGGCAGGAAAGATTCCAGTGTTACCTACTGTGAATGTGAGCGCACCGGGCAGTGGGATCCCTGCTCGTCCTTCTCAGGCAGAGGTGAGTGCGAAAGAATGCTGCTCAGTACTCGCTCATGAATTTTCCATCGGGTTCACCCAGGCTGCGCCGGGTTGTAGTGTGTCTTCCCTCTTCCCATCTTTTACTCGCCCTTGACTTACTCTGCGTATTATTGGTCCCATCGTCAGAAGCGTGAATTAATAGTTGCGGGGTCGAAGTCGGCACGACGCAAAATACGTATTGTGGGTAGGTATTTCGGGGTGACGATGGGATGAGCTTCAGCTATTAGAGGAGGATCACCTGCTAAATCATCCACAGTGTGGGCCGGCGCTGGTCCGCGTCGTGCCATCGTGCCTGATCCTGCTTTTGCATATTGTCGTGGGCTCTTCCGTGGTAGTCGATATCGTCTATGGGTGATCAGCCAGCGCGAAGTAACTCGTATGGCCTGCGCTTTTCCGTCCGCCCCGAAGACTTGCGTTCTTGCAGCATATGCTCCCCGGGAACGGCTGGAGTTGTTCGGTGGGGCACGAAGACTTTATACGCAGACATCTTCGAAGACCGAGTCATCATTTCTCAGTAGCGAGCAAAACTGAATCCTACACAATCCTACAGCATCCAGCCTGCTGCTCGCTACGGGCGCATGAAGCATCTCTCGCACGATCCGGACTGCTCCTCGGGGAAGGGCACCGATGATTGTCCAGCCCGTTGCTATCTGTGGCGAAACTCGGATGCGCTACGGCAGCTCATCCGACGATGCTTATCGGACGGCCATTCACCCCGAGAACCCCTCAAACTTCCAATCCACAACCCTTTCTCTACAACGGTAGCGGAGCCGTCGAGAAGCAGGTCCAGTTAGCACTAGAAATGCGTTGCATACGGTTATCTCCGCTGTTGTATAGGCAGCCGGGCGCGAAGCCCGTGTCATTCCTGATGTCGGGTATCCTTGGCCTCACACACTAGAGTGGAAGACTCTTGGGACAAAATGGACGAACTTCTTCATTGTACCAGAAGTGTCTGCCATAAATATCTGACACCAGCCTCAGGAGCGGACTGTGCATTAAGCGACGCATATTGTTCCCTCCACGACCAAACCTCAGCACAATGACAGCACAAGCTGCCGCCATTCAAACCAGCAAATTCTGTGGCCGAGTAGCATCACGACCCAACAGCTTCAGTGTATGGTCTCAAAGGTCGCCGATAGCAAGGAGGTCGCTTTCAACAGCGGGAAACTATAAAACTCCCAAGCCCTTCAACGAGCCGAATGTAAGAAGCAAATGCCGCGGACATAGTAATTACCGCTCCTGCTAAGCATCTCTTAGTTGCACTATGCCCCGTCGTCACCAGAGCGGGAGAAGATTGTCGCTGCACTGCAGGAGTTGCGACCACGACTTCCCGTCCAAGTGCCGACAATAAAAAATGGAGAGGAGGTTGCAGCGGAGTCGAGCCAGGCTAATGCAGAAACATATATGCCGTCCGAAACTTCGTCAGTGTTCGCCAAATATACCCCTGCAACAGAATCCGATGTCTCGGCGGCCATCGAGGCAGCCTTGGAAGCGAAAAAGGCATGGCAGGACACACCGTTTGTGGACCGAGCGGCAATCTTCCTGCGAGCGGCCGAGCTTGTAACCAAGAAGTACAGATTCGAAATCATGGCGGCAACCATGCTCGGCCAGGGCAAGAACGCATGGCAGGCCGAGATTGACGCGGCCGCAGAGCTGGCAGACTTCTATCGCTTCAATGTCTCGTACGCGGAGGAGATCTATTCGCGGCAACCGACATTGAACGAGAAGGGACAAGCAGGGTGAGTTTCGCCCACACCAAACCACTGACAGAACGCTCATTTGTTTCGCAGGCGTACCGATTGGCGTCCACTGGAAGGCTTCGTCTACGCCATTTCGCCGTTCAACTTCACCGCGATCGGCGGAAACCTGATATCCGGTCCGGCCTTGCTGGGCAACGTCGTCCTCTGGAAACCGTCCCCGTCCAACATCTACGCAAGCTACTTGGTGTACAAGATCCTGCGCGAGGCCGGGCTCCCAGCGAACGTGGTCCAATTCATCAACGGCGATGCCGAGCTCGTGACCAAAGTGGCCCTCGCGCACCGGGACCTCTCGGCCATCAACTTCACGGGCTCCTCGGACGTGTTCCGCAGCCTGTACGGCTCCGTGGCCGACGGGGTCCGGCAAAAAAAGTACCGCGACTTCCCCCGCCTCGTGGCCGAGACTTCCGGGAAGAATTTCCACCTGATCCACCGGTCCGCCGACATCAGCAACGCCGTCAAGCACACGATCCGCGCGTCGTTCGAGTACGCCGGCCAGAAATGTTCGGCCTGCTCGCGCATCTACATCCCGCAGAGCCGGGCCGGCGAGTTCTTCGCCCAGATGAAGCAGGAGCTGAGCCAAGTCAAGGTCGGCCCGCCCGAGGATTTCGAAAGCTTCACGGGTCCCGTGATCAACCAAGCCGCGTTTGACAAGATCAGCACGGCCATCGACGCAGCTAACAAAGACGACCAGCTCGAGCTGATTGTCGGAGGCACCCACGACGCCACCAAGGGCCTTTACATCGCCCCGACCATCTACGTGGCAAGCACGCCGGACCACCTTCTCTTCGACAAGGAGCTGTTCGGCCCCGTGCTGGTCGCGTATGTCTACCCGGACGCAGAGTTCGAGTCGGGGACCCTACTATCCAAGATCGACCAGCACGGAGGCGGGTTCGCGCTGACGGGCGCCATCTTCGCCACCGACGCCCACGCGATCCGCAAGGCCGAGGACACGCTCCGCTACGCGGCCGGCAACTTCTACACGAACTGCAAGACCACCGGCGCGGTCATTGGGCAGCAGTCCTTCGGTGGCGCGCGGGGCAGCGGCACCAACGACAAGGCCGGCAGTGCGAACATGTTGATGCGCTTCACCGCGCCTAGGACGTTGAAGGAGGAGTATCACTCGCTCGACCGCGTGCTGTATCCGAGTAATGCGTGAGTGGGGGGGAAGGGGTTTGTCTAAGCATAGCCCGAAGGGCTCACTTGACCCATCTGAGATTTATCGTTGCCTACCGGGGGTACTCGTGCATGAAACCAATGCCCATTTTCGGGCTCGGAGTAATTGGACGATTCGTGGTCGGTGTGTTGTACATATCGAGATTTCAGGTAGTAGATCAGAGGGAAATGGTAGTTTTTGAAAGCACTGCAACGGAATCTGAAAACCACACCGGCAACACGATTCTAAACAGAGCGAGTCTGAATGCGGGACTTGTCACTCACGCCTACTCCTGACTGTGTGTGGACTGGTGGACAATATCCCTAAGGCGTGGTTGATTTGTGTGGGTGAGCGTGGAACGCGAGAGCAGGAACTCGTTCTTTTCCAGCCACCCCGAATGGAACAGACAACGTATATGACCCACGGAATATAGAGCGAAATATCAGTATACTGCCCCTCCGATCGGCCCATCCCACCAACCCGCCACTCTCTTCTGTCCTCTTCTCCTGGTAACGGCGCGTTAATGCAACACTCGTGCTCTGCTCTGCGTCGAACACGAGACCAAGACCCGCGCATGAAATGGCACACGGCCTACGAACGAGTGCGAGCACGAGTACGAGCATACCATGTAAATATCATGTGTCAAACATCACAATTATACATGTCACATACACACATATCATATAATCATATCATACTATATTTTATGATACACATCACATCATATCATACCATATTCCGTGATCCGTGATCCAAATGATATTCTATGATAGAGTATTATATCCCCGCCCCAACATCCACCAGAATCTTGACTTGATTCTCCTTATCCTCAATCAAAGCCTTGAACCCATCCTCGGCGACCTTGTCGAGCTTGATTTTCTTGGTGATCATGCCTTCGGGTTTCATTGCACCTGGCATTGATGTTAGTGCGCGGACGACTCGCAATGCCATTGTAGGCCAGAGGTCACAACATACCGGTTGAAATGGCGTTGATGACGGCTTCAAAGTCGCCGAGCGAGTACGTTGCTCTGTGAGGCATCGCGGCTTGAGTCAGCATAGGACACCACAGCGTAGCAGCGCGCTAGGTACAGTACAAGGGAAAGTGTGCTTTCTCGTATATCGCACAATTGACGAAGAAATAGTGTGTTTAAGGAAAAAGTCCGCACTCACATGCCCATGTACGCCCTCTCGCGGAAGACAATGTCGTTCATGGCCAGCGTGGCCCTCTTCTCCCAGACGGCGATATTCACCAGTGTTCCCCGCGCCTTGATGGCCCGAAACGCCGTGTCGACGGCGACTTGGACGCCCGCGGCATCGAAACCGACATCGGCGCCCTCGCCGCCCGTCAACTTCTCCACCTCGGCCACGACGTCCACCTGAGTCGGGTCGATGACGTGGTGCGCGCCAAATTGCGTGGCAAATTGCCTCCGCCGGCCGGACACCTCGCTCACGATGATGTTCTTGCACTTCTTGCCCACCAGGGCCTGCACGACCGCCAGCCCGATGGGCCCTCCGCCGAGGACGAGCACCGAGTCGCCTGGTTTGTACGGCGAGATGTCGACGGCGTGCCATCCGACGGCGAGCGGCTCGATCAGCGCGCCCACCTCGAGCGAGATATTGTCCGGCAGGGGCTTGACGCACGACTCCGGCACGACCATGTGTTCGCAAAGCCCGCCGCCCCAGCCGCTGAGGCCCACGAACCCATTCTGGTCGCAGCAGTTGACGAGCCCGCGCTTGCACGCCCGACAGCTGCCGTCGTAGATGATCGGCTGGACGCACACGCGATCGCCGGCCTTGACGTTGCTGACGCCCTCGCCCACCTCCTCGACGATGCCGGAGAACTCGTGGCCCAGCGTGAGTGGTAAGGTCTCGCCCGTGATCGGGTGCGGGTGGTTCGATGGGATGAGGTTCGCGCCCCCGAGGTACTCGTGCAGGTCGGAGCCGCAGATGCCGCAGAACTTGGGCGCGATCTTGACGTGCCCGGCCTTGACGGTCGGGATGGGGATCTGTTCGAGCCGGATGTCGCGTTGGCCGTGGAACCGCACGGCGTTCATCTTGTCGGTCATGCTGAAGAAGGGACGAAAGCTGTCGTACACACTGAGTTCGGTGGGAAATGGAACAGGGCGGCGCACGAAGGATGATATATACTGTAGATGAGAGGTCAAAAGAGGGGAAAGGGAAGGAATGTCAGATCAACGGCCTTGCTGTGCTGTTCCCCATAGCACGACACCAGTTCGTCATGCCACGGTCCAACTCATCTCCACTTTCACTTCCCATTGCTGCGTCGGCAACACATCCACCGAAGGCCTGCGCAGAGTTCGTCTGGTCTGCTGTCGGCGCTCTCCACACGTTCGTGGTCGTTTGCCGCAACGGGATGCCACATCAGGAAGTCCCGAAGTGAGGGGCAAAAACATGCAGAAGAGGAGAAAAGGCCGGATCGTCGAATCTGGGGAAAGCGGGAAGCTTCAAACAGTCGAGGAAAAGCAGGTCGGCCGAGATCGAGCTGGATGAAGTTCTCGATCCTCAACCAAGCTTCTAGCTGTCTGTCCGTACTCGTATTTGGGGCTCTCGCGGGGCATCAGTACCCGGCTTGTTCTGCTAACAGAGTGCAAATGGAGCTAGAACACGAGATTTGTGTAGAGAGGAAATATTTCTGCCTGGCGAGTCCAGCAAATCTCCATGTCTCTCCGTCAGTAAGTAGTGAGTGACCATCGCAAGTGGCGCTGATGTTCAGAACCTCGTGCGACTTTTAAGACATATTTAATGCCGCAATGATCAAGCAGATAGTAGATGACGGGTAAACAGCCAACAATATTGAGCTCTTCTACCATTGACACCAGAACGCACTTATGGACCATACCCCCTCAGGAGAGCCCTCTCATTACCTTCACGGCAAAACAATCATCGTCTCCGGTGCCGGTATAGCTGGACTGGCCTTTGCTCTTGCATTGGCACAGCGGTTTCCTGGCTCGTCGACCTCTGTGGCAAAGCCTAAGGTTGTTATCTTCGAGCGAGATAGCTACGATGAGCGCGTCGGCCGAGAAGGATACACTCTCTCCCTGAGAACGGACTACAACGCAGGCGGCGTTCAGGTATTGGATCGCTTGGGACTGTATGAGGCAGTCAGGAGCGTGAGCGTGAACGCGAAAGACGAAGCTTCAGAAGGCGGCGGATTCAATGTCTGGAGTCCAGACTTCCGGCCTTTTCTCCGCTTGGGAACCGCGCCAGTTGGGCCGAAACGGTTGGTTGGCATGCGAATCCGCCGGAACGCTCTGCAGAAGGTTCTCGCTCACGCTGCCGCGGATTCTGGAGCGGAAATTCATTGGGAGAATGCCGTTACGGATGCCGAATTGACAAAGGAGGGCGGCGTCAACGTCTCCCTCAGTGGAGGCTCGGTCGTTCGCGGCGATATTTTGATAGCTGCCGACGGGTCGCACAGCAAGTTGGGATCCCTACTGAGGCCAAATCACGACCTGGACTATACCGGTGTCTACTGCTGGTCCGGGATCGCCAAATATGCTAGCCCAGAGGCAGTACCGAAGCCAGTCGATCGTGACTGGGGACTAGTTGTGGGTGCAAAAGATGGTGTCGCGTGCTTCGTCTCGCCAGTCGATGACAGGTCGGCTCTTTGGAGCTTGAGTCGCCGTAGCCCCGAAAAGAAGGAGCCCCTGCGATACCCCATCCCACAGGAACGGCTTGATCTATTGATGAAAGAATCGATGGATCTGGCGGCATGCTTCGCCCCAGTGGTCAAGAATCTGGTCTCTGCCACAGATCCGAGCACACTCCTGCTTTTCAATGCCATGGATCGGAAGCCGTTCACGCACTCGGTATCGGCAAACGGGCCTGTCATCTACATCGGAGACGCAAATCATGCGGTCAGCCCTTTTGCAGGTGCTGGTGCGAATATGGCACTCATAGACGCATGGGACCTGGCCACGGCGTTGAAGAACGCTTCGAGTCTAGAAGAAGCGGCTGTAGCGTATGACAAAGTGGCCGCCCCTCGAGCCAGCACCATTCTGAAGATTTCAAGGTGGACAATTGACATTGCGCATGCCACCGGGATTAGGTTGTGTTTGTATAAGGTGGCCCTTCAAATGTTAGGTTTCTTCACTGGGAGAAGCTCCAGCACATGATTCAGCGTGGTTCTGCTGGGCGATTTGAGGAATACGTGTGGGGTGTCGCTTGGGCTGTTATATACTCTCATCTCCAAAATGAACCGATCAGTTGGTAGCCGCATGAGTTATCGGTGATCTTGGAATCCACACTCCGCCATGTCCGACCAGTCTGTCCTTCAAAGCCGCTCCCTCCGTGCGCACGCCCAGTCGATGCACCGGCACCCGATCGATCTGCTTCTGTGTGTTCTGCCTGAAGTCCACGTAGCGTTCTGATACCGATCGACTTGATGCCTTGGATTTCTCACGCTCCAGTGTAGCTTCTACAGACCATGCCTCTCGAGCCAGACTAGCATTCGTGATGCTAACATCCTTGTAAAAGTCAAATAACTGCGCTTCGACATCCGGCTCTTGATCGACCTGTAGCGCTTCGATCGCTCGCAGATAGCCCATCATTATCACAGACAGTTTAGCGTCGATGAAATCAGCGGAGCCAAACTCGTGGATCAGGTACACTCGTGCGTTGTTTTTGTGAACGACGGTTCTTCTCCCGTCCGGATCCGGGGAGATTGTGATGATTGCTTGGTGCCATTCATCGGTGATGTTACTCTCGAGAGCAAGCTTTTTTGGCAGATTCACCGCCGCCCAGCCAAAGTAGACGCCTTTGTACCTCATAAGAATCTCCTCAGGAACACCGGTCAGGTTCGCCGTGGGCATATTCAATGATGCCCTGCTTCTGCCGGTGCCAGCGACAACTTTCCCATGGAATCGAACAGGAAACGGCGCCACTGGCCCAGATGCGGGACCAATAACACTTGGTCGAGCAAGAGCATCGTATCCTTCCACATCTACAGGGTTGTAAGAGTCGTCCCGAGCGGCATCGTACTGTTCGTTCACGTTGTCCAAGCGGTCTTGGATTCCGCTTTGGTCGTAGGCGGCGGTCATGGCTTGCTGTGCTACCGCACTCGGTTGGTAGACTGAAGTTATCTGATTTGTGACTGCCTCCCGTGCTGTGTTCACATATGGACCGGCCGCAGCCGTGACGAACTGTCTCCCGACGGCTGTTGCAAGTTTGATGCTCGCTTCTAGCGGCATTGTTGTGAGCGACGAACCCCTGATCACACTCGAGTCCGTAGAGGATGACGCCAGTCGAAAGATTGGACTACCACACAGAGTCCGTTTCCCACCTTCCGTGCACAGGACCACCCTCAAGTAGCCGTCGTCGGCGTCGCAAGGGATCCGTAGTATATCTGTCTCACGTGGCCGGTGAGATCGAAGCTCTTTCGGGGCCTTCTTCAAGAACTTCTTGATGTCCCGCTGCCACGCCCGCTCATCATTGGGATTGACCTGCTCGGCTGCAGCCTTCACGGACGGGGTCACATCGATCCAGGTGCTCCTGGCACCCAGTAGACCTCCAAGTTTCAGACCAGTCTTGCCCGAGAATCCTCTCCGCTGCAGCCACAGAGTTCGGTCGGGCGGTAGCTCGCGGTCGGAGAAGATCGTGATTGCAAGGTTCGTAGAAGATCCCGTGTAATAGACTATGCCAAATGAATGACGGAGGATCGAGTAGTGCTTGGTAGATTCATATGGGTGGCTAATCAATCCTCCCGCAAAATGCTTGACGTCCTGCAAAGCTGACACGAATTTCGACTGCGGAGGAGCAGAGTTCGTGACTAAGGGTGACAGGGGCGTGACAGGCGTTATCGGAGTTGATGATGGAACAGTACTCTGGTAGCTGAACTCGGTCGATATGCTTGCAGGTGATTGAACGATATCAGGAGATGCCTGGGGTCTGACAGGCGGCGACTGGATTCCGGGAGGCGACTCTAAGGACATTGCTTGCAGGACAGCAGTCTGCTCCTCCAAACTCAGATTCTCACGCTCCTGAGTAGCCGTGAAATGATTGAGGTCATCTGTCTGGGCTGTCCGAAGTGGCGGCGGTCTGGTGCTGGCCTCCCCTTCCAAACCACCAGGTCGGCTTTTTGTTAAGGGCATATTTAGAGGTAATGAAGTAAACTCCGAGCACATGAACAAGCAAATCCTCATTCCATCTTCAGCTTAGCCAAGGACATGATGCCCGTCGGCGAACTTTGTTTCTGTGCCCATTCTGTACAAGAGCGTACGTACGGATTGCTTGTTGCCTCCGAGGAAGAATTCTGTCCAGAAAAACACGATCGAGACTAAAGAGAGGATGAAGCGGTGATGGATTTCAGGCAAGGACGTCAATGGGTTCCGCAGTTTCCGGTCATTTGAACATTGGTGTGTATACTGCGCCGTAGTACGGAGGAGCATCTGGCACTCAGGACTTTGGTGACTTTCCCGTCTGCTTCTACCGCCCAACATAGCTCTAGATCCTCAAGCCTTGAGGGCCATGAACTGCCAAAAGAGACATGTCGCAATATATAAGAAGCGGCATTGTATACCTACTGTTCTTTTGGCTTCCGCATGCCAACATCTTCTTCGGAAGCCTGCTAATTACTGAAGGTGATGTGTAATACGTATGTCCTCGCCCTCGAACTACTGTCATTAGCTCCATCATTGACCGCAAACATACTTTCGAAGTGCCTCGCAAGGACCTTGGGATCGCCGAGTCCTAATTTCAGGAGATCTGCCGAAGCGGCATGAGATCCTTCAGCGCCACCATCGGGAGAAGGGCGCCGTGCCAGTCGTCGTACTCAAAAGTTAGCTCGAACTGGATCCGGATTGCCAGCGCGTGCAGATATGGGTACTGCGCCGTGCCATACGCGGCACAGTACCATACGAGCATGACCCAATACAGCAGGCCGATGTTCTTCCCCCAAAGGCTGCCCGGGTCCGAAGCATGCAGAGAGCGCATAAAGTCCGATGTCATGCTGTCTTGATGAATCAAGGCCTGCCAGGTCTCACCAGTTAGTAGAGACCGGACCAGGAGCACCGAAGTTAGACGGCAAGTCTCGTAAACATGGTCGTTAGTATACGGCCGGGGGTGGTTGAGCCTTTTTAGCGCCGATGGCATGTCTAGTATCCGCTGACAGAGCCGATCAAGGACACTGGCATGGCCGGTAGTGTGACTCCGCGTCGAGTTATTCTGATCAACGCGGATTTTGACGATCGACTGCATTAGCTGGAGTAGGGTCTGGAGGTGTGCTGTACGGACGTGCAGGAAAGGAGGCTCTCCGGGGTCGATCCTACCGTCATACACGGGAGAGTAGAGTCTTGGATCGGGACCCAATCTGCGGCGCGTGGGGTCCTCAAGGACCGGCCCATACTCCTCCAGAGCGGCGGCTGAGTTGAGGATTGGTAAAGCCAGTGCCAGCCCGCGCACCGGCATATGGCATCTTCTCGAGACCCTGCGTTGAAACGGTGTCACAAAGGTTGACGACAACCTTCTGATGGCGAGATGGAGAGACACAACTTACAAGCCGATCGAGACGAGGGTCAAGACGGTTCGACAGAAATTCGACTTCTCGTTCAAGCGCCACCGCATGGCCTGGGAGATCAAAGTCGCCGCCGCGTAGCGATGATGCTGATATTCCTCGGCCGCTTCCTTTCCACCACGGACCTAATGCAGTGGAGGTCAGCGACCCAACCGAAGAGATCCATCTGTCATGTCTGATTTTCAATTCTTCCAGGGGGGAAGGAAGTCGTTGCAACCCGCCACAAGGCCCACTCACAAGTCCACAGATTGCCATGCAGGCCACGGCCGAGATGCAGCCAACAATATTTTCCGGTGTCAGCTGTTGAATCCTTTCACGAACCTGCTTTACTGCCTCGAGTTTCAACGCCGTCGTGACGAGACTGGTCTGGCCTGAATTGATCCCGTCAAGGTGTGTGGAACTCATGAGCAGCATTCCGGAGAAGAATGTGCTGTCGTGTGTTCCTGCGGGCCAGACGATGTTGTTCATCCTCTCCTGTCCGAACTCGAGGAATACTATTCCGGACAGTTAACTCGACCGCGATCGACAGGAAAGCAAGAAATTGCACCAATTCCTCCGAGATAAAGCAGCATATTGAGTGAATACGGAAGCGTACCATTGCGTTTGACATTGTTCAACAGGCCAGGCCGCTGGCTCTCGATAGGCAATTGTGGTAGGCATTTCAACGCATCGAACTCGGCGCCAAAGGATAGGTTTCCCGTCTGCTCATGCGTCCTGCGGAGGATTGCTTTCACATCCTTCAAATCTCTGTCAGTCATGGAAGGTTAGCTCGAGCATGAAATGGCAGCAAACGTACCTCGGCGTTCCTACGTCTCTTCTTATGTTGCTCCTTGGTGGTGTGCGATCTGATTTGGCTAAGGCCACCGATACGCAGGCTACCGTCGCCTCGCATTAAAACAAATTCTATGTTCGGAGCCACCCAGTCTGGGCTTTTCCTCGTCTCTGGTTCCCGTCCGGGTGGGTCGACTGAAACCATCGTTTTCTCGTCCTTGGTAATATGCCCTGGCACGTCTAGGGAAAAGGTGCAGGTTTTCTGGTCCTTGGTATGCCACGGCACGTCTGGGAATGGGGCGCAGATCAATATGGAGACAAAGCAGGAACGCTTGAAGGTGTTGAAGCATTCCAAAATGCGGCTTGAGTCCCATAGCATCTGTAAGCATGACCACGTTGCCGCATAAGGCTGCTCCCATAGCATCTGTAAGCATGACCACGTTGCCGCATAAGGCTGCTACTATGCCATGCAAGGAAGGGCTCGAAATAGGTAAACGGCGGTCATGCACGTCGGTGAATGGATCCATTTTGGGAAGCATAACTTGCGGACTCTAGGTGCATGGGTTGTCGGTTCTGCAGTGGCGCGATTGTTCTCAAGTCACAGGTAAGAAAAGAGCACGAACTTGATCTCAATCGCAGCCTCAAAGTACCCGGGCCCTATCACATCCGGCTGACGGACCTGGGGTCCCCTGTGTGCCCAATGGACGAAGTCGCAATGCTGCAACTTGGGTTTCTTATCTAGATGGAACTGACGTGGCTTTCTTGAGTACTACCCTAAGGAAGCGGCCAAATCTGTGTCCGGGTCAACACTTGGGAGTTCAGATCATGGGTGGGAATGCGAGAACGACTCATCCACTCACATCAAGAACAGCATCGTGATATCCCCCCTCTGGCGATGGGAAGCCCTGCGCGGACGCTACAATGGCAGTGTGATTCTGGTCGGCCCCTCGGCCAAATGACACGCTCCATACCGCCTGGGTGACGATGCCCACCTGTCCCAGCAGTGTCCCTGACTTTGAATCCCATAACTTGATGGCGCCATCACTTCCCCCGCTCAGGATGTGTCCGTCCCGTGTATCCAACGACGTTACTGCCCCTTCGTGCGCCTTCGAAATCTTATGCAGGATCGAATGGTCCTGCAACGACCAGGTAATGATGTTTCCGTCAGCACCGCCGGTCACCAGAACATCGCCTTCGATGCAGCTGCTGGTGCAGATTTGGGTGACTAGTGATTCGTGGCCCTTGAGGACTGCGAGGGGTCCTCCACTGATGAGATCCCAAACGCGGACATTGTGATCCATGCTTCCGGTATATACCTTCTCTCTGACCCCGTCGCTGTGACAGATGACGCGGTATATGGATCCAGTATGACCAGACAGTGTTGATACGTTCCTTTGCTGGCGAATATTCCAAACTTTGGCAGTCCCGTCTTTACTGGCTGATACTGCGAATTCTCCGGCGATGGCTAGATCCATGATGGAGTCCCCGTGGCCTGAGAGCGTGCCCTGGCACGCTGCGGCCTCGAGGTCCCAAATCTTTAGGAACGTGTCCCTAGAGGCCGACACCGCGGTCGTCGCGCTGGTGAAGCTCAACGCGCGCACTGTTTCCGTATGTCCGGTAAGACTCCCTGCGAGGTGCCTATTGTGACGGAAGATGAGCGTCGGTTCAACACGAGATGAGACGAGACGAGACGAGACGAGACGAGACGTCAGGTCCGTTCATGTTGGATGTCTCATACCGAGTCACCAACGAGTCAGGGACACGTACCGTTCGGCCAGATCCCAGCGCCGAATTCCTCCACCTAACTCGCCCGAGAGGAGGACATCATCCCGTAGAGCCAACGACCAGGCATTTTGCGGATAATCTCGGAACACAGTAATCGGCTCCCCTGCTGCTGAAAACACATGGATCGTCTTGTCGTCTAGGCTTAAGACGATGTACCTCTCTGAGACGGCAACTCTTATCACAACTCCGGAGCTGGATAGCTTGTGTCGGATGTGCTTGCTGTCGCCATGCTTCCCCGTAAGTGCGTGAACAGATTGGCTGTCAGCTTCGGTCGAGCTCATTACAGGGAGTTGCGGGTTGCTAGACATATCCGGCTCTGAAAGACCGGAGTTCCGTCACTGTGGACGCACATGCCCTTGGGTTCAGGCTACACGGTGCAGTCCTTCGTGAATGGTATGGTTGCGGAAAAAAGCAATTATGGCTACAGCCTAGAAGTCAAAACAGGATCAGTATCTGAACGCCGAAATTTCCTTCAGGCCGTCTTCCCCGCGGGATCGACCTCTTGTGAAAGTATTCGTACCATTTATGCCGATAAAACGTCGTTGTTGTTTTCCTTTGCCCTTCTTAAACACGAGCTGACCACCATTTTCCGGCCCTGACACCCTGGCATTGTATCCGTATCCGTTACGGACCTGACAAGGACCGCAACGGGTACCTGTGTGCCTGTGAGACGGTAAGGGGCAGCGGAGGAGGGGCTGGCAGGGCGAAAGGTGTGGCGCAGGCGTCTCCACCTCACACTCTTACGAGTGCTCGTGAGGATGGACATGAAACGGATCTCCGCTGGGTTCAAGTGAGTGTCTGGCGATCTGTGCCTTGCATGACGTGGCCTGTGCCACATCAAGGAAACTGGGAATGTGGGGGAAATTGGAGTTCCACCAAATTCATCGATTTAATATGATGCAATGTGACGCAAACACAACACAACCTGCTTCGAGTAATTTCATGGTCATTGTTGTGGTCACCCACTCCCGCTGAGATAGACGGTAGGAGTTCGATGGTAAGAGAAACAAGCGGCGATTGTCATGAAAAGGCACTTTTGGACATTTGATTTTTTTTGGATTTTCGATTAGGCAGCTAATAAGCTGAGACACACATTCTATCGTAACATCATGCAAACTCCTGGCTGGGGAATGCTGCTCGTATTGTTGGTACATGAGAACTCGCGTTCGCGTTGCATCCTCCGTCCCCCACACGCGACCTGTCGATAATGTACACTTGACGGATGGGTATGGTGTAACGTGATGGGAAATGGGGTATCCATGGCCAATTGGTCCTCTGATCAACGTTGTCTTGGAACAAACCGCCCCTCTAACCCTTGATGGTGCTCTCAATAATTTGTCGCTTGGGTGTTGTAGGGGACACTCTGTCCGTAGCCAGGCTGACCATACTTCGGTTCAGTGGAGAAGGGAGCATGTCCGCCGTGCATGGTAGATCCGGTCATACCGGTCTCGTGACTCGGACGATATCCCGCCCCTGGGACGGTGCCGGTAGCCAGTTCTGCGTCTCGAGTGGTTCGAACCTTCCTGTTGCGTCTCCAGAATGGTCCACGACCAGTGCCCTTAGTGTAGTTGTTCTTTGGGCTGGGGCCGAACCGCTTCTCTCGCTTGTGGTGGCGGGCGAGAAGAACCTGAACAACGGCAGTGATGAGGAAGAGGAAAATGTTCAGAATCGCCATCGCGAAACAGGCCGTGTTCAGGCTGCAGACATAACCCCAGTCGCCGGCGCCGGGAGCAGCTTCGCTGTCCAAGCCAAACCCAAGAGGAGTGTTGACGACGCCCTTGCATGAGTTCGCGCCATGGCGGGTGTAGTATGCGATGGCGGCGAAACAGCCGACGAAACAGATGTCGAGGATGACTGCGATGAGCGCGAAGAAAGTAATCCCGCCGAGAAAGAGGGTGAATAGAACGCCGAAGATGGTATACAGTACGGCGGAGCCAGACATGCCTTCAACTGCCTTCTCCCAGGTAGGAATGTGTATGTTCTTCTCAGCCAGCACGGAGAGGAAGTAGCTGTAGATTCCGAGGATAATGGCTGAGGAAGCGAACTCGAGGAGCCGCAGGCCAGTCTGGCCGAAACGGAGGATTACACCGCCGAGAGCCATGGTGTATGCGTAGATGTCGACGTATGAGCGGGATCGAGACTATCACTGAAGATGGGATGTTTTGAGGAAACGAAGGGATACGAAAGGGACTTGGGCGCCTCTTTGTAGTTGGCTCTGAGAAGGTTCTGGGAGGTCCCCAACTCAGTCCGTGCGTCCTGGTCCCTGATGCATCGATGAACTCAGAAGTTGGCGAGTGACGTTTCGTGTGGCTGTCGATCAAGGACTGCATCACTTTTTCCTCGAACCCAAAAACGCAGGGACAGCGCAAGTGGCGTCGTAGAGTGCTTTTGATTGGTTGCAATGCCAGTTACGCCACAGTCATGACATAACAAGCGGCTCAGTTTGTGCTTGGCCCTTGCGCTCGGAGTGGCCCTCCTCAAATTCCATTGGTGCGATCACAGAAACAACTTTCCGATTCAGCTGAATTCAAGAAATCTCACTCGGACCTGGCGATGGCAGCAGCCAACATGCACGCGCCACAAGAGACTCGCGGCTCGATGTCCATAATTTACTGTAACCCAATTCCCAGTGCTGTGCAACTCCTCAACGAGGGCTCCACACGTTGAATACGAATCCTGTGGACTGTCACACTGTGTACTGAGGTACGAGAATTCTGTACTCGTAATGCCACCGGCAACCAGAATCTTCATCCACTCTTGGTGGTCCCGTTTGCTGCATTAGCCAGAGACTTTTGTCGCACGATGACTTACACGTCGCCAAAGCTTGGGTCGGTTATGGTTCAATCACGTGACGTCTCCTCCAAACCTCCTCGATCGCTCGACAAGGAATACATTGAAGCCATTTCATGTAGAATTTCCTGTTCGGGCGACACTCAAATTGGGAGCGACTTCTTTTGAACAAGTCGGTTATCGGCGATAACATTCAATTTCATCTAATCATCATTACCACGTCTATGTTCCTTCAGACTTCGGCCTGCAAAGTCGTTCCGCAAATATGTCCATCGAAGAGAACGTAATCTGCCCAAGGCATTCCTGAAGATGCAACCAAAGTGTCCTGGATTTGAGACAATGGTGTATGACACCGATTTTTCACTTCGTTCTTCACCCAACCTTGATATCACTGCATGAAGAGACCAATAGCCAACGCACCCATAACGAGCGATCCGGTCGTGATGTCGCCGATCCTCGCGGCACCATTCGTGTTCGACGGCTGACTACCTCCAGTGGTAGCAGATGGAGTCGATGAAGACGAAGGCGTGCTTGACGGTGTGCTACCACTAGTATTGTTACCCGGCAAGTTGCTTTCGTCGTTGGGCAAGATGTTCAACTCGAGACCGGTAATTTCTTGCCCATCGGAGTCATACACCGTCTGTGAAGGTTTGGTATCCGTAACTGATGAAGTTCCAGTAGGAAACTTGCCGGTAACGCCGTTGTCAATCAAATCATCAACACCGTCGGGACGAGCGGGAATATCAAAGCTGTTACTGAAATTTGCCCCAGCAAGCAAGCTGACAGCACAGACTGGTGGGGTCAACGAGGTCGCGGTAGCATTGGCTTTTTCAAGTGTAGCGACATCTAGCGAGTTGTACTGCTTCCGAAGGTTGTTGTAGTCTTGCAGTATTGACACGGTCCCGTTGTCGTTCAGGTTCACAAGACCATAGTTGTTGGGCTCCTCACTGTACTCGTAGATGAGCCCGCCGGAGAAGACGGTTGTCATGTCTTCAGAGTACAAGACAGGAACCTCACTGAACTGGCGTGGTGTAACAAGGTTGCAGCCATACTCGGAGAAGAAGATCGGGATAGTGGTGTTACCAAAATCGCCAACCAAGACATCGTAGCCCGAGGACTGGAATGTAGCATCACCACACCACGAGTATGAGTTGAGGCCGAAGAAATCGATCTTGGAGCTGCTATCATTGGCCAGTCCGCAAGACAGATAGTTGAAGGTGCCCATGAGCAACGGACGGACATCGGCAGCGGAGTAGCCAACTGGAATCTCGCGAGGGGCTTGCTTGGCGATATAATCCTTGAGGTCCCGGGTAACGGCTCGGATGTACGAGGGCACTTCAGGTACCGAGTCTTCGTTGATGACCTCGTTACCACTGAAGAAACCCAAGGTGTTGTTGAAGTGCATGAAGGCTTCCACCACATCAAAGACACGCTCCAAATAGGTAGAGCTATACGACTCCCAGGGTGCGCCGCGGTTCAGAGACTGGTTCGGCAGAGGGCTGTTGACATCCAGAATCATGTAGATCCCAGCTGCGTTGAAGATCGAGGCGCAGGCAGAGTGGTCCAGGTCTGGATCAAGGTTGTAGACACGAATAGCGTTGACACCCAGTCTCTGCATGAGGACAGCATCTCGAAGGCAGACGTCGGCGTCGCTCAACGGGTCAATGCCAGAGCCGGGATTGAAGCCGGACGACCCACCAGGTTGATAACTGCACCACCCAGGTATTAGCATTGTATTGGTTCCAGCTGGAGGTCTACCGTCTCATACGCAACACCAATGATCTGGAAACGAGTGCCATCGACACTGTTGACAAAGTCGGAACCTTGAACAACTAGAGGGGAGACCGCAAACGCGTAGGAGGCAAAGAGGGCGACAAGGGCGACAAGGGCAGTCTTGAGCTGTTCAATCGGTCAGCACAAGACAAGAGAAGTGTATTGATTTGATCGCTTTACCTGAGCCATCTTGTCCAGTCAATCGAGTATTAATCTAGGACTCCGGAGAAGTCAAGAATCGAAGTGGACAAATCAATGGGGTTGAGAGGCAAGAAGCGAGAGATTTCAGTCAATGTCAAGATGCAGTTGAGGTCCGTGACTTGAACGAAGGACGCGGCTTCCACAACGAGAAGCTGCACAGCTGAAAGAAGCGAAGGTGCGATTAACCACCCGCAGGTGCGGCTCAACGAAGGTGGAAAAGGCGATGAAGCACTCGATAAAGAGCGACAAGAAGGAAGGTATACGTACTCAGCGAGCCTCAGCTTGACCTCAACGGACAATCTGCACATTCATGCGCGTTTGCGTCCGGAGCCCCAAGTACGTTTTCACATTTTTGGTATGGCTTCCAGATTCGGTGGGCATGATTCGTGATGCCCGTATCCACTTCGGGCCCGCTATCATGCAATTCAGGTCCGTGCAGCAGCAATGCGGCCAATCATTTCCTCGCCTGGAAAATGGCCGGGAATCCTAACATGCCTGGAAATTACTGCCGCGGCACCCAGAGGTATTGGATCGCACGGGTTATCGATGCCTTAAGAAGAGACGACGCCATGAGGCAAAGCCGAAGCATGACGCGCATGTGCTGTGCAACATCTGGGGCAGTTTCGGGAGGGCGAAAGTAGATCTCATCGGTTTGGAAGATTTGCTGGTGGGACAAAAGAACGCGTCGATTTGGCCAGACGCACACGGAAGGTAAGCCGGATCTCAAACTGTTTGGCTGGCTTCTGCAAATCGGCTGTTCATCAAGGCCGGAGCACGGCACCCTGGGTTTCTGACCGTAGCGATGTCCATTTCAGAGAAGATTGATGTCTCCCGGCAAGCAGCACAGAGGACAATTGTCTTCTTCCACCCAGACCTCGGAATTGGTGGGGCTGAAAGATTGATTGTCGATGCTGCCGTTGGCTTGCAAGAGCAAGGAAATAAGGTCACTATATTCACCTCTCACTGTGATCCCAATCATTGCTTCGAGGAAGCCAGGGATGGTAAGTGCTGTGCTTCAGGTTACGTTCAATCACAGCTAAAGAGTTGACAGCTTGGTGAGTACAGGCACCCTCGATGTCAGAGTCCGTGGAAACACTCTGTTCCCCCCCACGTTCCTAAACCGCTTTCATATTCTCCTCGCGATCCTCCGCCAGATACATCTCGTCCTCTCAATCGCAGTCTGGAGCAATGAGCTGGACAATCTCAAACCCGATGTGTTCGTGGTCGACCAGCTGTCGGCCTGCGTGCCCCTACTGAGATGGCTCTTCCCCCACCGTCAACGCACCCTCTTCTACTGCCATTTTCCAGATCAACTGCTTGCGGACCGTCGGACAAACGGGTTGTTAGGGCTCTTGAAAAAGGTCTACAGATATCCTTTTGACTGGTTTGAAGGATGGAGCATGAGTGCAAGTGACAGGATTGTTGTCAACTCCAACTTCACGAAGTCAGTCGCGTCACGGGTCTGGCCTTCCCTCTCAAAGTCTTTAGGAGTTATATACCCCTGCGTCAATATCCAAGAGACGATGCTTCCGGTGGAACCGGAAGAGAAGCCATTGTGGGATGGGCGGTTCAAGATCCTCCTCAGCATAAACCGTTTCGAGCGGAAGAAAGATGTTGGTTTAGCTGTACGGGCGTATCACAACCTCTCCCCTGTTGCCCGCAAAGATACTCGATTGATCATAGCTGGTGGGTATGACCAACGAGTTTCTGAAAACGTGGAATATCACAAAGAGCTGGTCGACATGGCAGAAAGCTTTGGTCTGTCAACCGCAACTGCCAAAACAGTGCCCACGGCCTTGGGTATTCCCAACGAGATTCAAGTACTGTTTCTGTTGTCCGTACCTGGGCCATTTAAGGAGACTCTACTCAACAATGCTCGGTTGCTATTATACACTCCCACAAATGAGCATTTTGGGATTGTGCCAGTGGAAGCTATGCAACATGGACTGCCCGTTCTTGCTTCAAATACCGGTGGTCCCCTAGAAACAGTTGTCGAAGGCGAGACTGGCTGGCTGCGAGACGTGTCTAAAGCCGAGGAATGGACTGAGGTGATGGACAAAGTCTTGAATGGAATGAGCTCAGCAGACCTTGAGAGAATTGGTCAACGGGGGCGCGAAAGGGTCCACCACTCCTTCACGAGGGTGATTATGGCGCGGAAACTCAGCAATGAAATGACCGTGATGCTCAGAAACAAGCGCAGCGCCTTCCTCGAGAGAAAGGACATCATCTTTGGGCTTTCGCTTGTTGCAGCGTTTGCAGCAGCTTTATTTGCAACCATCATCAAGGCGAAGAGTGGTCAAGGAGACAGACGAGTAACCGAGTTCGCTCGGGCGAGGCGAATGCACGCAGGCGCTGATGAAGGGCTGAAGGTGATTCCCAACAATTACCATAGGTAGCCGATGTAGAAGTTGAATGCCCTTGCATTTCTTCTTGAGAAGTGGAAGCGGAATTCAGAGGCCAGACGGGACGGAGTACTCTGTAAGGACTCTGTGCACTCGCTTAGCTGCCACTTTACGCGTCGTGTTTTGATGACGCGACTGCCCGTGTCACCCGCTTGTTTTCCTTGACCCAATCGGGGCGTCCCCTCTTCTCTCTTTCCCTGCCTGCACCAGCAGCAACAGCAACGGCAATGAGTCTCCACTCAGCAGTCTTTTCACTCTGCATCTTCCTTCGCGGTCGCCGGCTTGGAGGATCTGGGGGTGCCGCATTCCGTGCCGCTGCGTGCTATCGTCCTTTCTGTGTGATTTGATTTTGGAATGCAGTAAATGGTCAATTTTGAACCCTCACTATGGTCGAGGTGATTCTTCTTTCCTCCAGTGCGCCACCTAGCCCAGTGAGGACCAAAGCTGGTTCCGGATCGACTATCACTAGGACATCGCTACCCAAAACGTTCGACTTTGATCTTGACGATTTTGACGATGCTGGAACCCTCGAGTTTAGTTTCGACAGGCCTCCCAAGAAAGTGCGCTTAAGCCCAGCACTCGGGACCAGCTCGCGACTCAGAAAGACGAAGTATGCCACAGAAAAAACCCCGGAACTTAGCTTCGACTTCTCATCCGACGAGGACCCAACAGAGGTTCTCGGGGAGACAAATGCTGTGACTTCTATCAGAGACTCCTTGAAGCAAAGTACCAGAATCGACATTGTCGACGACATTGCTTTCTCGTCCTCCGCTCCAGAGCCATTGCCACCCAAGAAAATAAGGCCGAATGGTGTTGAGGCCGCTAGGAAGTTCGTGTTGGATGACTTCTTTGATGACGAACTTGGAGATCCGACCATTGGCCCGTCACACTCGGAGCATGACAACAGAATACCAGACCTTCCACCTTCCCTTGTTCAAGAACCAAGCAAGCATCAGAAAAGCAGACAAGCGGGCCATAAGCCGAAAGTAAGAACGAACAATGCGAGTGAAGAAGCCACCACCAAGTACGTGGACGATATTGAATTTTCTAGCCCTGTGAAAGCCAAATCATCCAAATCCTCCAAGCTATCGGAAGCCGAGAAGGCCGCCAGAGATGCCGAAAGAGCGGCGCAGAGGGCAGCTGCAAAGGCTGACAAAGAGGCAGCCCGGGAAACCGAAAAGGCGAGAAAGGCACAAGAAAAGGAGCGAAAGGGAAAGGAAAAGCAGAAGGCCGCAGACCTCGCAGAAGTCAACAAATCACGAACGAACAAGAAAGATGCGACGCCTGAAATGATCGTGGAAATGTCGAGCCTCCTCAAGGATACCAGTATTGGTACCCAGGTCGAAAAGCGCATGGAAAATGTCCAGGTCGAGGTCAACTATATCGACGAGGAGGTCAACCTGACTGACAAGGGCGTTGACCAAGAACAACACGGCAACATCATCACGTGGCGACGCAAGGTACAGTCGACGTACAACGACGAAGAGGACCAGTGGGAACCGACATCCGGATGTCGAATTGTCAAGGAGAGGCATATTTTGATTCACATGCCCGCTGGGGACTTTGTGGCTATGGCTGCGGTATCCCGGTCTGGCTCGGGGACTTCTGTCATGCGAACGGAGGAAGAACTGAAGTCCAACCTTGACGCACATGTCAAATTCATACGTAGACGGTTCGGCGATTGTATTCCCGTCTATCTCATTGAAGGGTTGCGCAGCTGGCTGAAAAAGAACCTCAATGCAAAGAACCGAGCATACACTGCTGGCGTTCGTGCTCAGATGTTGCAAGCCGATGCGGACGCAGAGCCAGCTCCGTCGCAAGTCAGAAGCCGAAAGCGCAAGAAGCCACTCTCGGACTCTTTGGATCTCTCACATGTCACATCCGACATCGTCGATGACCTGCTCCTGCACCTTCAATTAGCCCATCAGCCGATATTGATACATCATTCACCGACACCGACAGACTCGGCCTCTCAGATATCTGCGTTGACCCAACATCTTGCCACTCGACCATATCGGGTGGCGCAGCTTGAGTACAACCTCAAGTCAGCATCATTTTGCATGGACGGTGGTCAAGTCCGGACAGGAGACGATGCGAAGGACACGTTTGTCAAGATGCTC
This sequence comes from Phialophora chinensis, assembly GCA_016109575.1. Classification (NCBI taxonomy): domain Eukaryota; kingdom Fungi; phylum Ascomycota; class Eurotiomycetes; order Chaetothyriales; family Herpotrichiellaceae; genus Phialophora; species Phialophora chinensis. Next base: position 2,619,879 of record JADWPU010000003.1, on the reverse strand, counting down.
CAAGAGGTGCAGAGGGTAACTCCAAGTATGGCGCATGGTATAGTCGAAGAGTTCAAGACGATCAGAAAGCTCGTTAAAGGTTTCGACAAGCATGGCAATCTATTGCTTGAGGACGTCCGCAAAACTGTGAACAAGGATGGTGGGTGGAGTGACAAGAGGTTGGGTCCGCAAGTGAGCAAAAGGTTGTTCAAGGTCTTCATGGGCAGGGATCCCGCTGCAACTGACGGCATGTCCTAACACTACCAACCCGTGACTACTCTACAGCATACTATTTTCAGACACATATGGAACACCCTTTCGGCTGTCACTGACAGCACGGTATATGGCCGCCAGAAGTAAGCCGTGCATACTACTATATACGCATAGGATTGTCAGTATATCAAGAACCGAGCTAGGAACATGGAGCTTTCAGTACGTGATATGCAATGTCGAATAGCAGAACCAGTTGCCGCCCAACTGTCGCCACCTATGTGTTCGACGGGAGGGATGTTCTTCAAAGGGCCTCTGACAGGTTTTGGTGAATGCTACAAATGTACGAGGTAGACTACCACTTGTTAAGAATCGGAGGGGCAGGAAGCCCTAAGCGGAGGGCCCGACGATCGGAGGCCTCGCACCGGTGTTTCAAACTCCTGTTTCTTCTCCCGGGGCCAGCTGGTCTTCTTGAGACCGCACGCCACAGACGAACGGCTCAAGCAGGACTGTCTTTGTGCAGGTCTGTTAGCATCGCAGTTGCTCACTTTACTGCTGGGAAGCTGCCGTAAAGCTGCCGTACCCATTCATGGCTATCCGATCCGTTACCATTGCGACCGGGAGGTCGCTAAGATTTAAGTGAAACAGAAGGTTTCGGGCGGGTTTGAACCGGGTTCTCGGCCCCTTCTTGGCCCCAAGTGCATCTTCTTGACCCTCAAAAGGCCATGCAAAATCGCATCTAGCAAGGGTGCCAAGGCTGGTATTGTGACAAAGAGTCACTTGGCGTCTCATGTGGAGCTGTATGCACGGGGGTACGGGGCTCTTCTACGCACCCGCAGGGACGGCCCTCATGGAAGCGACCGAGGGGGGGCCTTGTCAACAGGTCTGCGTGATAAGGGCTACTCATCGCCGCAACCTTCCCAATAATGCCCGGAACGATGTCTCCAACGCTCATGCGCCGCAACGCGTATGTTCAGCACGAAGCAAACACCTACGCCGAGCCTCGACAAGATGCTCACCCCGACGAAAGGAAGCTACGTCGGTGTCGAGCTCGATGAAATCGATGCCGAGAGTGTCCGGACACGCGCCAGCCGTTACAGTGCCCTATCTAACATCAGCTTGCTAAAATCTCATGCTCGAAAGCGCACCGGGAAAGCGGTGTCCAGCATCTCTTTGGGCTTGCAGCAGGTCTTGTCGAGAGAGTTTTGGCAACAAGCCGTTCCCAGATCAAAAGACTTCTTTCGCGAAGCTTTCTCCGACCTCAAAATCGTTTGCAAAACCCTCAGGTGGCGCCATCTTGCATGGCGTTTTTATACCCTCGTCTGCCCTCTCCTCTTCATCGGCGCTACCACTGCCATCCTTCCTATTATTTCATCGCACAGGCTCTATCGGGTCCGCAACGCTTGCCAGCCGGACAGCGGGTTCTATGTTGGATTTGGGGACTATGATATCTGGAAGCTCTCGGGCTTCTTCCAGATCACGCTAGGCTTCGGCGACTTCTCGTTTTCGACGGCCAAAACAATCGATGTCGGCTGGGATGTGGGTATCCATGACCAAGTACTTGAAGCCTCCGCTGACTACCACAGGTAATTGTCGGCCGTGGGGGTCAGGCCCTGCTTGCCGCTATCTCATTTGTCATCTACTCCAAGGCTCTGGTGCGATCCATGGAGTCGTCTCCGGTATCTTATGGCACCTTCGAAGCTGTCACGTTGCAAAGCGGCTCACTTACTGCTAATCTCAAGCTGGCAAGGGATCTATTGAAGAACAAGACCGCTCAGGCCAGAGCAGTTGTTGTGTGGATGATCATCAGTGCTTGCTTTGTCCTGGCCTTTCCAACGATCTTGAGCGCCATGACCGGTTACTCCGTCAACATCGGGTCGTTTGTGGAAGTCGACAACGGCAACCTGGTGCAGTACAGTAATTTCACCTTGGTCAGGTACATCGTCCATGATGCACATAGAATCGATGAAGCACTCGGAAAAGACTACAAGGTGACCACTGGCGGAAGCGGGTATGGAGAGATCTCTCAGTTGGAGGAATACTCTTTTTCGGATTATTGCGTCGATACCGCGTTCCCGCTAGTGAAAGCCGACGACACTATGGACTGGTCGCCCACTCTCTACGAACCCGTGTGCAATTTCTACTGGCACGTGTCCGAATATGCCTACCACTACGGTTTCTTGGGGGAGGTCCAGGCAGGTACCACATTCAACTACTCTGGCCAACTCGTCAATCTGACCAAACCGAGCCTGACCATCACACCGATCTTCTGGAAGCAGGATTGGATCTTGGAAGACAGCTCAAACGGGACCGACTGGTGGTACTGGCCTTTTGGATACTACTGGAAGAGTGAGAACGGCGACGAACCCTTCCACAATTTCACCGACCCAACCTTCACCAACGGACAGTTCACGTACAATTTAGAGGAGTTGAACATCCGCGGCCGTTGTCAGCAAGAGGGTGCAAGCTATAAGTGGGGATTCTCCTTCTTGGTCCTCTTCTCCTTCATCATCGTCTTCTTAGTCTGGTGCGTGGGCATGTATGCATTGTGGCTGGACGCGTTCTTGCACTCGCGGTTCGACCGGGTCGGCCGATCGATGGGCCTGCAGCGCGCGGTCCTCGACCTCGCCTACTGCATGCACAAAGACGTCGACGAGACCGGCCGAGATATGCTCTCAAACGGGGAACTTCAGGACCGCATCCGTCGCGACCTCAAGGGCGGCCGCATCACGTACGAAATGCTCGACCCCAAACTCCTCCCGCTCGCTCGTGCCGCCGAGTGGCGTCTCCGGTGGCGAGTGAGCGCTCGGGACCGGCTCCGCAGGACGAACAAGTGGATGTGCGCGTTCTTTGTCGGATCCTTGGGCTTTCTGGCCGCTGCTCTGGCTGGGACGCACGCCCCGTTGTTCACCGCCGCGCTTTTCGTGTTCGGATGTGGCATTGTCCTCATCATGGACGAGGGCCACAAGAGTCGCTGGCTGATATTCCTAGTGTGTCTCGTTCTTGCCGTTGTGCTGGCGCCAATCGGACCTTACGTCTACATGGACAAGACCCATTACGCGCTCGTGTGGATGCAGCATGATCCTTACTATGCGCTTCCCTGGTGGTACAACCACTGAACTGCAACCTACCGGACATGAGACGAACGGCCGATTTGAAGAATATTGAACGTCGATCAGTGGTGAAGTCCCGGGACGGGATGGCATGGGATGGGACGACCATCTGGGAGTCAACTACCCAGTACCGGCAAGGAGCCCATCCAAGGTCGCGTGACAAGCAACCTTAGCCCTTCCCAACCTTCCGGCGAAGCAAGGCCGAGACAGCTGCTGGATGTTGCAATTTCTGTCTGCTCTCGGCCTGCCCATTTGTTTACCGTGTTCATGCCGGCAGACTGGAACCCGCGCAATAGTCGCCCACCGGCAACACCATCCACTCCCGTTGAACATCTCTTTTGAGCACATCTGCCGTCCAGACCGGCTAGCCATGACATTGGCATGTACCCAAGCGCCCCCGTACCGCTCCAGTGTCTTCCCCACACCAAGTGTGAGGGGTTTGGGGCGTCGTCGATGGTGTCCAATATCTATGTCACCGTCTCTGGCAGGCCAAAATCAAATTGGAGATCGGAGAACTAAAGGCGGATCCGTCAGCAGTCAACTATCAGGGGAACCGGGGTATGAAGCACAGGCCTGACGTACCAGGAAATCCCATCCCTCCAGGCCATCCGACGACGCGTCCAGTGTTGTTTGTCCCAGGGCGGCAGTGTCGAGCGTAGCATACTCTGGTCGGTTCTGGCTTGCATTCTTTTCCAGAATGGCTAGACATGTGGTCAATGCATCTTCCGCCGCCTGGACGAGCAATGCGGGAAAAGGATCCCTGGGCAAACCCCTTACCAGCCCGCCTATCTGCGCCGACAGCACACTGAGGAGGAGGTAGTTCTTGATGTTGGTCTCACCGGCCTCGACGCAGCGCAACATCAACGATTGGGCATCCTCCAGCACGGCGAACAAGTCTTGGCGGAGTGGCAGAGGCCCTGATAGGCAGCTTTCATACTCGCGCAGTTGGGCCCTGAGTTCTGCGGCGACAATGAAGCTCGCCTGGAAGGCGATGTTGCGGACGAAGCCGGAACAGCACGTCGTGAGCCTCTGGAGATAGGAATGGTTTTCTTCTGGCAACGTCGTGGTCGTCCCATGCGGCCGTGGCGCGGACGCGGACGCGGACGCGGACGATGGGGAACGGAGGGGGTGCAGGGTGCTCCAAGTTTTGAGCGCCGTCTCCGATACCACCTTTCTCGAGAAAGCGTACGTGCTAGCCGCTTCATGCAGAGACGGGCCGAAGAACGGAACATGGATGGCCGAAAGGTAGCGACACATGATCAAGTCGACGACGCCGGTCTCGACCGCGGAGGGTGAGGAGTTGTTATTGGCCGATCGACATCCCCGGAGATTATGGGAGAGAGTTCGGTACGCCGCTCTCATTTTCGAGTCAAGACAGAGAGCTTCCTCGTATGAACAGGGTGATTTGAGGTCGTTCAGGAACTTGGCAATCTCCAGACGGAGCGGGAATGATTCCCGCAAGCAAGCCACCACCGTCGTCTGACTGAACTGGCCTGCCGGCTTTGGAGCATTGGGAACGTCTGCACCCTCGGCCGTGATGAGCTGGTCGTCGTCGAAATTCCCTGGCGGCGCGGTGTCAAAGTCGTCGAGATTGATCAAAGGAGGCGACCCGGAATCCATGCTCGACTGGAGAGAGACCTCGAGGATCGTGTTCCATAGCCGCCGGCGCATTTCCGCGGTGTACAAGCTCATGCGAGAGACCAGGGTTGGGTCCCGATGCAGGCCCATATGCACGGCGGCGCGGAGTACAGAGCCAGCCGGGATCCAGACGAGTTCGCCGCCCACTCCGACTCTCTCGCGCGCGATCAAGAGCAGCAGTTCGGTCTGGAGCGACTGGATGCTTAGTCGGGATTTGAACACTGGCTCCGTCAGCCACGTCTGGGCTTCGTGCACCCATCGCACAGCCGACTGCCGCAAGGAAAATTGCTCGTCATAAACCGTGGCACCAATTGCAAGAACGAGTTTGGCTTGGACCGTGAAATTAGGATCCGGCGTGGTAGCTTGCCCTGGCACCCAGAGGGCATTATAGTCCCGTATGAAAGAAGGGATGTGGAGGATGCGGTAGACCGTCTCACTGGTCCGCAGATAGCACTCGATGAGTCGGTCAGCTACGGCCTTGTCTGGAAAGTCCGGGGTCAGTGTCGTTGGCCAGGGAGGCGACCGCTGTAATTTGATCGATTTGGCCAGAAATTTACACCTTCTCAGACTGGATGCCGTTCGCCCAATTTCCTCCCGAAAATAAGGCTCCAGGACGTCGAAATTGTCTTGGAACTAGCCAAGGTGTCAGTTTTCGTGCACTTGTAGCTCCGAGGGATTGATCGGAGAACTCACCTGAATAGCCCCGGTCATCCAATGGCTTCGGCCAAAGAGGCGCGTCTTGTACATGATATGGCGGATGATGCTCGCCCGACCGGCTGACGGGCTGCTTTCATGGACAGCGATGTTTGTTCTTACCAACGACGTCGATTCCGGGTGAGAGTCTGGAGTGTCCGCTTGTGTATGCAGACGGACGGGCGCTTGCGTGGTGGCCTTGGATAACTGTGTCTCCAGCTGTCGGATCTTTTGTCTCAATGCGTCGACCTCTCGTCCCCGCTCAGACTCGTGGCTTTCAGGCGGCGATACAATGGTGAAAATGGATGCTGCTGGATGATTCGACCCCGGAAAGTCTCTGTTCAAGCTCGATGTCTGGCCAGTCGGCAATGTACTGCGGCCAGGCGAGTCTGACTGTGGCGGTCCAGGTGCAGGACGGAGTTGGGGCGTCTGCCCATGTCGATCAGGTCGGGGACTCGAAGGCGGATGAGAGAATCTCTCGTAGACACAACTCGAGGCCCCTCCTCTGGCGCGCACGCAGTTGCTGCAAGGCGTCTCCCGGTCGCATCTGATCTTGCGTTTTCGACAAGTCGTACATGATCTGTTGTCCCTCGAAACCACATGGCGTCAGTAATACTGGGGGATTCAGGATCCAGGGTTCGGGATGCGAGTTCACCACCTACACGGCTGGTCTTCTCCGCCGGAGATCACGCTCCGGCATGATTTTCCTACTAAAAGATGTGGATCCACCACCTCCGATGGGGGTTTGCCTCGTTTCAAAGGGGAAACATGTGATGTACGATCAGAGATGAGAGAGAAACGCGTCAAAATCTCCCTCCTTAATGTCGGATGGTGCGTCGGTGGTCCGTGTGCTCCGCCAATCCCCGAGGCCGCCTCGTTGCCATTGGTCGAATTTGCCGGCTCAGTCCTTGGCGAGCGAGGCTGCCTCCAATTTCGCAAGGCTTTATCTCCGAGAGCATGGCCAGCTGAGGGGACGAGGGCACAAGTGGACGAAGACGAAGGTTTGTAGCTGGGTGGGCTATAAAGAGGGCTTTTTCCTCTCAGCGGCTGCTCCTTCATTATGCATGTTATCCAAGAAACATCACTGAAACGGACTTCCTGGTCCAATCACCATGACAACGAACCCTCTGAAGGCCTTACCCGTGGCTTCAAAGCCTCTCAACATCTTGGTGGTCGGTGCTGGCGTGGGAGGTCCAGCTTTTGCGACACTAATGCAGGGTGCCGACCACAGACACAACATCACTGTGGTGGAGCGGGCTCCTTCTCTACGCGCAACAGGACACCAGATCGACTTGAAAGGCCAAGGCATGCCGATCGTCAGGAAGATGTCTCTCCTGGAAACTATCAAGTCTCACGCCATCTTCGAGCCGGGGATGGAGATGGTCGATCCGAACGGGAAACGAGTGCTTCATTTCAGTGCCGCCGACGAGTTCAAATCGGAGATGGCCAAGGCGGCGACCAGCGAGTGCGAAATCATGCGCGGCGATCTCGTCAAGGTCTTCTACGAGGCCGGTCTCAAGGAGCGAGCAAGGTTGTCCAAGTCCTTCGGGGATGAAGGAGGCTTAACATATGAATTTGGCAAGACGGTCACCGGACTCACCCAGAGTGCAGATGCCGTGAGGGTCGCTTTCTCGGACGGGCAGGAACGTCAATATGATCTCGTCGTCGGTGCAGACGGGCAGGGATCCCGCACGCGAAGCCTTGCATTCGGCGCGGAGGCGAGCGTCGAAGCCTTCAAATCCCTCGGGACTTTCACTGCCTTTTATGACATTCCTCGAGCAGAGACAGAAACGGCGACGGCGAAAGTATACATGGGTCCCGGTCGCAGGGGGATCATGACCAGGACGGGTGACCGCCCCGTGACACAGGTGTTCTTCTTCAGCCAGGCCAATCAAGAAATGCTGAGGAAGTCCTTGAAAGAACCGGTGGCACGACAGAAGGAGGTGTGGACAAAGACCATGACGGGGGCCGGCTGGGAGACGGACCGGCTCCTCCGCGGACTGAAGGACTGCCACGACTTTTACGCCTGTGAGCTGGCGCAGGTGAAGATGAAGCAGTGGTCCACGGGTCGAGTCGTCCTACTCGGTGATGCAGGGTACAGTCCCAGTGTGATGACGGGCATGGGGACGACTTGCTCGCTCGTCGGTGCGTACGTACTTGCCGGAGAACTCGCGCGCCATGGCGACGACGTGAGAACAGCCCTGGAGGAGTATGAGCGTGTGGTCAGGCCCGCGGTGGCCGGATACCAGGTGATGCCGTCGGGGATGTCGACCAATTTCATGCCCTCGTCCCGACTGGGGCTTTGGTTCGTGCGGAATACCTTGTGGGCCATCTCTGCGCTGAAGATCGACCAGATGATCCTGCGGGTGCTGCCTAAGCGGGAGGACAAGTTTGACTGGACTGTTCCCGATTATCCGGAGCTGAACTTGAGGCCATGAGGAGCCAAAAAAGAAACCCCCCAAAGAAAAAGGACAATGACAGCTCCTAATTGATGTACAAGTAATAGACCTGATTTGCCCACGCTATTCGCCATTCGTACGAAGAGAAACTGGTAGTCCCGTCGCCTGTCGGTGGCATGAGAGCCAGGCTGAAGGCCACGGGATATCGGCCTTGTTTTGTTCGTGATTCGTGTGATGGATCTGGGTCGACACCAGTACTTTCATGATCATTTCTCTATCATCGGGGCATGCGTTGGTCGCCGTATTGTACGGGTTGTCCGACCATGTTCTCGACAGAGGTTCAAGTTCGCCGACGGTGATAGGAATGGGGAGCTTGCTAGCACCCTTTGTTCTGTTTCGTCCACTGCTAGGTAAGTTAATTCGGAGATCCTACTGGCCGTCTGATAGCACGCCTTTGTAACTGCCGCAGGCTCCGGTCCGCCCCTGCCCGTCTGGTGCCATCGTAAGAAGGGTGCGCCAATCTGGACTTCTCCCATCTCTTCAGAATGCGGTTGAATAGGTCAGGGACATAACCAAATGCGCAGAGCTTTGGGATTGTATACCAACGGTCTTCACCCTCCCCTACTGCTCGTCTTTTCTATTCGTCTTCATGGGTGTTACTGTGTAATATTGTCGTCGACACTCCATTTCGTACGTCGTCCTTCAGAGCCTCGCACAACTGTGGCTGATGTAAGGGCATGGACGTGTGTCGCCAAGCAACCACTTTGTAGTCAATGTCAAACGCATCGACCACGACTATGACACGCAGTTGGTTCGCACTTCCTCATCGGCAACGTTCGAATGTGACCATGGTCTAGGCTAAACTCCACTCCGTCGTGCCCCGTTTCCTGAAGTCTCTCAGTCTCACCAAATCGCATCAAGTCAGCATTTCCGCAGGCCCCTGGTAGTTACACTTGAACAGAGTCACCGTGCGGGCCTTGATTTCTCGACTGAAGAATCGACATTATTTGGGTGTGGTTCCGCCAATGGTTGAGAAGCCTGCGGGGCATTTGTACGGCTCACGGCGGCAACTGGAAACCGGGCAAGTCGTATCGAGTACACCCAGCTGCCCATGCCCGTTGTTGTGCTCGTGTTCTTCGACCGCAGGTTCTCTGACCAGATACACCGTCACAGGTGTCTGGGCATCCTTGTCAACACGCCCACAACGGTCTGTCTCAAGACCTCTCTTGATTTGCGGTCAGTTTCTGTTGTTCGTGATATATAGTACTTGCCAATGAACTCTGGATTCGGCGTAGCCGCAACACTGACAAGCTCTCATATGGTACTTGGAAATCTACCTGGGAGGCGACTCTTTCCGACTCTTGTCCAAAGTTTCATCCATGGGCCGTTTCCTCATCTCGTTAGGAGACGGCCTGGTTTGTCTGGTTCTCGGTCCGAGAGGTTGCTCCTGATCACCGGTTTTCGGCTCAGGAGTGTGTTGACTCTTCTTACCTTCGAAGACTGCCGACGATTTGGTGGTGTCAACTTCAGCAGGGTCGGAGTGGCTGGCTCGAGTCCCGAAACGACTACTATACCGCTTCTCGATGAGACTCTGAAGATTCTCCGCTGTCATTGAACCAACCAATTGTGCTGAACCGTTCCTTGATAACGCTTTTTTGATATCGAATAGATCAGCCAAAGTCGTCACCACGACTTGATCGCTGGAGTCTTCCGCAATCACCTCCCCAACCCTGAATATCGTTTGACGTGAAACTTCGCTTGCCACCTTGCAAACTTCCAGGCACTTCTTGGAGACATCGATATCGGCCAGAAATCCCGATCTTTCACTGTCCTTCGTAGGGCCGTCATCCTGGATCAATAAAGCGAGGCGTTTCTGAAGGTGGGCAATTGTCTCTGTGAAGCCATCTCGATATTCATCCAGAGCTTTCCGCGTTCGCAACTGTGCTTCGAACACATTCGTCTCGACGGCGTCTGCGGGCGTCTTGGGAAGTACAGACGATTCCCGATCCGACAAGGATTCAAGAAAAGACTTCGCGCCTTCACATATGCGAAGGCACTGTTTGGTCACCTCTCTTTCATCTTCTAGGTCGATGCTTGCACTAGAAGTGTTGGTATTCTCGGTATCTAATCGCGACATCTTCTCATCGATTCGCCGGAGATAGAGTTCAAGATCATATTCGGTATCTTGTATCCTCTCATTGAACTTCTGGAGGACGTCTTGGGAGATCTTGGAGGTGTGCATCCTAGGATGATGTCAGTAGAGCCCGAAGTGGACAAGCACCGACAAGGGGGGTTGCGACTTACATTGTGATAGTGCCGATCCCAACAGAGATCGTTGATTTGTACCGCGCGATAGTATCTATAAATTCGTTCATGTCCCCTCTCATAAATTCCATCTTCGTCCAGTCTCGAAGGCCTGTCTTTGATTTCCCTCCGAAAGCTTCCATTGACTTTTTGAACTCGCGACATATTTGGCTGCATCGTTCGATAGGACCCTGAAGAAGTGCGAACATGGACTGCTCAGCATTGATCACTTGTGCCAACGAGTCCAAAATATTGGTGAGATCTTCAAGCTCTTCTTGAAGTCTGCGCAACGTTTTGTCCCGGCCTTTGAAGCGCTTGACGGTTTCGTAAAGCGACTTCGTCGATTGTACAGCGGCTGTCGTAACAGCCAGCAACGAGGCAGTAATGCTCAAGGGGTCCGCCATTTCTTCCGCTCGCGGTGAGATGACTACGAGGAAGTAAAGACAAAGTGTAACTGCGTCTGCGTTCAAGCGGTCGCGAGGATAGGCACATTTCGCCTAACCATATGTAGTCTGGCCCAGGAATCTAAGTGTTGCCTAACATACCACGGGTATCTCGGCCCGCAAGAAGGAAGCGACAAGATCTTCCGACGTGGGGATGACCTGGGATAAGGTTTCGCGGACTTTTGCGATGGCTGGTGAGGCGTCCTGGGCAGGTTGGCACGATCGTCCGTACGGAGGGCATTTCCACCTTTTGCTTATCTCTTCTGCGGTGAGATCGGCGGGGAGTCCCACGATTAAGGCCCTCGACTTCCACCTCGACACCACTGGTGTAGCAAGGAGGGAGACGTTTGATGGAGGCATGGATGACGGCGAAGGGTGGCAGCTCAAGGACGCCGGCCAGTCTCTTCACCCCGCTAGCCCAGGTTAGGGCCCTAGGTTGTCGACGTCGAATTTATCCGCGTGCATGAGGCTCAGGCGTGACCGGCGAATCGCCGGAGAGGACCTACGAGTAGGGAAGTCACGGGACAGGTAGATCGATTCTTCAAACTTGGAAATGATTGGTTTATCTCTGCACGCAGATCAACCAATCATCAACAGCGGGCACGGACGGAAATCAACCAATCATTTCCAAGTTTGATATATCTCCCCGTGATCTTCAATGGCGTTCGCCTTCCCCTCGTCCGACACGCCCTGGAAGAAGGTCGGCAGCGACATGGCTGGTGGTGACACGTGTCCATCGCCCTGTATCGGCCACAGTTGTACGCGACTAGGAAAGACGACACACGGAATGGGTCGCTTACGACAGTATCACGTTTAAACGGAAGGGAAAGGCGGGCAGTGTTGGCATGACGAGCGGTGGCAGAAGATGGCAATCGGGGGCGGGATACCGATGAAGGGTACATGAAATTTACCGCTCGTGACTTACTGCCTCTGCTCACCTTGCGAATGTTGGACTCAATTGAATATGATCTTGTCAAAACTATGAAATTGTGCAACCACAGCTGTGTGTGTGTGTGTGCGCAACGCAGTGCACGTGATCGCGCCAAGGCTTGCAGGCGAGGTGCAACAGCGAACCCTCCAACCCGCCCTCGGCTACAGCGAGCGAATGTATTCTAGAGCTTTATATTCTGCCGCTTCACTTCCTGTTTTTCCTGTTTTGAGAAAAATGGTACCTTTATTTGTGGCGGCTCCAGGTGGTAGTGAAGGCCAATCACAGCTTCCGTGGCAAATTACAAAAGTCCGTTTCTGGGGGCGTACAAGGTGGCGGAGCGACAATTAGCGAAGGTAATCTAAATCTGCCCGCGTCTCTCTTGGCATTCTCCCCTGCGGTTGCCCACATCCAGATCTTATCTCCCATGTGGCAATGGACTTCTAGTAGCAGCACACCCGGACTCTGCATGTTGGTGCGAATGCACGCAGCTAAACCCCACTTCAAATTCGCTCGAGGGCCTGGAGGTGGCTACGCGATTCGCAGGACAGCACTCATCGTGCCATGATGAGCCACGCCGAAGGCTGTGCTCGATTCATGGTCACAGTCAAAACAGCCTGTCAAGCAGTCAGTCAGCCTTACGGAACAAGATTTAGGAAGACCCCGACTGTCAGTGCCATAAATTTGGCAGGGGAGACAAGCGAGGCTAAGCGACGCTTGTCCAAGGCTTCGCCAAGTTCGATAGTCTTGATTCTGAACCCATGGCTGTCAGTTGGAAGGCTAGAATTGTGTGAATCAGATCCCCGGCGCGCGATGATATCTCAGGTGGAGGACAATCTTCCTGTTTGAAGTACGACACCCTCCCCCCTAATGCGAATCATGGTAGGGTATTTGACATGTCGGTCTGCTAAAATTGCTGAACACCCCCTCATTTGGTCCATCTTCTGAACACAACCATAATGTCAATCGGGAGCTTAGCATTGTCGTTGATGCTGGTGCTGACTCATTGTCGGTACTGTGCGCCGGCCGCACCTTTGGATGATTTTGTGATCCCCTTTGCACCACTTCCCAAACCGAATCCTGCCTCTACAAACAATTCAATCCCGCTGCTGAGTCGGTCTCTCAATGAAAGAGCTACCTGCGCTCTGGGGAGTCAATTGTGCGGTAAGTGCATTCATTCTGTGAGCCCGACTTGGTTCTTCTGCTTCTGACAGCTCCCTAGCCAATGGCAGATGCTACGATTCGGCCGATACATGCTGTGGCAGCACTGCTTGTTATCCCAATTACCTCTGCTGCCCAAATGGCTGCTACGAATCGAATTGTTGTAGCAACGGTTTCGGGTGCAACGCCGAGTCTCCTCAATGTTGTCACACAGGATGCTTGGCCGCAGATTCTGAATGCTGTGATGATGGATTTGGCTATTGTCCATCCCCGTTTCACTGTTACAGATTTGACGGGTACGCGCATGACAGTTGCTGCACCGATTCTAGCTGCACCGTCTTTCTGGGTTCCGATGGACTCACATCAACAAGAGCACCGCAAACTACGAAGACAACGCCTAAAACGACCGTACCGGAAGCAACTGCAACGGTGGTGCCGCCAGCGGCAACAGGAGTCACGGAAACCTCCAGCGCACAAGGGGCCTCGTGGTATCCCCACACTTTTGAGTGGTTCTACGAGACCTCGTCGTACACTGGATCGGATCTTACAGATATCACTTTCTGGGCAGTTCAAGTCACCTCTACCACGTCATTTTATGCCTCGGATGAATGGGATGCGTCGCTGTCGGCGATGGACTTTGAACTGACTGTGAGCTGGCCTACCCCAACCCCGTCCATAGCGAATGCCATCACCACCAGTACCGGGACATTCGCGGGGCAAGCTACGACCGTGGTTTCTGGGGGCACTTTCGAATCCAGGGCTGCCAAAATGGTGCTCCAAGGTTCTGTTTTGCGTGCCTGTCCCGTCTTACTGAGCCTGTGGTTTGTTGCTTTTGTGCTATGATGAGCGTGCGAAGCCAATAACGTGTGGAATGAGATATGTGATAGTCATCTTATGCTTTGTAGAATTTATGTGCCAAATTCGAGTCGCATCATCACCCGACGGACGCTAGCTCTCGGAATCAAGTTACTTGGTCTACCTCTTTGCTCATCTCTCTTTTGGTGATGCTTCCACAGCCGTCCCAGTTTGTCCGCAGTTGGCGATTGGGAGCAAACCCGTCAACGCCTCGAGGCGTTTCGACACCTCTAACGGCTGGCCCACAGCGATTTCGGCCTGGTGCAGCCTCCTCTAGCGCCCCTTTTGCCTTCAGTGTGGCTGGCTGGACCGTTCCATATTCAGACATGGAGTCTCCACCTTTTGGGCCTGGATCGCTGTGGCGGAGGCTTTTGCAATCGAGATGACCAGCCTTGTCTCTGACATATCCTTGGAACAAAGCCTAGAATATAGGGGATCTAAACTTTTTGATCCGCCGACACACCTTTTGCTTCCCCCTTGGGCCTGTGAAGATCTCCCTCTTCGACAAGAAAATGAAAGATGAAAATGTCGATAGTGGTCTCATCGAAACAAATGATCTCCCTGATCAACCAACCGCCAAACGTCGAATAAGCAACTATCTCCAAGGCTGGCGAACAGGTGTCTCATATGGACTGATTGGTACTATCTTCGTCTGCCTGTTGAACACGTCGGTCCTCGTTTGGGCCAAGATATCTCTAGACGCCGACCATGGGATAGCGATCTTGTTCAACGGCGATTGCCACAGAGTTGAGAACATCTCCACTGGGACGCATCTTGCCATCAATGGTTTGGGCACTTTGCTGGTGGCCGCTAGCAACAGTTGCATGCAATGCCTAACATCCCCGACCAGACCAGAAATTGACCGGGTCCATGCAAAGAGCAAAACCCTCGATGTTGGTGTGCAATCCTTTATAAACCTCAAACATATCGATCGATGGCGACTTTTCATCTGCATCCTCCTACTGCCAAGCTCAATTGCGCTACATTTGCTGTACGTAGGTCAAGCTTTGTCCCTCCTTTTCTCCGTGCGGCCAGGGTCCTAACGTTGCATCATTAGATATAATTCGGTAATATACAGCACATCGACGTCGAACCAGTACGCCGTCGTCTTCGCCGACTCAACCTTTGAGAGATCCGGCAACTGGAGCCAAGACCGTCTGAGCTGCTTCGAAAACACCTATGCTGGAAATTTGAGGAACCAAAGAGCCGCCTCCCTAGTGCGGTCGTTGCAAAAGAATATCAGTCATCTCGCGTACTTGAGCAATTCCCAGTGTATCGATGCTTACGCCCGCTCATCCGTCTCGGACTGGAGCAACTTGGTAGTGGTGGCCGACACTGCAGCCGAAGATTCAGTGCTGAACTTGATCGACGTAAGTGACGACAGCAACCAACAATCATGGATCTGTGGTTCCGGATTTCTGGACCGAACGAGCTGCTCTGTTGATTCAATCGCTCGTGATGCAGAGAACAACTGGGTTTTGTATGGGAACACAACAGGAGGCTTGACCTGCAACTTCGACGACGACGTCTACCTCACTACCCTGCCGGTACATCACTGTCTTGCCCAGAAAACTCCCGCAGGCTGCACCTTGCGTCTTGATATGGTCTTTTTGCTAGTTGTCGTTGTCAGCAACCTGGTGCAGATAGTCTGCATTTCCCTCGCATTGTTTTGCATGGGCCATGAACCTCTTATTACCATCGGAGATGTGATTGACTCGTTCTTGCGAAAGCCCGATCCAACAACGACTGGCATGTGCCTCATGGATGCACAGCAGGTACCAAACTGGAGGTCCAACCAGATACCCGTCGCCATCATCTCCCCCTGGAAGCCCCGTCGACATTGCTGGTCCTCTGCAGTCACCAAGAAACGTTGGTGGATATGCAGTACACTGTACGTATTAGTCGACTTCTCGTTTCTCATTTCCAATCACTGATAACACTGACCACCCCATAGCTTCGGCATGTACTGGCTAGCCGCCCTGGCTGGGTTGCTGTACATGGCCAACATGTTGGCGCCACAGGGCAAAGTCTTCGCATCCATCTCCGATCTTCTCGTCTTCGGCTTCGGCAGTATCGTTCCCGCGAAAAGCTCGGCCTCGCTGGTCTCGTTGGACTCGACGCCAGTTCCCACCTATGACTACGAGGTGTTACCGACTTCGACGGGAGACGCCTCCGGCATGATTTTCACCGCCGTCCGCAGGGGTGCCGTGATCGCCAACGTCCCGCAGCTCTTCATGACCGTCCTGTACATATCCTACAACGACCTTTTTACCCGCATGCTGTTGGGCAAGGAATGGGCCTCGTACGCCACACAACGAAAATCACTCCGGGTGTCCTCGCCCGCCGGGGAACAGCGATCCACGTATTTCCTGACACTGCCGTACCGTCACTCCGTTCCGCTCCTGATCGCCAGCGTCTTGCTGCACTGGCTGGTGTCGCGGACGCTTTTCGTCGTTCAGATATACAACCGTGATTTCACCTCGGGCGTCGACGTCGGCTCCAACGCCACGTACGTCCAGTTTTCACCGCTCGCCTTGATCTTGGTCCTTGTCATGCTGGGACTCTTGCTGCTGGTTTTGTGGGCGGTCGGACGTTTCGTGCGTTATCCGGACTTTGTACCTCTCGTAAGGAGCGTGACGGTGGCCATCAGCGCAGCATGTCACAGTGGTCGTGGAGTCGAAATCGATCCGCAATTGGCAGAGAAGAGGTTGATGTGGGGAGATGTTGGCCTCGATGAGGTCGATGAGGACGGTGCTTTGGTTGGTCACGCGACTTTCTCTGCTGGATCCGTGGCGCATCTGGTCGAAGGGAAGAAGTATCGATAGATCCATTGATAAACGGTGTCTAATCAGAAGGTTCTTCCGTACTCGAAGAAGGAGATGATAAACGGCTGGCAAGGATAGGATAATTAATTAGGTCCTGTGTCGTCTCTGATTGCCGCAGCCCTTCCGTTCGCCTTGGGTCGATCAGCGCACCGACTCGACGTCCGCAGCGAGAACCACCAAAACCCATGCCCCTGTTCCGTTGTCAGGGAATGAGACGTGGATGAAGCCTCGGGCGCCAAGGTAACGCTTCCTTCGCTGCCTCGTAGCCATCGATGCACGAGTCAATCCAATCATTTCACCACCCACATAGACCGATCCAGCTTCTAATCAGCCGCTCCCACGCATCGTCCATCTCCGGGGTCGGTGGGCCGACGTACGCTGGAACTGGTCCATTGTCGCGATACATGGTGTCATTGTCGAAGAATTTTATTCCACCAGTAAATTTTACTTGGGACTCTTTGATTGCTGGTCTGGTCAGGATACTACCTCCAGGACCAGAGCTGAGCATCGATATTCTGCATTTTGCCTTGAATATCTAGCTAGTAAACTTCGTCACAAATACAATTCGGTACTCTTCCACCTCATTTTCCGAGGACTGCACCAGGTTGTGTCTCCTCTCTAGGGGTGTTGAAGACCATCATATAATGGTAGATATGGCCATCTGAGTCGGATCTTGGATCGAAGATCTTATCAGGTCGCGTCTTGAAGCGATGTTCCTTGAGCCAGGGGTACAGACAGTGTTGCCGATGCCCCATTTGATACTCATGTGGAACAAGTGACGGGTGCCGAGGTCTGCGTACATTGAAATGTCATGGACACCCAACGGCTGAGTATGCTCCTTGTCTGCCCAGTACAGCCACGTTACATTCGGACCGTCGCCCTTGGTTGAACATTCCGCCGCAAGCTCCTCGTCTTGGCAGCGCTCTGATAGCCAGGCAGTCGAAAATTCATCAAAAACGCATCCTTTGGATAGAGCTTCAATCCAGATCCCCAATTCCTCCTTGCGCAGGGGCTTGTCATCAAAGGGGTACCATGACCCGTCGAGCTCGTACTCCATGACCGAGAAGTCATCCCGACACTGATCAGGGATCCGGGCGTCGCTAAGCGTGTCATAGATGCAGCCTCGAGTTTTCGCTTCCTCGCGAGTTGCGCCGCATGTCAGGTAGTCGATCTCGTTGGCCGACAGCTTTCCGACGTGGTTGGTGAGCTCCGCCGGTGAGTTATCCACGCCGGTGTTAGAAGACATCTCGGAGTGGTGCAACTCTGCTGGAGAGAAATGTGCAGCGAGAAGGAAAATGACTCCCCACAAAAGCGTAGTCGCAACAAAAGCGGCCAGGTGACATACAATTGCCGACTTTAGAATTCTGTCAGTCGCGCGCCGTCGTGGTGAAAGCCAGTTTAGAGGGCGATAATGATCTTCTGATGTTTCGATTTTTGCCGGCAAGAAGGGCTCAGAGTCGTCCATGGCGTTGACTTGTGCAAAGCCTTAAATGACAGGCCTGTTGAGATTGAAGCGTGCTGTTGGGTGTGTTTGGTTGTCGCGGCCTCAACCGCTGGCAAAGAGTAAACAGCTGATGATACATTCGCCAGCCACGGTCGTTCATTAGGGGCCTCGGCAGGTGATGGCGGCTCACATGAGCAATGGTCGCTTATGCCATCGGTGGTTATGTGGCCTTTTCAACTATAGAAGCGGAGATTGTTGGCAGAATGATCATACAAGCATGCTTATAAGGCTGAAGCCCCTTTTGGGAGGATGACTGCTTATGCAGCTGATGCATTACACTATTCTGAGCTTTCAACATAATGTAAATCTCTATCAATACAGCTTACAAGAGCAAGACTCTTTGTATCATAGCCTACCTAGCAGTGCTGTATACACATGCTTGGCCAATGCAATGCTATCGTAAGCAATTATCCCAAGAGATTCCAATCTATCCCCGTCAATCATTATGCGAGTATACTATTGTCATCGAAGCTCACACCACAAGCTTGGTCAATATCATCGTGCAGCTGTCTACTCCAGGAAGACAGCATCCTGCCCAGGTTGCATGAACATGGACGGAATTAAGCTTAAAGCCAAGTCCAAGGCTGAGCATTGGATTTACACTCCGTATGCTCTCGCTCTCCTGATCGGTATTGTTGCAACACGAGCCCAAGCGATACCAGCATTCTCATAACTCATCTCCACACAGTCCAACCAGCTCCCGTAGCAAACGTTTCAATCCAGTATGAACTCTCACTCATTTTTATTGCTACAATTGCGGGCATGGAAGCAGCGACCCCTGTCGGCAAGGGTGCCGAGCCTCCTAGCATCTATCGACGGGCGGGAGATACCGAACGGGGTGGCATCCCCTGGAAGCGTTCTCGAGGAGCTTATCAGACTCCGTCTCCCATAAACGAGATAGGGAAGAGAGTTTGGAAGAATCAGACATCCTGTGTGCTTGTCAAGGAGGCCTGGTCTGGGGATTCAGTCAATCCACTTCCGTCAACCGGACGCTGGATTCTTCTGCTAGAAATGGGCTTGTGAGAATCTCATACACAATCTTGCCTTGGAGGTGGCAGTCAGTGGGAACTGGGGATTGGTTTGGGGATTTGCAGTTCTGGAGATTGCGATTCACGAGTGAATTGGTTGTCGCATACAAGCAGGCCCCATATACTGGTCGACCAAAAAGGACAAAATAGCTGGTCATGATTTTAACCTGATTGAACACTATGAGCGTTGGCCATGACCCACGTAGCCTGAATTTGAGTGTAACTCATCTTGTATTCGCCTGTATTCATGTTACGAGATGGGTATACCTCTGCTGACCTTTGCCGAGTACCTTACAGAGAGGCTGGAAGGGGTATTAGTTTTACTTGATGGTTGGTATCGGAGCTCTCACGGTCCCCGTCGAGCCGTTCGGACATGGATTGGGTGGCTGGTTTGACACCCTCTTCCGTTGCGCTGACTCATTTGCTGAACCTTTTTTGGGGTTTGTGAGCCTCAAGTAACGTAAGTGGCTACGTGGTAAAACAATCGATCGCAGAGAGGAGCACATCAGGTGGCTGGCGACACATATCGAGCGCAGGTGATATGACCGTACATTTCTCATCACCATCAAGATATCGTGAAATTTTGCAACTGAATACAGGGACCGCCATCTGGTGCCAGCGCAAGCAGACATCCGACTCGACACCAACCGTCGATGTCTCCCAGATCTTTTCTCCTGGCCTGGAAGTTCGCTGGGGGATTGCTCAAGTAGTCAGCAGGGCGGCGAAAGATGTCGGCTCTGGCCAAGTGCATGGCTCGCCGGAACATGGTGAGGTGAGTCGATTGAAGCCCGCTGCTCGGCCACTCGCTGAGGTGGAAGTAGTAGAGACAAGGTTCTCTACTATTATCACCGAGCTCCATGCACCATGCTGCCTAAAGTCAGCCATGGCCTCTCTTGACGGCAGAATCAGTAATGGCGAGATCTGCGGAAGAACATGAAGATGTGACGGCCTTTGAGGCGTAGCACCAGCTACCATGAAAGACGCGGTCGAACCCCCCAACGACATCGACAACTACAAAGATGGTGCTGGAGTAGTCGGCAACAGCGACGCGCTCCCGGCCACGATAAGCCACCCGCTGATCGATGTGGTAGAGGTTGCAATTATCGGCCGACCAGGGGGGAGCGAGGTGCTTGCGACCACGACGAAGAAGATGGACGGGCGGCATAGGGGCGACGGATGAAAGGGAAGAATAGCGGGGCTTGTGTAATCGTACGCAACCAGAGAAGCTCCGAACACAACCCAGAGATTGCTCCGGCCCAGTCGATGCGGGCGAGCTTCTGGTTGTTGGAATATTGCGTGAGTTGAAGCCCCCGCCAGTAGAAGGTTGCAGTAAAAAGTATGTATGTAATTCGTCAATGCCTTCGCTGCCGAGGCCTTTGCGGGCATGCCCCATAAAGTTTTGAGGCGGCCGTTCTTTAACCACTGCGGCATAGTACACAAATCCCCCCCGCCCTTCTCTTCAGAGACGCATCTCTTGCCGTGATACCTGGCGTGTGATTACGCTATCGCTCTGTCTTCGGAGGCATAATTCGATTCCGCACGGCTGAAATTCTAATTATGATCTATCTACTCCGTAACCTTGGCGGGCCACACGGGCTTCTCATTCCTTGTCAACCACCAAAATCCCAAAGTCTGGATACTTCAGCCACTCGTCGAGATAGCCTTTCGGGATGGGCTCCTTCATGTAGCGATTCAACTCGTCCTGGTCCTCGGGCACAGCGATTTCCGCCCACGTCAACTTCCCTTTCATTCCCCCATCCCGAGCAGCCTGCTCATGGACCCGCATCGAGAGGTAGTAGTTCCCAAACTCTACGGGCGGGTCCGTGTCGAAGTGCAGCTGCACCAAGTAGCCCGGATCCGCACCGGGGAGCTTTTCGCGCACGTCGACGCGGTAGCCGTACCCCTGCTTGTACTGGGCATTGATATTGTCGATACAGACCATAGGGTCCTCGTCAGGGTGGGGCAGCACCGTGACGAACCGGCCCCCCGGCGCCAAGTGCTTGGAGATGTTCCTGAACATCTCGGTCATGGTGGGCAGGTCTGGCGCGTAGTTTAACAGCCAGGCGGCGAAGACGAGGTCGAATTTGCCTTCCTGCGAGGTTCCGGCTCCGTCGGCGACGGTGAAGGGCGCCGAACAGTCCGCCAGCATGAATCTGTACTTGCCGTTGTGCTGGCTGTGGCGGTGCTGTAGTTCGGACTGTGCGCCATTGATCATGGCCTGCGAGACGTCCACGCCGACGATACTCGCCGCACCCCAGTCTAGCAGGTGGCGGGTGAAGAAGCCTGTTCCGCACGCGAGTTCCAGCACGCGGGCTCCCTGGATGTACGGTTTAACTAAGCGTTCCACGTTCGGCACAATTGCGCGGGTGATCGGCATGTCGTTGACACTGTCATAGGCGGCCGAAAAGCTGTCATATTGCGTTGTGGAAAAGTGTGACATCTTGGAGCATGTACCCGACTTTGAGAGTCGGTCTAGCGTGTCGTGAAGAGTGGGAAGCGTTGTCAATGTGGTTTCAAGTGGTGTTGAGGATGGAAGGTAAATGCCGATCAACGGGCTCGAAAAGGGACCTATCAGGCTTCACTTCGGTTCGAACACACACTGGACGAAGACGCTCCCCCGCGGACTTACCCGACACTCTGGACGCGGTATGTCGTCGATGAGTCAAAAGGGAGCGAACGATTGAGCAGGCAGTCTGACCACTAGATATGGCACCTAACTGGTAAGACTACCACTACTACCACACCCCGACAATATTGTCCTTACAATATCATCTGTGGCGATGAACTCGACGCGTTCATGTAGTCCCTCATCAGAGCAAAGGCGCACCACCGGAGAAAGGCAGCTTCGAAGAAAATGAGTGGTCCACTGTCCTCCGCGGTTTCAAACCCGTCGATGTCCGAACTCCCCAACACTGGCCGGAAGTAGCCTATCACACCAACCCGTCAGGATCTTGAGGCGATATATTCCTTAATATTGGGCCGCTCAGCGACGGCCTTGCGCAGGGCTTTGAGGGTCTCCGGAATCGACGCCTGGGTTGGAAGAAGCAGTCAGCAAGCGATAACCACGTTTCACGATCGACAACCATACAGGAGCAGCGCCAACTGCTTCGTCATTGTCCAAAGCCTGGAACACGGCGAAGTCGGCGTACGTGACCTCTTTGCCCAGGAGGTAGGGGCCAGCGCTTCTGGAGTACAGTTTGTCCCAGACCGAGTAGAAGTAGGGCACGGTTTCGGACTTGTAGTTGGGTGCGTTTCCGGTAAGATTGGCGACCCATTGAGCCTTTAGAAGCATCAGCCACCACAGTCACCACTCAAGTCAACGGGTTCCACAAACCCTCCAGTCCACGTAGATGTCGGACACAGCATCGACCAGCCACTTGTCATAGTTGGAGGTGCCGTCGTAGCCTCCCACGGAACGCGAGAGGTACCTCAAGATCGGAATATGCTGCACGCACGAGTCAGTCAGATGGGCTGCATGGCCACCCAAGGCAAGCACAAGCACAAGCACGCACCTGCGACAAGATATGGCCGTCGATATCCAGCGAGGGCAACTTCCCAGTCAGACTCAACCCCTTCTGCTGGAACTCCTTGGCCAAGGGCTGCCATGTTTCGTCGTACGAGTAGCGCTTGTCCTCGAAGTCGATGCCGAGTTCTCTCAGGAACACGCTGAGTTGTCAGCATCGGGCTCACACAGGTATATCGATCGGTTGCACCTACCGAACAACCTCTCCTCTGCCCTTGCTGCCGAGGTCGAAGTAATACAGGATGGGTTTCTTTGCTGCTGCCATTTCTCGAGCGAGTTGTGTTCAGGTGGTGAACAATGCAAGTACGATGTACCTTTCAGAGAAGAGATGCAATCACGTTATATAAAGATACCCCAAGGGTCTGAAGACTGGCTTGGCTTGAATTAGAAGAAACTGTTGACCCTTTTCCATTTCACGCCGAGTCTCACCAGTTTGCTTGGGGTCTCTAGGTTTGGAATCATCGGGGACCTCTCTACACTTCGCGCTGGCGAATCAAGAGTGGAAGCGGCCAAGCTGCTTTGAACATTGTAAAAGCAGCGCGCACCTCCTCTCATCTATTTGTCATTTTCTGGTGAGCCCAGCCTCAGGTCGCCCGCCGGTCGCTCGTTCTCGTCACCCTTTCTGGAACTCTGGACTCAGCGCTAGGGCTTCAACTTCAAATCCGGCACTGCGGGGTTCACGCAAAGCCAAGCTTGCCTGTCCGGTTTGCGACGAGTCTCACGTTCCGTCGCTCTGTTTAAGTAATCTTTTTCTATGGGTTCACGCTAAGAAGAAAAGGCCAAGATCAAAAAGCGGCAGCGCAGGAAAGTAAAACGGCGGGCTTCTTTCAGAGGATTTGAAAGGTCGACTTCTTTGGCCTCTGCTTCCACCGCGTCATTGGTGAGGAGCTGTCTTGTGATTGGAACGTGGTGAAGCTGATTTGTGCCTGAAATAACACTGGCTTGACCAAGTAAATTCATTTTCGTCACGGAGACTCCAAGGACTGCTGACTTCTAACTTGTCGCGATGCATTTGCTTCCTCCCTGCTCGTGCTGCTCGCTATACCAGATCCGCACACTAGGACTGACTTAGCGAGAACACACATGTTTTCAAGTTGAAGTCGTACAGGGAGCTCAGAGCCGAGAACAGTTCCGTGAACGTCAAGGTCGATTCGAGCGCACCGAGTCTAGCACGTCCTGTACTTGGTGGAGGTGAGAACTGATGAGAAAGCCCTCCTACATTATTTCTTCCCAAGAATTTCTTAACGGGGCGATGTTGTCATTGGTGGCTCACCCAGTAATTGGGAGTTGTCTAAGCCAACAAAAATAGCTAGGCTCAATTAAACCTGGTAGAGCCAAAAACTGGCAAGCTAGACTATTTTGGGGAAGTTTTGTACCTCTATCGCAAAAGACTAAAACTACTGTAACTACCCTTTGGCGTATGTTGGCTGGTAGATTCAGCTTAGTACCTGGACACCGCCCTCGCGTTTATCTTACCAATAGTAGGGTAGTGTAATGGCACGAATCGTAATTAACTCCTTCAACGACAGACGACTCTGTCCGGTGTGAGCGATGGTGACATATCAGATTTGAACCCTACGACGACAATACTTCCGAGGTAGTTTAGAGGGCGAGCAGCAATATACCACGAGCTACTTATACGACCGGCTGGGCTACATGCACAAGGAAGGTTAGCGGAACCTGGCCTTGGAGGATGTGACGCAGTTCGGAGGACATGATGGATCCGAAGGGGTCGGTAGCGACGCCTAACTATACAGTTACGAAGGCCTACCGTAATATTACGAGCTGGTCCCCAACACGCATACGGTCTGTGACGCTTTGGCAGCGTCTTTACAGGCCCTCGAGTACCCTTCCCAGTCACAGCCTGGCCAGGCCCAGAGAGTCAGGGTCAGTACATCGACCGCTCTGTACTATCACGCAGTATTACCCTGGCCGCTTTGCAACGTGTGCTCGCCCCACTATCAAGAAATCCAAAACTGATCCCGTACGCAGGAAGAGATCTTAACACAAGCGAGGACTGGTAACATAGCGCGGCGGGAGACTGCCGCTTGCCGACCCACGATAGCAAAGTATTGGCTGGGCCAGTCCTGTTCAGTCGAGCTGACAATACCATGGATTCCTAATACCGCATTTACGGATCCAGGCAGTGCGGGGGTAGAATTGATGGGGTCTTCCGAGAATCATGTATACTCTCCTGGGCGGAGCGATTGTGTACACCTCAAGTTCTACTGTGGGATGCGACGAGAGTGGCTCGCCTTTCCTTAGACCGGATGATCTCAAGCGTTCTCGCGGGTAAGTATTCCATCAAAGATAAATTCAGGGGTCGCCTGGCTGTAAGAATTCTTGCAAGACTTCTAATGTTCGCTGCCAGCACGAGACATCTCTGGTACTGGACGAGGCTTGGACTTTAGATGTTGTACTGGTTTGGGTGGTTGGGCAGAGGCTGTTTGCAGACAACGTTCCCATCAGCGTCCTGCGATACACAGGTATTGCGGCTCTCAACCATGCCCAAGCCAGTGCCTCCAGCTACCTCGTCCTTCTGCCGATGGCGCAAGAGATGCCTGTCTGGCCTTCTGTCGGAGGCCGCCCCGGATAGCTTTGCTTCAGGAGATATCTAGGAGTTCCGGTCTTTTTGGCAAGTACGACCACCTGGACGACGGAAGAAAACGTGGCATTGCAGATGATTGGATCTGGTAAAGGTCTCCCCACAATCTTTCCAGGAGTAAAGGCACCGCTTGGGTCTTGTCATCGATGCCATGAGACTCGTCAGTAACGAGCATCAAGCATCAAACATCGAAGAAGACCCAGAAGAGGTGATCGTGATGCTACAGTCGCGAAAATGGGAGAAAGAAAAAGCAAGAGCGTTCACGCTGTAGAAAGTATTTAGGGGAAGCCACGAATCAGGAATGGAGGGTCGCAACTAAATCGCAACTAAACCTAGGATGATCGGTGCCCGGACAAAGTCATCGTCGCTTGGCATTCTAGCGAATACGACGGCTAATTGAGTAACTCGATATGCGTATACTTGGGGAGGATGCAGACAGTCAATTTCCTACTTATCATCGTACGCCAAAGAATTCTCTCTGTAACTTTAACTACTAAACCTAAGGACAAATAACTACTGTGGAGCGCTCAGGCACCTGCGGCCAGCCGACCTCCGTGTTTGGGGTCTACTGCTCCTCGGTCGAGCGACAAGAAGCATTGGGGGACGAGGAGTGTGACCAGCGCCATACCGAAAATTCCCTGAGCATCGAAAAGCTTCATGAAAATGGTCTACCTGGTAAGGTCCCGGCGCGCCTCGAAGAAAACTTAGAACGAAAGCCACTCCTGTATGTACCGTACAAACTCGAGGCCGAAGTCCCAGGTACTCAGGGCTTGCGATGGTCGGTGGACCGACCGCCGCCGACTATTTAGAGTACGTCGGATTCAGAGGATGTCCGAGGAGCGGCCCTTCCCTCACGGAAAAGACCCATCTATTGTTTATTTCTAGAAAGTTGCCCTTAGGGACTTTACATAGAGATAACCATGGGCTGTGGGCGACAGTGTCTCTGGGAAGAGAGTAGTGGAGATCCAGAGCGTGTTCGCGTATTCTTGTAGTGGCTGCAGCGGTATTCGCGTATTCCTGCAATGTATTTTTGAAGCTTGTTCCTGCGGCGCATTCCCGGAGCGTATTCGCGACTACGGCGCCTTCGTCTTCACAACGTCTGGCTGAGCCATGCGACGGTGATTTCATTCCAAAGCCAATGTCGCAAGATTCAACCTGATCTAGTGCCTGGTAGGAAGCTGGATCCCACCATATCAAAAAGTCCTTCGTATCACACTGCCCCGATTGCAAACCACGTGCTCATACTCGCCCATCGGTGAATCCTACATAAAGACCTCCTCCCGATGCTGGAGGTCTTGATCATAGAGGAATATGGTGTAGAGTTCGCTGCAATACCCTTGTTGGATAGAAGTCATGAAAGCGCGCCTGCTTACCGCAATTGCTTTGGCAACCCCATGTCTTGGATTCCCCACGCCGAATGGTCATGAATTTCGTGCCGCGGGGCCTTTCGATAGTAAGGTATCTTTGCCATGGAAGCCGGGGACAGTAAGCTGACCACCTTCAACCCCATGCAGGTCGTTCACCATGCCCTGGCCTGAATGCTCTCGCAAACCATGGCTTTCTCCCGCGCGACGGCAAGAACCTTGATTACGACCAGATCAATGAGGCTGCACAAGCCGCGTATGGGTTCGAGTCTGGCTTTTACAGGATGGCCGTCGACATGGTCTTCCAGTTTAACATCTCCACCACAAGTCAACCCAATGAAACTTTCAACCTTTTCGACCTGGCCAGGCACGACACGATTGAAGCTGATGGCTCCATCACCCGCAACGACATCTACTTCGGGGACGATGTTCACTTTGACGCTACCGTTTTCGCCCCTGTGGCGAGCGACCTTGGGTTGAATAGTCACAGTTCTTCCGATCAACTCGTCACGGTAGAGACAGCAGCCAAGGCCACGGAGAACCGCCTTGACCTTGCAATGAAAGTCAACCCAGAATTCAACGCTTCTATGCACCAGCATGCTACCGAATACGGGACTACAGCGCTCTATCTTTTGGCTGTGTGGGACGAGGATCGGAACGCTGCCCCCAAGCCATGGGTCAAAGCACTGCTAGGTAACTTCGCCTCGTGTGAACCCAAGAGATCTCGCAGAGGATTGGTCACTAACATATGGTAGCGGAGGATCGAATTGCATATGCGGAGGGATATACGAAAGGGCAAAAGGTCAAGACCAATGAGCAGCTTCTAAATATGACTACAGCTGTACGAGCAGTGGTTGGATGGAAACCTTAGAGAATTGAGACTGCCGGATGCTTCTCTCCGTGTGAAGGCCAACGTGAAGAGTTATTACTAGCTTGGTAATTACTCACGAGACGTGTTGCATAGTTACGTACGGGTTGATAACAAAAGACGGCCTGCATTACACTAATATGAAATCCGTTAGATCTGTCCACCGATGACAATAAGTCAGACCCCTTAGTCTCTCCCCCCCCCCTTTTTACTGATACATCTTACCCCCTTACACCCTGTTATAGTATATTATTTTATAGTGTAAATGGTCCTAAAGAAGGCCTCTAAAATACTATAGTACCTCTTTGTCCTCCTTTCATCTCTCATTATATAACGTCTTATTAATTATCTCATGTAAGTCGTAGTAGAGAATGAGCTCTGGTCCAGGCCCAGGATTCATGCGGATGAGTTGGTTCTTCACCTGCATCAGTGGCACATTAGACATATCCCTGTCAAGCATGTAGATGCTAGCTTGAGAGATGAGAGCAAGACCAGTAACTGACCTTATGTGGCCTGGTTGAGTGCGGTCGCCACCGGCTCACCGGCATACGAATGGCACACGACAACAACATGGTTATATTCGACTTCTTTCGCCACGGCCGACTTCACGGCATCCACATCGTCCCGAAGTCTCGTCGTGGGTGATGGCGCATGTGTCCTGGGAAGTGCCACGGCAATGCATTTATGGCCGTGACTCTGGAGGTACTCTGCCAGGGGAATGAAGTGTACCGCACCGTGCCAGGCTCCATGAATGAGGACAAGTGTTGGTTTCGCCATAGCTGGTTCTGTGAATGGTTTGGGGGGACATTGTGCTCGGATGGATGTGTGTTGCTCGTCTGAATTTACAATGCAAATTCTCGTTGCTGAGAGAGAGATTCCTGCGACATGTACATATGATACAGTACGCACGTCCCGCTGTCACGTATAAGACGACCCATTGTGCTTACCTTCTAAGCAAAGTGCATTCCAGCCTTTTGCGGCATGTACGGTAATAATAGTAGGCTCTGTAACAGCCGTAGCTAGACTTCTGGAAACCCTGATGTCTGTTCAAGTGCCGGACGGCGGCGGTACGCTTACACCATTGCATTCCCGGGCGGGCTTATGTGTAAAAGAATGGGACCGGCCTGTGGAATCGCTGACGATTGCTATAGGTTCCAGCAATGCAAGTGCGGCTGGAACCGGTAAGACGTCCCATTCATGGAAAGCTGCCGCGTTGATGACAACTAGAAATTTAGAGATTCAGTGTTGATGTTGCGCATAGCCACAGCCATGTCATAAAGGGTATGCAGGTTGCAACTTGCAGGGGGGGAGCACCCGGTGTGGGTCATGGCTATACCTAACCAGGGTTTGGAATGTATCGCGAGATGTGGGCCGAAAGTCATGCTGAATCACGGCAGGGGATCACGGCAATGGAAGATAACACTTTAGGTTATGACATGTAAGCGATCACGAATCCAACAAGGGCGAGCTCCTTGTCGCTGTCGTCGGAGGAACATAAATTACTTAATCACTTCTTGACCCTTTTTCGAAACATCATTCAACGTTCGCTACAATGGCACAAATATACGATTTCATAGTAATTGGGGCCGGGCCTGCAGGCATCACCCTAGCGAACAGACTCGCCCGCAGCAACAAGCTACCTTTGGTGCTGCTTGTGGAAGCCGGGGGCAAGAATGACTCCAAGTCTATCCGTGTTGATGCCGAAAGGTGGCTGCACCGAATGAATCCCGGCCAGAACTGGAACTACAAGTCTGCCCCGATAGATGGATTCGGCACCCGTGTGCTTGATTTCGATAGAGGCAAGGGCTTAGGTGGCAGTACATCGATCAACTTCGGTCTCTGGACGGTCGGTCCCAGGGACGACTATACTGAGCTGGCTCAACTTACTGGTGACGACGACTGGAACTGGAGCAACTCACAGGGGCGGTTTAAAAGACTTGAAACATATCATGCTGATGCATCCAAAACGTACAAGCAGTATCTCAATCCTGATCCTACGAATCATGGCAACAGTGGGCCCGTTCAGACAGGCTTTCCCAAACACTGGGAGCCCAGTGCTGCTACACTTATGGATATCTGGGTCGACAACGGCACGAAGCTCAACCCTGACCACAACTCGGGGGATCCCTTAGGCGTTGCTGCTTGCTGCTCTGCTGCATACAAAGGTTTCAAGTCTATGGCTGCCGACGTGCTGATCGGGGCGCCCGACAACCTACACGTACTGACTGACACTGAGGTATTGCGTCTTAGCTTTGACGGCACAAAGGCCACCGGCATCATCACATCTACCGGCAAGACATTTTATGCCAGCAAAGAGATCATCCTCTCTGCTGGCAGCCTCGATACGCCCAGAATACTGATGCACTCAGGGATTGGGCCCGCAGAGCAACTCAACCAATTTGATATTCCCATTTTGAAGACGAACGAGAACGTGGGACAGCACATGAAAGACCACTTTTTCACCATGTTGACCTACGATCGTGCAGATCATACTTCTGAGCGCCAGAAATTCTACAAAAGCAAGGAGCTACAAGCGGCGGCGAGGGCACAGTGGGAGAAGGATGGTTCGGGGCCTCTCGCCGAATACGCCTGTGCGATGGGCCTAGGATATGAGAAGTTGGAAGGACTGTATGACACGCCAGAATTTCAAGGTCTACCCCAAAGGGAGCAATGCTACTTGAAGAAGCCCACTGTACCGCATTACGAGTTTCTTCTCAACGCAGCCCACACACCTCACTTCTTGGACCCAGACAACTCTCCAGCTGGTACCTCGGTCTACGTCTTCGTCATGAACCAGCAATCGACAGGATCAGCGGTGCTACAGTCGTCGGATCCTAAGGTGCCTCTCATCTACAACGCCAACTACTTTTCCCATCCTTATGATAAACGAATTGCTATCGAGGCTACGCGCAAAGTTCTCAAAGTGATCAACAGTCCGCACTTCAGCAAGGACACTGTTGCGGTACGGAGTGCGCCTGAGAGCGAGTCTGAAGAAGATATAATGGAGTGGTGGAAGAAGAACACCTTGAGCTCATGGCATATGTCGGGTACTGCAAGGATTGGAAAGAATGACAGCGAGGGAGTGGTGAACAAGGACCTCAAGGTCTATGGGGTGCAGAACCTAAGGATCGCCGACATGAGCGTCGTCCCGCGGATCGTGAAGTGAGTCAATGATTCCTTTCTCTTTCCTCCTTCTTTCGTCGGACACATGCTGACAATCTCCACTGTAGTGCTCACACTCAGGTTACAGCGTACCTCGTGGGCCTCATAGCTGGGGACAAACTTGTTGCCGAATATGGTCTTGATGTATGATGTTTCACACCTATACACCATAATCTGCTGGGTAGCTTGCTCGGTGTTTGATGTGGTGGGATCCAAATCGAGTTACAGTTGCCGGAGTGTTTCTCTAGCAGTGGGCATCCGGAAACAGACATAAGATGCTTGATGAGGGCCCCAATATGCTTGTATAGATTTTGAGCCCGGGACGCTCCCCATTAAGCCAGGTTAGGTGCTTGGAAGTGGGAGAGGACTTTCTCCTTTCCCAAATTCTCCCACTTACTCTGCTGCATCACAGCTTGAAAGCACGGTAAAACTCGTGACATGGACTTTACTTCTCATCGTTGATAACTTTCCCGTCCCCGTTGGAGCTCCTCCTTTGGAGGCTGGCCAACCGTCATGGCTTCAATGTTTCAGTTCGCCCACGTTACGGTCTTGGTTCTGACCCATTCCTCAAGCCCAACGCTAGTATTGAACCTGCCAAACCCGCTCCGTTTGTCGCCTCCACGGGTAAAGCTCCATGCAGACAACACTCTATCGCGGCTACACCGATGCCTTCTTTGCTGCCCCCACGTCCCAGCCAGCATGGCAAGGTATTAACGGTCCGACGTTAAGAGCCGAGGTAGGAGACATGATCGAGATCTTGTTCCTGAATCGCCTGCCCAACAACTATGCTACCATGCACTCGATGGGCCTTTCATATAACAAGCAGAACGATGAAAGTTTGTACGCCGATAGCCCAGTCCCCGGACAAGAAAGCTATTTCGACCCCGGAGAGTCTCTTTCCATCGGCTGCCGTCGATCTCGGGTCTCTTTTGGAAATACTTTACCTTGCTAATCTGATGCTCAGGCATCAATGATGGCGAGATGAAGATACTCCATTCCAATATGACGGCGGAGGGCCCAACCAACTAGTTAGTTGATTTTCTCCTCGGCCTTCCTCCCAGCTGGTCGAAATGTTCCCTGCCTTGAAGATCCGGTCGTTTGGCAACACCAAGACAGTCAGAATTTCTACCCTGAGAATGTCTAAACACCCGGGGTTCTTAGGTCTCTATATCAGTTAGAACTGCTCAGTGGCATTGTTGTTGGGACATTTTGGGAAGACGAAGGACACCGCGGAAAAATGCCTTTCCCCGAAATTCATCGAACACGTCACAAACTATCAGAATTGGAGCGTTGGAGGTAGCATCCATGCCACTCTTCCCGAAATGGAGGGTTTGATCCGAATAGATCCCAATGATCGGGCCTTGACGTGATTATGGCAGGTGGATAAGGCGACTGACAGTGAACGCAGCGCGAAGAAAGCATATATGCTCGAGATGGCTGACTGAGAATACCACAAATGCAATAAAGTAGCCAAGACGACGCGTTACCTGTAGTACCTAGCGTACGAATGAGGGCTGCATTTTATGCCTCCAGTGACGGAGAACAGTCTCCGGGCATAAATTGTAACCTTTTGAGTTTGGACGACGACCCCGCATCCCCTCCCCCCCGGAAGGAATCTATCTCTTTACTAACTTGCCGCGGGTTGAAGGCTCGGTAACGTCTCCTGTGCGTTGCCAATCACTTATCAACATCTCCTCAAAATCGCAACAGCACGCGAGCTCCAAGGATAGCACGGAGCACCTGATTTATTGAAGACTCTAGCAAAGTGTGCTGTTTCCGGTGCCAGTCAGGCAAAGGCGTGCAGATCAAAATGCCTCACGCTCCACGACCGCCGAGAAGTAGGGGGTGTAAACAATGCATTCAACGTCATGTCAGAGTCAGTCACAGGTAGTGATCCATTCTTGATATCGATATCGAGCTAAGACTTGTCTCCATCAGTGTGATGGGAGATCACAGCTCTGTAGACAATGCGTGCGCTTTGGCCTGCCTTGTTCAGGCCCTATTCAAGGACCCATCATTCTCGACATGTCTGCCAAAATCAAATGCCCACGCAAGAAACGACGAACAGTCTCCGAGTCTCTGACAAACAACACAACTACGCCGGCTGCCTCGATTGGCAGCAACTCAAGCAGTATCTGTGTCATGTCCCTGGACACTAACCTCGAAGAGCAAGACGATCTTGCAAGCCCGAGGGCGTCACCTCGGACACAGGACATGGACAGCATCCCTGAACAAGATCCGGCAGAGACACTGCCCGCTCCTTCAGCCATAGGGGATGATTTTGGCGGCCGCAGCTTCTACGAGCAGTGTTTTGTGGAGAGATTCGTGGAATTAAGCACGAGCAGGAGGGAGGGGACTGGGCTGCACCGACCAAAGTCGTGGATTTTTGCACTCCCCAAGATATTATCCGAAACCCAGACCTCTTCCATGAGACATTCTATCCTAGCTGCCTCGTTGATATACTTTGCGGTCGTGCAGCACAACAAGAGTGCCGAGCTTGAAGCAGTCCGATGGTATCTTGCAGGCCTCGAGAGCCATCGGTCGTCCATTCAAAAATGCACCAGCTTGAGAGGAAAGGACTGGTTGCTGCCATCAGCTTTTGACCAACAACTTGAAAACATATGTGTCCCGATGCTCTTCCTCTACTTTGAGACAATGAGAGGAACCACGGGCACGGCTTGGACACATCACATCGCTGCGGCGGTCAATGGCCTCGAGGGCAGGAGCCCTCGTCACTATCGTGAAGGCGATGGTCATGTCATATTCCGGTCTCTTCGCTCATATGCGGTACGTGCCGGGCAAAGAATACATTGAGTTCCACTGCTTCTGCTGACCAGGGTCTCGACAGGCGTTCAAATCCGTTCTCCAGAACGATCCCTGCAACCTCGCCTCGGACGATTGGTGTCAAACGCCGTTCACGGATAACCCGAAAATCCCCTACGACGATCTGGTTGATATCCTCCTCTCCATTCCTCATCACCTGAAGCTCTTTTCGTTGCCAGGCAGTGATCTGCGCGAATCCATCAACAGGATACCGGAATTGGGCGAGTCTGACCAAACCGCCCTCGAAAAGGAGACCCTTGTCATTCTCCAAAAGTTGCAAAATTGGTGGTGGCACTTCAGGCGGGATATTGGAGTCGTCGTGCAGCCCGTGCACGATCTGACCGACTCTTTCACCGACTCGTTCGCCATCCCAGCCAATGTCACCTGCATGTATCCGGATACATTGACTGCCAAATCAGTCTCGATGTACAACGCGATCAATATTATCCTTCACTCCATTTTGATCTCGCTGGAGGGAGGTAGACCATCACCGTCCCGAATGCAGTCCGGAGCCCAGCGCTACCGTTCGGTGGTCCAATGCCACTCGTCGTCGGTTCTAACGGTGGCTGAATACCAGAATTGGCGACATCCGTACTGTGGAGACACGCTGCGCACAGCATTCGCGTTGAAGATCGTGTCCTTGCTTGGCGCCGACCGGGAACGAGAGAGAGCGCAGAGTATTATTCAAGGCTGGGGGCTGGAAGGCGTCGAGAGCCATATCAGCACTTGGTGTTGATGACGAATGTGCTTCCACGAGCGGTTGTTCATCGACATTTAAATTGTTCTGTCCGGAGCTACGAGGGGAGACAATGTATAACTTCGTGCCGTAGCTCTCGTTTTTAGGAGGTTGTATATGTTCGATACGCTCTACGGAGAATGCGAAAGTATCTCAATGGGATCCCCTGTCATTTGATTAATTGACTCGAGCTTCTTTGCACTGTACCCTTCAATCGTGAACACGAATTAAAGGTTACACGTCAATATCATTCCCTCTTTTGCTCAACCTCCATTTCCCTCAGTAATTGGTCGACGAGTATTTGGATCGTTCCGTTATTGCTCTCAATTGCCATCATGTGGCCGTTCCCGTGAATACCCCTATCTGCCAGGTAGATGTGCTCGACAGGCACACCTGCATCCCGGAGGAATTCCACCGTCATATGGTCAAAGCCGGCATGATATGAAGCCTCCGCCGTGATGACGACCACGGGGAGCCCAACTAAGTTTATGAGCTGTCGAGCTGGACTCTTCTGACGGCATCCCGCCAACAGCCCGCCCGGACCAGTGGGGACCTCAGCATTGGCCCTGTCATAGCTGAGCTGTGTTGCGTCAGCAGGCAATGCGGGCGCGTAATGAAGGGGTGCTGTGGTGATTCCAAACGGATGAACCAGCGTCCCAATAATTTGCGGCCGTTTATTGAACGGAGACATGTCGGGATATTCGAACGGCGGCCCGTGAGGCTCCAGCGCCACGATCCCTTTGACCGACCCGGGACATTCATCTGCGATATGCCACCCAAGAGGTCCCGACTGAGAGTGTGTGACGAGGTACGCCGGGCCCGTGGCAGCGAGCAGAGCCGGTGCCGTCTTCCGCACCATGTGCTCCAGTCTCTTGTAGTCTGCGACATGCCCAACCTGGCTGGAGTAAAACGCGTCGAAATGAGCGTCGCCCATCTTCCCCTGTCCCGGCCATTGCGTATGCAGTTTGGCTGATGGCCAGGACTCGTGATCCGGCGACGTAAACACGGACTGGAGGTGTTCGGCCGTGTAGTGCGTGAGAGGGCCTGAGTCGACACTGTGATAGCGAGACCGACCCACGCCGGGCAGATCAACCACATATGTATCCCATCCTTCTTCGGCTTGGAGCATTGCCAGCCCAGGACGACCGTCCGGGGTCACTTCGAAATGTGTTCCTGTCTGCGCTGCGCCATGGATGAAAATGATCGCAGGACGCTGATCAATCCCTTTGCCATAATGCCGCACACACATCTGCCCCGACATGTGTGTTCCATTTCCATCCCGTATGTAGGATCCCCCAACGTAGAAGACAGGGGGGATTTTGCCCTCGGGACCCCGTTGGTATGGACCCATTGTGTTT
This sequence comes from Phialophora chinensis, assembly GCA_016109575.1. Taxonomy (NCBI): domain Eukaryota; kingdom Fungi; phylum Ascomycota; class Eurotiomycetes; order Chaetothyriales; family Herpotrichiellaceae; genus Phialophora; species Phialophora chinensis. The sequence continues at coordinate 2,584,360 of JADWPU010000003.1, read as the reverse complement.
AGCACAGCGTTTCACATCACCATCCCAAAGATGAAGAGGTCAATCTGATGGGACAACTGTCAATCCTTTCTCTCATCTCTTATAACTCGACCCTGGGAGCATAACAGAATGAAGAAACATCTGTCTTTGCGCCCAGAATGTCAGTCTGAACATGTCATTGTAAGTGCGTTTAGCATTCGCCACGTTACAACATACTCGGATCGAGCGAATTGCCCAATGCGGCATGGAATGGACTCTTGTCATGAGATATTCTCTCTGATCCAGAAGAGAAATCTTGGTGGTGACTGGAGTCCGGAAATTGAAGAGGTCCAAGAATGGGCCATGATTCCGAGAAGGGTAATTGTCACGACAAATGCATGATGCTAGAATCAACGTGGAAAGCTCGGTTGAGGCATCGGGAGCTTCTCCACGTGAGGTGCTAGTGGGCGGGCAGTGGCCTGGATTGAATCGTTCTGTCGTCGGTGTTTCATCCTTTTGTCCCCGACGCTCGGATTGGACGGCACAAAAGGTGCAGTGAATAGTCCAAACTATGGTAGGAAATGGTAGAGTATCTTTGACGGCTATTAGACAGGCTCGATAAAGGGAAAGCAATCGTTACTGGTTAGATGCCTTTCAGAGACCGATACTGTGATTTTCCTAACACATTTGCAGGGGAGATTCAGGTGAGTACTTGTATTTGACAAAACATTGCATTCCAGAACGCTTCTACTCTCGAGATTACACTGGTAGCTTCAAACCAGCCGCTGTGCGACAGAAACCAAACGCGGCAAGAGAGAGTTTTTTTGTATGATTCCGGGTTCAATGGCTATGCCTGATCTATGGTCTCTTAAACCTGTTTAATGCCATTGTTATTGTGGGATGCGAATGACTCCGACCGCGTTTTCGATAGACATCTTCGTGCCGAACGGCTTCGAGTATTCGATGACACTCTCGAGAATACGCTGAGCGACGTCTGGTGTGGGGCGTCGAGGCGTCCCCATCTCAGAGCTCGGTCGGGTTACGCCCAAGTCGACGGGGTGAATTAACACCTCTCGCAGTTTTCCTTCAATGTATCGACTGGTGGCCAAGATGGCGCCAAAGTTTTCCGGCCTTTGCAACCAAGCCCAGCGGGATTCGTTGCTCTCCCCGTCGCCTACAACCGGACCGGTCAAAGGGACGGGGCCTCGCCCTTCGGCGTCGTCACGCCACGACCGGAATCGTTGATTCTGGAAAATGTAATTGTTGACGCCGTAGAAGATGGGCTTGCCTTTATAGATCTCAACGCCTTTCAGCGTGTGCACGCCGTGCGCAAAGAAAAGGTCCGCGCCGTTGTCGATCACTTGGTGCGCGAATTGAATCTGGTATTCGGGAGGATAGTGGTCGAAAGAATATTTCTGGAACGAGAATCGATTCTGGTGCCAGTGGATCGTGAAGGCCGCGAAGTCGGAGAATTGCTTGCTCGACCGAACTTCACGCAGAATCTCGCGCCTCTCGGCCTCGTCCATCTCGTGTATCAGCTCTCCTGATTTCGGGGTCACTCTGAAGTGGACGCCAAAAGCATCGAGAGCAGGACCGCTGCCTCCGTCCCCTGCAATCTTACGCAGCTGCTCCATCTGAGGTTCTGTCACACCGTGATGGACTGTGAGGCCAAGAGTATTGTTCTTGAATGTAGGATTGCCTCTGGCTTTGAGGTGGTGGTCCAGCCTCTTCTTGATCGAAGCCGCTTCCTCGGTAACTGCGTCCACAGTATCTGCGAGTTGGAACACCCGGCCGAAAAGCAGAACGCTGCCATGCGCGTCGGACTTGGGGGGATCGATCGGATTAGGGACCTCGTTGCTCCGTGCGAAGAGAGAATCTTGCATCGCGTGCAACTCTGCAAGCTGCTCCCCGGTGACAATGACCGGATCGCCTCCTGGCAATCCAAGTAATTGTGAATAGTCGGCCACTTCTGCGTAGGCGCCCACAAAGCCAACCGTCCCCTTGGGCGTTGTGCGGAAGCGAGCAAGCCTAGCTTCCGTGAGATTGTAGTCAGTTCCCACATAGTCGATTCCCACGCGACGCAGCTGCTCGAGATTCTGGATCAAGCCCGCGTCACCATTGTCAAATGTGTGGTTGTTTGCTTTCGAGACCATGGCAATCCCCATAGAAGCCCAGTCATCTGCAACTTCGGAGGGAGACTCCATGTGAGATATGGGACCCCTGAAGGTCAGTCGGTCGACGACTGTATTTTCATTATTTGCAAGTGTGATATCGGCTTTTCTCGTCAACGACACCAGGGCTTGGATATCCGGGTCCTCGCGCATCGAGAAAGGGACCATCTGGATGAGATCTCCCATCACGGCGACGGTAAATTCATCCTTGACACGCATAGATATCTCGGCTTCCTTATCTCGGAAGGTGGTAGGAGGTCTCATGGACAGAGCGTTGGGCATTTTGGCGTTTCTTCGTCCGGCCGGCGCGACAAAAATGGGCGTTCCTTCGAAGAGAGAAGGTTTGGAAAGAGGCCGAGCTTTAAGGTAGAGGTAAGGTGTAGGTAAGGTGTAGGGCAGGTGAACAGCTCGAAGTTCCTACTTACCACCTATATACTCGGGTACTGTATTTATGCATGCCGTCTGAGGAGAGCATCCGAGGCGCATAAAATCAGAGAGTGTCAGAGTGATTTACATCCCTCAGCATGAAGTGGACTCACGAGTTATTTTCGAGGGCCCTGGCACGCTGGCAAGAGTAGACATTCGTCATAGCATTTCCACAGAGACAACTCATTCTTTCCTAAAATTCTCACCCGCATCAGGTCTCAGCCGCTTAGTTTGAACTTTCCATCTAGAGCACAATCCTTGAGTCTCGAATGGGCGGCACATGTCGGCGTCGTGCCAATTACCGCTTCCGGCCAAGTGGGAGACTTGGCGAGATTCCGCCCGAGGAGGAATCATGGCAAGGCATCCGCCCGAGGTTTCCTCCTCCATCTCCAGATTTCGCTTGATCAATATCCTGACCCGTAATATGTCCGCCTGAGACGGAATTTAGTTCTTTGGCCAGCCGCGGGGCTTTCTTGGATACCCTGAAAACCCGGGGTTGAAGACAACTACATGTATAAAAAGGTGCTGCACCTCTCCGTTTCCACGCAGTTGTTCTGGACGAGGGTTTCTACTACAAGAGGATCATTTGGGTCAATCTACTCTCACATCCCTGAGACTGGAATCTCAGCATGGCGTCCAACTTGGAAAAGACGACAGACATCAATGAGGTCCGCATCGAAGACCAGTCTTTGGGCAACAAAGATGCTTCCACTTTCATTTACGAAGATCCCAAAACCGCACCGAAGAAGACTGCAGCCGAACGCAAATTGGTCTGGAAGGTCGACCTCCTGATCGTAGGACTGACATCGTTGGTTTTCCTTGTAAACCAGTGGGCAAGTAGCCTCTCCTGGGTTCCCTGCAAGCGCCTGACTCACTAAACTCTGATAGGATCGAGGAAATATTGGCAATGCGCGGGTCATGGGGTTTCAGGAGGATCTGCATATCACAGATGGCCAATTCTACAACGCTGTCTCGCTATACTGTCAGTCCCCCAGCCCGTCTCGGCGTCCGGAGCAAGATAGCTGACGACGGAGAAAGACGTTGGCTATGTTCTTTGCACCTTTCCAGCCAACTTGACTGTCCGATTTATCAAGCCTCACCGTCAGATTGGCGCATGTGTCATGCTTTTCGCCACTCTCTCATGCTGCATGGCCGCAGCCAAAAATGCCGGGACTGTTCTCGCGTTGCGAATCCTCTTTGGTTTTGTCTCGGCCTTTCTCCAGGCCTTGACCCTTTATACCAGCATGTGGTATAAACGAAACGAACTGGCAACGCGAATTGGTTCGTCTTTCTTTCTTTCCCGATTGCATTCCTCCGACCAAGCTTCTAAGCAATAGGCTAGGTTGTTTCTACTCTGCTGCCACCATTGCCGGTGGATTCAGCGGACTGATCGCCTACGCGATTCAGAAAAACCTCGACGGTGCGTTGGGCAGACCCGCGTGGCAATGGCTCTTCATCATCGAAGGGGTTGCCGGCATTTTCGTCGGTCTCGCCTGCTGGATTCTCCTCCCTCCGGCACCCGACCAACTCAAGAAAAACCACTGGCTGTTCACGGATGAAGAGATCGAAATTGCCATCCAACGCATGAAGACTTACAATACCAAGGATGCTCATTTCGAGTGGAAACAGATCTGGCTTGCGATCAAGGATCCCAAAACCATCCCCTTTTGTCTGATGATGGCCGGCGTTTCTTTGGCCTTGGCGTCCATCAGTGCATTCTTGCCCACCTTCATCCGCCAATTTGGATATTCGCTGGGTAAGGGATGTTCCGTCTTTGGGTAAGACGGTTTTATACTGATGTTGTTTCTTTCTAGTGCGCACGCAGCTGTTCTCGGTCATTCCGTACGCCTGCGCGTTTGTTGCTCTGATCGGCATCAATCTGGCCTCGGATCGATTCAACCGCAAGGGAGTTTTCCTCATCGGTCTGTTGTGCACCAGCTCGATCGGATACATTATCCTCATCGCGGTGCACAATGTAAAGGTCAAAATCTTCGCTACCTGCCTCATCACCATGGGGACTTTCCCTTCCGTGACGATGGGGGGTACGTGGATCAACATCAATACCGGTGGCTTCACCAAGCGTGCGTCGACTTGGGGCTTTTGTGAGATCTTTGCTCAGTGCTTCTCCATTCTTGGTTCGCACATCTACACCGATCCACCACAATTCATCAAGGGACATTCCATTGCGCTGTCGTTCGATCTACTATCATTGGCCTCGGTGATTGGTCTTTGGCTATACATCCGCCTGCTCAACCGTCAAAAGGATCGCGTGGCGGAGAATCACGCAAGCTCGGGAACCATCCACCCAGATCTTCACAAGTCTCTCGAGGAGGTGCAAGACCATCACCCGTCTTTTCGATACATTGCCTGAGGAATACTTTCTCAAGAAGCCTCTCAATCGCATTGGTGCTCATGGTTATCGAAGGTTTCTGCTGTAGTGGCAGAGAATAAATTGTACCAATCCAGCCGATCAGCTATTCAAAGCCCAGTAGGGGCAAATCTGCGCTGCCTTGACGGTGCATTTCTTCGTCCAGCGAGTTTCCCACACACCGGATTCGATGGGTTGCCAGCAGATTCATTTCTGAATTGCCCACCGACATGAGGTATGCTTCTCGATACCTGGTGTCGTGAAAAGTGAGTTCATGCTGTCGTGACTAGGATCTACTGCTTCCAGTGTATGTTTCCACGTTCTGGGCCTCGCAAGCCACCCTTGTTGCGGTGGAGCCCCAGACATCAATTTCAAACGTGTGTGCTTGCTTTCACATAAGTATAAGCAAAATAAGTGCTGAGAATGTCCAACTACCTCACCTCACCAAAGTGATAAAAGAACGGCCTCGACGACACTAGGCAGTATGTAATGCGGAACCCGTCGCGACCTGTCCACCGCTTACAATGCCCTTCCCCGTACCCCTCTAGACTTCTCTGGATGCCCCAGATTCAGGTTTATGCCACCTACTCAGACTTCAACCCTCCGCCGCCCCGAAGTTGACGCGACAAGATACTCCGATTTGTGGCGGCGAATGGTTGCGGGGAAAAGTGTGGGAACCTCTGAACTCGACAGTGAGGGTGCCAAGCGGCCCACATCTAGAACGACGCGAGACGGCTCACCGTCCGGAGGAATGATCGCTGCGCGCCAGGTCCATGTAGCTCGTGGCGACCATATAAGAATCTATAAAATTCATGCCAACCATGCCCGCGCTTCAGAAGTATGAGTAACTGACCTCAACGACACCCACCATGGCTGGCGACACGATGAAGGACAACTCTCCCACCACTCACATGGAGGAAATTTCGCACGAGAAGAACATCGCGGGCGAACCTCAACTTCTCCATGGCGGCTCGCCCGAGACCACTCTCTACCAGGTCGTGTTCTCCGTCTTCGTGGGCATCGCGGGATGGATGTACAACTTTGACCTCGCAAGTCCGAGCTACATCGTCGAAGTTCGTACCGGCTAACACCTCGCAGGGTTTCAATGGACTTGTGCTTCTGATGGAGCCGTACAATCGAGCCTTTGGCACCTGCGGGCCCATGCCGGACGGTCGCGGAAACATCGTTGACCGATGTGCGCTCAGCGCCACAAGTCAATCCATGATCTCGTTGTCCATCATCTTCATCGGACTAGGGTCGGCCCTGGGAGGCCAGGTCGGTCATATCCTGGGCCGGCGCGGCACGGTGCAGGTGGGCTCGCTCATCATCGCCATCGGTGCAGGCGGCATGCTGGGGACCACGGGCAACTTTACGGCGTACATGGCCTGCAAATGCATCCAAGCCGTTGGGCTGGGCCACCTGATTGCCGCCGTTCCTCCGTACGGCGTTGAATGCGTGGCTCCCGGCAAGCGAGGAATGCTGATGGCGACTTTCAATATCGGGCTAGGACTCGGCAGCGTGGTGTCTGCTGCCGTCTGCCTGGGCTCTTCGAGGTACACGACGAACCTGTCCTGGCAAACACCGATTATCTGCCAGGTGCCGCTGGCCGTCGTTCTGGGACTCGGGGTGCGCTTCTTCCCCGAGTCGCCCCGTTGGCTGCTGATCAAGGGCAGGGAAGAGGAGGCTCGCAAGTCGTTTGCCAGATTCTATGCGAAGGCTCCCGAGTCGCCCGAGATCACGGCTCAAGTGCGACAAACCCTGTACTATCTGGACCTAGAAAAGAGCACTGGAGCGACGACCAAGTGGACCGAGATCTTCCACGGCAATGATCTGCGGCGGACTCTGTGCAGTACGCTCATCGCCACCGGTGTCGCCATCACCGGATCCAAGTTCTTCTCGACTTATGCCGCCATCTTTCTCGCTGGAGTAGGAATCTCAAGCCCCTACCACATCACCCTAGCGGTCATGAGCTGTGCCTGTTTCGGAGGCTTCATGAGCCCCTTCCTCCTGGAGTTCTTTGGAAGGCGAATGAACCTCCTGGTGGGCTACGCCTTTATGACCATATCGATGCTGATCGTGGCCATTGTGGGTTCTGCCCTCGGCCAGACCTCCTCGACGACCCAACTCGTCTGCATCGTCTTCATGTGTTTCTGGTTCGTCAGCTACGGCGGCTTCATCGGGACTTCGCTCACTGTCACCACGTCCGAGATGCATGCGGTCCGGCTCCGTGGCTACGGCCAGGCGTTTGCCATCGCCGTCTATGAGATCTTTAGCTTTGGCTCGAGCTTCTCCACGCCGTATATGATCAATGCTCGGTACGGCAACATGGGGATGAACGTGGGCTACTTTTTCGGCGGTGAGATGCCCAGCGTGCCCTCCTCCCTCCTTTATTTTCGTTCCATTTTCGTTCTCGAAAGATGGTCATTGCCATTTATTATACCGGTGCTGATATCTGGAGCAGGACTAACAATTTTCGTCTGGATCCTGATATTCTTCCTCATCCCAGAGACCGGACGCTTGACTCTGGAAGAAATTGACGATGTTTTCACTTCACACATAAAACCCTGGAAGACGTCGATTGGGAAGAACAAGGCGAGACGCAGAGCCAACAATATCAGCGAGGAGTAGAGATGCCGCGAGCAGAGGTGCAGATAGCTACTTACGCGTTCTGTTCGTGTACTACGGAGGGTCGAATTTTTAGGTCTTTGGACAGGCCGCATCGCAGCGTACGCCTCCAGCAGGCATTGCAAGCCGATACCAAGCTACCGGCAGAAAAGTCAGATATGGACCAACCTTGTATCTACGAGTATCTGCACAAGACAAAGCGATAAAGCCTTCCCCTAATGAAGCCGACCCGGAGATCCTTTCCAAGCTTCAATCGGGTGCTGGATCCATGAACTCCAGTGACCAACATGTCTCGTCTATGTACAGAACTCAGACCACGAATAGGACGAGCCCAGTGTAATCGCTCCGGCATCGGTTGACCCCCACCTGCATTGCGATTAGTATAAATGAAAGAAACACCCACCTGGCTCGGCCACCCGCCCACAGCCACGGTCCTCTCTACCGTTCCCAACCTACACCATGTCTACCGAAGACATCGTCCTAGTGCAGCAACTCGTCTGCCGAGAGAGGGAGGCACGTGACCGGCAGTGGTGGGACGAGATGCGTGATCTGTACGCAGAAGAGTCCTTTGTTGACCTATCCTGGTTTCAAGGGTCAGGCGCCCGCTTCATCGACGAGTCGATCGAGCTGGCTAAGCAAGGTACATCGGCGAAGCATCAGCTTGGACCCGTCATCGTGCGCCTCGACAAGGACGGCACCCGAGCCCTGGCGACCGTCAGCGCGAGCATCGAGGCCCGATTCGAGATCGAAGGCGTCGAGGTCGACCTGGTCTCCCAGACCCGCTTGCTCTACCGAGCCGTCAAGAGCAACAACGGCCAGCCATGGCAGCTCTCCCGCCTCGACTGCATCTACGAATGTGACCGCATGACCCCGAGCATCCCGGGGCAAACCCTCCATGTCAACCCGGACGACCTGAAACCTTTTCGAAGCTCGTACAAGTGTCTGGCATACTTTCTCACAACAAGAGGGCTCTCCATCAACCATGAGCTCCCCGGAGATGACAGGTCGGAGCAGGTGAAGCGGGCCTACGATGATGCGTTTGCCTGGCTGAGAGGATCGGATCAGGCCAGGAGCCTGCTTTGAGACATGAGGCGAGACTGCCCGACTCTGGCGTCCCACCAACAGCATCGACAATAAGATGGTAATTTTGAACAGACTTTTACTCAAGATGCCGTCCCGTCTTCTGCCTTTTCGCAGATGGCTGAGACCCTGGTGGCCCGTGTTAACGGGTGCCCTGCGAGTCGAACTTGCTTTGTCCCCGCATTCGGTGTGATTTCTCGGAGCATCTTCGCTTGCCCCAGCAGTGGATCCCCTTTCGAGTGCCCACGACCCGTCTCTCGTGCTCCCAGCGTGTGAACCGTTCTGGGGCAGCTTGCTCGCCTAGGTACCTGCAGATGTGGAGTACGGATCGCCGGAGGAGAGATCAGGCCGTGACCAAATTGCTTCTCTGTGAACAGTGCGTCGTCTTGAACTGCGCCTGTGAAATACCACATTGCGACTCGGTATTAATTCTCCAGTGCGGGGTGGGAGGGGCCCCAGAGCGGCCAGGGCGAGCGTGGAGGCGTCATGTAACCGAACGGGTAGGACTCCCCCACCCACTGGGCTTGCCCATGCCTTTTGCTCTCTCCCTGGACGCTAGAAATCATGAACGTCTAAAGTGGTTTGTTTCTTTCCACACATAACGTACCCTTCAATTGTCCACGCAGGGGCAAGGCATCACTCATAACCTGATCTATGTTGCAGCCCTGCATGAACGAAAACGAGCCGCCGCCAATGGAGCACAGCCGCGCCTGTCGTCCGTGTCGAGTCCGCAAGGTCAAGTGCTCAAAGGAATTTCCCAAATGTCTTAACTGCCGGAACTGTGGCGAGCCATGCGTCTACCCGTCGACAATGCTCAAGCCCGGCCCCAAGCGTGGCAGCGTCCACAAACGACGGCGCCATCCACCAGATATGTCGTGGGAAGAGTCAGAGTTGCGTCCTACCACCACCGACAGCATAGCTCAGCCCGACTCGCCATCGCCAGAGAATCTGCTCCCATTGAGCCCAACGTCTCCTCCCCGGCCTGCCGTCAGCGCCGAAGACAACCTGACCTATTCAGAACACCTCCAAGTTGTGGCCGACCTGTGCCAGCCAACACACGAAGAGCCGTCCTCGCAAGATCCGGGTCCGCCGCCTACCGCGAGTAGTCAAACTGAGGACATTCTATCCCAGGCATGTCAGGAGCTTGGGGTTTCGCGAGATCGTATGGCCCAGATGTCAGCTAAGATGTGAACTATACCCTGATTGCGTGCTGACCTCCCCCGCTAGGATTTCGACCTTCTTTCATACCTTTACAACATTCCGTCTCTTTCGGAAACCCAGTTTCCTCACAAAGCTGAGCGAAATCTCCTCAGCCGTCCAGGTAAAAGCTCTACTTGCAGCCGTTTTCGCGTTTGCTTGCAAAGGCGAATCCATGACCCAACCGATCTCGGGCAATGCTCAGCTCTCTGCCGGCGAATATGCCGACCTAGCGATCAAGTACGTCGATGAGGCCATGGCCGAATGTGGAGATGACACCCCTCCCCTGTGCCTCCTGCAGAGCCTCATCTTGACAACGCATTGGTTGATTATCAGCGGCGTTCGTGGCAAGGCGTGGAGACGCGTCGGACTCTGCGTTCGCTTGCTGTTTGAAATGGAACTACATTCTATTGACGCTGTGACCGAGTTCGAAACGTACGTAGCCGACCCGGAGAAGTGGTGTCAAGCCGAGGAAGGCCGGCGCGCATACTGGGCAGTGTGGGAGATGGATCAGTTTTCCAGCCACCTGAAACGACTTCCCATCACATCAGACTGGGCTCGCGACGGAATCCATCTTCCAGCCGAGGACCAGAGATGGCTCGCGGCTCATCCTCAGAAGAGTTGCCCATTGGCTCCGGACTGGATGGATCGGTGCAAGAACCTGCATGCCACCGGAAGCAGGAGTGCACTTGCCTGGTATATTGTGATTGCTTCGTTGAACGCCATCGCGCACGAAATTGCGTACTCTAGACACAATGGTCCTCGGGGCGCCCGGGAACACGTGCGACAGCTCGTGCACCGCTGGCCGGCTTTCATCAACGCTCTCCATTTGGGCCTTATTCTGCTCCCCCCCGAATTCCACTTCCACGGCCAGTACCTCGATTTTGGAACTCAGACCATGGGGCTACCCCCGGATCCGGCCATATCGCATTTGCACAGCATCATATACAATATCGCGTTGATGCCCGAGACGTCGAAAATAATGACTCTTAGGCCCTTTGTTTTCGATGCGTACATGAGAAAGTTGCTCCGGAAGGCCCGAGGGTCCGAATGCGGATCACTGCAGTCGATCGGGCTCGCGGAAGACATGGCTCAGAAGGTTGAGCAATGCTTCAATGCCGCCGACCGCGTCCTGAACCTGATCGTGAACTCCCACGCGAGCCACTACCGCTACGTCAACCCGTACGTCATGCACATCTCATGGCTGGGGGCCACAGTCCAATTACTACAACAAGAATTGGTTGATGACCAAGCCCAGAAGCGGTTGATCAGATCCAAGTTTGAGATCTTCAAAGCCACAAATGAGAAGTTCATGCACTACTGGAACATGTCCAGCACCCCGAAGCGGAACCTCGAAACCCTGGCGCTGCGGCTGGAACGATTTGGGGCTGCTTCGCGACTGCTCATGTCAAGCGACAAGATGAGCACCGCACGAATGAAGAACGCAAATTTCATTCCCCAAACAGCAGCTACTGATCGATATCGCACCGAGCAATCGACAAAAATGCTTTCGCGGCACGCCCAAAACAGAATGGAACTTGCGCCCGGCCCAGAAGCGATTACGGAATCCGCCAGGCCTCATGTTGTTGGGCAGCATGCCAATCAGTCTACGCCGGCGGATGTGCGTTGCGAATCCTGGCCCGTTGTCAGTGTCCCTCCCTCGGAGATTTCATTGTCTAATACCATGAGATCGCCATTGTCGACAGAAAGACTGGATGATACCACCTTTCCGGTGCCGTACCAACCCGCACAGGAGATGAACAATCCACATGCCAACGCCGCAATATTTCACCAGAACATGAACGCCAGCCTCTGGCCCGAGGCCTATGACCAGCTCTCACAGCCTGCATGCATGAACTCCGAGCCGCTGGATTGGCTTTCCATCTTCCCCGATAACGAAATGAATGAAGGCCTGGCCGACTGCTTTGAAATGTTTTCAGCACCATATCCGTTGCAATAGTCAGGCAAGCAAGCAAGGAAAGGAGTTAAACCAGCTCGTCATGTTTTGAGTTGAATTGTCTCTCAACAATCAAAGCTACTTTGCGGCTAGTTCCCTATTCTTGATACTAGAAGTTTTCTTTCCTCCGGGCGGGCGATCTACGACGGGGATTGTTCGTCGAGCAGTGTGAAGAAAACTGTGTTCAAAAGAAACCCTTGCCACCAGAGCATCCCAATTCTTCCAATCCCCCCGAACCTTTTCTCAGCTCTTGAAGAACTTCTCGAGCGCCTCAGTCGTCTCTGCCGGGCATTCCAACGGCCAAAAGTGCCCGCCGGGGAGGAAGGTGACGTCCACGGACTTTGCGTTGGGGATGTGCTCATGGGAGATGCCCTCGTAGAACTCCCGCGGCTGGGTCTTGCTGTGATATCCCTGCAGAATGAGAACGGGACAGGTCCAGGCGGCAAGCAGGCGATTGCGGCGCTGCAGCCACTCGATGCGGAAGCTCGACGAGTTGAAGTAGCGAGGCACGGCGCGGGCGATGCCCGGGTACGAGAACTCCTGGATGCAACGCGCCAGCTTTTCCGGCGCGATCGGGGACACGTCCAGGCTCAAGTGGGCCCAGACCACCATGTAGGCCGGGTCATCCAGCACGCCATTGTAGGCGGCGTTCATAAAGATCTCTCCCTGCGGCGCCAACACCGGATTGAAGTGGAAGAGGTGCTGCTCGCCGCGGGCATATCGAAGGACATGCTCCGGGTGGTTGGCCGCGATGAAATCGGCCTGGCACGTGCCGCGATCGTGGGTGACCAAGTTGAACCGCTTCGCGCCGATCAGTTGGAGCATCTGGAATACTTGCTCCCCGGCGCCCTCGTGGCGGTAGTCACCAGGGTTCTTTGTCGACTGCCCGTAACCCTTGAGGTCCGGAGCAATGCAGCGGTACGTGGTGGACAGCTTCGCCATCTGCATATGCCACTGGTACCACGCGTCGGGGATGCCATGAAGGAAGACCACGGCTTCGGCGTCCTTGGGCCCCGTCTCGACGTAATGCCATTCAACGACCTCTGCATCACCAGGGCCCAGGATGAAGTGGTGCGTAAAGGTCACTCCCTCAATCACTTCGGTGTCACCGTCGTGGTCTGCTGGTCGAGGCTTTACCTGCCGGAACTTGGCCACCTCGTCCTTCACCTCCGCTTCGCCCAGGAAGAGATTCTCTTCCACGACCTTGGCGGCGCGGGCAGGAAGCTCGGTATACTTGAGTGTCGAAGGAGTTGCCATCGTTTATCCTTGAGGTCGTTCAATTTGGTTCAGCTCTCTCAAGCGGGCTGCTGATTTCCACAGGGATGTGGTGGTATTTAGAAACATCCAAACATCCGCAATATAGCGCATCCCGTTGGGTCTCGTTGGGCCGTTGGTCTACTTCTCCACAACGCGGATAGTCTTGAAGTTTCCGACGCACCTAATCACTCTGTCAATCTAGTGTTCGAGGCGGCCGCGTGAATTAGCGACTGGGTTGGGGCAATATGCCGAGAGAATGTGCCGACTGGCTGTTTCAACCTGCCGAACAGAGAGACGACAACTTGAAAGATCATCCAACACGACCCCACCACATACATATTTCACTCGTAGATGACCGGCTCGTCGCGTCATACAAGCAACCAATGCCGGGCCACAACCCATACCATACAGAGTGCCCTGTCCATATTGAGAGTTCTCGCGAGAAATCAATCCGGAGCCGAAGGTCAATCTGTCATACGGAGAAGGGCTTGCAGACGCCTGCCAGCCCCTCTTGTGTATGATCAGACTCTTTCCGAGCGAACAGGTAAGACGGACAAGGGTTCAAATGAAGTATCGTGTTATAAGCAAACAGGGCCGAAAGTTGATGTCTGCGTAGCCAATCTGTCAAACCTTCCTTGGATGTTTGGAGAATTGAGGAAGAACTAGGGAATAGACGTTCGATTTTTAGAGCGTTCGGGACAGACCGTCCATCTTTTGAGACGCGAACCATGTCCGACCGCGTTTTCTTCTTCCACAATCAGTTCTCGGGTCGGCTGCCCCGGCGACTGTCCCTAGAGGCACTGTTCGAACACTTTGGTCATGGAGGCTTTTGGGCAAAGGAAACGGGCCTGTTGTGGGCTGCGGTGGTAAGAAAAGAAAGCTCTTTCCCGAATTCGTGTCGAGAATGTTATTAACGACCAAATTGCAAGGCGGCGGCAGTGGCGGCGGCGTTCCTGACGTTGACATACCTGGCCTACAACTTGTGGTGGCACCCGCTGGCCCATTTCCCGGGTCCCAAACGTGCGAGGATGGCGCCGTTCTTCGCCATGAAGCACTGGATGAGCGGCGACAACCTGTGGAAGATCAAAGAGCTGCACGAGCAATACGGTCCCGTGGTGCGCATCGCGCCAAACCACCTTTCCTTCTGCACCAGCACCAGCTGGAAAGATATCCACGGCCACAAGCCCGGCCGCAAACCTTTCCTCAAGGGTTCATGGTACGAGCCGTTCCCGTCTGATCTGCACCAGATTGTCAGCGTCTCGGATCCGCGCCGCCATGCGGCCATGCGGAAGACCTTGAGCCATGGCTTTTCGGCCGGTGCGCTGGCAGCGCAGGAAGATCGTGTCCACCACTTTGTGAATCTGCTCCTCCAGCAGATTTCCGACCGGTACACCACCAAACCCGCGGACATGAGCAAGTGGTTCAACTATGTCACCTTTGACGTGATTGGGGAACTGGCCTTTGGGGAGCCCTTTGGTTGCGTTGCATCCGGTAAGTTTGCAACAACCCCGTCCCATTTCCCGACAGATGGGTTGTTTGATATTAATGGCTGACTTACTAACGCGACTGTGTCGGGAGAGAGTAGGAGAACCGCACTACTGGATCGAAATCCTGTTCGGCTCCATCAAGAACACCAACTTCGTGAGAGCCTTCGAGTACTTTCCGCTTCTGAGGTCGGTCTTGCGCACTGCAATGAGCCTGAAGCTGCTTCCTCGTAGAGTGTACGAGCTGCGAGCCAAGATGACGGGTTATGCAAATGAGAAGCTCGAGAGGTATGCCTACTTTCTCTCTCCCCCCCTCTCTCTGTTCGTTGAAAAGAAAGGAAAGAGGAAAAACCACAGGAGACGGGAATGGTATTAACGGCATGCTTAGACGATTAGCAAACCCCCCTCCGAGGGTTGATTTCTTGCAGCGGATGATTTCCGAGAGAGAAGACTGGTCTGGTCAGGCATTCGAGCAGCTCCAGGTGCAGGCAAGCCTTCTCACGGTCGCGGGCAGCGAGACTACAGCCACGGCTCTTTCGGGAATTACATACTACCTCTGTCGGGATCCGGGGGCTTACCAAAAGCTCACAGCCGAGATTCGAGGCGCGTTTACCACTTTCGACGAGATCAACGGACGGGCCACGGAACAGCTCCCCTATCTTAAAGCCGTCATCGAGGAAGGTCTACGCTTATACCCTCCGATTGCAGCGGGATTGCCCCGGATCAGCCCTGGCGAGGTCGTGGACGGGTACTTCATACCCAAGGGCACCATCGTCAACGTGAACACGTGGGTGGCCGGCCACATCGAAAGCAACTTCCACGATGCGTTTAAATTCAGCCCCGAACGGTGGCTGGACCCGGACTGTAAAGACGATAAGGCTGCTAGTCAGCCGTTTTTGCTTGGGAGTCGCGTCTGTCTAGGCCGTCAGTATGTTATTCCAGTTCTCCCGGGATTTCCTCCCTTTTCCTAGGCTAGAGGACATTCGGCTAACATGTGATAACAGCCTTGCGATGCTTGAGCTTCGACTTGTTCTGTCCAAGCTCCTGTACCGGTTCGATATGAAACTCATGGACGACAACCTCGACTGGGTGAAGAGTAACAAGAACTACGTGTTCTGGGAGAAACCGGAGCTGCCCATCCAGTTCAGCCTTGCCGATCACACTAAGCACTCATGAGATAGCCCCTAGAGAAATGGCTAGCGAGAAAGAAGGGCAGGAGTTGTTAATGAATTCCGCAACGAAAACATCAGAATCCGCGGATATCTTCACAGCACGATTCAGTATATCGTTTAAAGCTCAATTGAACTGCCAACATTGGCATTACTCGACAAAGCCGGCATGTTAGATGTCGCCGCATAAGTATATATATTGAACAAAACAGCGACTTGGCCAAGTAAGCAGACACTTCTCTCTTTTTGCGAACTTGCGGCCACTTCCATCTAGAGCTCGACAATATTATGGAACGGGTCAGAGAAAGTCGACTTTGCGCCAAATCTGGAAAGCCTTTTAACACTACATGATCCTGGGCAGATTCGCAAAGAGAGTATATTATCTACTTCATGTGCGCGTGTGCGTGTTTTGCATGTGTGTGCCCACCGTCATGGTCAAGGACTGGTGTTGTTGGTTCCTTCGAGCAAAACCTCTCTCCCGATCCAACGTCGCGGCCAACATTCCACGTTGACCCTCACCAACAGACACGCTGCTCCCGGCTTACTACGTACCTACTTGGCCCGAGATTTGAATTTGGCAATCACCCCGGACTGGACCCAGAACCAGGCGGCGTGGAGTTTCCACTCTGCAACTCCTGCGGCCCAGACGACGTCAAAGTGGCGCAAGATCTGAGGGATGAACTTGCCCATCTCCAGAAGGGAGATGTTCTTGCCGATGCACGTGCGACCGCCGTACCCGAACTATGGAGGGTGGCTGTGTTAGTAGTGGGGCGAGGAGGAAGATGAAAACAATCAACAAAATAGGGGGGTTCATGAGGCAACACTCACTGCTATGAAGCTTCGGTCCATGGTCTTGAGTTGCTCCGGCGTGGCGTCGATCCAACGCTCCGGGCGAAACTTGTCGGCGTCGTCGCCAAAGACCGTCTTGTCGAGGTGGATGACTGCGGCGTTGACGCTGACGTTGGTGCCGCCAGGGAGCCACGCGTCACAGATCGTGGCGCCCCCGGGCGGCACGTACCGCTCGAGAGGGAATGCCACGCCAGGGTGCAGTCGCATGGCTTCCTTCATCACAGCTTGGCTGGGGCAGAATCAGATGGCTTTCCTCAGACGAAAAAACATAACCTGGGGAGCGGAGGGGATAGATTGGAGCAAAGGGGCAAATACTCACAGATATGGGAGGCGCAGACACTCTTCATAGGTCACAAATGGCGAAAGCTCTCCCTTGGCGTCGGCATCATCGATCTCAGCTACCAGTTTGCGGTAGGTGTCGGGCGTTTTCATCAGGTAGTAAAAGCAGGCCCGTAGGGAGATGGCCGTCGTATCGGATCCGGCAAGGCTGATTGGATATCAGCCACAAGACCACGATATAATCGGAGGGAGAAAGGAAACGCAAAAGCCGCTTACATGTTGTTGGACAGGTGGTTGACCATGTCACGGTAGGAAATCTGGCCACTTTGCTCCTCCTTGGCTCGGAGTTGGGCCAGGAAATCCGTTCGCTGTTGTGACGAGGATTCCGCGCCCGCTTTCTCACTCCGGTCGTACCGCTCGATCTCATCCTCGGTCAACTGCAAAAGTGTCAATGCCAGAGACACACACGGACATGTACACACAAAGAGAGCGCGGCCGGGATTGGTTAGGTCCTAGGTGCCCACCTTTACAAATTGTGCCAGGGGATCTGGCAAGGAGATTCCCAGGCTGTCGAGGGTGTTCAGAAGGCGTTTGTTACCAACCAACCAAGGATGAAGACCCGGGAACTGGCCGATGATCTTAGCATACTGGAGCGCAAAATGAAGTTTCCCAATCATGTTGTCAATATCTCGGCCTTCTTGCATAAAGCCGAAGCGACGCTGGAACGTGATCGAAGCAATAACATCAAAGGCGTAGAACTGGAGCCAGGTCGACAGATCAATGGCCTCGCCCTCCAGCTCGCGCATCCTGTCCACGAAGATCGCGGTACATTCGTCCGTGTAAATCTCGTAGTTCTTCATGTTGGTCATGGAGAACAGCTGGGCCACGGGCCTCTTGAGAGTCTTGTGGTACGCCGTGTCGCGCGTCGCGAAGAGACTCTGCATTTCCTTCCCCCGGTAGAAAGGGATGAAAACGTTGTAAAAGTGGGACTGCGAGAGACACATCAATTAGGGCTTTCTTGTTGCCATTTCAGATGGTGTCCGTGTGTAACTGACCTTCTGATAGTCAGTCCCGATGCCATAGATCTGAGGAATGGCCTTGGGATCCGAAATCGACACATGGTTTGGCCCGACCCGCACCAACGATCCATACTTCCGGTGCACTCGTCGGTACTCTGTTGGCGCTCGCCCATCGTAGACGAGGTACAGACGATACAGGCCCGTGAAGCGAGCCAAAAATGGTCCAGGAATTTGTCGCAGCCCTTTCCGATACGCAGTGGAGATCGCGCCGGCCACAAAGACAATGAGCACTTGGGCAATGCAACCCCAGATGATCGCTTTGCTATCCATGTCGGAAGTCGTTCAACGGCGATGGTAAAACGCTAGCACTGAGGAATCGTGTTCCCCAGCACAAGCGGCCTGGGAAGCATATATGGTCCCCGAGCCTCGCGCGAAGACCCCTGCCCTCGGATCTGGGCTGAAGACTCATCGTCTCCAGCTTCCAACGCCGTTTTTGAGGGGGGGGGAATGATGGCCACTCGATCGATCTGATTCACCAAGGTAAGCGCATCAGCTAGTCGTACGCGCACTCGCTGTCGTGTCGTCCAGATTCCAAGGATTACAAGTAGCTAGAACAGTTTCCTGTGGGACTCGGTTCAATTTTTCGGCGCGTTTGTTTGATTGGTTGTCTCTCGTGGATTCCCTAGGGGGCAATTCCTTCGCATTGGCATTACCCCTTTTGGAGACCCCGCGGCTTTGTTTGAAAGTACATAGTAAGAAACTTCCATGTAGTTGAAGGACGGATCGACGAGGCTAGACACTGGAATCACTTTAGAACCCTGGCACGAGAAATGCAATGCGACGCGGCACATACAGTTTGCCCCTGGTCTACTGCTAGACCAGTGTATCACAGCCTGTCCGGTTAGTACTACAACGCCAAAATTTATGTGCCTGGCCGCCGCTGTCATCTGCCTGCTGCAGAAAATCCCCGTTGGTTCGTGCCTGTTCAACGTTGCCTCATGGCCGCTCTTGGCCGCCAGCCAGTTCTGCAGTTTTCCCGACAACATGGGATGGAGACAACAGGTTCTCTGTACCTTCACCCTCCAGTACAGTGGAGGTTGTCGTGTCACACAATCGTGAGCTCATAACTTCCAAGCTACATTGACATAAGCCTCAACGTCTTCAAAAAGCTCGCGCGGCTTCTCCATGGCTGCAAAGTGACCGCCATTCTCATGCTCATTGTATGAAACAAGGTTGACGCTCCCTTCCGCCCAGGACTTGGGGACGGGGATAATCTCGTTGGCGAACTTGGAGTACCCGCAAGGCTTATCGACAAATGGGAGATGGAGGGCTTTCATTCCGGTAATGAAGCTGAGGCTTGCCGAGTGCGGCTTCGCCTCCGGATCTCCCATGCCGCGGTTATGGTAAAGGCATCGAGGCATGGTGTCCGTCATCCAATACAGCGTGACAGCCTCGAGGATCTTCTCGGTAGGGAAGTCCTCACCTGTCCAGCTCAAAATCTTCTCTCCAAGCCAGGCGAGCAGGGACAAAGGACTAGCGCTCACAACGTAGCCCACGGTGGATGCCTTTGTGCCTTGCTCGAAGACGAACGCAATTTCAGTGTCGATGAAGGCTTTGGCTCTTTCCAAGACCGCCTTCTCCTCAAGGGTAGGTTCCCTCATTGCTTTTTCTGGTGGCGGGACTCCCATCTGGTTGACGTGCATGCCTTTGCAAGAGTCGTAAGACATGACCAGAGCGCGGGCCACGAAGCTTCCCAGATCTCCGCCTTGAACTAAGTATCCGGAGCCAAACCCCAATCCCACCATGAGGCTGTTGATGGCTCCGGCGGCGGTCTCGATGGAGTAGTCTTTGTCGAGCGGCGGCCCGGATGAGTATGCGTAACCGACGTGCGATGGCACAATGATGTGGTATGGCAGATCTCCCGGAGAGTACTTGCTCTTGACGATGTCCAGCATGTCCAGGAACTCGCAGATGGAGCCCGGCCAGCCGTGGAGAAAAGCAATTGGGATAGCATCAGCCTTGTCAGAGAAAAGGGCGAGGAACTGCATGTCGATGGTATTACCTGCTGCGTCCTTGACGGGGGCCTTGAAGTTTGGGTACGAGTTGATGCGGTCTTCGCAGTCGCGCCAACTGAACTTGTTGAGCCATACGTCTTTGGCACTGACGAGCCATTCTCTGTCTACGCCAAACTTGCGGCCGGCGTTGGTGTTTTCAAAGACTGGAGGAGCAATAGGCGAGAGGTCCAGTAGCCTTTTGAATTGTTGGAGCCTCTCCTCACTAACATGGGCCTTGAAAGGCTTGATGTCGAGAGTGGCTCCAGCAGGAATTTGTGAGTAGTTGGCCATGTTGCATGAGGCTTGTCACGGAAGATGACAATAAAGATGAGTGTTGTTGAATTGACGGCATGATCAAATCCAGATGCGAATTATCTGGCCCTTATACTGGTGGCTTCCGCGCTGTGCCGTACAATGAGTCAGTGTGTTCAGCGTGGTACAGTCAGTAAAGTGACAGTTGCAAGCAACTGCCAGACTCGTTCGCGCCGGCGCGCAGATCTTCGAAGCCTCGAGAATGTTCTAGGGGCTGGAGCCTAACCTTGGCAGCCTTGCGGTCGACGCTCGCTGGAGATGCGGGAAGCTCACCCCCTGAATTCTCCTCCGTCGACTGGATCACATCGTCTGATCAGCTGTGCAGTTAATTGCATGTTGCTCCAGGTCTATTCAGCGTTATGGAGTTTCATGCTCGTACCCTGTGATGGTACGGTCTTGCTGTCATTTGCATCTCCGCGACCTGGTAGACGTTTCGGGCCCAGCAGGGGCATTTTAGTTGCTCTGACCTTCCGCTTTGCTTTACGTTGAGTAGCTTGCAGCGAGTGTGAAGTTGTTTTCGTGCTGATATGTCACAGCAAACACTGTGTGGACGAGTCTACATGTGAAGATTCACGGTGAGGTTATTTTAGTGGTTGACGTCGACCACCGCTAACACTATATGCTCTCCTACCCCCCTGGCGGAGACGAGTGAGAACATCTCACGATCCGCATCATCTTTACCGTAGTACTCGTAGTCCTACTCTTTCGCCCAAATCCCCTGGAGATTGCCTTCTGTGTCGATGAAGCGCGCAAAGAACCCCATTCCTCCTCCAATCTCAGTCTTTGGACTGTCGAGTATACCACGTCAGCAAAGAACGGCGATATCAATCCTGAAATGAAGCAGGGCTCACTGACAGATCCACTTGACCGCCAGCAGCTTCGATCCTCTTCGTCGTTTCCTCGATGTTGTTCACCATGAACGTAGCGGCCGGCACAGCCTTCTTGGAGTTGTCGAATTTGGCGACGCCATCCTCGTCCTGCATGAGCAGGAACGCCCCGTTCAGTGCCCCCTTGCTGAACATATGAACCGACTTCTCCCGGCCACTAGGCGACGGCGTGCCTTTGAGATCTTTGCAATCCCAGCCAAGGACTGCGGAGTAGAAGGTGGACGCCCGCGACACATCCGTGACGGGAACTTCGAACCAGCAGATTTGGCCGTAAGGACTAGGGGCGTCGGCCATGGTACCACGCAAGTTCGGCAGGGGTTGGGTTGAGAACTGGAAAGAGATGTGGCCGAGCAAGAAACAACTGGAAGTTCTGTGGTGGGAGAACTTTGAAGTCGAAGGAATTCGCCACCAAGCAGGTCGACCTGCAGTGAAGCTTTATACCTGAATTTTCCATCTCTTCCTCATCCGATGGGTGGTTGATTCACAGCTCAACCACTGCCGCTCCAGGAAAAGCGGACTTGACCAAGGGAGGTTGGCGCCAGGCGCCCTCAGGCAGAAGTTGCTCTCCGGCCAATGGGATGGAGGCAGCCGAGACTTATGCTCTTGGAGCGAACTTCGCGAAATACAATAGGCGAACCACCACGAGTTCGCGACGTCCTACTGTATCCGTTGCAAGCATGGAATAAGCGAGACTCGCGTCAGAGGGTGCTAGCACCCGCCAGACTTCGATGTTGAGAGACCGCGAGCAACTTTGATTCGATGCAGTATCATACATAGAGCACCAGCCCCTTCTCCACTAACAATCGAAATGCTCCAGTGGCCCGGACCAGGCTGCCCGTACTCCCCACCCAAAGTCTAACCACGGGAAGGGCCCCGGAATCGGACCGATCTGCAGATCTCTGGCTCCCGCCGTGACGAACATGGCTCCGGTGAGGGATTTGGAAGTCAGCAAGGCTATGGCGGCCATCGTAACGAGCACTCTTCTGGTGGAGGTTATGGTCGGCAGGGTTATGGAGGCAGCGATGAGTATGGATCTCGCCGCAAGAGAAGAGACGACGACGACAACGACGACCATCGGGGCCATGGAGGTGGACGACGATGCCATAACGATGATCAGGGTGAAAGCCAAGGCTATGGTGGCTCTGATACCGATCCCTATTTGGTACTGGCTGTATATCGTCAAGGTTCCAATAGATGAGTGATGGCGAGAATCAATGATGGTCCAAGCTTCACTGTAATTGTGGAGAGCGAGAGGCAGAGGCTGTTGTGCTGGACGAAAGCCCGTACTGAAGTGGTTCTAAACTTCACGACATTCGATTCCTGATCCACATTTCGTCTTGTTTTATCCGTGTGCAGACGACTCTTCAATTGTCTATGAATATGTTCCTGGGAACGGCCGACATAGTACCGGGGACTCATAGATGAGATAGCTCTTCGACTTGCTCCTGTCTCTCTTGTGGATGGATTGCGCGTCCCCGCTCTCTACATCCATTCTTCTATCGGCGCCTCTCCTGTTTATACCTCTCCTCGCATCATCGCCGCTCGAGGATTTCGACCGGAACGTCCACGACTTTAGCACGAATGTAGTCCGCAAAGCCTTTGCCGAGGGCATCGAGCAGAGTGCTCGCCAAGACGCCTCTGCCCAGGATGCCATATACCACAAAGTGAACGGCGCGTATTTGCGGGAACTCCATTCTCTCGATGTAATAGTGGTCACGCCAATCATCACCGATAAGTTCCTGCAGTTTGGCTCGAGACATGTAACCCTTGAACCATTCCCAATGTGCTGGATTGCGAGGGTAGATTCCAAAGTTGCAATTTGCGCCCTTGTCGCCGGATCGGCCATACGCGATGTCGCCCAGGACAATTGATCTGGTCGGGCCTTGGGGGTTACTCAAGGCTACTGGTTCGGCGTCGAAATTGACACGACGTTCAAGATTGAAGTACTGGACGGGTAATCTGGGCTCGATAGTTTTAACCACCTGGCCATTCGTACCAAGGAAACAGGCACGCTCTCTCAGCCGGTTCTGATCGTACAGCCCCGGATAGAAGGCAATGTACGGTCTGGCGTGTGCCGTACGATAATCCAGTGACCAATGTAGTCCTAAGCCTCGCGCGGTTAGTGTGATAACTGCTAGAACGAAGCCGGGGGACGTGTCAGTTCGGCTCACCGTGGAAATGCTGCATGATATGGTCGGCCCAGACCGGGAATATTGCGTCGATAGGAGGCTTCGTTGAAGCTTGTGCAAATACGCGACAATAAGTTGTGCTTCGTAATTGGCTGCGAGGATTCGGCTCCGGAACTCCTACACTGATCACGCACAAATGGACCGTCAGTGTGGACTCCCTTCCCGGTTGATGCATGTGAGGCGGGGGGGATCTTACACTTGAAATTCCAGGTTGTCAAACTGGTCGAGAACACCTTTCTCTTTCAATCCATAGCGGATTTGTTTCTCGAAAAGCTGCCACTTCTTGTCGGTCGCGTATCCGGCGGCGTTGGCCAGCAATTGGCATTGGTACCCAGCATCGTAAAAGACAGCCAGTTTCGTCGTAGGGGGTGGTGGATGGCCAATGATCCCGGACATGCGAACTCGGTTGGGACCAACGTCTTCAAGGCATATCCCAGTGGTATCAGCTGAGACGTCACTGTTGAGGTATATGGCGCCCTGGATCTCATACAGGAATTGGCATTTGATGGTGTCCACAGTCACCACGCCATTGGTGTTTTCGTGTTTGGTGATTACGACTGTACCGTCTGAAGCAACCTCTGCGATGGGAAATGGCAGGTTCAAGAGTAGATCCAGGTCGTATTGGTCAAAGCCAGCGAAATTTGCGCCGGTCGCGTAGGCCGAACACTCAATAAGATGGCCTCCAATCAGGGCACTGGCGAGTTCATTGTAGTTTTCCGCTTTCCACCCATGCCAGTACCATGCTGCGGCGATGACGGGGGATGCGTCGGCGACTCGGCCCGCAATGACGATGTCAGCTCCGCCTTCCAATGCGGTGACTAGGCCTCGAGCGCCCAGGTAGGCATGCGAGGTGATGACCGGCTTGGTTTTATGGTCCTGCAGAGCAAGCGCCAGGTCTTCCACCTTGACCTCGGGGTTGGACGCGTCAAGATGTGCCGGGAGCTGACCGGAGGTAGCAATAGAAGTCTTTGTCTCCTCGGTCAAGTCGTCGCCCTCCAGATACGAAACCACCAGAGAGTACCCTTTTTGGTTAACCTGCAACCAGTGAGACCGCCAGTCAATGTACCACCTCGATTCTCGCATGAGAACAGGCGAAAACAGGTGGAAATAAGAAGTGACTCACGAGGTCTTGCACTTTGGCCGCCAGGCCAGCAGGGTTGAGAGCACCTCCATTGACGATGACCTTGATGCGCTTCTGTGCGATCAAATCAATGCTTTGCACAAATCCATCCCAGCAAGTTTCCTCCCAACCCTCGTGGGTCCCTGCATCCATTCCCTTCTTGTTCTCCGGAAGGTTGATTTCTGTTTACATAAAACACAAGCATTACCCTCCAGCACAGAAAAGGGAGAAACGTCCGCAAACTCTTTGCTCAAGCTTACCTGCTAAGTAGTCTCCGGTCAAGAAATCAACATCGCCCTCTTCTGCCTGTCGTCGCATGTATTTTCCGGGATCAGCTTTTGAGAGAATGGTGCCATTAGCCGGAGCCTACATGAAATTCAATGGGATGAAGGGGAAGCACAAACTGCGGGCGCCGGAAACGTTGGCGATTCGGGCAGGCCGTTGGCCTCTTTGATCCCATCTGGTTGCAGGAGCCATCTCGAGAACCGAGGACGAATCTCCTAAAAGTAGCTGAAGATTGATGAGTGTACCTGGAATTTAAAAGGAAGAAGATTCCAGCCAAGGGGCTGGAGGGACTATTCACGCTGCTTATATACAACTAAAAACCCCAGTAGCAACTCCAACGGAGCTCGAGCGCCGATGATTTCAGTCACTGGGGCCAATGGGCCCGATCATCTCCTGCCCGTACGTCGCGATGCGATAGGCCTTTTGAGGTAGACTGAAGTCCAAGAAGACCACCCTTCTAACTCTCCCCCTCAGCCTCCTCATTCACCTTGCCGAGCTTCGAAAGGAGGTCGGAGATGGCACCTCCGCCATTCGGAGGTTGGAGCCACCGAAATTCCCCGTATTTTTGAACTCTAATACTCGTGAATCAAGGGGTATGCCAAAGATAATCAAGTCTCATGTTCATTTCGTATAGTATGTGGGCACCATTATCCTTCAGCAGCCTATCCCTGACCCTGGGTCTTGCTGCTGCGGGGGCCCAGGCGGGAGAATGGAAGCAGAAGAAGGGGGCGTGTCAACAAAGAGGGCAGCAATTCGCGCCAAGTGCGTCTGACCTGGACCTCGGCAGGACAATTAGTATCGGCTCAATTTGAGGTGACGAAGCTCGGGGTCACTTTGGCAGCCCTAGAGAAAGCTTATGATATATATAGGTAAACCGTGAAGATGAACGAGCATGGTCGGCCTCTTGCAATGTACATTTCCTGTTGACTGCGATGTCGAGAACCAATCTTATTACTGCGTGTCTTTATGATTTCATCCGACCCTCTGTCACGACAGAAACACGTATACAGCTATCTCATTGGTCTTGGGGCTGGCAGCCGACACTCAACATCGAACTGGTCTAAAGGTATCATGAAAATGCCGCATCCATGGTACACGGAGCCATTGACCATGGCATCGATATCCCAAAGTCGTCAAATTCGGGCATGGCAGGGAAGAGGTCCCCTTCGCTGAAGGTTGGCAGTCTCGGCTGTGAGGTAAGGCCTGGCAGTGTCTGGCGTAACCTGGACAAAAGTCCTTCATCATCCTCATTCCAGGAGATTTGTGCTTGGGAAGGTAAGTTTGGAAACCCACATCGCCGCATGAGGTGAGACACTTGTCTTGACATGGTTCGAGCAGATGCGGTGGACGACTGCATCTCCTGTATGCTTTGAACACAGGAGTCCACGCATTCGATATACTCGTGGGCGTTTGCGTCTTGTCCTTCGGTCCAACTTGCGATCAGCACCACGGCGCCAAGCGTGATAGTGGAAAGGGAGTTTCCGACAAAGGTCCGAGCACTACCGTGGTTGGATCGGTATGCCTTCGTAATCGCGGCTAACTGTAACGCGTGCTGGACACAAATTGCGCGAGCTTCAGTACTTTCCGGATTGTTCTCAGGCTCTGCCTGACCAAAGCGGGCCAGCGCCAGCCGTTCGTTGATAGCTGTACCATGGTATTGAAGACTGTTATTTCAGCAAAGGATAGTTTGAGAGGAGCACCGGTGAAATGTGTCCTGCATGTATGGGAAACGGAAGGCGGTGATGAAGAGAGATGAGGGGGCACAGAGAAACTCACTGCAACATTTGGACTGCTGGGGGGGACTGCGGAGTGTAGTCAAGTTGAGCATCTATCGTGGATGGCCACTCAGCAATCTCCTGCTTGAGTTCGTCACTCGGGGAAAGTCTGCAATTTCTGTAGGGTAGTCGTGAGTCAGAATGAAGCGGGAACAGCAATGAGTGTGTGCAGCCAGACATTACTTCAGATATCCTCCCAGCCAACTGAAGAAGATCTGCCCAAGCACCAGCAATCTTATCATCCCAGCTATGTGAGCCGGCGTCGGATCCCGGACGATCTTGTGTCACGTCGGTAAGGTGTATTAGGTAGGGTCTGCCCAAGTAGGTGGCCCACATTCTGCCAAACTGGAGTTCAGCATCCGCCAGGCACACGAGGCGGAATAGGCCAAAGGGACACATACCGATCCAGCGTGAAACAGCCCCAGAATATCGTTCTGAGGACATTCGTGTCGATCTGGAGGTCCTTCTCGTTTTGCACGGCGGAAAGCTCTTGATTCAGCCCAAATTCAAAGGCCAGGCGGATTGCGCGTCCTGAAGTAGTCGGCCAATGCTCCTGCCGCGCTTGAAATCGGTGAGATCATACCTGAGTCCATCCAACCCCTTAGATCAGAGCCGGAATAGCAGCAGCATACTACGCTGAGCAAACCGAGGGCTTGTACTGTGGTCACACTTGGATCATCACGTAGCTCCTCTTCGGTCATTGTGGCGGCCTTCCTAAAGAGATAAGGCTCGCTAAAACGGTAGCTCTCAGCGTCGGAAGGCACGACGAGCGCTCTGATCTCGGGATGGTCTGATACTCTGGCAGCTGAAGCCAGGATAGCGTAGAGTAAAGCTTTACTGTAGTAGCGTGATCGACCGGCTTTCATGTCATTCAAGAATGCATCTCTATTCACCAATTGGATGACTCCGTGCTGGTATTTCCAGTACTGGTCGAGCAAATATTCTTGAAGCTTGAAGGGAAGATCCTGGGCTGCCGGCTGCGACGTCTCGCCTGTAGATTCGGTAGACAAGAACCACGACGAAACACTCTCAGCAGTATGGAAGCTCGACGATGGGCCGAAGAAATGTAAGCGGCCTGCTCGATCGGTGCATACGCGAGGCTCCGGTCCACAGAACCGGCCGATTAAGCTGGGGATGTTCCTTCTAGATTCGCCCCCGGGTCGAGAGATTGCAGACAAACGATGGGACCGCCTTGTGCTCGGATAGGGGGTTGCTCGGAGGGATCTCTCCGAGCTCTCGCCTTCTGTATTGCCAGGAGGTACGCTCAAGTTGTTTCTGCGCAGCTCGGCTTCGAGTTGACGCACTCGACGCTCAAGCTTCGCAGTGTAATTTCGAGCTGCATTGCTGTGTGGATTGTGTCTCGTTTCAGCGCGAAGTGGGAACAAATCCAGAAAGAGTCAAGACCTACAGCCTCCTTCCATCCTCTTCGCGCACCGAGCATGCCAAGCCCCGCTTGATACATCGAGAACAGCGGCCATCGTCCTCCATCTGGCACTAATGGGGATTAGTCCTTCGGATTTCAAAGTTGGACTTTGTCCCGGGAATGCGGCGTCGTTCGCACCTTGACCTTCTTCTGCCGGCAGGGGTTGCATGCCAGGAAAACATCTTGACCGGAGGTGTGACGGCGTTTCTTTGCCGGCCGCGTAAACCCAGATTCTTGGAGATCATTTGCTAGGCTATCTAGCGAGACTTCCTCACCGGAGGAGGGGACCGGAATGCCGAGGTTCAGATCGGACCAGATCTTGTCCATAGTCACTGAGCGGGTGGATTTTCAAAGAAGCGAGGTCATTAATTTTGCTACTGTACTTCATGCAAAGATACACGAACGAGATAAGATGGATGAGGCGCTAGAGTGGGCAAATTTGAATGAAATTCAGACTTCCTCCCCGCTCGCGGGGGAAGGTCCTTCCAGCCCCCAGTCTCCTTCCGCCTTCCCCATAAGTTTGTTAGTTGGTTGGGCCCCCGGATATTGACTACCATGTTCTCGGAGATGCAAACCGCCGAGATCTGGTAGAATCGTCTACGTCGATACAAGCGGCGTCGTATGGCAATATCAGGAGGATTGGTCCAAATTGGTCTAACATCCCAAGTCCTATTAGATACAGAATGACGCAGAGTCAACCCTCTCAGAGTATACTGTCCTCGTCGAGCCATCATGGAGTCACACGCATCTTAATTGTGGTTCAATCTGGCGGTATGCTTGCTGGTCTCCCACAAGCAACCACGGCAAGGCTGACCAACTTCACCTCCAGATTGTGCTGGCACTGTGCCTTGAAAGTTTGACCTACGGTTTCAACTTTAGCGTGTTAACCAACACGCTTGGACAACCTACCTTTTATCAATATTTTGGTCTTACCCAAGACGTCTCCCAGCCAGGTTTGCTAGCTTACACAAATCGGAGCATTGGTGCCCTGAACGGAGCCTTCACCGGGGGCGGATTCTTTGGCAGCATCATGGTTGGATGGGAGTCAGATAACTTGGTCAGGAAACATGGGGACGATGACAGTGATCGAGAAGGATCAAAAAGGGAAGGCCTGAGGGATTGTGCAGCGACTGCACGAAGTGGCATCTAACTACCATGGCTCTTCTGCCCAGCAGCAGTTCACCCAGATGTGCCGACAGGTTGAGTTTGATAGTATCCGCTTTGGAAACGTGACTTGGCCTCAGTTGTTCCTGGGCAAGAGATATCGCAAGCGGATGCTGCTCGGTGGCCTCACCATGTACGCTGGCCAGGCTTGTGGAAACATCGTCATCGACAGTACGTGACTTCCCGACTGTCGAAGCAATGTGCGCTATCAGCAATTCTACCTGATCCATTGACTTGTGTTACAGACTACAGCATCCTGCTCCACACTTCTCTCGGTCTCACTGGGTCGATGCTACTGATGAATAGTTACTTTATACGACCTACGCTGGCATTGGCAATTACATTTGTGCCTAGATGATTGATAGGGTTGGCCGAAAGCTCCTCTTGGGTAGGCCTGCCCTCACATCCCGTTTCGGTCACCCTGCTGGGCTGACATGTACTCTTCAGTG